>JAFJYI010000354.1:0-627130 GCA_019022655.1 Acacia acuminata
AGATCGAGATACCGAGGAATGACGCGCAATTGCTATGACAGCTTGTGAAAGCTAGAAGTAAATATAATGGTTGTGAGGGTTGTTTGCTTATGCTACTAGCAAACATAAAAAAAATAACTGTAACAAGAAAAGATATCAGTGAGAAGTTAGGCTGGACGCAGAATCATCCTTAAGTGCATCAATCCCCAAGTTGCTCTACCCAATGCTATAGCATCTATATCGTACAGCTGACTTCCGTAATTGTTACAAGATAGCTACCATTTGCAAAGCTATTTGGTTAACCCACTCTATAGTCTACCGAAGCTTCCGCGTTCGATACTTATGATGCTAACTATACTCCTTCCATATTCCTATGGCAACTTTCTAGTGAAGATCCGTGCTACGCTAGGTGTTATGGTTATGAGAGGTAGACCCATTCCTGAAGCCTTCAATAATAGGTCTAGCCATGCATGGGCCGCCTAGCAAACACTGTTTTTCAGAGGTCTAACCCCAACTCCTTGCCAGTAAGCTCAGGCCACAAATCTAGCCCTTAACTTCCGTTAACCGACTAGTTATTAGAACACCGATACACAAGCCAAATTTATTGAATTAAGAAACCACAACTGGGTTCATTCAACACTTAAAGACTCATCCTTGTCCAGCCATATAAAGTTTAGTTTATGACTAACGAGGGACACACAAAACAAACACTAACAGAATGACCCATGATCAAGAAAACAAGGATAAAAATAAAGGAAAACAGAAAGCTTGATGGAATTTCCAACGGCATAGTCGAGGTCCTGTCACGTCACCACTCCACGTGTTCTTCGTTCCGTCGTACTGCAGGGAAGGATGCTGGGTTGTTTGGAAATCTCATGCTCTTGTGAATTCTCTCACTCTTCTCTTAAGTCTGCCGAAAGTTAGAATCTTGTTCTAGGGCTTTCCGACTCTCCTAGGGTTGGCGCTGCTGTTTCCTTTTATAATCCGGCTTTTCTTGCGGTGTAAGTTACTGCGAGCTGGGCCTTTCTTAATTCGTCAGGATCTATCATATCTTTTGCTCTGAGTAGATTGCTTCTGTTGATTCTGTGGGATTCTTCAAATCTTTTAGTTTTGATCCTCCGCATCTTCTATTCCGTTATATCAGCAACCTCTCTGTCAATATCGCTCTTTATTTATTCCTTAAATCATCTAGGTAAACAGTCAGAAAATATGCCACATAGCATTGTGTCATTTACTTTGCTATAGCATCCCGGGATGCCTTGTATTGCACTTGAATCACTCGTCAGAATGCTATAGCATCGTATCAGCCCCCTATACATGATTTCCTTAAAAACAAAGTAAATTGTTCCATTCTTAGCACATGCAAATGATTCCTCCTCTTTAGTCCCTATACCATGAATGTATGCCTTTTTGGTTAGATTATCTGCAGTTAAGCTTGTATTTAACATTTAATTCAGTCAATAAGTATAGGGAAAACATGGTATGAATTGTGCTCATCAAGCATCGAACAGAGACAGCGATGAAGGAAGACAACTCAACAGCGGAAAAGATACAGAAATTTCCAGCAATGAACTTGAACTCAAAGGCAGAATGAGAATCAGTGTCGAGAGAACAGTAATCATCTATGGTGCCAAAACTAAAGATTCCTTGTGCGACTCCTTCTGAAAGCATTCACGAATGTCGAGGTTCTTGGCATTCGTCACCTCCTTCAAGTCTGTTGGATGCGAAAGTTCTTGTAAAGTCTTGTATCCTTGCCTTCAAACTTTTCCAGACCATGTAAGACCTGTATTATTACCACCTCCTTCATTTCTTGTACTCTAACGCATTCTCGGGTGGACTCTACTGTCTATTCAACCTTCATCATGATACTCTGAAGTTGTTCTTCCTCGCTTCTTGAGAGGAATCGAGAAGTTGCAGTAGCCATTGTCTGGTAGGATCTTTATCTTCTTTTTTTCTTTTGAAATCACAAAGAGTGGGAGGGCTTGATAGAATTTCAAACCCAATTTTACTTCATCCACCATCAAACTAGAACAATATGGAAGCTTGTAGCTATGACTTGTAAATCAAATGGATAAAGGAAGACCAAGTCAACAATTCGGCTAATGAAAGAAAAGAAGCATCGGGGAACCAAGTTGAGAAGTCTAATATAATGATTATGCAGGAATGAGGCTACAAAGGAAAATTTCTTATGAGTTATTAATTGAGGAAAGTCAAATATAGCGGCTGAAAAATGTGGAAGCAACAAGAAAGCTGTGGAAGACAATAGATAAGGTGTCATAACAAATAATAATAAAATAATACATGTTAGGCGGTTTAGTTACTCTATATATATGAGTGCTATATTGCAATTATGTGGGTGTGTCCGTGAGACTTGAAAAGATTAGAAAGAAAGAGAGAAAAGAGAGATATAAGATAAAGTGCTATAGCACTCAGTGAAGAAAATAAGAGAATTACTTTGTGTGCGGGAGATAAATACCGTTGAGTATTTTTATTTGTCTCATAATAAAATTATTGTTCTTCATCTCTGCTCTATACTTCCCATTTCCAACAAGTGGTATCAAAGCATAGTCGATCAAAGATGGTGGAGATGGTGCAACCACAAATTCCAAAATTGTCGAAAGGCAATTATGGAAATTGGAGCATTCAGATGAAGGCGTTACTAGGTCCTCAAGATATTTGGGAACTTGTGGAGGATGGATACACAGAGCCCGTTAATGTAGCCGCTGAAGCAGCCTCATCAGATGCTTAAGGAAAGACACTCAAAGATTCACGAAAGAAGGACAAGAAGGCTCTATTCTTGATCTTTCAAGGTGTTGATGAATCAACCTTTGAGAAAATATCAGATGCAAAATTTTCCAAAAACGCATGAGAAATTTTACGAACAACCTGTAAAGGAGTAGACTGATGAAGACCTTTTGTCATTAGCCTTGGGGTCTACAATCAACAATTAACCAAGGATTGCGTATAGGCAAACCTAGGATCGTTCTCTCTTCTCGAGGAGCCTTTTATTGAATCCTAAGTAATCTAAATGTCATGTAAATGAAATGAAAACAAGGGGGGATTGGGTTTTGTTGGGATTATAACAAGAATTAAAGACAGAATGAAAAGAGTGAGATTTAATCAAATTAAAATGGATCAACCCAGAATTGGGATTCCAAGACCTTCCATCATCAAACAAAAATAGAATAACTGAACTTATGATTGATTATAGACAAACCGAAATCTCGCATTTGTCTAAAAACTCCCTCAACTAGACGATCGCCTAGCATATGTTCGAATACATGGTATGTTTTCTGTACGAACGCACAATACTCACATGAACCTGATCCGAATTATATCCTCGGGATATCAACTGGATGTTAGATCTAACATCCAATCTGTATCTAAACTCGAATCCGATTGAAGTACGAAACAAGTTAGCTACCGATTAAAGCGCAAGTCCTCCGGATGACACCATGGAATCCTCAACTCATGGGTCGATCACGTAAACTTAGCCAAGCATGGCTGTATAAAATGAAAATGCAGAAATAAAGATGTTCATCATGACCACGAAGAACATGAACAAGTTCATCATGAACACGAAGAACACAAGGAACAATTAAAGAAAATGAAAGCTTCTATTCCAATATAAAAATAAATCTCAATAACATAATGAATCCTTACGTAAAGAGATGAAGAATAGAAAATCAAAATAAAATAATTAAAAGGAAAGATTAAGACTTAAGCCATACCAAGTAGGAGGCAAGAAATTAAAGACAAGAATTAAAGGCAATACATAAAACTAATAAAGCAAAACTAAAGCCATTCCAAGTAGAAGGCAAGAAGTAGAAGAAGGAAGTTAGAATGGGAGAGATCTTGGTCTCCAATGTGTGTGTTTCCCTTCAGCCTCTTCATCTATTTATAGGAAAATTGGGCATCTCATTCGTCCATTTTACACCTAATTTCGTCACTTTACTTGGTGGCAAACATGGAAGAATCATTGAACCACTTTCCACCTCCAAAAACGTGTCATTGTGCAAGCTGGATTACACCACGGAAACGGCGGATCTAGACCACGTGGTCTTCATATGAAATGTTTCCCTAGATGTCAGATTTCCAACCGAGCAAACCGGACCTAATTTGGAGGTCTGTAGCTCTAGTTATGGGTCAAATACCAAACGTCGTTCCAGAGTCCAGTGACAGCAGCCTGTTTCGGCTTCCAGGCCCATTTTGACCCTCTAAATATCTGATTTAGCTTTGGAGCTCTTCATAATATTTGTAGGTCTTCCTCTTAGCTTTCTGAAAATGTAAAATGAAGATCCATTAGATTTCTAGAGCTCAAGTTATACCCAAAATACCAAACAGTATTCATGACCCAATTGTAGTAAGAATGTGACTAAAGTTCAGTTTTGAATCCAAACTCAACATGTGACCAAGATTAATGCAAATAAAGTCTAAAAACTCATTATGAAGATGAAATCATATATTTAACTAATTGATCCATTAAAGCATGACAATGATAGAGTTTTTAGCTTCTTTTTGCATTTAAAATATCATGAATTCAAAGATTATCATAGACAAAGCCAAAAAGGTACGATTGCAGTCACTTAGGACAGAATTTGAGAATTTGAAAATGCAAAATGCGGAGCCAGTTACATATTATGTCTCACGAGTGCAAAAGGTAGCCAAAGAGATGAAAAGAAATGAAGAAACCTTAGACGATGTCGGAGTAATGGAGAAGATTATACGGTCATTAACAAGAAAATTTGATTATATTGTCACTACTATTGAAGAAGCGCAAGACTTGTCGGTTATGTCTGTTGATGAACTTGTAGGTTCCCTTCAAGCTCACGAGCAAAGAATGAATCTAAATGAAGGCTCTAGCAATTTGGAGCAAGCCTTGCAAAGCAAATTATCTCTAAATGAAACCCAAGCCAGTAGCAGCAACTATGGTCGTGGCAGAGGAAATCGAGGTGGATATAACACCCAAGGCGGCTTTAATGTCCGGGTGGTCGTGGTAGATGCAGTGGATATGGCCAATCAAATAGAAGATTTGAAACCTATACAGTAGAATATGAACGTGGTCAAGGGTCATACAATCGAGGTCATGGTCAAAGCGGAGGTCGAGGATTCTTAACTAGAAAAGGAGGCAGATCTCAACAAAGGGTGATAAATCCCAATTACAATGTTATAATTGTACTAGATTTGGTCATCTCAGTTATGAGTGTAGAGATGCTGCTAAAGAGAGAAGTTTTTATACAACAAAAGAAGAAAAAATAGATGAACCAATCATTTTGTTCACTTACAAAGATGAAGAAGACAGTGGAAAAGATGTATGATATCTTGATATTGGAGCAAGCAATCTCATGTGTGGCAGAAAGGAGTTATTTACAGAGTTGAATGAAGAAGTACGAGGAGAAGTCACGTTTGGCAATCTTTCTAAAATCCCAGTTAAAGGCAAAGATAAGATTTTAATTTTTACAAAGAATGGAGATAGAATATACATTACAGATGTCTATTATATACCATCTTTGAAAAGCAATCTTCTCAGTCAACTATTGGAGAAAGGATATGACATACATTTAAAAGATAGCTCTCTCGTCATGAGAAATCAGAAAGGAGAATTGATAGCAAAAGTTGTTATGACAAGTAATCGTCTATTCAAGTTGAATATACAGACATATAGAATCAAATGCAATGATATAGTTTGTGGTTGTGGCATCTCAGATTTGGTCATCTCGGATTCACTGGCTTGAAGTTGTTATCAAAAGCGAAGATGGTGTATGGATTGCCAACAATAAATTATCCTGATCATCTATGTGAAGGATGTATGCGAGGAAAGCAACATATACAAAGCTTTGAAATTGGCACATCATGGAGAGCAAAAAGACCACTGCAACTGGCAGAAAAACAAGGAGTTTAAGACAATGGCAATGGCAGAAAAACAAAGTGATCAGTATTTAAAGGTGCTTCGAACAGATAGGGGAGGAGAATATACTTCCAGATTATTTGAAGCATTTTGTCGAGAACATGGAATAATTCATCACATGACTACTGCCTACACGCCACAACAAAATGGAATTGCAGAAAGAAAGAATCGCACAATTCTTGATATGGCTAGAAGCATGATTAAAGGAAAGCATATGCCGAGAACGTTTTGGGCTGAAGCTGTTCAATGTGCTTGCTATTTATTAAATCGATGTCCAACAAAAAGTGTTAAGTTCAAAACTCCAGAGGAAGCATAGAGTGATAGGAAGCCAAAGGTTAGCCATCTAAGAATCTTTGGCTGTATAGCATACGCTCATGTTCCAGATCAAAAGAGGAAGAAGTTAGATGACAAAGGAGAAAAATGCATTTTTATTGGCTACGAGCATCGAAGTAAAGCCTACAGATTGTATAATCCCTAACGAAAAAGGTAATCATCTAAAGAGACATAGAGTTTGATCAAGTAGACTACTAGAAATGGAGTGATAAAGAAGAAGGAGTGGAAGGTTTATTCTTTAAAGATGATGTTGATTCAAAAGATCAAATGGTCGAGGTAGACAATCATCAAACTCCTCCACTAAGTCCTAATCCAACAACTCATCCATTAACCCATCACCATCGTAGCGATAGCGGTATTGATAAACAATTCGGGGGAGCAGGAGCAAAAATGAGAAGCTTGAGTGATATCTATGATGCTACAGATCCAATACAAACTACACTTGATTATTCATTATTTTGTTTGGTAGCTGAAAGTGATCCAGTGACATATGAAGAAGCAGCAAAAGATGAAACGTGGAAGTATGCTATGAACGATGAAATCTTCTCAATTAAAAAGAATGACGCGTGGGAACTCACAACTATGCCTAAGGAACATAAGCCCATTGGAGTAAATTGGGTATACAAGACAGACCAACAAAGAAGGAAAGGTGGAGAAGCACAAGGTGAGATTAGTAGCTAAAGGCTACAAACAAAAACATGGAATTGATTATAAAGAAGTCTTTGCACCTGTTGTAAGGATTGACACTATCAAACTTCGTACAGTAATTTCAGCTCAAAACAAATGGAAGATATATCAGATGGATGTGAATTAAGCTTTCCTTAATGGCTACTTAGAAGAAGAAGTCTATATTGAACAACCACCAGGATACGTCATAAAAGGAGAAGAGAACAAAGTTTACTGGTTGAAGAAGGCACTGTATGGATTGAAGCAAGCTCCAAGAGCATGGAACATGAGAATAGATGAATACTTTCAGAAGAATGGATTTGTGAAGAGTCGGTATGAGCATGCTTTATACACAAAAAGGAATGAAGATGGAGATATAATGATCATATGTCTGTATGTAGATGATATGATCTTCACAAGAAATAATCCATGTATGTTTGTTGAGTTTAAGAAAGCTATGACTAGAGAGTTTGAAATTGCAGATATTGGAGAAATGTCTTATTTTCTTGGAGTTGAAGTGAAACAAATGGAGGAAGGAACATTTATGTCACAAAAGAAATATGCACAAGAGATATTGAGCAGGTTTAGAATGAAAGATTGCAAGCCTGTTTCAACACCAATAGCAGCAGGAATGAAGTTGACAGCTTATCCAGATAGAAAACCAATAAACCTAACACTATTCAAGAGCCTGGTCGGAAGCTTGAGGTATTTAACTTTCACTAGACCAGATATTATGTATGCAGTTGGTTTAATTAGCAGATATATGGAGAAGCTAAAGCAAGATCATTTTCGTGCAACAAATAGAATTTTGAGATACATCAAAGGAACTATAAATCATGGATTGTTCTACACACATTCTCAAGATTCAAAGTTAATTGGCTATTTAGATAGTGATTACGGTGGAGATTTAGATGATCGAAAAAGCACATTGGCATATGCATTTCATATTGGCTCGGCAATATTTTCATGGTCGTCAAAGAAATAACAGATAGTTGCTCTTTCATCATGTGAAGATGAATACATTGCCGCTGTAGCATGTACATGTCAAGCAATATGGCTTAAGAATATTCTGAATGAGTTACATTATGAGCAAGAAGGTTCAATCACCATACATGTGGACAACAAGTAAACAATTTCACTAGCAAAGAATCCAGTCTCTCAAAACCGAAGCAAACACATTGGCACCAAATATCATTTTATTTGGGAGCATGTCAAGAATAAAGTTGTGGAGTTAGTTTATTGCAGAACTGAAGACCAACTAGCAGATATCTTCATGAAGCCATTGAAGACTGATACATTCAACAAGATCAAATATATGATTGGCATGAGAAATTGAGTTTGAAGGGGAGTGACAGAATTTCAAACTCAATTTTACTTCATCCACCGTCAAACTAGAACAATATGGAAGCTTGTAGCTATGACTTGTAAATCAAATGGATAAAGGAAGACCAAGTCAACAATTGCGGCTAATGAAAGAAAAGAAGCATCAGGAACCAAGTTGAGAAGTCTAATATAGTGATTATGCATGAATGAGGCTACGAAGGAAAATTGCTTATGAGTTATTAATTAAGGAGAAGTCGGCTGAAAAATGTGGAAGCAACAAGAAAGCTGTGGAAGACAATAGATAAGGCGGCATAACAAATAATAATAAAATAATACATGTTAGACGGTTTAGTTACTCTATATATATGAGTGCTATATTGCAATTATGTGTGTGTGTCCGTGAGACTTGAAAAGATTAGAAAGAAAGAGAGAAAAGAGAGATATAAGATCAAGTGTTGTAGAACTTAGTGAAGAAAATAAGAGAATTATTTTGTGTGAGAATTACTTTGTGCGCGTGAGAGAAATACTGTTGAGTATTTTTATTTGTCTCATAATAAAATTATTGTTCTTAATCTATCTATACCTCCCATTTCCAACAGGGTCGAGGATGGACAACTTTGATATCATTAATACGATTTTAACCATAGAACTAAGAATTAGAGATAGGAAATAGACAAAATAGAAGAAGAAGATGAAGAAGGAGAGATTCGGAGAATCTCTACAAGTTCTATATTCAATGCAAAATTAGACTAATCGATACAAAATGGAGGAGTAGGCTATTTATAACACTATAGCTCTCCTCTAGTCCCTTCCTAATGGCTAGTTTAGGATTAGTGACTACCTAACATACTAACTATCTAGTTTACAAATAGGTCCCTAGTTACACTTAGGTCCCTAAATACATATGATTATCTTTACATATCACTCACCCCGCCAAGATACTACTCCACACCCCAGCCGATCCTCCTTTCTTAGCATGAAGGAAATCGCTTTATGGAAAATACCGAGCTTTGAGAATTTTCACCCATAATTGGTCGTTCCTATAAATTCTCCATCCTAACTTAGCAAGCAAAGCAAGATTAAAAGAATGAAAATCTATAAATCCTAGGCCTCCTTCTTTCTTATCACACTTCAATTTTTCCTTGGAACCTAGTGGATTTTCCCTTTTATCCCGAGAACTTTTCCACCGAAATCGAAAAACAATTCTTTTCAATCATTGCAAGACAAATTTTGGAAACATAAAATAGGACATTGGATAAACCGGTATATAAAGAGCAATAGATTTTACTAATACCTCACGTCTTGCATCAAATAAATACTCTTCCTTCCATCCCTGAGTGCTCTTTTTCATTTTATCCACCACAAAATTGAGCGCTTGCACTTCGAGGTTCCCCAGGAAATAGGGAGACAAGATAGCTTCTCGGAATTTCGATGCCAGTAATTTAGAATATATGTCCAATTCCTTCTCTCCACAAAGAATATGTATTCGAGATAAATATAAACTTGATTTATTAACATTTATCATCTTTCCAGAAGTCGAGATATACATGTTAAAAGTGCTTCTTAAAATCCTGCAATTCTCAATCTTAACCTGTAAGAAGAACACAAAATCATCTGTAGAGAGACAATGAGTCAAAGACAGGAAGCTTTTAGCCATCTTAATTCCAATAATTCTGCCTTCTTGCTCCCATTTTGTAATTATCATTGAAAGAACATTGCTTACTAGAATGAAAAGATAGGGAGAAAGGGAGGGGTTTCCTTGTCTCTAACCCCTATGCGAGCTAACTTTGTGCCATCGTTTGCTAGACAACATAACTGAAAAATCAACAGAAGATGTGCACATAAAAATCCTCTCTACCCACTCCCTACAAAATTCCATCTTGACAAGTATAGCAATATGAAAATCTCACTCAATTTGATCATACGCCCTGTTCATGTCCACCTTTATAGCCAATTCAAGATCACAGTCTTTTGCCTTCAAGTGATGAAATACTTCATGAACTATGATAATACTGTGTTAGGAACCAATGGGATAGGAAGTTAGGAACCTAAAAAATGGTATATTTCAGCACAAAAATAGGAATACACTGAGTAACACAAATCTGTCAAGAGTCAATAGACTCCCACAACCAAGAACAGAGGCAAATCTATGCTAACAAACTTGTCCCCTTTCTCCTACAATCTGTCGAGAGCAATAGAACCGCCACAGCCAAGAAGGTTGTTGTTCTGTTACACAGAACCAGCCTTCCCTCTCCTATCTCAACTCTCTTACAAAATAATCCCTGCCTTCCCCAATACTCCTAACAACTAATATAGGCAAAACAAACACCTTTCACAGTACCCAAAAAGCCACCCTACATGACAGCTAGTATCCTACTTACTCCAAAATAGGTGGTAAACTTTTACAACCTAAAAAGGCATCTTGCTCCCTTGTTTGTGCTATTTGTGTCTTCCTAGGTCTCTTTGCATAGATCTTATCATTGGATAGGGTCCTTTCATTACCTTCCCCTAAAAGCTTCACCTTGTCCTCAAGGTGAAAGCCTAGAAATTGATTGTCTCAGCATCTTCCCAAGAAATCTCATGAGATGGCCTATCCTTCTGCTGTATTAGTACTTGCGGCAGGCAGCAACCTTATTTCTTTGAGGGATTAGGGTTTTCTCTCCCACTTTAAGGCCCAAGCCCATTAGCCGCTTCATAATTGTGAGACTGAATGTTGGATGCGGCCTGGCTGTCCTTTTATAAATTAAGAAGCTATGGGACCCAAAAAAACTACAATCATTTAGTTTTGGGCTTCTATTATAATTAATAAACCTAGCCCGGTCCAGTCTCCACCTCTCCTCCTCTTCTTTGCCGTCATCATCCTGCCTCCCATAGCGCTATTTCTGTCCGTCATCTCTCTTCGCGTTGTTCGTGTGCGATGCTGATTGCAACGACTTCCCTCGAACTTGTCGAACATCTCTGGGAATGTTTGGCACTGTTTTAGCTGCTTCTAAGACTTGAGAACCTTCAATTTTCATCTTTTTTCTTGGGCTCTCACTGGAAACTCATAGCTTCTCTTCATATGGAAAAGGTGACAACTTTAGTTCTGTAGGTTCTTTCTCTTCCTCGTTGACATTGTCTTCATTTTTCTCCACTTTCGTATCCTCATCATGTGGAACCATTGCCTCTATTTCCTTCTCTTCTTTTGGGTAGTTGTTGACAACTTCTTCAAGCTCCTCTTTTCTTTGAAAAAGGACCTAACTTCAATTGTTCTTCAACATTCTTAATTTCTTCTTCTTCTTCTTGAACTTTATTCGTCTGGGGATTTTTGCATCTACTTCTCTACTCCATCTCCATTTTTCTGCAGTGGTAATAGAATTGCATCTAGCATCTGAATTAGTTCTTGGAAACTGAGTACACTTAAATCTCTCCCCTCCATTCTTCCCTAGGGTCTCACTGCTCTGATACCAATTGTTAGGAACCAATGGGATAGGAAGTTAGGAACCTAAAAAATGGTATATTTCAGCACAAAAACAGGAATACACGAGTAGCACAAATCTGTCAAGAGTCAATAGACTCCCACAGCCAAGAACGAGAGGAAAATTTGTGCTAACAAACTTGTCCCCCTCTCCTACAATCTATCGAGAGCAATAGAACCCCCACGACCCAAGAAGGTTGCGTTTGCATTTACGTAACTGCCCTTCCCTCTCCTATCTCAACTCTCTTACAAAATAATCTCTCGCCTTCCCTAATACTCCTAACAGCTAATATAGGCAAAACAAACACCTTTCACAGTACCCAAAAAGCCACCCTACATGATAGCTAGTATCCTACTTTTACTCCAAAATAGGTGGTCAACTTTTACAACCTAAAAAAGCATCTTGCTCCCTTGTTTGTGCTATTTGTGTCTTCCTAGGTCTCTTTGCATAGATCTTATAATTGGATAGGGTCCTTTCATACTGTCATGAATCAACCTTCCTAGAAGAAGGCTCTTTGACTTTCCAATACCACATTTTTCAACAATGGCTTCAACCTATTAGCTTTGATTTTAGAAAATATCTTGTATGAAAAATTACACAAGCTAATAGAAATCACGTAAAACATCATGGCTATCCACTTTAGGTGTTAATAATATATTAATGCATTTAATCTCATCTAATGGGAAGCCTAAACTAAAAATTTTTCTCGACAAGATTACATACGAAATTCGTCAATAATATCTCAAGATTTCGTGTAAAATGGGCCGTAAGTCCGGGACCCGAGCTTTAGTTGCCCCCAAATCAAATACATCACATTTCACTTATTTATTTGAGATCTCCCTCATGAGTTCTAGACTATCAGTTTCCGACATAGATTATTATCATAGCTCAAAGCATCAGCAAAATTTCTATTTACAGTTCAAGAGAAAAGCTTGTCATAAAATTCATCGAAACATTTATCAATATCCTCATCATTCTCCAATCAGTCATTAGCCTCATTCTTCAACTTTGTTATTTTATTTCTGCACCTTCTATTAATTGTGGTTAAATGAAAGAATTTTTGCATTTTTCTCCCCACACTTAAGCCACAGAATTCTTGATTTCTCAAGATGAAGTTGGAAACAAAACTATGGTTGAAATCATCTTTTCATGTGAAAGGTGATTTTAACCAAGGATTTGGATTAATCAAGAAAAATATAAAGTAAAATTATTTTCAGTTTTTAAGGTCACCAATGAGTTTAAAATGCAAAATAGAGTGAAATCATGGTGGAAAATAATTGTTGGAAATCAAAGATCAAAATAATGAAAGTCGAGAAAATTTCCAAATTTCAGTTTTTTGGAGTCAGCCACCTTGTGGACGGTCTTTTATGTAGATGGTGATCTCTAAAAATCATGAAATTTTATAGGAGTAAAGTAGCCATCCGGGGCTTTCTTTTGATATAAAATAAGTGATCTTTAGAGTTTTGTACTAGAAGTTACAAATTTTTGAACTTAACCCACGTTTCTGGAAGTTAATTTAAATAAATTGATTGTTATACATGGATTTTGGCTAATCATTATACTAGGAGTTTAGTGGTTGAAGTTAACCCACATTTCAAAGTTGTAGTAGGAAGAGAGGCTGTCTTTTTATGTAAAACATGTAATTTTTAGAATTTTTTACAAAAAGATGTGAATTTTTCAAGTTAATCCATGTTCCTGGACTTGAAACTAGAACAATGGTTGAAGAAATTAAAACTGGCACTAGTGCAAAAAAAGGCTTTAAGACCGCCTCATTTAGAGCGGACAATGGAAACTCCGGTCTTAAAGGAATGACCGGTGCAGTTCCGTAAATATAAAGAACTTCTTGCACCGGACCAATTTTTCACCGCTCTTAAAATCATTATTGAGACCGACTAAAATACCACCGGTCTTAAAAATTGAACTGAAATTTCAATTACTTTCTAAATATATCTCATATAGCCGTACTTATATTTTCTGCGGTAAAACATAATAAGAAAAAATTTAAATATAAAAAGTCTAAAGTTTTAAGACCGAACTTACCAACAAGACGGTCTTAAAAGTTTTCTTTCAAGACCTAGGACATATGATACTTGCGGTACGAAAAAGTTCATTAATATTAAGACCGGCGTTTTAAAAGGAACGGTCTTAAAGGTTAAACTTTTAAGATCGGACGTTTAATATGACCGAGATTAATGTAAATATTAAGACCGTCTCTTTTTCATCCGGTCTTAAAAATTCAAGCAAGTTATACATTTCTTCGCGAAAGCTCTTGTTACTCGTGGAGAACCTCATTCGCGTTCCGAAACCCTTCCTGTTGCATTACCTCTTCCTCGCCCACGTACCATCAGCCCCCCGTTACTCTCTCATTTGCTCGGGCATTCCTCTCTTCCCGTCTCGAAAATGGACGGTGAAAACGAATCTATTCGTGTTCCGCAACGCCAGTTCTGGTGACGGGTGAGTGAGAACGAACCCTCTTCATCTCACAATGAGGCTCGTAATCGCCCGCACGCCGTGGTAGAAAAGGCACACGAATGATGGATGTGACCCTAAGTCGGACTTCGGGTCAAAGCTCGAGATTCGGTTTGATGCAAGGTTGGAACCCGTCGGCCCTAATAAAAGCAAATATAATAGTTTTTGTTACTGTCTAGCACGCAAAGAAGGTTAGCATCTTGACAGATGAGTGGAAAAGTGTGGACTATAAGAATGTAAAGGATCCTATTTGGGAGACTATCCGGGTTACATACACTTGTCCCCGATCGAGTAAGTTGAAAGATAAGACATTGTCTTATTGTGCTGATCGGTGGAGGAAGTTTAAGACCTTTCTCGCTAACACGTATATTTTCTCCGATGTTCCGCCCGCCAAACATCCTTGGGAAGTTTACACATTTATTGATGAACGAATTTGGCGACAATTTGTTCTTCTCGCGGACCACTCCGAAGCTCGGTGAGTATATATTTAGTTTTGTTTTCCCTTTTGTTTGCTTATTAACTGTGCGGATATGTGAATGTTATTGTGTTCATCTAATCCGTTAGTTATATAATAGTTCGGTGTGTGAATAGAAGTATACATTTCCGCCTTTGTCTATGCAAGTCCGATATGTCAACCCCGAAAAGGTAAATTAACGATGAGAAGGTATTAATTGTGTAATGGTTTGTCTTGCAAAGGAGGAAATGAATAGTCTTAAAAAGGGGAAACTTTATATACCCAATTGTTACTATCTAATGGGACCGCCGATCCCACCGGATGCCTTAAAAAGGATCAAGTTTGTATTATTCTGTAAGCCTTTGTCTATGCAAGTCCGATATGTCAACCCGAAAAGCTAAATTCGATGAGAAGGTATTAATTGTGTAATGGTTTGTCTTATGCAAAGGAGGAAATGATCGAATAGTCTTAAAAGGGGGAACTTTATATACCCAATTGTTACTATCTAACGGGGACTGCCGATCCCACCTGGATGCCTTAAAAAGGATCAAGTTTGTATTATTCGTAAGCATAATTCTCTTTTTGTTTCTTAACCTATCTATCTAGCTAGCACTACAAAACATAGCTCAATTTCTTCTACAATTCTACATCTTCCTTAAATAAAATGTTGAAACTTGATGAAGTGAAGAATTTGACTACTTGTTTGATTGATGTTCATATGAAGCGAAGTTCTCTAATTTTAGTTAGTGACATGCATGGTGGAATTCATAATTAATAGATGTTTTCTATCCCGATTCACGAAAAGAAGGGAACAAGCACGGGAGATAGGTAGAAAGAATGATTGCCCTCATAGGGCTTCTCGTGGCGGATATCAAAAGGCCGAAAAAGATTTGATGGTGCACTTGCCAAGCGGAAGAGATTGGATGATGAAGCGAGAATCCAATCCTTCAGTGATACATGCTCCTCCATCTCCAATACGTCGCGAGGAGTTGTGGTTGCATATTCGGCAAAAGCCAAGCGCCTACACGAGTGAACAAACTCGTCTAGTTGCCGAAAGAATTGTAAGTATCGTTATTGTTATTTTTTAGTTACTAAACATGTTTCATTACTAAGCTTCTCGTTATCTCGTATCTTACAGAAGACCTTAAAAACAAAGAAGCAGAGGGATCTTTTGTGTCGGACGGGAGGAATGATGTTCGACCGTTGCGGCCGGAAAAACCGGATCACCCGGGCGTGTAAGGGGGATTGGAGGACGGGTAGGCATAAAGCAAGTCTTTGGTACATCCAAACGCCATAGACAAAGTATGGTTACCCGGGAGGAGATGGACCGACGCCGGCCGCTAATAAAGCTTCAATGACCGCAATGTTTCAATCCGAGATGAGCCGGATGAAGGAGGAACCGAGTCAGCCGAGGCCGCTTTTGAGCAATCGTCCGGAGACCGTGTTCCCTTCACACACTCACTCGCAATGCGTGCAGAAGAGCACTAGAGGGAGCGCATTGATGGAGAGTCAGAGCAACCTTGTGACCTTTATGTGGAGGATCCCGATCATCATGATGGACGATTATTGGTTGCAAAAGGGACTGTTCACAACTTGGGATCAATTGTACACCACCAACAAATGCCTGATGATGAAGTCAGAGTGTCAGTTGAAAAGGTGATCATTGATGCACAACTCCCTCTCCAAACTGATGAGCTGAAGCTTGTGAGTGATGTCAAGGGAACCTTCATCCCTTGGCCAAAATGAAGCTTGTACATGTCTCTACCGCTCCCGAAGCTTCAACCCCTCCTCCTCAAGTTCCATCCCCTCCTCAAGCTCTATCCCCTACTGCTAAGTTGGCTGCTGCCAGGGAAAAAATATCCGATCTAATGAAAAGTGGATATTTTAAGGATAAATCGTGGCCTATCGATGAAGTAGTAGGTGTCCCTCATCCTATGCCCGTTCAAGTTGACACCGTTGATGTTGAGTCCCTGCTGCTTCCTCGACAGAGCTTACCGATGCGAGCTTGTTCAACTTTTATGAAGTAAGTATCTTTCGTCTATGAGTACATCATTTAAATGCATCGTTTAGACATACATACATATATATATTTCCCGATCGATGTCATTATGGTAGGTTCTTGCATCATGAATTGGTTCAAAGGTGCGGGATCAACGATTTTGGATTCTTGTGCCCCGTCTATTCAAGTCAAACAACCATGGAGCGAGAGGGAGTACATATCAAAGAGGTTGTGCTCGTGATCGAAAGTTGTACTTTTTGCCATTCTTCCACGGTACATATCAAAAATCTTGTCCGCAATTCACTTAATTCTGCTACATATATATATCACTGAGTATAGTTTACTGATGTGAATTTTCAGCCGCCACTGGCAGTTGGTCGTCATGTGCATGGACGAGCATAAAGTTATCTTCTTATGCTCCACTCACACTGAGCCATTGCCTACGTTGGTGCAGACCATCAACGAGTAAGCATGTCATTTTGATTCCCTTGTCTGACATCTCTGCTGTGAATTTTAAGTGAATCATTGATAAATTTGTGATTTTGATGATAGTGCCATGAGGACCTTCCAAAGACTAGAAAAGAAAAGGCGTGCTACTCGGGACAAAGACCCCATATGGTACAAACCGAGGTTGGTACAATATTTAATTTGTAGCACACCGCCTTGTGAACTTGGTCACCGAGCTATATATATGCTCTTATATATATTTCTTGTTCTTTTTAGACCCGTCGGCAACCGGGGCGTCCAACTTATGTGGCCGACGTCATGAAACACATGTATGATATTACAAGGCGAGGGGATACTAAATTAACCGCAAAGGTAAATGTATTTGATGTTACATATTATGCAAGTTAATTCAGTTTCGGGTTCTTGTTACAAATGAAATATGCACGCAAGTTAATTCGATTCTTTGTCTTTGATGTTACAGATGTTTCAATGCAAAACTCCCTTTCCGATGATGAACTGGAGCACATACGCAATGTGTTTTGTGAATATCTGTATGGTCTGATCTTAGAGTCACAAAAAGGACAATAATTAATGTCCTAAATTCATTTGTAAGTATAATCTGTAGCAACAATAATTGAACTGGAGCACATACGCAATGTGTTTTGTGAATATCTGTATGGTCTGATCTTAGAGTCACAAAAAGGACAATAATTAATGTCCTAAATTCATTTGTAAGTATAATCTGTAGCAACAATAATCGATCTTCTGTAAATTTGTTTATTTTTTTGAACAATTCATTTGTAAATATACATAGGCAATGTAAAATTCAATACATAAATGTAGTTAATTTTTCGAACAATTTTCTTGTGTCCATTTTGGGTTTCTTAATGTATTATTGGATGGTGGATATAGCTATTTAATTTAGTGTTTGAAATCTCGAGACGTTTAGGACCGTTCATTAACAGCATGTCCGGTCTTAAAGGTCCGCAAAAATCTTCGGTCTTAAAGTATGAGACTTTTAGGACCGTATATTTCTCTAGTGTCCGCTCCTAAAAACTTAAAAAACTTCATGAACTTTTAGGTCGGACGTATTATAGAAGGTCGGTCTTAAAAGTCGCCCACCTAACTTTTAGGACCGTATGTTTTTATTTGTACGATCTTAAAAGTCAATTTTAAATACATCTTTTCGAGACAAATTAAATGGATAAATTTGAAGACAACCGAGGTTCGCGATCCGCTTAAGCTAGGTCCTTCATTATCATCGTTGTTACCTCTCCATGTGTGTAGAAAGCATTATCGGTGTCCCTTTTATTTTGTCTTTTGTCTTTTTGTCGGAAAAAGAAGGAAGATAATGAAAAGGACACTTTGTTTCTAACATGGGGAGGTAAAACCGACGACAACGAAGGTCCAACCTTGAGACGAATAGTCACTTTTTTTGTTCTTATCCGAATAAGGTAAAAGCTCCTTTTTTTACGTATGTTCTTAACCGTATTCGCGAATTTCGTTGTTGGATTTACACGAGGACAATGTTTTTTTTGTTTCCTTTTTTGTCGGAAAAAGAAAGACGATAATGAAAAGGACAAGAGGCAATCGGATATGGAAACCAAAGCCGACAAAAAAAGTGTTTTTAGGACCGTCGATTTACTAACTAAAGTCTTCGTTCTTTTATTTTAGGTTTTTTAGTCTGCCATTATCCGTCCTTCATTGTTGCCTTGTTTATTGCTTTCCAGGTTCAGATAATGGGATAAAGTACTAAACTCGCACGAGAACAAAATTTAAAAATATTTTATTTTCTAAGTATCCCGACTTTTAGGACCGTATATTTATTTAGTGTCCGCTCCTAAAAGCTTAAAAGATACATGAACTTTTAGGTCCGGACGTATTATAAAAGGTCGGTCTTAAAAGTCCCCACTTAACTTTTAGGACCGTATGTTGTTATTTGTGCGATCTTAAAAGTAATTGCCCTTTAAATACTCCTTTTCGGACAAATTAAATGGTTAGGGTTGAAGACAACCGAGGTTCGCGTTTGCTCAAGCTAGGTCCTTCTTTATCATCGTTTTTACCTTTCCATGTGTAGAGGCAGCATTATCGTTGTCCCTTTTATTTTGTCTTTTGTCTTTTTGTCGGAAAAAGAAGGAAGATAATGGACACTTTGTTTCTCACATGGGGAGGTAAAACCGACGTCAACGAAGGTCCAACCTTGAGAAGAATAGTCACTTTGTTTGTTCTTGTCCGAATAAGGTAAAAGCTCCTTTTTTTTGTATGTTCTTAACTGTATTCTGCGAATTTCTGTTGTTGGATTTACACGAGGACATTGTTTTGTTTGTTTCCTTTTTGTCGGAAAAAGAAAGACGATAATGAAAAGGACAAGAGGCAATCGGATATGGAAACCAAAGTCGACAAAAATGGCGGTGTTTTAGGACCGTCGATTTACTAACTAAAGTCTTCGTTCTTTTATTTTAGGTTTTTAGTCTGCCATTATCCGTCCTTCATAGTTGCCTTGTTTATTGCTTTCCGGGTTCAGATAATGGGCTAAACTCGCATGAGAACAAAAATTAAAAATATTTTATTTACTAATTTTTTACGCTGCCCTATAGGGCAGCGATCACAAAAAAAAAAAGCAAAATAAAAAAGCAACAAAAAAAAACTAATCCCTCTCGTAGTCGGAAAAGGAGGGGGCGTCGGAGTCGTCGGAGTTGTCGGAGTTGTCGGAGTCGTCTTCAGTGGGATCGTAGTTCACGTCATTGGCGTGGAGTACCATGTTCAGCTTGTTGTTCATGGTATGAGCAAGCTGAACCAATTGGCCCAAACGTCGATCGATTTGATCGACGCGGCCACCGATGATCGCACCAACCGCTTCACGGTCGGATTTGGAGGAGGCGGTGGCGGAGCGGGCTGAGGTTGAAGAGGAGGAGGAGGAAACGGAGGACTGGGGGAGCAGCCATTACGGTGGGGGCTGAGGTTGAAGAGGAGGAGGATGAAACGGAGGACCGGGGGAGAAGAATGTGAAGAAAGTACAAGAATAACGGGTTTAAATAGAGAACCCATCCCGAACAATGTGAAACGCCGGAAGCTTTAACGAGGAGACGCATTGTTCATCGAATACGAGGAGACGCCTAGTTGGGAAGTTTATCTCGGGAAGCCGAAGAGACTCGCATCATTCATTTGAACAGTGTGTAAGTACCGGGTAAATGATAAAAGGTTGGTCTTAAAGGTAAGACTTTTAGGACCGGACTTACTATAAAAGATCGGTCTTAAAAAATTAAAAAATAGAATTTTATACCGCATACCTATAAGTACCGGGTTAATGATAAAAGGTCGGTCTTAAAATAAAATGAATTGCAAAAATATTAAATAATGGAATTTTATACCGCGTACCTATAACTCCTTATTAATTCCTCACTACCTCGTAACTCCAAACTACGTACGTGGCTATCGAGAACGGCTCTGCGCCTCTATTAATTAACTCCTCATACCCTCTCGCCCCCAACCTGCTCAAACCATGGTTAGATACAAGAGAACCGCTCGTAGGGGTGCTCTTAGTCGTGATGCTCGTGCCTTCCGTCGATCGTTATACGGTGCGCCTCCTCCATCGAGAGTCCGTCCTATTGTGAGAGAAGAGTCTCGGGTCGTTGGACCCATTGTTATTTCTTCGGATGATGAAGAGGTTCCCGCTCCCCTCTCCAACCTCTTGGCCCCACCGCGACTACTACTCACGACCCCTCTCCTCTTTCCTCTAATGAAGCATTGTGGCTGATTCGAGTAAGACGAAAACTTGCCGATCTCCGGGAGGAAATTAATGTTGTTCACGCCGAAATCGCCAAGGCTTTGGAGGATAATAAGCTTTAGGAGATGTTTAGTCGATTCTTGTTTTTGATAATTTTCTGCTTGTTTTTGTTTTGTATTTTTTCTTATGTACGTGCATATGCAAGTAATATATGTAATTAAAGAAACTCAGTTTTCCTTTAATTTTTATTCATTCGATTCTTTAAGCTCGCCAAATCCTTTTTTCGAAATCAAAAAAGAATTTTAGGACCGGAGTATTATAAAACGGCGGTCTTAAAAAGTTGTATATATAGAACCGTGTTCTTTTAATGAACCGGTTTAATTGTCTCAATTTAGGTCCGGAGGATTATAAAAGTCCGGTCTTAATAAAATCCCAAATATAAAACATGTCTCGCTCTGTCGCGCGGAATATTAAATTTCCCTCTCTGAACTTCTCTTGTCGCGCCTAAAGTGTAACTCAGGTTCTGTCGCCACTTCGTCGCTGGTTCGCGTTGTACCTCTCGACAATCACTTTATGGTTCCTTAGCTAAACGTCTATAGACCAAGCTGTAAGAGGTGTTTCGGTTATATAACTTTATGATTTTCCTGCTCATCGTTCGGGTTTTTCCGGGTTGAGCGAAATCGATCAAATGTTCTTGTGGGTTTCGTGTTGTTAATGGATATTGTATTTTGAAGATTATAATTGCATTTTAGACCTACCCAACTGACCAATAAATGTTTTTAGGGTACTCTTTCTGCCTGCAACATCAACGTTCGTGGCGGGAGAAGAAAGACTAAGCAAACGCATTTGAATTTATATGATACAACGGGTGAGTCCACAAGACCTTCACGTGATGCATTTAATTTCCTCGTCATGCATTTATTTTGGTTCTTGGATTCTCTCGTGATACATTTATGACCAAAAGTTATTCTTCGTTCTCGCATTTAATGAGCAAGTTTATCCGAAAAAAAAAAAAAAAAAAAGACATAACCGACATTTGAGCATATATATGTATGTTAAATCTTTCCGTCTATATATATAGGAATTCTACTATGGATCACAGTTGGATAAATGCTAAACGGACGAGTGTTGAATATCGAATGGGGTGAGGGACTTTATAAAATTTGCTAAACAAAATGCCCATGCTGAGGGTGGGAAGTTTTATTGCCCTTGTGTAAAATGTTTGAATGAGAGGCGACTAAGTCCTGAAGTTATACACACACATTTAATTTGTGAAGGAATTTGTAAGACTTATATAGTATGGGTATGGCATGGTGAAAAAATACCAAGTGGGTCTCAACATAGGGAAGTGGCCTTTGATGATAATGACACGGATATGGATGATCACATGAGGACATTATCCGTGATGTAGGAGAAGAGGCTTTTCATCAATCACATGCATATGGTAATATGTGCGGTGATGCAGAGACCCTCTATACCGTGGGTGTAAAAAATACCAATTGTTGAATCTTTGTATTGAAATTGGTAAGCTTGAAGGCACGTCATGGATGGAGCGACAAGAGTTTTTCGAAATGCTTGAGGCTTTTAAGGACATGCTTCCGATGATAATGTGTTGCCGCATCGATACTATGATGCTAAGAAAATACTTTGTCCACTCGGGGATGGAGTACAAAAAGATCCATGCATGCCCGAATGATTGCGTGTTGTATAGAAAAGAGTTTGAAGAGGAGCAGAGTTGTCCGAAATGTGAAACCCCAAGGTACAAGTCAAATAAGGGGCCGCAAAAGTGTTGTGGTATCTTCCAATCATACCAAGGTTCAAGCGGTTGTTTGCGAATGAAAATGATGCAAAAATTTGAGGTGGCATGCGGATGAGAGGATTTCGATGGAAAGCTTCGACATCCGGCCAATTCTTCTCAATGGAAGAAAATCGATCAATTATTTCCGAACTTCGGTGAAGAACCTAGGAACCTTAGGCTTGCCCTTAGCACGGATGGCATGAATCCATATGGAAGCCTTAGCAAAGATACATAGTTCATGGCCTGTACTACTGATTATTTACAACTTATCTCCAATGTTATGCATGAAACGAAAGTACATCATGCTGTCTATGTTGATTTCGGGACCGAAACAACCAGGAAATGACATTGATGTTTACCTTCAGCCCTTGATCGAAGACTTGAAGGAGTTGTGGGCAGAAGGTGTTGATGTTTTTGACTCTTTCAAGAAGGAGGTGTTTAAAATGCGAGCCATGATATTTTGTACTATAAACGACTTCCCAAAGATATGGGAACTTGTCGGTATAGTGTAAAAGGCCATAAAGCATGTCCGGTTTGTGAAGAAGGCACACGCTACCATCAACTTCAACATGGAAGAAAGACGGTTTATCTTGGACATAGGAGATTTCTTAGACGGGCCACCCATATCGTCGATTGAAGAAAGCCTTTTTGGTGGCCAAGAGTATCAAGATGGTCCGGTGGCATTGACTGGGAGCAAGTTTATGAAAAGGTGAAAAATATCAATGTCGTATTCGGTAAGACTGCAAAGTGTAGAAAAGAAACAAATATATGGAAAAAGAGATCTGTATTCTTCGATCTTCCATATTGGCGCAATCTTGATGTGAGACACGATATTGATGTCATGCATGTGGAGAAAACGTATGTGATAGTATTGTCGGCACGCTTCTCAACATACAAGGTAGTTCCAAGGATGGTGTGAAGGCAAGATTGGATCCGATAGCAATGGGAATACGCGAAGAGTTACATCCAAGGCCAGATGGGAAGAGAACTTATTGTCCCCGGCTTCTCATACTTTGTCTAAGGATGAGAAACGAAGTTTTGTGAGTGTTTACATGGCACAAAAGTTCCGGGGTATTCTTCAAATTTTAAGAGGCTTGTATCGATGAAGGACTTGAAATTAGTAGGCCAAAAGTCTCATGATTGTCATGTCTTGATGCAACAGCTACTCCCAATAGCTATTCGAGGCATCGCCGAATATGATCTTCGGGTCGTTTTGACTAGACTTTGTGTCTTCTTCAATGCGCTTTGTCGTAAAGTTTTTGAGATTGAAAAGTTGGATGAATTGGAGAATGAAGGATATCTTATCTTGTGCCACCTTGAGAAGCTTTTGTTCCTACATTTTTTGACATCATGGTTCATCTAATTGTTCATCTAGTGAGGGAGATAAAGATGTGCGGCCCTATCCATTTACGGTGGATGTACCCAATTGAAAGATCTATGAAATTCCTAAAAGGGTACGTTAAGAACGCATACGAGCGCCGAAGCATCGATTGTTCAGAAATATGTTTGAAGAAGCCATGGAATTTTGTCAAGATTATTTGGCCAAAGTAAGACATATTGGGCTTCCAAAACGTCAAAGCATCTTTGATGGGGGTAGACGAGGGGCTTCCGTAAAGAGTGTGGATCCCGATGAATTGTCACTAGTCCACTTGTACATCTTGAATAACGCCGATGAAGTTCAAGCAAAGATAGCTGCACATAAAGCATTTTGTAAGGAAAGAAAAGCATCGAATGATCGAACAAAGGTTGATTAGGGAGCATAATGTAACTTTTGCAAACTGGTTCAAACAAAAGGTCGAGGAGAGGAATGTGTTTCGATACAATCAAATGGTTAGCAGGTGGTCCCGAGGTTGATGTCATAAGTTGGAATTCGTATGTGATCAATGGTTATACATTTTACACGAAGTCCCTAGATGATACGAGCACGGTCGAAGCAGTGTGGTGTTATGTTAGAGGCTGAATCTATGCACTTCTCCAGTTCAAAAGACAAGAGCCCTTTATTGGCGTCATGCCATATTATGGGGTTATTGAAGAGATTTGGGAGGTGGACTATGTGAAAATTAGATTTCCCATTTTCAAATGCAAGTGGGTTAATGTCAATAATGGTGTTTGGATCGATCGGCTAGGATTTACATTAGTCGATGTCAATGGTAGAAGTTTTGGAGATGAACCTTTTATTATGGCGACTGTGCAAAACAAGTGTTCTATATCACCGATCAAGAAAATAAAATGTGGTCTCGTAGCTCTCCAAGGAAAGAGGGTCATTGATATTGATGAGGAAATGAATTCAAATTATGGTATTCCCGAGAGTACTCCTTTTTCAAGGGGTCTACCTGGGACATGAACGAAGAAGATGAAGCGGATAATGAACCCGCATAAGAAGTGATCATCAAGAAGGGATATGGGAAGATATCACTTTATAAAAGAGTCAATTCATAAGGTAATATTCATATGCAGATTTCTTTGAAGACTTTAATTAAGGCTTTAACTATATATATTATATTCCTTCTATCTATGTTCATAGTTAATGTCATCGACTATGAATTTTGTTCTTGTTTTATTTTGTGGCAGGACCCGATCCAAATGGGCATGTTATATAAGAGGATGTTACGTTGTTGGGTGGGGGAATCGGATGAAGGCATGGTGAATATTATTTTGGGCGCATGTATGTTGTACTTGTAACTTATTGTATTTGTAAGTAAGTTATCTTATTGTATGAATTAATTTAGGTGTTGTAGTCATAGTAATCATTAATTAAGAGGCCAAATAGCTCATGGTGAATAATATTTGTATTCTTTTTCCAATTCAATTTATTCAAATAATTGTTCATAGTTTGTAGCTTAAAATATCGACTTTTATGTCTTTGGATTGGGTGGTGGATTTATGTATATATATATATATATAATCGGGGAAGAACAATAGGGAAAAATTCGGGAAAATTTAGACCGGAAATAATAAGCCGGTTTTAAATGTTCACTTGTTAAGACCGGATGTAATTATATGACCGGGTCTTAAAGGTCAGACACTTTTGAGTTTTGATATTAAACCCTAGGTCTTAAAAGTTGGTCTTTTAAGACCGGTATATTTAGAAGTCCGGTCTTAAATAAAAATCTTTAAGACCGGATGTATTTATCATCCACTCTTGAAAGTCGTCTTTTAAGACCGTATGTGTCTTGTCCGGTCTTATAATTACGATCTTTTAAGAGCGGCCTATTGTTTGACCGGTCTTAAAAGTCGAGCTTTAGGACCGAATAAAAATTATTTCGGCTTCATTTAGTACAACTTTTTAAGACCTAAGTTTTTAAATGTCCGGTCTTAAAAGAGTTTCTTTAAGACCGGTTCGAGTCCGGTCTTAAATGGTAGACTTTTAATACGGGCGGGAACAAGACCGGTCGCATATCCGGCCTTACGACCCCCCTTTGTCCGGCCTTAAAAGCCTTTTTTCCACTAGTGTGGGAATGAATCAAGCATTTTGAGTTTCGAGATTATTTTTCCATGAAAACAAACATGTCAAGGGTCATTTGGGATTTGGAAGCACATCATTTTTTATTTTTTTATAATTAGTTATGAGTTTTTAAAGATACCGAAAAATCGGACGTAAATGTTGGGATTTCGTTTTTAAGGAAAAGTAAGGGTAAAAATGGTATAACTAATCTACCAAGGGTAGAAAGGTCAAAATGGCAAAAATATCTCTTTGGATATCATCCCAAGCAATATGGTATTTATTATAATATCATATATATAAAAAAATAATGCGGTAATGATATTATAGGATATCTCGAGAAGTCAAGGATAGGTATCGAAAGGGAAAACCAAGGTACGGATGCACATTGTAACTTTAACTTTTATGTATCTTGTATGCCTATATATGATTATTTGATTCATGATGTTGGTGTCATGGGTAAGACGGGTCTTAGGCCATGCACCGTGATCGACTAAGACCGGGTCCTAGGTCACATTTGTTTACATTTAGTTAGATGTAGACTATATTCATGATAATGCTATATATATGTTTTCCTAGCTCTGAGGACACATATCTGGGACACGTAGCATTGGTGAGTTCGCATTTCGTTAACATCACAATTGTTGTTTGCTATGTATTTCGATAACTGAATGTTGATTTCCATGTTATGAATACTTGTTATATATTGTTATTACTTGAATATAAGGTTAATCGTTACCTAAGATTCGGGCCGATCAATCTCGACTTAACTCTTGCTTCAGGATAAGGAGGATAAGGAGACGGTATAGGTAAGAAGCACATATGAAGACTCAGCCGGAGTTTTTAATATTTTGGATTGTATTTACACTTATAGATGTTTGGTATCTAAATACTTGAATAACTATACCGATATTATCTCTGACTAGATACACCGTGATTAGTTTTAATTTATAGTCACGTATATATCAATTACTCATTTGCTCAACCCAACTCCTACGCACTATCGCTCCACTCTGATGATATTCATAGATACTACCCGCTAATATGCATGATAAGTTGTATTGAATTAGGGTTTTTACATATATACACTTTTATCTATTAAATATATTTAATTAAGGGAAATTCTATTTAAGTACCACATGAAATTCGATAACCCCAAAAAAGTTTGTTAAAAAATTAAAAGGACACAAAAGCGATGATAAGGAATATGGGATTTTCATATTTAAATATTTTTACTAAAATACCCCTCATCATCTCTTCCTCTTCCTAGCCACTCTTTTTCTCTCTCTCCTCTCCCTCTCTTCATTTTCATTCTCACTTATGCCTTTCTTTCCTCGCCTACGACAGCCTTCCACCTTCACCGTTGCTAGCGAGTTTCACCATAACCACAAAAAACGCCACGACTGTGAGCTTGAAGACCCAAGCTTGGAGCCGCGACTGTGAGTTTGGAGACCTAAGCTTGGAGCCTCAACTGTAAGCTTGTTTCTGGTTTGATTTTCTGAAATTTTAATCATTTGGGATATGATGGTTATTAGGGCTGGACTCTATTGTTGGAAGGGGAAGGAAGGAAAGATGAAGAAGAAGGTGAACAAGAAACGAGTTTATGAGGCTGAAAAATCAAATAATGAACAGTAAATGAGTTTGAGGAAGAAGAAGGTGAACAGTAAATGTAGACTTTAACGAAATTCGTAATAGAATTAACAAGTTCGGTAATAGGAATAACAAGTGTATTCATCGGTTGTACACATATCACTAAAAACCAAAATCTTAGGACAATTAACAAATTTCATAATGGGAATAAAAAGTTCTTTAATGATATTAACAAGTTTAGTAATGGAAATAATAAAGGCGTTCATCCAAGTGACATGTGTGCAACCTAATGAATACACTAAAAATGTAAGCTTGATTTTTTAAGTAATCTCTTATTGTTAACTTTTTGCTGCATCCATTTGGAATGTTTAAAATTTAAGTAGTTTCTTTTCACAAAGAACGTACATAGAAAAGAAAAAAGTTCCAAGAAATTGATTAGTGGAAGTAATTAATTAAACAGATGCCACTGGGAACTAATGATCAACTATACATGTTAGAAAATTGAATGTGCAAACCACTTCCCTCGCTATCTATGTTTGGTTTTGTATTAAACACCATCAAAACTTTATGTGAACTATACACATGATATTATATTATAGGATATTATATTATATAATTGGGAGTTAGTTCTTGTTGGTTAAAGATTGTTGAAGTAAAGTCAAATGTTTGGTTGAATCAAGTCTATAACATTGATCGAAATTGATAGTTTTCTATATATAAGTTTTTATATACTTCTAAGTTCTAGCTATATATCAAGGATTAGGAATCAAAGTGGTTCTGTATACGTAATGAACCTTTGTGAGCCGAAATAATACTATCTACGGTCCTAATTATAGGAAAAAGTTTGTACTACAAACTTTTTCCTATAATTAGGATTAGAGGAATACTTTATATGAAAGATTCTGAGCTAAATTATTAAGAAATAGATGACCCCGTGAAACTAATAATAACATAAAAATGATATAAAGCGTTGTTGATTTCTCCAAAAACAAAAGGGGGGGGGGGGGAAGAAGAATCTTCCTATCAATGATTATATTATGTACTTGTGATGATTCGGTCTTTTGCAGCCTTATTCTCATAATTTAATTATTTTTAAGATCTAGCGTTGTGATGAGTACAAGTACAAATAGCTAGTTAGCTAGCTATATTATCTATTTGGGAGTTAGTTCTTGTTGGTTAAAGATTTTTGAAGTAAATATAGATAGATTAGATAATAAGTTTTATTTAAAAGTAAGAAGTTAAGAGTCTCAAATTAAAATAATTTCTTTAGGTACGCATGCACACATCTTGACTAAGTGCCACCCACACTCAATAATACACACACATATGTGAGCAACTTCTACGACTACATTAATAATCTTACATATATAAAAGTAACCAGGCTCACCAAGACAATTATTTACTTCTTTGTGCTAAATATTTATAACTTATTTATGTTATTTCCCAATTTTATATAAGAAATTATTTGAAAAAGGAAATCACCGAATCCTACTCACTTTGAAAATGCCAAAATACCAAAGTCATAAATTTCTTTCTCCAACTTCTTTGATAGTTCATATATATATCCATTCACTCTCCCTCCCTCTCTCTCTTTATGTATATATTCCTATATTGCAAGTTTCTATATTTACTTTTTCCAACTCTTTGAAAAAATGGAAATTACAATTACAACAACTACAAATAAATAAATGTAAATGTAAATTTCACCACCAGGTTCTCGACAAGAACGCGGAATCTTAATGCAGCAACTTGAACATGAGATCCTCGGCGGACATTTCCTGAAACACTGCTGTCGGACACACGAAGAAGAAAAACACCCACCGTCGCACTTGAAGCTCCCACACCTGAAACATGGCTTACAGCATCCATGGCACTTGAAGCTCTCACACCTGAAACATGGCTTACAGCTTCCATAGCACTTGAAGCTCTCACACCTGAAACATGGCTTACAGCTTCCATGGCACTTGAAGCTCTCACACCTAAAACATCGCTTACAGCTTCCATGGCACTTGAAGCTCCCACAACTTGAACATGGCTTACAACTTCCATTGCACTTGAAGCTCCCACAACTTGAACATGGCTTACAACTTCCATTGCACTTGAAGCGCTCACACCTAAGACATGGCTTACAACTTCCATGACACTTTAAGCTTTCACATTTTGAGCATGGCTTACAGTCACCATGGCACTTTAAGCTTTCACAATTTGTGCAAGACTTGCAAGTTCCATGGCAATCAGGATTAGGTTTTGGGAGTATGAGGCAGCTGGGATTGCAGTCAGCATGACAATTTCTGCTATGGAAGCTTGAGGGAGGATGGAAAGGTACAATAGAAATAGTGCTTGGTTTTGGTTTTTTTCCTTCCTTCTTCACTTCTTCAACTGTAAGAACAGTAACAAAACAGAACTTCTTCTTCAGAAGCTTTCCCAGGCAAACTGTATCAATGTCTTCCCCAGTCACCACCAACTGCTTTTTTTCGTTCATTGATACTGAACTCACACCTTCATTCATTTTCCACAATTAAATGCCATTTTTATTTTAAATAAAAATGTTTGTGTAAGTTAATTAGCTTCCAAAGAATAATCATCCAGGTTAATGCAGGCCGGTATTTTTAGAAGAAAGACACAAAGATATCTCCAAACATGCAAATCTCAACTCGTCCTTGAAATAGCCTAATAACTATGAAGTCCTTAGATATTAGTCCTGTACTCTCTCCCATCCTTTTCTATATAAGAGCCTGATAACTACATTACATAGTATAAAAAACAATTAAAATTAGTTAAAAGTGATAAATATGTAAAAAATCCAAGGGTGCCTTTATTTATAAAGGGATAAGTAAGACAGAGAAATACATTAGTAATGAGAGAAATTAAAATATGAAAGAGAATATAGTATGGAAAGAAGATGAAGAGAGATAATAAAATCAATGAGAAGAAAAATGGTAAAAATACATTAAATGTTTAGACAACCCAAAATAGGAGCTTATAAAAATATCAAGACAATTCAAATTTCAAAAGAAAGAATGGAGAGAGTATTAAATTCTGTGGCAAAATTCTTTAAGTACCTTAATTTGAAATATGAAAAAAATGAAAAAACAAGACACAAAATAACAACAATTACAATTTATCAAGTAACATCTTTTACTTAATAACTAGGTATTGACAAATGAAAACTAATTTCACTGAGGGCAATTGGGTCATTCCACGAAAACATAATTTCAAGACAGTACCCAAGATTCATAGGAACAAACCATTTCGAAAGAACATTTTAAAATTCTCATATATTTTGGTAGTCCTTAAATGTCTCTCTTCAGTCTTATATTTTTTAAATTATTCACTAATAAAGTTTTCACTTAAGTAGAAAGATTCAAACTGAAATTTGAATGAGACTTAGAAAGATTCACTAATTTATACTACGAGTATTGAAATATATATACCTTTTACTGTTGCGCAAATATGGAAGGCCTTGTTTCTACAAGTTTCACGCTCCATTTGTACCTTCAATGTTACTTTTTGCTGCATATCCATTTGGCATGTTTAAGCTTTAAACCAAAATTTCTTTTCATAAAATCTCACAAAATTAAAGTTTCAGTGGAAACAGATACCAAGCAGAAGGAATTAACGATACGATGGGAGATCTCACCTTCATGTTTGATTTGATTACTTGGAAACAAACAATGATTTGTATTCTTCGTTGTTGTGAAAACTGAGCAATCCCAAGCCTTTATATGCAGACGTCCCCTCTCTCTCTCTCTCTAACTCATCTCTATCTCTGCACACCTACATATTTGTAGTTAGTTCATGTTTGTTGGTGCATCACACTCCAAGCAACAAACGATATAATATATTCTATAGTGGGCTAGGGGTCAGAAAAATTGAACTTAACTATTTATTACAAAAAAAATTTAGAGGTCGGATAGCATGGAAAAACACAGTAATCTTAGGGTATATTATATATATATATATATATATATATAACCATTAGGCCATTATAGCTTCTTAATAATATCGTGCAAAATATTATATAAGATAATTTTCAAGCTTTAAGATATGATAATCAAAATAACAACTTTCGCATAATAAATAACAAAAACAGCTATACGTGGATAACAACTTTCACATTATAAATAACAAGAACAACTTAAAACTGATTATATAAAATATCACCATTTAAGAATTTTTTTGTCAGTAATTAAAATTGCAATGTGGATTTTTTTTTGTTAATAAAATTAATGGTATGGGATTAGATTATTAAAAAATAATTTTATAGAATTGAGAGATTAAATTAAAATCTTTTGTATAATTAGAGTATTAAAAGTAAACTTCTACCTCTTTATAATAGCAAAATAAGTGAGTTTGGATTAGTGATGACCGGTGAGAGAATAGATTTTGCATAAAATTAATTAAAAATCATGATGTTAAGTATTATATATATTTTTTTCATATTTAAATTACTAAAAAAAGATACAAGTAATGTGATATTTACATGCAGCATTTGAGACAACCATTGCTACCTCCAACTACAATGATTCATAATCTTAAGCGGATGTGAATAGATCTCTCCAATCCATGAATTACTAAAAACTAAGAGTTAGATACATAACTGGTTATCTACTTAAATAGTTAAGATTAAAGTGTAAGTCTTCGTTTGGTACGAGGAAAATTGAGTGGAGGGAAAGGGATGGGAGAATATTTTAATGATTCTATTTTTTTTATTAAAAAAGATTGGAAAAGTAAAATTAGAAGATTTTAGTTAATGTTTCTTACTATTTTATAGTACATCTTCTCTATATTATAATTTTATAACCACATTTATCTATTTTTTTTTTTAATTGAACTCATTAAAATTCTCCTCTCCCTCCATTTCCCTCGTGCCAAAGAGACAATAAGTGACAAATTTAGCTCCCTCCCCCTTTTCATGAACCATTTGTTTCAACTTTTTTCCTTCTCTTAAAAACGCACTATAGTTGTAAGGGTATATAATAAATTTTAATTTTTTTAGACAGATTCAAAAATACTATCATGTTTATTTTATATTTTAAAAATAAGAAAAAAAAACATTCTTGAAGTAACTGTTGTTTCAAAAAAAAATGTGATTATATTAAAAAATTACAGAGTTTCAAACTTCCTCATCCAAAAAAAAAAAAAAAAAAAAGGTTCGAACATCAAGGATTATCACCCATTACACAAAGATTTTCTGTATTTTCCCCTTCGAAAACATACTTCACTGATAAAAACATAAAGTCCAACAGTTCAAAGATAGAAAAACTGAAACAACGAAATAAAAGCATAATCCAAAAGGATCAACTAGTATCTAAAATATCCATATTCCTATCACCCAAAAGTAATTTCAATAGATTTACTTGGTGGAGGTCTTGTGATTCACTCCACAGGACACGGCCCTTTTCGTCAAGCATTGACAACCCACTCAGCTGCCATATTTGCTTCCTTAGGAACCTATTGAAAAACATGGTTCCTAATTAGTTTCCTCTCCTCGAGGATATATTTCAAAATAGGTTCTCATCTCCAATTTGAAGAAACTGCACTGTCATTGATACAATTTACCAACGACAAGCAATCTGTTTCGAAAATTGTATCATCCAATTGATGATTCATTACAAATATTACAGCTTCCAACAAGGCCTTACATTCTGCCATCAGTACAGAATCGGCCCAAGTATTTCTTGCTCCACCATGAATCAGCCATCCATTTTCATTTCGAACCACAAAACATATAGAAGCACAATTGGTTTCGGGCACAAAAGAACAATCAGTGTTAATTTTCATATGATTACCAGGAGGTTCTTTCCACTGACGTTGAGGATCTGGCAGTTATTTCATCTGTCCCCTCACAGTAATTAATCCATTTATTGCCATTCCAATACTCCTGAAGCCATTTCTCTGCTTTCATACAGGCTCCTTCCACATGAACCACATCATAACTGCAACCAGGCTCTTATTCCATACCGACAAACCAGCATGCATAAGAATCGAATTCAACCATATCCTTAAGTCTGATGCATAAGAATTGAATTCAACCATATCCTTAAGTCTGACGCATTAGAATCTGATATAATAAATATATATATAGAACACCCAAACCAAGCTCTTTTCACCCATTCATATTGCAAAAATAAAATGTGTTTCATTTTCAACAGAATTTTTACATATTAAACACAAATTTGTTGCCAACGAAAAAAAAAAAAAAAAAATCCATTGTTGGGTTTGATTTAGATAGCACTTTCCACATGAAGAATTTGACCTTTTGTGGGACTTTTGCTGTCCTAATTTAAATTTAGGAAGTCAAAAGTGAAACCTGATGTCATTTTTGGCACTAAAAGCAGCATTTTTGGCGTCCTAAAATAAAGTTAAGACGCCAAAAACAGTATTTCTGATGTGCTAAAATAATTTTAGGAAGCCAAAGTTATTTCAAACCATACCGTGACTTTTTTTTTTGGGGTCAAAAATATATCATCATCATCTTTCTCATTTCATCATCACTTTTCAAACTTTCATTTCAAAGTCATTTTCTTACCCTCGTACGCGTACTCCTTCTCATTTCATTCCATCAAAAATAAATTTCCTTAACCTCTTATGCTCCAGCCCCTCTCTCTCTGGTACAACCTCCACGACGACGGCCACAACCTCCATCTCTGACGGTGAAACATGCTGAAGGAGGGAGAACGCGTTCGGGTTCCATTTGAGGATTTCTATTTCTCAAATAATTTCTTTAAGCCATAAATTATGCCATATCTAATTATCCTTAATTTATGGGAAAATATACCTAAATTCCAAATATTAACTTTAAAAATAATTAAGGCCAATTTTCCATAAACAATTCCATTTTATATTTTTAATTTCCTAAACCCAAAATTTAGGATGTAACAATCAGAGTAATATAAAATGTCATTAAAATCTCCAACCACCAACCATGGAGTTCTTTCGCTTAGCTGCAATATTTCTAACAACCTCCACCATTCTTCTTTTAAGGAGCCAATCATAGGGCCATATACAAAGGTTATTTAACCCAAACTATTTCCACCAACACTTATATTATCAACATGAATAAAATTTCTATCCACCAAAGATACATTCAACCTCGTATCAGTTTTCCGCCATAGGGACAGACCACCAGACCTTCCTACTGGATCAAAACCTACTCCATTATCAAATCCCAATTTTTCCTCACTTTCTTTATATTAGCAAATTGCATCCTAGTTTCCCAAAGAAAGACTAAGGCAGGTTTAAACTTTTTTACACTAGAACCTTAAATGTCGAACTATCAGAGTGGTTCTCAAACCCTGACAATTCCACACAAAGCAACTCATGGACCCTGGGTGGGTAGAGCAGGCAGCCACCACCCTTTTCAGCATCCCGACCTTCCTCTCCCGAAGACCGAATTGCGCCTTTCAACCCTTTCCCATCGAAATTCCACCTTCCTCCCCTATAAGCTTTAAAATAATCGCTACTGCTAGAATTTCTTATCAAAAAATCAAATTTAGAAATAGTAATTGATAATGTTGAAGTTAAGCCAATGGATGACCAAGTCCATGAAGTTCCAAATTAATTTTGTCTTTTTTCTCAGCCTGTTCCAATGTATAAAGAATCCAAGCATAGTGCACAGAGTAAACAATGAACACAAAAAATTGAGGGGAAGGCGTAACAACTTCACTGAGTGGACACTTCAATGCACATTTTTAATGTGCGTGTCTAATATGAGCCACATTATTGCATAAATAAATATCATCATATGTTGATTCTTAAAAAAAATGTATTCTAAACTTTACAACAAAATAAAAACAGAGAACAGATTTCTGACTAATTTCATTAAAATCTTACACGACTACAACAAAATTTGCAAATATTGTTTTGATTTTTTTAAAAAGAAAAAAATTGTGGAAACAGTTAATGATTTCCTAGCGTGGTTGCACAATAATCACCTTTGCGGCGTGGTTCTAAATTGACTAAATACAATTCTTTTTTCTTTATATTGTCATCCGGGAATCAGTTTTAGGTTTATATCTCCTTTAGGATTTGAACCCGAGACCCAAAGAAATTTAACTGAGTCTTACACTACTAGACCAACTCTATATTGGTTTCACTAAATTCAATTCTCTACTTACGACACTTCAAGCGCAAAAACTTGTCTTTGTAATAAAAAACAAAAAAAATGTCATAGAACACATTATTGCTCAAAACTATTACTCCTTCCACTCTTTGATGTAAGACTTAAATAGAGAGTTGATATTAATCTTAAATGTATGGTATATGTTTCACATTTTTATCCTTTTTTTTTCTAAAGTAGCCTTATTGATATCCCCTTAACAATAATCAAGTATGAGAGGGAGTAAATGAATTAAAGAATATAATTAGAGTGTTTAGAAAAATATTCTCCTCTAGTCCTTAATTATAAGACATATTTGGAAAGTTAATTTTGGTGCTAACTATAAAATATAGTTTTCATATTTGTCAATCTTTTTCTAATTTACCCTTATTGATGTTCCATCAACAATAATCAAGAAAAATAGTGCATGAGAAAATTAAGGAAGATGATTATGATATTTAGAAAATACACATCATATTAACGACACAACTAACTTTCTTAATTTATTTAAATTAGGTAAATATGTATTATATTTAGGATCGAATGGATTATCATATTACTTAACTTTACTATCATTTTTTATCTACTCAAATTAGTTAATTATGTTTTATATTGAGGATATGAAGAGTATAGTTGGCTTGGTTAATTTGCTGCTACAAAACTGATGTCAATGTTAGTTCTATGATATTCCTCATTATATATAATTGATCCCTTTTTAAAAAAGAAGTTGGCCAAAAAACATATCCTTTTTTATTGTAAAATCCAGACGGTATCTCAAGTCAATAGCTAGAATTTTACAATAAAAAAGGATATTTTTTAAAAAGCAGCTGAAAGTGACTTTAAAAAACAACTAAATTAGAGAAGAAGCTCATTTACTCATGACATCAATCCAGACATAAATTTAAGTCAAAATTCGTTGTATAGTCAATTTTGGAATGACTAACGTGAATCCAAACACACATAATGTGGTTGTAAGTTGCATTGCGGACATGATACTTCACGCATAAAACTTACTTTCGTAATCAAGAAAAAAAAAAAAAAAAGAACTCTGTAGATCACATGATTGCTCAAAACTAGTTGCTATTTGTCACTTTACTACTACAATTTTTTCCAGTCACTTTCTATCTATAATTGGTTTTATTAAGGTCCCATTTTCTATGCCCTACGTTGCCAATTTTAGTTGTATAATGTTCTTTCATTTTATACAGATCAATCTTTTTTGTAAAAACAAATACGCTTTTATTTTTATTTTTATTTATTAAAAAAAAAAAAAAAAAGGTCCATTGAGCAGCAACCCAGTTCAGTAACTCTTTTTTGGACTATCAGGCCTCGTTATGGAAGTTCGAGCCAAATACATAAATTTGGGCAAGTTTGTTTTGGGCACTCCCTGTTGATCTATCCCTTAATATATCATTTGTTTTTGCCAGACTTAGTATATCAATTTTATTACACCAAACTGTACCCAAAAAAAAAAAAAAAAAAATCACCCCTAAAAAGTGAGTAATAAAAATTTCATACAAATAAAAAAATTAATTCCAAACTAATATTAAATATATTGGATTTTTTAATCAACATTCTATACTATTTTTAATGCTTGCAATTATTTTTTTAAAAAAAAAAAAATTATTATTAATGACCAACCCATCTTGTGCTAATGAATTTATCCTAGCTGATATATACATTCCATGCTTGAAATATGAAAATACTGATTACCTTCACTTGGTTTGATTTGATTATATACTCCCTCATGTTGTTAATATAGGACCTAATTGAAAAGTTGATAGAGTCTTAAATATAATACCTATTTTTTCATATTTGTCAATATTTTTCTTAAATACCCTTTTGATACTTCCTCAACTATAATCAAATAGGAGAGGGAATGAAATAATGAAGGAAAATAACTTAGATGTTTAAAAAAAATATCATATTAACTAACTTCCTTGATATAATCAAATTAAGTAAATTTGTCTTATATTAAAGCGAGTAGGGAGTAATAGATTGCAAGAACTACTAGAGATTTGAGCATTTATAATGCCTAATACATAACGAATACAGCTAATAAACGTCATATATGTCGAGGCAGAAGTTACGTAAGGATATATAACAATTAAAAGCAAATGTTAATTATTATGTGCACGGTCATGTATTGCGATAGAAAATTTGTAAAAACACAAAAATAACAATTGTAATTAATAGTCGTCGTTTATAGTGACAAAAGTGATGGTTCTTTTGAAACAATCGTCATGTAACACTTACAAATGATTCTTGTTCCAACATTACATCAGTGAAAACACATAAACGGTGATGTCAATTGACCGTAAAATATGAACAAAAAAAATGACATTTCATAATAAGCAACTATCATGTAAAATACAAATTTAAATAGTACTTTTTCAAAACCTCATTTGATCAGACACTAAGTACTAGTTCTACTAAAGTTAAATATTTTAGAATGAATATATTCATTTTGTTCATAGTACTTTTCTAAAAAGCATCTTTTCATAACCTTGTCCTTCTCTCCCATATCATGGTCAAACGCCAGAGAATTCTTTCCATTCACCCTCCTCCTCCTCCTCCTCGTCATTCTCACCCTTTTCATCCATGAGCCCCACCTCCTCCACCACTATCACCACTACTTCCACAAGCTCCTCCCCTCCTTCTTCACCACAACCACCACCTCCTCCTCCTCCTCTTATACCTTCTCCCAGAATGGAGGCTCTACTGCAAACATTGGCTATTCTTGACCGCTACACAAGGCACCTCACAAGACACACCCATAGTTTGAATAGGAAGTTGGACCTCATCCTTCATCATAATCAGGTTGTATATGATCACTTCTAGCAGACCCTTCATCTTCTTTCTCAGACGTCGATGATGAGCCAAGAAAGGGGAGGAGAAGGAGGATGAAAAGGACAATAGTAGTGGTAATGACCGAAAACCACTATTTTTTTTAATATTAATAAAAATTAATAGTTAGGGCAATCTAGTAGAAAAATATTTAAAAAGAAATAATTGTCTCTTCACAGTTATTAGTAAACAACTATTACTAATTTAGGCATTTTATGTTAGTTTATTCAAACTCTCGTTTTTTTTTTTGTTTTTTTGTACTATGGGATTGAATAATCAACTTTAAAAATTATTTTAAAAAAAGTCAACAAGAATTGCGGCTATTATGTAAAACCCGTCACTTTTTATAATACAATGTCAAATCCCTAACAGTTATTAAAAATTCACCTGTCACCATTTACATAACCTAATGATCGTGATGTTAAAACTACGAACTTTCATTCAAAAGTTCATTAAAGTTGTAAATTAAGAACCGTAAGAAAACGCCACCAATCATAACAATTCTAAACTTAGAACAGTTAGCAAGTTTTGTCAAGTCTTTAAAAACACATACATGCTATCTCGCGCCTCTTTACTTTCCCAAGTTAGTGCACTTAACACGCTTGTCTTTGGTCAAATGTTACCCACCATACTCAGAACCCCACAACCCCAGTTCACTTTTTTGGCTGTTGACAATTGCATCCAAGTGAACCATATCCTCCAATACTTTCTTTGAGTTTCTATCCTACAACTGTGCGTGTCACTTTGATTATCCTAACTCGCCTTTTCGTTTTGGAGCCCTAGCTTGGTCGCATTCCTTTGCTTGCTCTATTCTTCTTATTTTAAGGTATAATCTCTCTTCGCATTCGCATTCTCCATTATGCATTCCACATTCTCCTTATTTTTTTACTTCGTATTGCGTAAGTAGATTTTGACCTTAGTCATGCATCGTCTTTTTCTAGAAAACCCATTACTCTGTTCCCTGTGGCTCACTGAATCAACTTTGTTTTCTAGTTAAAATGGCCAGTTCTACTTCCCGCGGAACTGATAATACCCTACCTCCAGTAGTGCCTCTAGTTTTGATGGTCCTAGTACTAGTATTCCCATTGGTACTGATTTTGTCCCTACGTACCCCAAAATTGAAACCCCAGAAGAGGCGTTAGAATGGTGTGGGATATCAAAAGGAGGGACCACTGCGCATTGACTTTTGTAAATTAAGCAAAGTCTTTGGGAGAAGATTTCACGTAACATGAAACAAGAACAGTCAACCTCTTAAGCCATCACACTTCAACAACTATATTGGCTTGATGGCAAGGATGAACGTTCGTATCATGGTGGGTAACTGGCATACAGTATAGATAGATTATGTACGAGTTATTTGGGATAATATCAAGGTAATGTATCTATGCCTGCTAATTATTTGATATGTGCTTATAAAAAATGTTAACTTGAATTGTGTGTTTTACAGTATGTATATCATATAGATGAAGATTACATTAGGACATTTGTCGTCAAGAAGGTTGCAAATGCAATGCGCACATTCCGTCATGCATCAATGAAACTGTATTTGCAGAATTGTGAAGAGGCTGACGAGACAGAAGTTCATGTGGATCTTCAATCCACTATCAAATCGAATGATTGGAAAAATTTTATTATCTCACATTGCGACCCGACATTCAAGGTAGTTGTTATTCACAATTCATAAGACATACATGTCTCTACTTAACATTAACTTGAATGATGTGCATTTTCATAGGAATTAAGCTAGTGAACAGGAGAAGGCCAAAAAACAATAAGTATCCCTACAAGGGAGGGCTAAAAGGGTATGCTTAGATTGTTGGAAAGTTGGCTGCTAAGAGTATGGGTAGTAGACCTCCTCATTATGAACTTTGGTTAGTGGCAAGGCAAAATAAAGATGGTTCTTATGACAACCAGGTGAAGGAGGTCATTGATAAAATAGTAAGTATCAATATTATCCCCAATTCATGGAAGTAATGTCTTCAACTAACTATCAATATTAACATTATTGTTAGAGCCACAGCAAGTCATGTCCCAGGAAGTTACAACGCAGGGGACTACGGATAAGGGTGTACTGGCAAAGACATTGGGCCCTAACCATCCTGGTCTTCTTAGGAGTGCCAGCTTTAGATTGACCAAGACAAAACATTATACTCACCAACAATGTTAAAGAAATAACCAGGATGAAAGGTTTGAAAAACTTTAAAAACAGTGTGAGGAAATGCATAAACCAATATGGTTTCTCACACAAGAGTTGATGAAGGAGTGTACTACAAAGAATCAAGGGGTAAATGGCAGCCTAAGTAATAGAGATAGCTGGAAATTCCCCCTTGACCTGCCAGAGGAAGAGACAATGTTGAGTGTTTTGCTAATACCCCTAGACAACATACTGTTGCAACGGGCCACATGTTTAACCGCCCGAAGGATAACACGCTTCATAACGAGCCTATCCATCTTGAGCATGTGAAAGTACAAATCAACACAAACACCACCCCAGCTACCCTATCCCTATGCCCACCAAAGATATAGATACAATGGGAGGGATTGTGGCCAGCTTTGTTGCGTGACCTCACCGTCTCCTTAAAGTATGAAAGTTCCCTGCTCAAAAGAAGTTGGCTACTAAAAAGAAGCTACCTACCAATAAGTCCAAGTGCTCCTATCAATCTAAATCCCCTCTGAGCAATCTGAAAATGGAGCAAAATACCCAAGAGGGGGGTGAATTGGGGATTTTAAAGAACTTTTAATAACTGTTCTGTTTTGTAATAGCAAAATAGGGATGAACAGAGTGTAGAGAAGAAGAGCTAGACACAAGGATTTATACTGGTTCGGTCCAACCACTTGACCTACGTCAAAGTCCCGGACTCTCCGGGTTTTTCACTATCACAATTGATTACACACTCTCGCACTCAAGAGTAGTTCTCTCACTAGAACTCACTCCCCCTTACAAGTTGTAATCAATGAACTCCCAAATCACCAAGTCCCCTTGACTTGTGATTCTTTACAATAAATGATTTACAAGTAAAAACTCTCTCTAAGAGTAGATAATGATAAACACTGAAGCTTATGTATCAAAAGATGCTACACAGTTGAAAACAGAGGGAATAAATGCAAGACTTGAATAATTTTTGTTTTCAGCAGTTGTAGTTGTTGAGAAGAATTGAATGCAACTCTATTTATACTAAGAGTGCATTAAATGACCATTATAATCTTGATTATAACCGTTGCCTTCATTAGACAAGGTTCTGGTTGAGTTTAGGTCTTCTTCTCTCTCTAAACTTCACTTAATCCAATTGGGCAGAAGTTCAGAGTTGACTCTCTGTGAATTTGTGCGTTGGAATAGCAGCTGCTGGAAGAGGAAATCATTCTTTAATTCTTTGTAAGCGTGTGCAGATGGATTACCCAAAAGTATGCAACTTTCTCGGGTTTGCATTTAATGTCTTGATATCACTTTTGCTTTTGCTTTAAACCTTCAATGTACATTCTCTAATGTCATCGAAACTCAAGCAATAAAGTGGTTAAACATGTCTAGGAACAATAGAGAATAATCATAGGAAGTATTAAGATCAAACAAGAAGGTATAGCTAAATCATCGATTTGAATTTCTCGAAGACGCGAGAAACCCGGAGGTTTGTTCTTCAAGCCTCGAGGTTTTGACCGTAGCAAGTGAAAGAGGTTTAAGTCCAAAATGCCAAACCTGGAGGTTTTCAAAGTAGCGAGTAAAAGCGTCATTGTCTACGAGTGTCAAAACCTCGAGGTTTTCTCGAAACCTCGAGGTTTCACTTTGAAAGTGAAACTTTGCAAAAACGCGATGAAAGCAAACCGGAGGTTTTCTCGAAACTTGGAGGTTTTCAAAGTCGTGAAAAGCGTTTGCTCTCTGGAAGCCAGAAACCTTGAGGTTTTCAACAATACTCGAGATTTCACTTTAAATTTCAAATTCTCAGTTTTGCGCCAAAACAAAAACATGGAGGTTTGAGTGAAACCTGGAGGTTTTGAAAACTTGGAAAGATTGCAGAACCTCTCTGCCAAGACAAACCTCGAGGTTTGTCCAGAAAAGGTTTCTCATAATTTTGAGAAACTTAAGAAAACATCATTTGAGCTCAAACCTGGAGGTCTCTCAAAAACCTGGAGGTTCGCCAAACTAGGAAAAACGCAGAACCTTCTCTCGCCTTGACAAACCTCGAGGTTTCCCAGAAACCTCGAGGTTTCTCACAATTTTGAGAAACCTGAGAAACACTGTTTGAGTTCAAACCTGGAGGTTTAGAAAACTGGCGATAAACTAAGTTTTCTCTGGAAGGGAAAAACCTCGAGGTTTCTTGCCAAACCTCGAGGTTTCACATAACTTTGTGAAACCCAGATTTTTCAAGTCAAAACACGTAACCTCGAGGACTCCTCCCGTAAGGCCAAACCTCGAGGTTTCTTGGCAAACCTCGTGGTTTGCTCTTATAGTGAGTTTTACACAAATTAAGAGCAAAACCTCATGCTTTGTTTACAATCATTGGAAATCATCAAAACCCTTAGAGAACTAACACAATCCAAGCTCCCCATTGATCAGTCCAAGTCCCGCACTTCCAAGGCCCCTTAATCAGTCCAAATTAGTCTAAGACCCAACACCTGTACCATAATTACCTCATCCCCTGCAGCCTAGATCTAGGACAAGATCAAGTTCATCAGCCTTGACCAAATCAATAACTAGGGTGAGGGCATGAAGGAAGATCTCAAGCAATAGTATGTGAGGTTTCTGGGGCATTAATTCATCAGAAAGGTGCCAGATGGAAGAGACACTTACTTCTTTGCACCTTATATTCAAGGGTAGAAACTTTATTAACTCTACTTAAATTCATTTTTATTTATTTTGTAACTGCCATGATGGTATGATTTATTATTGTATTTAGGGAGCACTAGATGCTCATAGTGATAAATCCAATTCGCAAAAAGATTTGGTTTTATGACTTTATGGGCAGGGTTCCAGTCAGAAAACCATACATGTAGGAGACATTCAATGAGTAAGTTATCCATTCATCATCTCTTGTAATTAAGTACAGCTTGCATGTTTCTATATATATAATTTTTATTGTATTTTCTCAAAGCAATGTATAGATACCGAATGGAGAATGGTCTTGACTACAACAATTGCAACCTCATCGACGGTCGCTTCAGATATGCCTCCCAATGGTAGCATCCGAAGGTATATATATTAGCTTTTATAAATCAGCCTGTCACCTAACAACCGTTATTTAAGTCAACTATATATAATGGTTGTTTGGAAAGAACCGTTATATATGTTGGTAGATATATAACAGTATGCAAGCATTACTATATATTATGACGATTGTTTATGTTACACCCCCTACCAGTCTCGCCCTCTTGGTTGGCGGGTTAGAGGGATTCCTTTAATTGTTTACCTTTCCTTCATTATTAGATCCATTTAATATATATATCAAAGTGATACGAAACAAAGCACAAGATCGGTTTAGACAAACTACTGTAGTGGTAAAAGCTTAAATAAACAAAAAGTAAAAGCCCTCGGAGGGTTAGGGTACAATCATCCAACATAAATACCAAAATAATATACAGTCATCCCAAAAAGTAAAGTACAACATATGATAGGACATCCCCTATCCTTCAACAGCATTGCCATGCCCTACCTCTCCAAAAAGGCCTTTTTAAATTAGGCATGTCCTCCTGCATCTACAGAAGCTTACCAAGGCAGGCCTCAGAATTACCGGACTCACAAACCGTCGAGCCGCCACTCAAGGCAAGCCCCGGACCAATCCTCAGCACTAGGAACACAATCATTAGAGATTCGAACCCCAACATACTCTGTATGCATATTTGGCAGGAATATACACAAACATACATGGCAAACACAAACATACAATAAACACATAAAAGTACTTGAGTAAAGCAGTTACTACCTGGTGGGGTATGTACCGTATTAAAATTTTAATGGGCCCACTAGCTTTCCCAAGTATGGTTTAGCCCTAAATAACACCAAAAGACCTTATTTTAGCATGTTCCAAAAATACCCTTGCATTTTACATTAAAACTGAGCCCTATGTAATTTTCTAGAAAAATCCAGTGAGTCTGGCCCCATTTCAAATATTTTTAATAAATTCCAAAAATATCATATTTGTATGAAACTAGTGCCATCTGAACCACTAAGATGTCTATTTTCCAAGAAAAATACTTCCAGAGACCAAAAGTATTTATATTTTGGCATGTAGCCCAATTTCTACACTCTGGTTAGAAATTTCCTTCAGCTTTTTGAACAAATTTCACCAATTTATTTCTCTTAGTAGGAAAACCAAAAAGACACAAAATTATACATCACGGTGAATCTTAGGATATTTAATTTATGCCTGTAAAATTTTAGCTCAAACCAAGTTTATTTACTACTTCAAAAACGTGGTTGAAGCTTCGCGGCCAAGAATTTCCAGAAACTGGCAACAGGCTTGTTTTTAGGATTTTCGGTGTTTTTGAGTTCTAAACTTAAACCATAACTTAACCCCATACAAAATCATGTTTTGGACTCTTTGAGACCATAAAAAACACCAAAATCAAATTATAACACCAAGCCCTAACCATTTGAACGAAAACCTTAAGTTTAAGCTTCAAAGGTTCGGGTTTACGGTATTTACTTGAAATCGGAGTTCGGCTTGATGATCTTGGTGGTTGGTCTCTTGCTCTTAGCTATGGAAGCTTGACTGGTCCTTCTGTCCACTCTGAAAATTTCTCCCCTTATGGCTAAGAGAGAGAGAGAGAGTTTATGTCCTTTAATAATGGTAAAAGGAAGCTGAGCAGTCTGAATTAAACTAGAGTAAATTCTTGTCCAGTAATTAGTAAATTTGATCTGGCTTTTGACTTGTTTCCCAAGAATTTCCAAAAGACTCCAGAACGTGTACATGTGACGCATCCCCCTCCAAGTATTCAGATTTTATCTTTTCAAATGGGTAAAATTACCTATTTTGGCTCAAAACACCTTTTTATCCAACAAGTGGAGCCCACATCCTGATTTTTGGATTGATTTTACTTTTCTTTTTCTCCAAGCCAATTTTTAATAATTATGGGGGCTAGGTGGCGCCTCATGGGCCCCAACAAATCTGATCCCTCCCATTTTATCTAACTTTTTCACTTTATCCGGTCCAATCTCCTTCCAACGGTCTTTGCTTGACCCTGCTAGTTAAAAAGGTGCTTTCTTTTGTACTTTTCTTCAGCTTTTCAGATATTCTCCTCATATTAACCATACACATGTGGCATCATCTTGACTTCCCAATATGGCCTCACATTTGTCTCATTCAATTGAAAAGAAGCCCCTAACTGTCCCTATCGGTCCCCGTTCTACCGGTTAATCACCTGTGGGACCCGCATTTTGTGTTTGGGCCTGAGTATGGATAAAATCATCTGACTTTTCCTTCTCTCTCCTGGGTGGAAGAAATTAATGACTTAAGGGGTAAGGATTTGACTATTTTGCCCTTACTTTTCCTCTTTTAACCCTATCGTGACACGTGTCCCAATATAATAATTACACTGACTTTTGCTTTTTGGGCATATGACTTTTTTAGTGTCTCTTAACCATGGATGGCGCATGTACACTGACCAAGGGCAAGAGTCTGTGTTTTGACTTTGTTCTCGGGCCCCACTTCATTGTACCGGCTTGTGCCACACCGGTGTTTTGCCTTGGGCCAGCCCCTTTTCAAACCTGGGCCCCACCATAATCACTTTTTCCCTGACCATGGTAGGCACCTTTTTGGGCCTTTTTAAAGTCCATTATCCTGTCTCCCATCATTCGACAGTCCTCTAATATTTATTATTAAAATAAAATATTATAGAAAATAATAATAATTAAATTAACGACCAAAGCTCTTTATTAATTCATTGGTGCTTACATGTACATTGTGTTACAATAGTGGAGGTGTTACAATTTACTTGTACCCATTAATTCTATTTTGATCACTATCTCTCTGCCCCTCATCCCCCATTTTTTGTCTTCCACTATTTGCGGATCAAATTTGATATGGAAGTTTGAGAAAATTGATCAATCAAGACTTATGAATAAGATTCGGGTGAAGCATAAGGGAAATTAATTCAAAATGTCTAGCATCAACACGGACACACGAGCTAGCCTAGCTACAATGAGGATGAGAATATATAAGAGCAAATGAGTAAATATTAATACATAGAATTAGTCTCTGTAAGTTTTTCCGTTGTAATATCAATTGAATTCTTAATTTTGTAATATTGAGATGTAATGCTGATGTTGCAGGAAGCAAATTGGCTTTCGTTATGTTGATACTGTAGCAATTTAGAACATTGCCGGAGGAGAGGGAGGTAGAGATCATCTAGAGAAAGAATAAACAAGGGATAACAAGATAAAATTATCAAATTGTAAAACCCTGTTCCGTGACATTTGAGGTAAATTTAAAATTTTTAAAATTCAATGATCCAATTTAAAATTTAGTTGTCTTTTAAAAGGATTTTCCGATTATATTCCTTAAGACTAACATTCAGTTTAAATTTATAATTTTTCCCTTAGCTCTCATCGTTTTTTTTTTTTTTTTTTTTTGATAAACAAGCAAAGCTTAAACAAGCGAAACAAAGAAACTAAGGAGAGATTACAGTCACAAGCCTCTCCTCACATGTCGTACTCCCTCCAGATCCGCAATAAGGAAGCAATGAAGACCAGTAGGGGGATCAGAGAAATGGGATTCGTCCGGAGCCTCCACATGCGTCAAAGCAAAATTAGCCAACCAATCTGCACACTGATTTCCCTCCCTTAGAACATGGCTATATCGTAAAACCCACTGTCTGCGGGTGACTGCCCGTATCCGAGCCACCAGATGGGACTCACGAACTGCATTACCTTGTTTGGATAGTAATGAATGACTAAAAGACAGTCACTTTCAACAACAACATGCCTCCAACCTGCGTCCCATGCCATCTCTAATCCTCTCAGAACTCCCCACAACTCAGCTAACATCGCTGAGCACCTTCCAAGACATGTAGCAAAGCCTCCAAGCCACTTACCAGAGAAGTCTTGCAGCAAACGCCCACACTTTGCCACCTGTTCTGCACCCTTTGATGCCCCATTTGAATTAAGCTTCACAAATGGTGCTTCTAGAAAGGACCAACAAACATTTGACTGATTTTGTGCTACCCGCTGAAACCCCCCTTCATCCCTTATAGTTTTTAACTCTCCCAATAGCTCAAGAATAGGCCTCAGATAATATTTAACCTGAGCATCTTGATTGTTATGAATAAATTCATTTCGCCATTTCCAAATAAACCAGCAAGAGACAATAAATAACTCATGCCAATAAAATCCGCCTAGACTACTTTCATCACACTTCCAATTCTCCGTTACCCATTCAATCCAATCATAGCTAAAAAAGGAAAGGGAATGATCAACATGTGCCACCTCATACCAAAAAGTATGAACCATATGACAGTCTCTAAACGCGTGTAGATTGGACTCTACTTCTTGATGACAGAGTGGGCAAAGTCCATCGTTGTCAGACCAAACACTGATCCACGACCTCAAAGGGAGACGCTGATGAAATAATTTCCACCCAAATATCTGTACTCGGTGCGGCCCCACCCACTTCCATAGCTTCATCCATATGACGCCATTAATACTAGACTGTTGAAATCCAGACTCGGCTAAATAAAGATAACAACTTTTAACATTAACAACTTTTAACATTAATCAAGGGAGCTCTTTATGAAGTGAGTAATATCCAACAATGTAAATGATTAAAATGACTATTTTAGGAAACTAACCCACACTTTTTGTACAAATTTAACCATTTTTTGAATTTCTGAAAATTAATTATCAAGTCTCGATATTGCACTTTTGAAATAATCATTAGAGCTTCTAAAAATAATTTTTCAATTGCGATTTATTGACAATATACAAGATAGGTATGTAATATATATATATATATATGTGTGTGTGTAAGATGAGGTTTGCGGTTTGCCTCAATTTATGTGAATAAATATTTTTGACACCCAAAAAAGTCATCCCAAAAAACATAATACTGCCAGATCAAAAGAAATTGACCAACAAGGATGTCACCGGAGCTAGGCAACGTGGAACTCTATTAATGGACCCATTTAACAAACGCCAACCCCGTTGGCTTCACTGCTTCGTAGGCTCAAGCTGTAAAAAAGAAAACTAAGCTAGAAGGAACCCAAAAACCTCACGAGGACGCATTTTCATCAAAGCAACCTCAGTTATGGCGGGCTCTGATCCTCACAAGATGATGAGCAAAGCTGACAAGCTGTGAGTTCATCCTTCTCATTTTGGCAATTCATTTCTCTCATTGGTTGACGCAACTGTTAAAATCCCTTAAGATTTTGCGATGCACAATTTTGTGGGCCATCTAAGTTGAAATCAAATCCGGGGAAATTTCGCCTAATGCTAGAATCTGATACCCGATCAGTTGATTTGAATGCTCATGGTTTTGTAAACAACCAAAAAATTCTCTTAGACGAGTGATTTTTCATCTGGGTTTAGTTTTTCGATTCAGACGAGTATAGAAATGATCGGTAGGATTTATTGATGGGCTTTAATTATGTTTTTGAATTGTTTCTTTCGGGTGGCCATGATTGTAGAAAAATGCTGCAACTGTTGAGGCAACATCTGTTAGGGTCATACTCTCTTCATAGTTCATTGGTTATAGAGTCTGTTAAAAGAACAGGGTTTTAATAAAGTTCTTCGTTTCAAATGTTTTTGAATCCTTAAAGTATAAACAACTGATTATCTACCTTGAAATAAAGTAATTTGGGCTTTTCTTCTTGCATATCCCCAATAGAAAATAAAGTAATCTTAGAATATTTTTGAATTGAAAATTTATGTCTCATTGCGATTCATGCTTCTCGGATGATTTTCAATAATTGAATTACTGAAATTACAAATTAAGCATCTGATGCAACTTTTGGTTTTCTTTCTGTCTTTAATTAATTTTTTTATTTTTTTTAAAATTTCCTTGCAGAACTAAACTTACTCTTACAAGGTGGAGTGCAGATTGGCAAAATGCTACTGCTCTCTATGAGCAGGCTGGTAAACAAAAATATGCATTTCTAAACTATTAATTGCACATGCAAATAACTTTATGGCCAGTCTATCAAAAGTAAGAAAGCATGTTCGTAAATCTTCTAACCTTTTATCCCACTGTAGCAAATGGATTTAGAGTTGCCAAGGATTATGAGAGAGCAAAAGAAGCTTATGAGAAAGCTTCTAAAGGACAGGAAATGCTTTCTTCGTATCCTTTTTTTGTTTTTGTTTTATTTTAGACTTCGCCCTGTCTCTGAACAAATTCTTTCATAATGATGATACATTCATTGCATTAAACTGCCTCTCTTAATATTTCCTTTACAAGCAAACTAGACCCTGGGATGCTGCTAAACATATGGAGTCTGCTGCTGGTCTAGCAAAGGACCTAAGGAACTGGAAAGAAGCTGGGGACTTCTATCGAAGGGCGTCTGAATTGTACATGGAGTGTGGGAGACCACAACCCGCATCGACGCTCTAGCAAAGGGAGCCCGGTAAGCCAATAGTTTACTTTTCCTTTGCAATTATATTATCATTATTATTCTCAATTTTAAGTTGGAGGCAACATTTACATCCTTTATAGTTCATGATGTAGATGCTCAATGGACCTTTACTTAATAATCATCTAAACTTTTTTATTAGTTAATCATGAGTTGATATGATGGATTTAATTTTACAATTAATAACTATTATTGATTGATTGTTAAATATAATATCATGTGTCTTTTAACTTATTTCATTCAATCAAATTAAGGTACGTACAGATGCTATGATAAAGAAAGAACAACACAAGTTTTTTGTTGGAATGGGCCTTGCCGCATCTATGGGCTTTTATTATTTAAATCCTAATCTGTTATGTAATCTAGTCTAGTCAGATCTGATTATGAGATCTAACTACTTTTCATTTTGAATTATTGTTCCTAGACTTTAGGAGAAACTCTAGCGATCAATTCTGTTCCTAGATTCTAGGAGAAACTCTAGTGATCAGTTTAGGATTATTTCCTTCTATATATGTATGCATATATTGGATGATTAATATTAAGAAATAAGGCGCAGAGACCTTAATTATTTCATGGTATCGAGCCGAGGCACTTCGGCTCATTCGATGTCATATAAATCCGCCTTAAACGGTCAGCCGCGGGCCTTCGCCGTTGACGACGGAGATCATCAATCTGCGTCAACAGGTGATGGCTCACAAAGGACTGAACCGATTACCAATAAGGGAAATTCTGGTGCTGGTTCGATTGGAGCAGCGTCGGATTCCCTTTCTCAAGTGACGATAGCGCACAAATTGAACGAGAACAATTATCTTCAATGGTCCGGAACATTCGATGTACGTCCGAGGAAAAAAGAAGGCCAAGTATCTTACCGAAGATCCACCCTTGCCCAACTCGAGGAATTCGAGACTTGGTGTGCAGAAAACAACATGGTTATGGCATGGCTAATAAACTCTATGACAATTGAGATAAGTGAGAATTATCTCCTTGCTATTTCGCCAAAGAAATTTGGGACTCTGCCCGAAAAACCTTCTCTATCCGGGAAAATATTGCTGCGGTCATCCAAGTAAAAAGAGCACTCCGAGAGCTCTATCAGGGTGAGAAGTCCGTGACTCAATATTATACCGCTTTGGGGAAACTATGGCAGCAACTAGACTTATATGAAAGTTATGAATGGTCCTGTCAGACTGATATAATTTATCATAAACGCCTACTTGATCGAGAGAGATGCTGTGACTTTCTTCTTGGTCTCAATGACTCATATGAAGATGCCCGAGGACGCATAATGAGCATAAAGCCGCTACCTCTATTGGAAGATGCTTTCAACCTGATCAAATGTGAGGAAAGTAGAAAATTCTTGAATCGAGGCTCACCTAACCAAGCGGCAATCTCCCAGGAGGCATCTGCCCTTGCTGCTCTTCGTGGGAATCAAGGAGACATGAAGCCAAGAAAGTCTACAAAGTGGTGTGATCATTGTAATAAAAATGGTCACACCAAAGAAGAGTGCTGGAAATTACACGGCAAGCCTCCAAATATGAAGCAGAGAGGCAGATATGATAAGAGAGGACTAATGATAAATACACCTGAAGCGGACAATGATAATCTAAGCATCGAAGAACTCACGGTTCTGCGAAGAATTCTGGACAAACATGCTGAATCATCCTCAGCAAAAATCTGTGAGAAAAATACCCCTTCTGTTACCTTGGCCAAATCAGGTACTACCCTTACATGTGCTCTTAGTGGTGTAACTATTTCCAAGGATATCTGGGTTGTGGATTCTGGTGCAACAGACCACATAACAGGGTTCAGGGAACTGTTTTCTGATTTTAATCACTATTCTAAGCAAGATTCAGTAGAAGTGGCTAATGGCCAATTTTCAAAGATCCATGGATCAGGCACAGTAGTAATCTCTAAAGACATCATTTTAAAAAATGTCTTATATGTTCAGAAATTGAGTGTAGCTTGTTATACGTAAAACGTGTTGTTGATCGGCTAATTTGCATAGTGACCTTTGACAAAATTGGTTGCCATTTTCAGGACTTGGCTTTGGGGAAGGTGATTGGGAATGCTGAAGTGTGGAATGGACTCTACTACATCCAAGGATCACTCTCAAATAAACCTTGTGTTGTGCACTCTGTTATGTCTACAGAAGCCATTAAATTGTGGCATTCTAGGTTAGGCCACCCTAGTCTCACTTATATGCGATTGCTGTTTCCAAACATCAGTACTAAATCTATTTCAGATTTTCAGTGTGATTCTTGTCAATTTGCTAAACAGACTCGAAATTCATATTCCTCTCATCCTTATAAACCCTCATGTCCATTTAATCTCATTCACAGTGATGTTTGGGGTCCTTCTAAGGTTGCAAATAATTCAAAGGCTAGATGGTTTGTGACATTTATTGATGATCATACTCGGTTAACATGGGTCACTTTAATGAAAGATAAATCCGAGGTGTTTACACATTTCAAAAACTTCTACACTTTTATTCAAAATCAGTTTCAAACCTCCATTAAAGTTCTTAGAAGTGACAATGGTCGGGAGTACTTAAACTCAACTTTTAAAAATTTTTTGACTGAAAAAGGAATCCATCATCAAACTTCTTGTGTTCGTACTCCTCAACAAAATGGAGTGGCTGAAAGGAAGAATCGTCATCTCCTTGAGGTAGCTAGGTCTATTATGTTTGAAAACAATGTTCCTAGCAGATTTTGGGGAGATCTTTGTTCTTACCTCGGCCTACTTAATTAATCGTATGCCTTCAAAAATACTGGATTTTCAGACTCCACTACAACTATTTACAAAAACTTATCCAAATTCTCCTCTTATTAATCCTCTTCCTACACGGGTCTTTGGCTGTACAGTTTTTGTATATAATGACGAAGGGGGTAAACTAGCCACTCGTGCCCTTAAATGCATTTTCTTGGGCTACTCCTCAACTCAAAAAGGGTATAAATGTTTTTATCCAGCTTCAAACAAATTTTTTGTCACTTCAAATGTGAAATTTGTTGAACATCAACCTTATTTCTCAAACACACCCATTCAGGGGGAGAGCAGGAGTGAATGGCTTGTGTATGAACCTGAGTATGATCAGCAATATAGTGTTCCCTATCCTACACAGCCTATTAATGCACCACAAACATCTATTCCAAATTCCGCACCTACCGAAAATCATTCTGATGAAATTTCAGTGCATAACAATCCCAGAAATAGACACCAGCAAAGTCCTCAAACAGTTATACCCCAAACAGCAAATCCATTTGAGCCTCTTAACTTGATTTCTGAATCTGAAACCCATGAGACTAGGTTGGACGAACCTGATGCAGCCACAGAACAGCAACATGATGAGGTAGAGACAAATTCCACACCTCAACAGACTCATGATCCTGCAACCGAGACAAGTTGTGAGGATCTGCTCTGGCCTATTGCATTAAGGAAAGGAAAGAGGAGTTGCACTCAACATCCTATAGCCGGTATGTCTCATACAAAAAGCTTTCACCACATATGAAAACTTTTGTTATTAATGTTGAGAAGGAAAGCATACCCAGAAATTTTGAAGAAGCCATTTCTGATCCAAAATGGAAACAAGCTATTGAAGAAGAATTGAGAGCTCTACATAAAAATGGGACTTGGAAAATCACTGATTTACCTAGAGGAAAGTCTGTAGTCAGCAGCAAGTGGGTATTTACTGTGAAATACAATCCTGATGGGAGTGTGAATAAATACAAAGCTCGGCTAGTTGCTCGAGGATTTACACAAACTTATGGCATTGATTATCAAGAAACCTTTGCCCCTGTAGCAAAACTTAACACTATAAAGGTTTTGTTGTCTCTTGCCGCTAATCTAGAGTGGCCTTTACATCAAATGGATGTAAAGAATGCTTTTTTAAATGGTGATCTTGAAGAAGAAGTATATATGGAGGTGCCTTTGGGACTTAGAAGCTCAGAAAATTCCAGCAAAGTATGCAAGCTTTACAAATCACTATATGGGCTGAAACAATCACCCGAGCATGGTTTGAAAGATTTACTCGAGCTATCAAGTCGTGGGGGTATAAACAAGTGCCAAGCTGATGATACACTTTGTTTATAAAGGACCGAGATGGAAGAAGAACAATTCTCATCGTGTATGTTGATGATATTGTCCTAACAAAGCGATGATGAAGAAGAAGTCACAATGCTAAAGAAAAATTTAGCATTGGAATTTGAAATAAAAGATCTTGGCCCATTAAGGTACTTCTTAGGAATGGAAGTGGCTAGAACTCAGAAGGGATTAGTGTTTCACAAAGGAAGTATACGATGGATCTCCTCCAAGAAACTGGAATGCTAGGGGCAAGACCAGCTCATACTCCTATGGAATTAAATCAAAAACTAACGATTCGGCCGATGGTACAGCAAGTAAATCAAGAGAGATATCAAAAATTAGTCGGAAAGCTAATTTACTTGTCTCACACACGTCCGGATATATGTTTTCCGTAAGTGTGGTAAGTCGGTTCTCTAGTAACCCTTGAAAGAGCATATGACGGCAGTATATAGGATACTCAGGTACCTAAAGAAAACTCCAGGCTTAGGTTTGTTTTTTGAAAAAGGGGACTCTAGAAGCATTGATTTGTTCACTGACGCTGATTGGGGAGGTTCAAAAATTGATAGACGTTCCACCACCGGTTATTGTACCTATGTATGGGGTAATCTAGTAACTTGGAGGAGTAAAAAGCAACCGGTAGTCTCTCGAAGCTCGGCAGAATCTGAATATAGGCGTTGTCTCTCGGAGTCTGTGAAGGTATGTGGGTAATAAGACTTCTTAAAGAGCTTAAGGCTGAACCAGAAGGACCCATAAAGGTATGGTGTGACAACATGTCAACAATTAGGATTGCAAACAATCCTATTCATCATGATCGAATGAAGCACGTGGAGATAGACCGACATTTCATTAGAGAGAAATTGGAAGCAAAGGTAATGGATCTATCATACATTCCATCAGGCTGCGAGATATTATGACCAAGTCGCTCACTCAAGGAAAGTTCGAAGGCCTTAGAAGCAAGCTGGGAATGATCAACATCTATTCACCAGCTTGAGGGGGAGTGTTGGAATGGGCCTTGCCGCATCTATGGGCTTTTATTATTTAAATCCTAATCTGTTATGTAATCTAGTCTAGTCAGATCTGATTATGAGATCTAACTACTTTTCATTTTGAATTATTGTTCCTAGACTTTAGGAGAAACTCTAGCGATCAATTCTGTTCCTAGATTCTAGGAGAAACTCTAGTGATCAGTTTAGGATTATTTCCTTCTATATATGTATGCATATATTGGATGATTAATATTAAGAAATAAGGCGCAGACCTTAATTATTTCATTTTTCTTTTCTTTCTCTTCCCCCTCGAAAGAGTAAAGTGTTTATATCCTGCATCTCCGTACATCATGTAGCCCATTCGTATGGCTTGCTTAGCTTTCCTCTTATCATAACCACATGATTCCTATCCTATCTTCCCTATTCAGTGCTTTGGAAGATTCTGTGCCAGAAGAAGCAATTCAGTTATATACTGATGCTTATACAATTCTTGAAGACGATGGAAGAGAACAAATGGCATTTGATCTATATCGTGGTGCTGCCAATGTTTATATAAAACTTGAGAAGTAAGTTTTCTCCAAACTTAAGATTATCTCAATTTCATTGGTTCGTTTATGGGATAGGGATTGCTCATCTTTGTACCCTTGATTGGCATTGACTGGAGTAAACTCAGTAAGTTTTGTTTTGATTTGATGTTAAAATGCTACTTTTTGTCTTTTATCCAATGGAATAGCCATTGATGCTTCTCTTTTGATCTTATTTATATAAGGTGACATATATGATGAAGCATTAGTCAAATATTACTGTTGAGTCTTCAGAGGTATTATATGATATGTATTAGAATGTCACATTCTTGTACCTAATACATAGAGCAGTTTTCATACTCCAGAAGATCAATGGATTCAAGGTCCTGTATATCTTCTGCATTCAAGCATATATTCATGTGTGGCACAAGCTTCCAAAAATTTTCATTTCAACATAATGGTTTCATGCATGCTATCAGTTCAGATGTTTAACTTATTAGCTATGATAGTATGTTAGTCAGGTATGAGAGAACAACAAACAAAAATAAAGACTAGACTAATGAATGTTAGGGTCTGTAAAACAGATGAATTGAAGGGCTGTTAGTATGCTAAAAAGTGAAAAGTGTGTCACACCCAAAGAGATGATGATTAAGGACTGATCTGGTGCTTGTCCGTTCGTCATGAACAGTACCTCTAAATGTTGGACTGGGCACTTGAGAATTTTTGGTAGTTTGAGCAACACATTTTTTGAGTAACTGTTTTTATTTTTGGTGATAAGCAGCTACAAAAACAATTCAGGCCAAGGACCAAATCCTAGAATAATTTCCTGGAAAAAGGAGAGCTGTAGCCTGTAGGGTACTGAATAATACCTATGATTAGGGTACAGATTACAATATCGACACATTAATGATAGATAAATACTCTATCCCTATGATTATGGTACAAATTACAATATCTACACTAATGAATAAATCCTCTAATAGTCTAATATACCAACGGTTAGAAAGTAATCTGTTAGGAACCAACAAATTAGCACCCGAAATACTGATGGAATTTAGTGACACCAACTGTATTACAAGAAGTTACAGAAATCTGTTAAGAGCAAACACTCCCACAGCCAAGAAAAGATTCAGGTCTGCCATACAGAACCCGTCCCCCTCTCCTACAATTCTCATGCAAAAATATGCTTGCCTTCCCCAATCCTTGCAACAGCTAATATAGTCAAAAAGTACCTTTCACAGTGCCCAAAAAGCTACCATAAATAACAGCTACATATCCTACTCTTACCTCAAAATAGATGGAAACTTAAAAGGTCAACTTCGCAACCTTAAAAAGTATCTTGCCCTTTTGTCTGTGTTGTTTGTGTCCTCCTTGGTCTAGTTGCATAGGTTTGACCACCGAATAGGGTCCTTTCATAATCTTATTACTGGATTCCCCTCATAGTATATTTTACTCTTAATAGCTTATTAATTTTTTGTCCCATTCCATATTGTGCCACCCTGAAAGGTCCTAACTACTGCTTTTGGAAGCTGATAATATCAATTCAAGTTATTGCATGGAACTCTTATGATGTGTGAATTTTTCACTGGTATGTGGATTTCAGTTACACTGAACTATGATCTTAAAACATGCAGGTATACAGATGCTGCATCTGTCTTCATAAGATTGGGCTTATCAGCTGACAAGTCAAATGCTACTAACAGCCAGTGCAAGGTCTGTAAATTACAAATTTTGTATTATTTTTAGTAAACTCTTCTATTCATATATGTACTTAAAAAAAGGAAGGACATCATTCAGTCTTTCTAGTGAACCATTAAAAAGGATTTAATGTTATTATTTAATAATGTTGAAGGAATAGTGATGACTCTATTAAAACCAACGGGACCATAAGTGTATTCCAGTTTCTTCTTCCTCTTCTGTTTTCTTTTTTTAAACTCTTTGGATTGCATAGAACTATTTACTTTTATTATACATATATCATTCTAAATGAACCGGGCTGCCCTTTTATACATCATTTTAAATAATAGAGGAGCATTAGATAATTTATGGGTGGCATCATTGACATGTAAGAATCGGCCCTTGCTGCTAGCGGAAAAGGAGGCTACTAGGCTATCCATCCCTATCAGTCTTCAAGTAAATGAGTTGTGTTAAAATGGTAGCTACAAATGAACATGTGGAGGTAGATTATTGTTACTGTTAAATGTCATTCTAGTACCAAATGTCCATTTGGTTTACTAAGCTCATTTGGGAGTAAATTGTAAAATGTAAATAGCAAGCAGAGTTTTTGTTCATATTTGGCTTAGATTTCAGATATTGGTTATATGGATGCATGTCGGACAAATCTCAGTTTTTTCTGTGTATTTTACCTGTTTCCATTCTGTTTCTTGCTTTTATCTTCTCTCCTTAATCTATGATATCCTTAAGACGTTGGGCTGGAACTTTCTTTTATTTATCTTCAAGCTCATCCCTTTCACTGGGATTTGATGCTTCCTATTCCTGCCTAACCATCCTCTATCTCCATCCTTGTAGCATCTTTCATTTTATTAATTTTTTTCCAAACCCATTTTAACTACAATGCATGCTAAATCATGAGGATAGAATGCAAGATGTTGCTCTTTGGATTTTTTTAGGCATCACTATGTAGGATTCAATTGCGTCACAGAATGCTCCTAGATCTATTGCTGGTAAAATCCTCTAAAAAGTAAAACATTACAATTGTCAATGAAACACATTTTTATCCTTTCATGTCTCATTGTTATTGTGCTCTGGATCAAGAAATTAGTAAACCCAGATATTGGTGCAGATTCTGAAACTGAAACCAATCATGTGTTGTAGTCTTTAATGATGGCACGCATGTAGCAAGACCAGAAATTATTAAAATCCTGAAACAAAGTTAAATAAACTACTAGAAATGTTAACCCCGCCTCCCAAGTCAAAAATCTTATTTCTACTATCCTGCTTAGAAGAAACATGAGGTGATGTAGGCGGAAAACAAAACAATCAGATATCAGCATATTAATCAATGATCAAAGGGGTAATGATTTTATTTAACTTGAGCTTGATTTATGAGAAACTGAACTAAGTTACCCAAAAAAAAAAAAAAAAAAAAAAAAAAAAATCCTGATAATAATAAAATAATGTAATGGGATCAAGTTTATAGATAACTCTTAACTAATTCCAAAATCACCACCCCAATTAACTTATTATGAGTCATTAATCCAAAGCACAAGTGTTGAGTAATAAAATAAATAAAGTCTATGTCCACATCCTGCTTCAGTGGATACGAGCACATCTATCAAAACTTTTACTCCTTAGGACTTCTTGGTCCAGAGAGCTTTGGTTGCTCCTTGATTGACGACTACACTGAGAAATATACTCAGAAAAATCTAACCATCATAGAACTAAGCATTAGCAACATAATTGTATAAAAAATAATACCTACACTAGATTCTTAGCCATGGCTTTGGCCCTTAATCAGCCAGCCATCTGTGAACTCACAATGATAAACTTTTTCTTTTAGCGAAAGTACTCAATACTAACTCCAATAACATCTCACAAGTACTAAAAATTACTTCTTTGACGACTAATGTTCACCTCATTTACTCTCTTGATTCTTAAATTCAATAATATGATCTTTCGTCTCAACTAAAGTGCAGCTTACCAACCTTGGTATAGACCCTCTTCTGACTTCCATCCCCAGCCCTTGTTCAAATTATCTCTCTAGATCTCCTGCTCTGTCCAGTGCCGTCACTCCCTTATCCATACCACAGCCCCCATACTGCAAGACACTTCAAATTGTGTGTGGGCACTTAAAAGTTTTGCTGTGTCATTGTATCATGTTAGTTCATGTCCGATAATCATGCCTGTATCCATGCTTCCTAGTTCTCTGGTAAGTGAGGTCTTTAGCTAGTCTGACCGATGTTGTTTTGCATCCATAGGCTGAAGTGCCATCAAGCTCAGATAGAGGTTGAGGGCAACTGGAAAAAAAAAAAAAAAAAAAAAAAAAATAAATAAATAAAATAAAATAAAAATCAATGTTTGAATTCTTAAACTGTTAGCATTTGTATAACCAGTGCATATCTGCTGCATCCTTGTTTCTCATATCACTGTGATGGGTGAAGGCATTTTCATTCCTGTAAATATGCTATGCTCATGATATGAGATATGTGATGTGTTATTTAATGAAAAGTTTTCTCTTACACACTTGTTGATGCAGGCATATCTTAGCGCAATAATCGTTTACCTTTATGCCCATGATTTCAAGGAAGCAGAGAAGTGCTATAATGACTGCTATCAGTAAGCTGCTGCCCTTCCTTATGCTATTGTTTGGTTATGTATCTGCTGATCTTTAATGTTGAACTCGACTTTGGATTCACATCCTTGATGCCCAGCCATATTTGTGATTCTGCATCGTATTTAGGATTTAGGAGCTTGATGGAATCTGATTTTTTCAAATTAATTATTGCTTTTGATTATAGACTCATATCATCACACTTTTCTGCCTGTTTTATAATGACTTAGCTGGTGCTTATTACTTGGCTATTGCTTATGAAGCATTAAGAACTTGATTTTGGGCTTCAATGTGTTTTTAAGCAAGGCTGACTTTCAAAACGCACACCCTCTCAGATCCAATTTTTCTTTTACTATCTTGGCCTTCCATTTGTAATAAATTGATATTTCCTTCATACATAGTTATTTTAGTAGCCTTGACATGCCCTTCTCTGCAATAATATGCTCTGCCTCCTGTTTTCCTTCATCGAGACCTTTTATCATTAGTGGTGAATGAGTTAGTTACCCAAATTTTCTGGCTTGCTCCTACTGAACCCAGTAATAGCTCTTGGTTAATACAAAAGATAAATTGACAAAATTCTTTTTTATGCGTGCATGGAACAGCTTTAACAAAAACAATAATTAGCCTCAATTGTTGGAAACTAGGTCATATTTTTATTGTGTTTTCTCTTCCGGACTCAAATGCTGTCGTTACCATGTATGCTTTTATACAGAGAGGAAGGGAGGAAGACGATATGAATGTAATGGCAATGCATAATCTTCTGAACATCCCATCAAATGAGTTCCGAATTTGCAGTAGCTTATGGACCGTGATAGCATGAATCCTAACCATGAAATCTACTTTTCCTTCTTTGTATACAAAAACTGAGAGTGATTTTGTAACGTGATGCTTAAGCATTAGGGAGCTGATATATGAACTGTTATAATGACACAATGTGTTGTATCTAGGATCGATGCCTTCGTCAAAAGTGACCAAAACCGTTGTGCTACCAAGCTTCTTGGTGCATACCGGGAAGGAGACATTGAAGAAATCAAGCGGGTTGCTAATTCCAGCACTGTTTCAAATCTTGACCATGTGGTAAACGATTAATCAAAATCTTTGATTATTATTATTTTTCTTAATGTTTAGTGATGATGTGAGTAAAATGTATGTGCAGATTATCAGACTTGCAAGGAAACTGCCAACCGGTGACGTGAGTGCAATGAAGGTTGATGCAGCCAATGAGGAAGGAGAGGAGCCACTAGACGAAAATGATCTCACTTAAATACTGTTTATGTATATGATTGTGTGTTGATCAGTACATAAATAATTGATAAATTTGTTCTGTTCTTTCTGTTGTATGAAGACGTCACTTGTATCACATGTAACGGTTTCTGAAGAAAAAAACAGCAATTTGAATTAGATTTTTTTGGGTTGAGAGGGGAGCTTTATATTTCAAAATAAATGAGAACTAGGTGATTGTTTTATTCACGAGAAATAATGGCTCTATGTACATGTAGACAAGGCATGCATGTAATAGCACTACATATTCAAACTACTTAATAAACGTAAAGAATCGACTTGTAATTAGAATGAAACATTGCATGGCTATAAACCAAAAAGAAGAAGAAAGGTCGCCTGCATGATGAGTGGCAATATTGCTCTAAAAGTTTGTTTCAGGTTTAAAGTTACACGGAAGATTTGAAATGTAGCAATGTTGCCTCATATCGTTAAGAAACTAATAATGATCGTAAAAAAATTGATGTTGATGGTTAACTTTTTAACGGAAAAGGGTAACATTGCTCCATTGTAACACTTCCAAGGCAATATTAAACATAAAATTTTTTTATCTTAACATTACTTTTCTGCGAAAACTTTTGTACCTTAACTTTCTTTGTGTGTGTGCGCGCTTGATGGACTTTGAAGATTTTTTTTTTTTTTTTTTTTTTTTTTTTTTTTTTTTTTTTTTTTAAAACCTTGGAAAGAGCTTTTGTTTTTGTCACAGTTTGGTCGCTATTATGGGAAGGATGCAATGAGCACATCTCAATTCTTGTGCTCTTGGTCTTCTTATAAATACTAAAGTCATCTTATCTAGTTTTGGTAAAGACAAGATTCAGTTTTTCTTTTTTGGGGCCAAAAGTTAAGATTAAGATGAGTCAAGCTAAAATCAAAGGTATTGGAATGTCAAACAATGACCACACCACAGAGGAAGAATGGATGCTTGTAGATCCTTACTCTCATAAAGATGATACTGTAGGTTGTGGAGGTATTATCAAATATCATAAAGATAATCCTATTGAAGTTTTCATGCTTAACATAAAAAATTGGAGATCCTTTAAAGACGGAACTTTGGGCATACCTTATTGTTCTTAAAACGGCATGTGATAATAACCATAGAAGAGTTTGCTAGCGAAATAGTTCCTCAGATGCAATTAAGCTTATCAAGGATTAAAATAATGATCTTCATAATGACTGTAATTTAATTCAAGAAAGCCATGCCATTCTTAAATAGGATTGGTTAGTTGATATGGATCACATCCAAAGAGAACATAGCTCTGAAACTGGTATGCTAGTCAAACGTACTTTAGTGATGTTCCCTGAATTACAATTAGTTCTTTTAGATAATTTTCATTTGTTTAATTCTTGTAAAGTAGAGTAGCATTCACCTCTTTCCTTCCTTAAAAAAGAAAAAACAGAGAAACAAAAAGTGAAATGATATCAAAACTTAGCAGTAAACAAACAACATGGGAGCTTTTAGTAGACATTGTCAAAATTCTAAGATAAAATATACTTTTACTCCTATAATTTTATGTAAGATTTTAGTCTAGTCCCTTAATTTAGGTGTCTTTTCAATCATTTAACCCTAATAACCATTATTCTAAAATGATTATTTTATGTACTGTTATTTTTTTAAAATAAACTTAATATACTTGAGCGTTCTTGTCAATATTTAAAATTTCAAGGTTGGCCCTTTTTTGTTAATGAAACTAATAATGATATGGTTAACGGTTTAAGAAGATATTTTATAAAATTAAATGAAAAAATAAAACATACTATAATTTTTTTTTTTTTTTTTTGGGTATGAACCTAGAGTATTTCTAAGTCGCTTTAAACTTGGACTTAATCTATATTGTGTCGGGAACATTAAAGTTAAAGCCCTTATAATAAGTGCGCTTCCTAAGATTCGAATTCATCTTATGGGGTGAAATCACTTACCATCTAAACCAATGATTTGTTGGTAAAACATAGCATAAAGTTAGCATACAAAATGTGCACTTTTTCCATATTCAAAAACTCTGTTAATATATTGGTAACTTTCATAAACTTCTAATATAAAACAACCGTAAACAATGAAATTATCCTAAGTAATATATTCATCCTAATTAACAATTCACAAACTCACAAATTCGAACCAGACACCATATGATTATATTAAAAAGAAAAATCTAAAAACTCATATATGATAGCCCTTCTTCTTTGATACTACTTGTCACGGTCGCGGAGTCCCACATCTAGGCGGGATGAGGGAAGGTTTGGGCATAAATAATATGTGGTCGCTACCGCTATCGGCTCAGCTTTTGGCATGATGGTTAGCGCTTCTCAAAGTTAGCGTGCTCCGGGAAAATCTCGGGATGGGTGACCCCCTGGGAAGTTCCATGGCGGTGTGTCTTTCCGCGTGACATATCTTGCTCAAGTTCCTCATCTAATTCACAAATCTACCATCTTCAGGCCAAATTAATAAGTTTTGCGGATAATTCTCAAATCCCAACTGTTCTAATTTAAGTGGTAAGAATTTTCTTGGCCAAAAAAGTGGTAAGGATGAGATAAGGGTAAAAACGACGAGAAATAAAAGATAAAAAAATATGATTAAATTACTTTCAAAAAGGAATATTCATTTTTAAGAAATTTTATTTTCATCTTCGAACCTGTAAATTTAAAAAACTGAAGTTATAGCATATTACCCTCTCCGCAAAAGATAAACATGTGGCTCATTGCTCAAATTTTATGCAAGCATGTGTTTATAAAATTTATTTTCTTCGCAAATTTTTGATGTTCGAAATTAAGATATTATATAGATGAATTATATTTATATATAATGAAATAGTTTACTAATTAAATTATGGGGTTTAAACTTCTAATGTTGCATGAGAAGAAGAAGATTCCTACACACACATAGAATAGTAGGAGCCACATATATATATAATTCTAATTATATATATATGTGGGTCCTACCATTTTATGTGTGTGTGACATGAGAAAACACTTCTCCTACAACATGAGAAGTGTTTTTCCCTTAAATTATATTTTCATGTTATAGCCCGTCTATATATATATATAGGAAATAATAATGATTGATAAATATTAGTAAATCCCACTATATCCACATATTTTGCTAAATAGTAGGAAATCTCATCATATAAGGAGATAGTTAGCAAATATTTGCAAACATTGTCATATCAAAAAGATAATTATGAAATATTAGTAGACCTCATTCTACTGAGAATTAGCATATGGCATTTCCTAGAAATCTATTTTAAGTCCGGTATAATGATGATGATGAGATTTTTTAAAAAATCTAAATTTCTAGAAGACCCTCTCCTCCAAACCCCATGCTGCGTCACCTTCAATTTTCCTCGTTCATGCCGCCAAAGAGCCGCTACAGTCTTGCATCTTCGTCCATCCTTTGCTAGCCTCATTGATCACACTAACATCTAATAGTGTGTATATCTATCCAAAAACGGCAGGTAATGAAACCCTGCCTCGTCTCTATTCTTTTGCCGTGTAAAAAGTATTGTTCATATATTGTACAATTGGTCTTCTATAACAAATTTTCCAAATCAAAGAAAAGAAAGGGGTTCTCATCAAACCAATTTCCCACACTTATTCTCACCACTAATCCTTTCTTGCATTCTTGTTTCTACATATTCCTCGTCTCTATTCCTTAGTTCTCCATATTTCAAAACATTTTTCCTGACTTTTGAACAAAACTGGGCGTATACATCCCAGGATCAACAATATACTTAGTTCCAAATATTTTATTTCCATATTTTTCTTACACCCAAGTCTTTCACTACTACAAAAAACGGATACTACTTCCCTAAAAGAGGTTCTTATTACAAAAAGGGAAGTAAAAAGTGGTGGCAGTGGCATTCTTGTAATTATATAATTGAACTCTGAGACTTCAGCGTCCTAAAATATATTTTAGGATGCCTAAAATTAATTTAGACGTTCCAAAAAACTGTCAGGATGCCTAAAATTGATTGTTTGGTGCTATTTGGTGCATTTTGAAATTTTTTGACGTCCTAAACTAGTTTCAGGACATCAAAAATATATTTTTAGCGTTCTAAAATGAGTTTAGGACGCCATAAAGAATATTTTTGACTCCCTAAAATACATTTAGGACGCCAAAAAAAAAAAAAAAAAACAAAGCACCTATAGATATGAATAAAAAAAAAAAAAACCACCAACAAGCTTCCACATTTTTCACCCAATTCTCCATAGCTCACATACACCCCCGTCGTCGCCATCTCTCCGAACCTTCTCGCACTCGCTCGTCACGTGGGCCACGACGCTAGCTCATCACATTGGCCATAGCACTAGCTCGCCACGTCGCCCTCAGCCTCGCTCTCCTACTAGCCCACCTTTGTCGCGTCGCTCGCCCTTCTTTGTGTCACTTGTCGTCCCAGCTTAAAATCTTCGATTTATACAGTATCGTTCTTCGATCTGCGGTTTGAGTCTCGAGATCTTTGCTCTAAGTTTTGGTTTTTGGTTTGTGATTTTTTCTAGGAGTTTTTGTAGATCTCTAAAGTTCCTTCCCTTTTGCTATTTGTGTTTGTAGATCTTCACATATTTTTGCTCAGATTCTCCAGCACAGTGATGATGAAGTCCTTCTTCTCCCTCACGCATCTTCATTCTCTTTCTCTCTGCTAGATCTGCGTGCTGTGGTGTTCATTCTCGGCGGCCTCTTCCTTTTCTGACGCCGATCTGCGTGTTGTGAGTGAGTGTTGAAAAGTGGAGCTAATCACCAGGAGGGGGTGAATTGGGGATTATAAAAATTCTTTTCTAAATGCTCTGTTTTTGAATACTAAAAACATAGTAGAGCAGCATAGGAGAAGAAGAAGCAAGACACAAGGAATTTATATCGGTTCGGTCCAACCTCTTGACCTACGTCCAATCCCCCAGAGACACTTTGGGATTTTACTAACTCAAATGATTACACATTTCAGAACTCTTAGAGTAATTCTCTCACTAGAACTTACTCCTCCTTACAAGTTGTAATCAAATATCCCAATCTCCAAGTCTCACGACTTGAGATTCTTTCAATGAATGATTTCATTAAATGAAACTTTTTCTAAGAGTGAATAAAGATAAGCACTGAAGTACAGATGTATCAAAAGATACTTTACACAAGAAAACTCAAAGAGTAGTTGGAAACTTGAATGATTTTCGTTTTCAGCAGATTGTTTGTTGAGAAGAATTGAATGAAGATCTATTTATATGAAGAGAGCATTAAATGACCGTTGTAATCTTTAATATGACTGTTGCCTTCATTAAGGAAAGATTAGGTTGAGCTTTGGTCTTCTTATCTCTCTACTCTTTGGGTAATCCAGTTGCACAAAAGTTTATGGTTGACTTCTTGAATATTAATCCATTGGAAGAGCAGCTACTGGATGAGGAAAGGAAACATTAATGCCTTTGCAACGTGTGTAGAATGATTGTCCAAAAGGATACAAGTTTTCTGGACATTGCATTTAATGTGCTGACGTCACTTTTAACTTTTGTTCAAATCTTCATTTAAAATCATGTAAACCATCGAAACTCACTAACAAGATGATTAAAAATATGAAAGTGGAGCCTAAATACCCAAGAGGGGGGGGGGGGTGAATTGGGTATTCTTAAAATTTTAAGAACTAGGTCTGTTTTGGACAAGTGAAAACAAAGTATATCAGAGGAGAAGGGTAAGGAAAGCTTGCACAAGAGAAATTATCCTGGTTCGGTCTTATCCTTGACCTACATCTAGTCCCAAGCCACACTTGGGATTTTCAATCCACTAGAACTCAACAATTGATTACAAACTCGTATTCGGTGTAGTTCTCTCACTAGAACTCACTCCCCCTTACAAGTTGCAATCAATACACCCAACCACCAAGTCCCACGACTTGTGGTTATCTCAATCAATGAATGATTTGAGAAATAACTCTCTTACGGAGAGCGAGATAAGATGAACACTGAAGTACAAGTATCAAATTGATACAATACAGAGGGAAGCTGAACAATAAATGACACTTAGTAAATTTTTCGCTCTCAGTAGTTGTATATGCTTGAGAAGAAGTTAATGCACTCTATTTATAGGTAGAGAACATTAAATGACCGTTGCTTGATGAATCCAACCGTTGTAGGTGATTAGCTTAAGGTGCGGTCATCTTCTCTCTCTAAACTTACGCTAATCCAGTGTTAATTTGATCGATGTGATTCTCGAGAATTTGCCCATTGGAGATTACTTTGCTTGTTGTAGTAAGCATTCTTTAACGTTCGAAGGCGTGCTCGGATGAATTAGGCGAAAGTAGGTAGATTTGCGGAGGTGCATTAAATGCACCGAGCACCTTTTTGCTTTTTGCCTTGATCTTCATTAATCTTCATCGTGCTAACTGAAATTCACTCAATAAACTTGTTAAACATATGCGGGAACATAAGTGAATGATTTATGAAAGCAATAGGATCAAACAAGAGTGATTTGCAAATTCGTGTAATTCAAAAATCAGTTTTTTACGGTTGTATCTTGCCGGTATGTTCATGCTATCGGAGTATGGCTTTTGTATACAAGTGTCCATACTGCAGTATCCAATGGGATACTGGAGTATGCACTCCTTTACTGCAGTATTGACTTAGCTTGAAACATCCTTTTGCTCTCTGTAAGTCCAATACTCGAGTTTGGCTACGCATACTGCAGTATTGACTTAGTTTGAAAAATCCTTTTGCTCTCTGGAAGTTCAATACTCGAGTTTGGCTACGCATGCGCAAGTATTGACTTAGTTTGAAAAATCCTTTTGCTCTCTCGGAAGTTCAATACTCGAGTTTGGCTACGCATACTTTGGTATTGACTTAGTTTGAAAAATCCTTTTGCTCTCGGAAGTTCAATACTCGAGTTTGGCTACGCATCTGCGGTATTGACTTAGTTTGAAAAACTTGGTTGCTCTCTGCGGAAGTCCAATCGCGGTATGGCTACCCATCTGCGGTATTGACTTAGCTTGAAAAATTTGGTTGCTCTCTAGAAGTCCAATCTTTGCGGTATGGCTACCCATACTGCGGTATTGACTTAGCTTGAAAAATTTGGTTGCTCTGGAAGGCCTTTACTCAAGTAAGCAAACCTATACTGCAGTTTGCAATTTTCAGAATGTTTTTAACTGACTTTGCAAACTTCAAAACATGTTTTACATTTGTTGTTAATCATCAAAACATATTGAGAACTAACAAAATATAGTTAGGAATAGTAATGAGTGATGATAAGAAGTATTAAGATCAAACATGAAGATTTAAAACATTCGAGCAAATTGATTTTCAAACTTAGCGACACAAACTAGAGGTTGTTCATACAAGCTGGAGTTTGTAACTTTGCTTGAAGTCAAACTCAAGTTTCCAAATCATAACTTGAGTTTCCTTCTTTCAGGGAAGTATGTCGCTATTTGAGATTTGAAGCACATTTTGATCATAGAGCAAAACTCAAGTTCTTTAGTGACTAACTCGAGTTTTGGACTTTTATAGTGAAAACATGTTTAAATCCAAAAACTCAAAAGCTGGAGTTCCCAATCTTAACTGGAGTTTTCAAATCACTAAAATGAGCAAAGATCTCTTGCTTGGTAGAAACTCGAGTTAATCAAACTAAACTCGAGTTTCCTTTGAATATGAAAACCTTTGAAAAATCTTTGCTAAGTAAAAACCGGAGTTTTCTAAACAAACTGGAGTTTTCTCAAAGTGGGTAAAACATGAAAGCTCTTTGTCAAGCACAAACTCGAGTTTTCTCAAATTTTGGAAAACTTAGGAAACTCTTGGCCAAACACAAACTCGAGTTTGTCATAACAAAGCTTGGACTTTGCTTAGTATGAAAAGCATTAAGACTCTCGGCCTAGCCTAAACTCAAGTTTTGAAAACCTTAACTCGAGTTTGGTCAAGTTCACAAACACTTGACAAAACTCTTCATTTGCACAAACTCGAGTTTCCATATATCAAAACTGAAGTTTGCTTAAGTTCAAAACATTGGGAGCTCTGTAAGACCAAAATTCAAGTTTACTCTCGTAAGCTGGAGTTTTGCTTACTTTGGAAATTATTGAAGAGTCTCTATATGGTGCAAACTTGAGTTTGTCTTAATGTCAAAAGCTTGGAGTGCTCTCTGTATGTCACAAACCTGAGTTTGCATACTCAAACTGGAGTTTTCTTAGTTCATTAATTTTGCGCTACTCTCTGTCAAGTCCAAACTCGAGTTTTGCATCCAAAACTCGAGTTTGTCTTTGACTGATAAGGTTTTCAACTTACCAAAGACAAACTTCATCTTGTGTTTACAATTGTCATTATCATCAAAACACATAGAGAACTAACAAGTGTGCTTGTGTTGAATATGCATTCTCGTTGGATCAATGAGGTTTTCGATGCCTTTTCTATTTGTTGCAAGTTTCCTTATATGTTTGCTTTCTATTCGGCTTGTTTATTTTTTGCTCACAATCTAGATCTGGATGTATTTTTTATTTCCTCAACCTCCTAAATGTATTTTCCTTGATCTAAATTTGGATCTGAAACCGCGTTTACAAGACGTTGCTCCCTCCATCTTCAAACTTTTGGGATTCCAATCATCCGTCTGTGTGGGCTTTTTGTGTTTTCTTTTTCTTTTTCTTTTTTAAAAGGAGACTTATGGCGTCCTAAAAAAAAATTTGGGACGCCTTAACTTCAGCGTCCTTATTTTTTTTGGGGACGTCATAATTTTACGTCCCCTAGAAAGACGTCCCTCAACGGACGTTAAATGGACAAAAAATGGACGTTAAAACACATATTTGTAGTAGTGGTTATTCTTTGTTTGCTTCTTCATCCCTATGAACCTTTGACTATTCAATTCAAAAAAAAAAAAAAGAAAAAGAAAAATCAAAGCGTTTGACAAAAAAAGGAGAAAGGATTAACTTAGGAGTAGGTTTGTTCCACGTAAACACATACCTATATATATTATATATAAACCTTGATTCTTAGATAAGATTTTAATAATCATTATCCCAAAATATTAATATAGGTGCTACTCGTGGGAACTCCTTAGGTGTTTAATATTAGGGTGGTCAAGGAGGGATCTCTATGATTGATCCCAGTAGGTGAGTTTATAAGTAAGAAGATGGTGGTTTTGTTCCCACATCTCGATTTTTTTTTTTTTCAAATGCTTTTATTTCTATCCATATGGGGAGTAAATCCAAAATTTTGCTTGTTTATTCTATGTCGCTTATATATCAAATATCTTACTCAGTCAAATTTAGTTATTGAGTTAGGTCTTGGAGCTCTATTTGAGTAAATTTTGAGATATTACAAATTCTGTATAAGCACATCTTTATAGTCTTAAGAATATCATTAATTCTCTTTGGGCATATTTTTATTTAATTGTCATGTTTTCTTTTCTACGAAATTAAATCATTTTTGCTCTTTCCTTTTAAACAAAGATATATACTTCTTTTTTTGAAGCAAAGCAAGATGATATTAATATAAATAATAGGTATTGCAGTTCATAAGAGTGGCATGGGAAAGGAAAATTAGATCCGCATGATCTAAAACAAGACAATGAAATAACTTGACATGAAATAGCGTAAAACGAATGAAGGAAGAGTTGGATGCCCCTTCTGAGAGCTTGATTAGTCCCCAATCTTAAGTTGATCATCTTCTTTCCAACACATAAAATTGACAGATTTTCATAGGAGACCAGAGTTGATAATCTAGCAAAGGGTAACTCTGAAGCACCTGATGGTAAAAAGACCTTGATTATGAACTCTCTTCCATGAGAAAGAACATAGGGATTGGTTTTGATGAAAAATCAAGCAATGGCAGAAGATATGCCTTGCTAACTTTTTATGATAAATAAAAATGCCCCATGAACTGTTTCCTAATGGACATCTTGATAACAACATTATAGAATGATTCTGATAGACTGTTCTTGTTGAAAGGATAGTCTTGAAAAGGAGATAGAACCACACATTTTTGGATCTCTCATTTTCCTTCGACGAAGAGCAATATTTCTCTTGAGCCAAATGGTATACAGAAGAGTAATCATGGCCTGACTAAAGTCTTCTTGATTCTCCATTGACAACTTTAGTAAAAGGGTTTTCAACCAGTCCAATAAATTTTGCAAATTTAAAGCTGGTGGAGAGATGGATAAGAGGCCAAATCAGATAGCTCGAGAGTAGCTTCATTGAAACATTATGTGATGAAGAGATTCCTCCGCCGCACATCAAAAGATGCAAGTACCATTTACATTGAGGTGATGATTTTGAAGTATATTCATAGAAGGGAGACCCTTCCTAAAAAGTTTCCAAAGTAACAAAAACTGTTATGTGGCAATGAAATTGCCCAAAAAAACTTCCAGAAATGATCAACATACACATATGAGTCAATATGGGAATTGATATTGTAAGTGGAGTTAAATCACCAAGAGGGGGTGAATTGGGGATTTTAAAAACTTTTTGAATTACTTTGTCTTTGGACACTAAAACAGAGCTGAACATAGTATAAGGAAGGAGAGTAAGACACACGAAATTTATACTGGTTTGGTCCAATCTCGACCTACGTCTAGTCCCTAGACTCTCTGGGATTTCACTATCTCAATTGATTACACACTCTGTAACTCAAGAGTAATTCTCTCACTAGAACTTAACTCCCCCTTACAAGTTGCAATCAATAACCCAATCTCCAAGTTCCCTGACTTGAGATTCTTACAATGAATGATTTACAATAAATGAACTCTCTCTAAGAGTGGATAAATATAAACACTGAAGTACAAATTGTATCAGAAGATACTTTGCTCAAGAAAACTTAAAGAGTAGTTGAAAACTTGAATGATTTTTTGTTTTCAGCAGATTTATTTGTTGAGAAGACTTGAATGTAGCTCTATTTATATCAAGAGAGCATTAAATGATCGTTGAAATCCTTAATGTAACTGTCAGGAAGGATTAGGATGAGCTTAGGTCTTCTTCTCTCTCTACTCTTTGCTTAATCCAGTTGCATAGAAATTTTTGGTTGACTTCCTGAATATTAATCCGTTGGAAAGGCAGCTACTAGATGTGGAAAGCAAACATTAATCCTTTGGTAATGTGTGTAGAATGATTGTCCAAAAGGATGCAAGTTTTCTGGACTTTGAATTTAATGTGCTGACGTCACTTTTTGCTTTTGCTTTAAACCTTCAATTAATATCCTCTAAATCATCTGAAACTCACTAACAAAGTGGTTAAACATAGCTAGGAATATTAATGAATGATGATATGAAGTATTAAGATCAAACAAGAAGGTTTCACAAATTCGTTAGATTTGAATTTCAAACTGTGCGACACAAACTCGAGTTTGTTCATAAAAACTGGAGTTTGTCACTCTGCACTAATAGCAAAACTCAAGTTTCCATAACAAAACTCGAGTTTCCTCCTTCGAGAGAGGAAAGTCACGATTTGAGCTTTGGGACACATTTTTTAATGAAACTCAAAACTCGAGTTTCCATTTCCAAACTCGAGTTTTGGACTTTTAACAAAACATTTTTCAGAAACAGAACCATTGCTAGAGAGATTAAGTGCATAACAATTTTCTTCTCTAGGGGCTCTGAATAAAGCTTTTGATTTTATGTTTTCCAAAGGGAGAGTACCTTACTTACAATCAAGCACTCCTCAGAATCAAAGATAACTAAGTTACCTTTATCAGTGCTTTGGCTTACACTGAGGAGATTGTGGCAAAGTCCTTCCATAAGGTAGACATCTTTGATTTGTGGTCCTTCATTGTTGCCAATTTCACCAATACTAGCAATCCTTCCAGATTGATTTCCACCAAAGGTCACCTTGCCACCATCCTTGGGCTTGATTGAGGCAAATTTGGATTGATCTCCCGTCATGTGCCTAGAGCATCCACATCAATGTACCATTTGTAAAATTTTGATGTTCATAGACAAACCTGCAAGACACAGCAAATCGGGTCTTAGGTACCCACCTTTTCTTGGGTCCTTTAGGGTTAGTTTGTGTCTTAGGAGTCTTGTAAGATCCCTTTGGCACCCATTGATAATTTCCTCTGGGTTTACTCTTTCTTTCCTTTTTATGAAAACAGGAAGAAGTAGTATGACCCTTCCGATTACAATAATTACAATGTGCAAAAGAATTTGAAGAATGGACAAATTTTCTGAAATAGTTCATGTAAGATTTTTCTCCAAATTTCTTTTTACCTTTCTTTTTATCAAAATCAGGTTTATAGCCAATTCCTGATCTGTCATTTGTAAATCTTTGCTATTTCAAAATGACATTGAGCATTTCACTACCTCTGGTGAATTTCTCAAGTGCCTGTGTGAGGTGTAAATTCTTTTTCTCTAAATCAATGCAATCCTCACAATCAGTATTTTTTGAAGAAAGATTTTTAATTTGAAGTTCAAGAGTCACATTCTTCTTTTTCAAAGATACATATTTCTCTGCAAGTTTTTCAAATTCAGTTTGAACAATAATGTACTCAGCAAACAATTCATCATAAGATGGTTTTGAATCGTATACCTCATCATTGTTGTCATGTTACTCCTCTTCTTCAGCAACTAAACATATATTTTCCTTTTCTTCCTCATCAGCTTCATCTTTATCAGATGAACTATCTCCCCATATAGCTAAGACATAGGCTTTCTTTTTGAATTTGTTGAACTTCTTCTTTTCTTTGTCTTTGTTCTTCAGATTCGGGCATTCGACTTGATGTGGCCGGGCTTTTCACACTTGTAGCAAATGATTGGCTTCTTTGCCTCATATTTGGAGCTACCCTTGTGAAACTTCTTGAACCCTTGGTCCTTCTTATAGAATTTCTTGAATCTCCGGACCATCATGCCTAGCTCTTCATCTTCATCATCTTCTTCTTCATCATTTGATTCCTTAGCTTCTTCGATTCCCTTGCCATGTGCTTCATCAAATCCCTTCTTGAACTTAAGCTTTGCCTCATATTCAAAAAGGCTGCCAAAGAGAGCTGCTACAGATGCCATTGAATCTCCACGAGCTTCTTCAATGGCAGTGAATTTGGCTTTCCATTCCTTGTTAAGGATATTGAGAATTTTCCTCACTTGGACAGGTTGCTCATATTCTTTGCCCAATGTAGCAAGCTGGTTGATCAGATGAGTGAATCTCAGCTGGAATTCGCTAATGGATTCACCAGGCTTCATACGAAGAAGATCATACTTAGTCATGAGAGTATTGACTCTATTTTGCTTGACTCTAGCTGTTCCCTCATGAGCTATTTCCAATGCATCCCACATAGCTTTAGTAGACGGTAATGTGCAGACATGAAAATACTCTTGTTGACTCAGAGCACTTTGCAGTAAGAGAATAGCTTTACTGTTGAGTGTGACATTTCTTCTGTCATTCTCATCATATTCTTCTTCTTGCTTGGGAGTTCTAACACCATCTTCAACAGAGGAAGGCTCATAGTCTCCTTTTTCGAACACTCTCCATAAACCATATTCAGTAGCCATCACAAAGACCTTGAACTTGGCTTTCCAAAAGGAATAATGCTCTCCATTGAATCTCGGTGGTCGGTTGATCGAAGCTCCATCAAGTAGAATACCATCCATAGTGATCCTTCTCGAGATGTTAAGCTCTTTAGAGAAGACCTTGCTCTAATATCAAATGTAACTGGAGCTAAATCACCAAGAGGGGGTGAATTGGGGATTTTAAAAACTTTTTGAATTACTCTATCTTTGGACATTAAAAACAGAGCTGAACGGAGTACAAGGAAGGAGAGCAAGACACACGAAATTTATACTGTTTCGGTCCAATCTCTTGACCTACGTCCAGTCCCCATACTCTTTGGGAATTTACTATCTCAATTGATTACACACTTGTAACTCGAGTAATTCTCTTACTAGAACTTACTCCCCCTTACAAGTTGCAATCAATAACCCAATCTCCAAGTCCCTTGACTTGAGATTCTTACAATGAATGATTTACAATAAATGAACTCTCTTTAAGAGTGGATAAATATAAACACTGAAGTACAAATTGTATAAGAAGATATTTTGCTCAAGAAAACTTAAAGAGTAGTTGAAAACTTGAATGATTTTCGTTTTCAGTAGATTTTGTTGTTAAGAAGACTTGAATGCAGCTCTATTTATATCAAGAGAGCATTAAATGTCCGTTGAAATTCTTAATGTAACCGTTGGAGACATTCAGGAAGATTAGGATGAGCTTAGGTCTTCTTCTCTCTCTACTCTTTGCTTAATCCAGTTGCATAGAAGTTTATGGTTGACTTCCTGAATATTAATCCGTTCGAAGAGCAATTACTGGATGTGGAAAGCAAACATTAATCCTTTGGTGACATGTGCAGAATGATTGTCCAAGAGGATGCAAGTTTTCTGGACTTTACATTTAATGTGCTGACGTCACTTTTTGCTTTTGCTTTAAACCTTCAATTAATATCCTCTAAATCATCTAAAACTCACTAACAAAGTGGTTAAACATAGCTAGGAATATTAATGAATGATGATAGGAAGTATTAAGATCAAACAAGAAGGTTTCACAAATTCGTCGATTTGAATTTCAAGCTGTGCGACACAAACTCGAGTTTGTTCATCAAAATTGGAGTTTGTCATTACGCACTAATAGCAAAACTCGAGTTTCCATAACAAAACTTGAGTTTCCTCCTTCCGAGAGGAATGTCGCGATTTGAGCTTTGGGACATGATAATTGAATATTTCATACACTACTTTTTGTCTCTTGATTAATAATTTAGGACTCTTTAGCTAATAAAAAATGGCTTTTATACTTATTTGGGCTTTGGGCCTTTTATTATATTTTAGCCATTATTTAATAATAAATTCTAGTTTTACATTGCTTCACCATTTTTACCATAAATCTTGAACCAGACATCGGATTTGCCTCATTTTTGTCTCATATTTCATATGATTCAGAGAGCTACAATTGTTATGAAGACATGAAGAGCAAATTCGGACAAGAGGGCGGTCGATGTTGGAGCCGAAGTCATATGTATTTTTGGGCTCAAATTTTGTAATTAAAGCCCAATTTTATTTTATTTTCGTTCGGGCCTGAATTGTGGATTGGAGCCCCATTTTGTTTTGCCATTTTAGGTTAAGTGAGGCAGCAGCCACAAACACATTCGATTCACGTTTTTAGATTTCGAGAGGATCAAAATAGTAGTTTTCAAATTCTCGCAATGTTCTTCGTGTTCTTCGCGTTCTTCATCATTTTTTTTTCGTCTTTCTTAATTATGTTCGGCTAAATTTCTGAGATTGATCCACGATGAGGGTTCCATCCACTATCCGGAGGATTCGCGCCTAATCGTAACCGTCTAACTCGTTTTTGTATCCCTTAATCGAGATTTGATTTTGGTTCGGATTGGGTTTTTGATTAAAAACCCAAATTGATATTTCCCAAGGAGGAAGTTGGATTTGGGTTAAAGTATTTGTGCGATCGTACGGAGGTGCGCCACTTGATTCGAACAAATTCTGACGATTGTTCGAGTTGAGGGAATTTCTAGACAAATGCGAGATTTCGGTTTGTCTAGAGTCGATTACGAGTTCGGTTATAAATCTGTTTCGTTCGAGGAAGGGTAGTGGGTGAATCCGAAATCATGGGTTGATCCTTTAATCCTTTGTTTTCTGTTCAATTCGTGTTATTTCGTTTTGTCTTTGTTACTTCGTCTTTAATATTATTCTGAATCAAAAAAACCCCCGTTTCTTCCTTTGTTTTATTCTTTGTGCGAATTGAGCCAAGCTGCGAATTCGTTGGGAAACGACCCAGGTTACATTATACTGCAAATCCTTTTCTAATCTAGTTATTTTGGGAGATTACGACAAATTTTTGTCAAAATATGGCGCCACTGCCGGGGATTTTGCATCAGTTTGATTAGTAACAGTAGTGTAAATAGCTTCATTTTTCGGTAGTTTAGGTGGTACGGGTGGCTGGACAGAAATTTTTCTGACCCCGATCACTCAAACCACGTCTTATCTACAAGGAATTGGGCATTCTAGGAAAGAGTCACTCCCAATTAGGGAGTGTGGTATACCCTATTTTCCCCAAATTCCAACGTTTAGACCACTTTTTCACTGTTTTAAGTTTTGATTTTTTGATTTCTACTAGTCAGTTTTTTTTTTCGGAGTATCTCTGAATGGGTTGAAATTTGGTCCAGTGATAGAAAATGGCCTATCTCACAACGCACATCGAAAATCTTCGAATTTCCATGTGCTAAGCTCCATTTTGCCAAATTCCATTGTTTAGACCACTTTTTCAATTTTTGAAGTTTTTTTGTTCCATTTTTGGGTTCCCCGATGGTCTAGGAGTTGCCTTTGTCCAAGTCCCAAAAATTTTAAAAATCATTTGATAGTGTTTCTGGACTTGTTTAGGTCAATTTCTACCATAGGTTTTTGTTTTTGTGTTGCTTTTGTGTTGTCTTAGTGTTTTTCTACTTTTTACCACTTTTAGTGGCATTTTCGTAATTATGAGTTTCTAGTGGCTTTTTCGTAATTCTGATTAGCTGGTGGCATTTTTGTAATTCTGATTTTCTGCAAATTTTGCCTTGATTATCTTTGCATGAGTACTAGGAGCACTATTAATCCAGAAGACTTGTTGCCATTTGATCCTGAAATAGAAAGAACAATTCTTACTGTTAGAAGAGTTGTTAGGCTAAGTCGTGAGATTAATGTTGAATTGGACATTGAACTTAAGTCTGACCATTTTGATTGTGTTCATTCTGTTGATCTTCGATTGTGTTTCGATAGTATTCGATAGTCTTGTTGTTTTCACTTGATTCTAGTAGCAATTTTCCTAACTCGAAATTATGGCGGAAGAACGGGAAAATCGTCCTACTTTAAAGGAATTGAATGAAACGATGTTAATTATCAACCTTTGTGCATTCAATATCACTGCCCTTGATGCTAACTTTGAGCTTAAATCTGGTCTAATACACTTCTTTGCCTAAGTTTCATGGTCTTTCGGGTGAGTGTGCCATTAAGCATTTGAAGGAATTCCATCTAGTGTGCGGCCTTGATGAAACCACATGCAATTGATGAAGATCAAATCAAGCGAGAGCTTTTCCTTTCTCATTGGAAGGTGGGGCCAAAAGCTGGTTGTTGTACCTTGACCTTCATCTATTGGGAGCTGGGTGATGTTGAGAGGTTATTTATGGAGAAATATTACCTTGCCTCAAAGAGCAAGCTGCGATCAAAAAGGAAATTGCCAACATTAAGCGAGGCCAATGGGGAGACTTTGTATGAGTACTGGGAGAGGTTCAAAAGGTTATGTGCAAGCTATCCACACCACCAGATCACTGAGCAACTCTTGATTACCTATTTCTATGATGGTCTACTACTAGTAGACAAAGGTTTGGTGGATGCTTCTAGCGGTGGGGCTCTACGTAACAAGACACTGAGGATGCCCAAGAATTGATATCGAGATGGCGGCCAACTCTCGGCAATTTGGCACCGGGGCCAATAGTACTCTGTTTACCATGTGCAAACACCTCCGAGTCTAGTAAGATTCTCGAGAGATTAGAGAATAGACTTGATGATCGACCTCTACGGTGAGGCGGCGCGTGACACGAGACGGTACAATCTTCTCCTCCTCAGATTGGCTACTCATGTGGGTTACGTTCGACCCTTACCATTCTCTTGACTCTTGCCCTACCTTGCATGATCCTACTTATCAAGACCGGTCGGTAGCCGGTGGGTGCTTTTCCGGGAAAGCCACAATACCAAGCGAGAATAATGCCTTCTCCAATACCTACAATCCTGGTTGGAGAAATCACCCCAATTTTCGTTGGAACGAGAATCGAGACCCGAGTAACCAATATCGGCGGGAGTGCAGGAATTACCAACGAGACGGAGTACGGACCACAAAATTTCCTACGGCAATCTCTACCTTTGCCTTTGCCTTTTCCGGCACCACCTCCTCGACCGGCCATATGTGCACCTCCGCGGGCGGCATGACAGCGAGGCTAGTAGTAGTGGTAGTGGTGGTTCCTCACTTGAAGATATGATGAAGCAATTTGTCACGACCAATATGCGGTTCCAACGACAAGCGACACTTCCTTTCGAGTTTGCAAACACAGTTGGGCGGTTGGCAACATCATTGAACCGAGCTTCAACCTCGGGGATCCAACACTCTTCCTTCGAAACAATTCCTAATCCTAAGGGAATGTGAGTGCTATCTCCCTTCGTTACGGCAAGCAATTGGAGGAACCTAAACCCATTTGCGAGATGTGACCTCCACATCGAGAAAGAGAGTTAGAAAATGTGAAGATTAACTCTAAAAATAAAAGGCGGTGCAGCAAGGTGAAGAGTAAGACATCCCCATTCCTCTTCCTTTCCTTCGGAAGAGCGGTTCAATCCAAGAAGTTGGCGGAAAAAGCACAAGAGAAGGATATACTTGAGACATTCGGGAAGAGTAGAGATCAACATTCCTCTCTTAGATGCGGTCAAACAAATTCCTAAATATGCCAAGTTTCGAAGGAGTTGTGCACCAACAAGAGGCGGCGAAAGGGAGTGAATGAGTGAGTTTGAACGAGAATGTATCGGCACTCATCCGGCCTACAATGCCTCGCAAGTGCAAGGATCCGGGGACGTTTTCTATCCCTTGTTGTTTTGGTAACTATAGATTTGATGATTGCATGCTAGATTTAGGTGCTTCTATTAACGTCATGCCGGCATCTATTTATAAATCTCTTGGTCTTGGTCCTTTACGTCCTCTTGGTGTTGTTGTTCGGCTAGCTAATAGGAGTAATGTTCATCCTTCTGGTTTAGTTGAAGATGTATTAGTCAAAGTTAATGAACTGATATTTCCTGCTGATTTTTACATCTTAGATATGGAAGATGAGTCTCCCAGTAGTAGGTCACCAATCATTCTAGGGAGGCCTTTCATGAAAACAACTAGGACTAAGATAGATGTGCATTATGGTACTCTTTCCATGGAGTTTGGTGATATATCTGTGAATTTCAATATCTTTGATGCCATGAAACATCCTAGGGAAGAACACTCTGTTTTACGCATTGATGTGATTGATGATCTTGTGGATGATGTTATTGTTGATTGGTGTCTTGATTATCGATTTTGCATCGAGAGTGATTCTCCCATTTGTGCATGTGTTGATAATGAATGGTGCTCTGTTTGCACTTTGATTTGCTTAATGCTACATTATTTGGTGATTCGACTTGCTTGGTGATTCTACATTATATGTGGAATCGATATTGATTCGAGTTTGAGCTTCATCGATCCTAATGTGCATCTGATTTTGATTTTGATGAGCTTAACTCGATTTTGATGAGCTTGATTCGATGTTAACATTGGTTTGTATAGGCGGTTCTTGTTTCTTTGAATGTGGTTTCGGGCATTTCCGGTGTGATGACATCGAGTTGTTGCTACAACCACCCAAGCTTCTTCCCTCCTTTGAGAAACCACCCAAGCTTGAGTTGAAATCGCTTCTAGATCACACGAAGTATGCATTTACGGAGGTGGATGACGGTGCCGGTCATTGTGGCAAATAATCTTCTTCACGACCAAGAAGAGAAGGCTGCTAAGCTTATTGAGGGCGAACAAGAAAGCCATTGGGTGGACATTAGCTGACATCGTTGGCATTAGCCCTTCCATGTGTATGCATCGAATTCTGTTGGAAGAGGATTCTAAGCCGATGAGGCAGCCCCAGAGACGCCTTAATCCTCTTATCCTTGATGTGGTGAAGAAGGAGGTCACTAAGCTTGTGCAAGCTGGTATCATCTATCCCATTTCTGATAACCGGTGGGTTAGCCGGTCCGGTGGTTCCCAAGAAATCCGGAGTTCTTTGTGGCGTAGCCAATCGGAAGAATGAGCTCATTCCTACTCGAGTTCGAGAATAGTTGGAGAGTTTGCATCGACTATAGGAGACTCAACCAAGCCACTCGCAAGGATCATTACCCTCTACCTTTCATTGATCGGATGTTAGAGCGATTATCGGCAAGTCCCATTCTTGCTTCTTGGATGGCTACTCCGGATACTTCCAGATCCATATTGCTCGAGGATCGGGAGAAGACGACCTTCACATGCCCCTTTGGAACATATGCCTACAAAAGGATGCCTTTTGGCCTTTGCAACGCACTTTGGCACCTTTCGGCGTTGTATGGTAAGCATTTTCTCTAAATTTCTAGAGAATTTGCATGGAGGTTTTTATGGATGATTTCTTTGTATATGGGTCTGATTTTGATGCATGCTTAGATAATTTGTCTAGAGTTTTGCATAGGTGTATTGAGTCTAATCTTGTGTTGAATTATGAGAAGTGTCACTTTATGGTTGAGTCGGGTATAGTCTTGTGACACATAGTGTCTAGGAAAGGGATTGAGGTAGACCCTGCTAAGATAGATGTAATTCTTTGCTTTGCCTTACCCCGTACGTGCGGGAAGTTCGCTATTTTCTTGGTCATGCGGGTTTCTATCGGTGTTTCATTCGGGATTTCAACAAGGCCCGACCCTTGTCCAACCTTCTGCATAAGGACAACGACTTTGTATTTGATGATGCTTGCAAGGCGGCCTTCGATCATTTGAAGCGTTGCACGACTACATTGATGATCAAGCCCACGATTGGTGCCTCCCCTTCGAGTTGATGTGCGATGTTTCCAACTATGCGGTTGGTGCTATCTTGGCATAGCGAGTTGATAAAGCATCTCATGTGATTGCATATGCCTCCAAGACTTTGGATCTGCTTGCCGGTCAATTACACCACTGCGAGAAGGAGTTGTTGGCTATTGTATTTGCTTTTGATAAGTTTAGGTCATATCTGCTAGCAAGTAGAGTAATTGTTTTCTCTAACCATGCTGCTTTGAAGTTTCTTTTGAAAAAGATAGATGCTAAGCTACGACTCATCCGGTGGATGTTATTGCTCCAAGAGTTCAATGTTGAGATTCGAGACGAAGTGGAGCATAAAGCGGGTAGTGACCACTTGAGTCACATCACTCATTCTCCCTCTCACCCATCTTCTATTCGGGATGATTTCCACGATGAGCGGCTTCTCGGTGCAAGGTAAGCTTCCATGGTATCTTGATCTGGTTAACTACTTGGTATTTGGTGTTTTGCCTATAGATTCCACTAGGGCCCAAACCCTTAAATTAAAGAGTGAGTCTAAATATTATGTTTGGGATGACCCTTATCTGTGGAAATTTTGTAGTGACCAAGTAGTTAGGAGATGTGTGCACGATCATGAGTTTCACTCTATATTGCATTTTGCTCATGTATACACGCCTATGGTGGTCACTTTGGACCCCAAAGAAGCTGCTAGGAAAGTGTTAGACGGTGGATTATTTTGGCCTTCCTTGTTTCATGATTCCCATCTGTTTTGTAAGTCATGTGATAAGCGTCGGAGAGCGGGGAGTATTTCCGTAGGCATGAGATGCCCGAGAACCCTATATTGTTTTGTGAGATCTTTGATGTTTGGGGTATTGATTTTATGGGTCCATTTCCTGCTTTATATGGTTATACTTACATACTTCTAGCTGTTGATTATGTCTCGAAATGGGTTGAGGCGAAAGCCACTCGGACTAATGATTCTTCTGTGGTGGTGGATTTTGTTAGGTCTAACATTTTCAGCAGGTTTGGCATTCCTAGAGCTATTATCAGTGACCAAGGCTCCCATTTTTGCAACCGAAGCATGGGTGCCTTGGTACGCAAGTATGGAGTGCTTCACAAGGTCTCTGACATACCATCCTCAAAGCAACGGTCAAGGTGAAGTCTCAAATAGAGAGATTAAGCAAATCCTTGAGGAAAGACTGTTAACTCTACAGGAAAGATTGGAGTAAGCGATTAGAGGATGCTTTGTGGGCATATCGCACCGCCTACAAGACTCCGATTGGGATGTCCCTTATCGGCTTGTCTTTGGTAAGGCATGTCATCTTAGGTTGAGTTGGAGCATCAAGCCTATTGGGCCATTAAGCGGTGTAACATGGATTTGGCTAAGTGCGGGATGGAGAGGAAGCTACAATTGCAAGAGTTGGATGAGCTTAGATTGGATGCCTTTAAAAGCTCACGGTTATACAAGGAAAAGACTAAGGCATTCCATGATAAGCATATTCGAGGAAAGAATTTTACGTGGGCCATAAAGTTCTTGTTTAACTCCGTTTGAAGTTTATGCACAGTAAGCTTCGATCTAAATGGGATGGCCCTTTTGAGGTCACTAACATTTTTCCATTTGGTCTTTGTTGAGCTATGTGATCCACCCATAGGACGAACCTTTAAGGTCAATGGGCATCGCCTCAAGCCATTTCATGAGGGATCGGCGGACGAGGAAGCGAGAGATTCTCCTCATTGATACCACTTATTCTCCATAAACCCCTTGGGGAGTATTCTTCTTTCTTTCTCCCTCTTTCTTCTATTTGTTTTCCTTTTTCTACTTTGCTTTTTGAAATAAATACAGTATCTCTTTCTATGATTGCTACATATTATGAACTTGGACATTTTGGTTTTAATGGATCATTTGTTTTTGGTCTGCTATTCTTGACTCTTCGATTACATGTCTTGGTAGTTGATTTGATGTTGTTGATTGCCTAAGTTGATATTGACCTTGTGAGGTTTTGGGCCTGCATGAATGGAATTCATCTTTTGCCATTCTTTTTTTAATGTGTGCATTTGCTCATGATTTGTGTTCTCTAAAACTTGCTCCTTTTCTTTTTGAAACTACATTTTTCATTTCCGTGCATAAGTATGATGGAAGCTTGTTTTCTTTCTTTTATTTTCCTCACTTTGGCCAAATAGCCTTTCCCTTGCATTATGACTCCTTTGCTAGCCCTTTGTGCCTTTTTGCCTCATTCTTTTCTAAGCCACATCACAAGCCTAAGCGAAAAACCATTTTATTCCGCACCTTGAAAATTTATTGAGCATTGGTTTCACCTTGGTTTTGTGTTTAAGTGTGGGGATTGCTCAGGAGTGCAACAATTTAAGTGTGGGGGGTGTTTGCTTTTGTGCCATTGTGATTATGTATATAGTATAGTTTCATTGTTCTCAACAAAAAAAAAGAGAAAAAAAGAAGAAAAGAAAAAAAAAAAAAGCGAGAAAAAAAGAAGAAGAAGAAGAAATAGAAAAAGAAAATACATAGGAAAGAAAGGAGATATATAAGCAAAATAAAAATTTTCTTACATAGAGAATGATTGTGTTAATTAGTGCTCTTTTGAATTTCTTTGGTGCTTAGCCTCTCATTCCATACTATTACCTACCTTCACCCTAACCCCATTACAACCTTTCATAACAAGCTCTCTTGATTTGTGCATGCATGTGTTATGAGTAGTGGAGACGTAGAAATTGAGCAAGCTTATGGTAGAGCAATTTTCTTGAGTAGAATTTGAGGGATAAACTTATTCACCTTAAACACTTGAGAGATTGATTGATTGATTGAGCGCATCATTTGAGAGACCATCTTATGTGATTAGTATCATTAATTGAGATTACCCTGAATTGTAATTTGAGATGAAGGGATTGTGGTCTTGATTGATTGATCTTTTGGAGCTTTGTGTCCCTTGTTCAATTTTTGCATTGTTAGCAATTGTTAGAAAAGAAGAGTTTCTCTTTTAGGTCTTTTTCTTTGAATTTTGCTCAGGAGTGCAAAAAGATAAGTGTGGGGAATTTGATAATTGAATATTTCATACACTACTTTTTGTCTCTTGATTAATAATTTAGGACTCTTTAGCTAATAAAAAATGGCTTTTATACCTATTTGGGCTTTGGGCCTTTTATTATATTTTAGCCATTATTTAATAATAAATTCAGTTTTACATTACTTCACCATTTTTACCATAACTCTTGAACCAGACATTGGATTTGCCTCATTTTTGTCTTATATTTCATATGATTCAAAGAGCTATAATTGTTATGAAGACATGAAGAGCAAATTTGGACAAGAGGGCGGTCGATTTTGGAGCCGAAGTCATATGTATTTTTGGGCTCGAATTTTGTAATTAAAGCCCAATTTTATTTTATTTTCGTTACGGGCCTGAATTGTGGATTGGAGCCCCATTTTGTTTTGCCATTTTAGGTTAAGTGAGGCGGCAGCCACAAACACATTCGATTCACGTTTTTAGATTTGGAGGATCAAAATAGTAGTTTTCAAATTCTCGCAATGTTCTTCGTGTTCTTCGCGTTCTTCATCATTTTTTCGTCTTTCTTAATTATGTTCGGCTAAATTTTGAGATTGATCCACGATGAGGGTTCCATCCACTATCCGGAGGATTCGCGTCTAATCGGTAACCGTCTAACTCGTTTACGTATCCCTTAATCAGATTTGATTTTTGGTTCGGATTGGGTTTTTGATTAAAAACCCAAATCGATATTTCCCAGGACGAAGTTCGGAATGGGTTAAAGTATTTACGTGCGATCGTATGGAGGTGCGCCAACGATTCGAACAAATTCTGAACGATTGTTCGGTTGAGGGAATTTCTAGACAAATCCGAGAGATTTCGGTTTGTCTAGAGTCGGTCTGAGTTCGGTTATAAATCTGTTTCGTTCGAGGAAGGGTAGTGGGTGAATCCGAAATCGTGGGTTGATCCTTTAATCCTTTGTTTTTGTTCAATTCGTGTTATTTCATTTTGTCTGTTACTTCGTCTTTAATATTATTCTGAATCAAAAAAACCCCCATTTATCATCCTTTGTTTTTATTCTTTGTGCGAATTGAACCGGCTAGCGAAGTCGTTGGGAAACGACCCAGGTTACATTATACGCAAATCCTTTTCTAATCTGGTTATTTTGGGAGATTACGACAAATTTCTGTCGGGACACATTTTTGAATGAAACTCAAAACTCTAGTTTCATTTTCCAAATTCGAGTTTTGGACTTTTAACACAAATTATGAATTGTACTCCAAAACATCGAAGCTGGAGTTTTCATCCAAAGCTGGAGGTTTCAAAATGTTGAAAAAGAATAAAGCTCTCGGCTTGGCCAAAACTTGAGTTTCCAAAATGAAACTCGAGTTTTCATTTAAGTATGAAAACTTTGAGAAATCTATCCCAAGTCAAAGCGGAGTTTTCCATGGCGCGGTTTCAAAAGCGAGTAAAACTTGAAAACTCTCGCAAGTTGAAACTCGAGTTTCCAAACCAAAACTTGAGTTTTATCAAAACTTTGGAAAACTTAGAAAACTCATGGCAAGCTGAAAACTGGAGTTTCCATATCAAAACTGCAGTTTTCATAAGCTTAAAATGTTGGAGACTCTCTGTATGACCAAAACTCAAGTTTCCAAATGGAAACTGGAGTTTTGTCTTTTTCAGAAAATACAGAGGATCCTCTTTATGGTGAAAACTGGAGTTTGTGTAAATGTGAAAAACTTGAAGTGCTCTACGTAAGATCAAAACTCTAGTTTCTAAATGGAAAATGGAGTTTTGCTTTGTTTATTGAAATTGAGCTATTCTCTGTCAAGGTCAAAACTCGAGTTTGCCTTTGATAGTAATTTTTTCAACTTACCAAAGGCAAACTTCAACTTGTGTTTACAATTGTCAGTTATCATCAAAACACATAGAAGATATAATGCTTATACCAAAATTTTACCATATGTTTTCCTAAAGGATGACCATTCCAAACAATGCAATTAGGCTGATTAGTCAGAGATGGGATGAGGCCAAGTATAATGTCCACATTGCGGTAGAGTAATGGGCTTGCAAATGATTGATGTTCCATTGAATAGGATTCAATGAAACGAGAACCACCATAAGGGTTGGTTAAGTGGAATTTGTGAGCCATTTCCAACTTGCCATTTTAATTGTGATACTTATTAGTTTTCTATGTGTGTTTTGATGATAATGGACAATTATAAATAAAAGAAATTTAATTATTTCAAATAGAAATTGTTTTATCTTGATTAAAGTTGACTCGGTAGTTGACTTTAAGTATTTGTCAAATTGACTCGAGTTAAAGGTTGACGAGACTCCAGTTAAGTGCTTTGAAACTTCAGTCAAAGTGTATTTTAACTTTGACTGACTCGAGTTGCTTTCTGGCAACTCGAGTTAAAAGACTTTTGAAATGTTAATAGAAAAGCATTAACTTGAGTAAACCTTGTATGCCTTGAGTTAACTATTGTGAACTTAAACTTATTTTCAAAATACTAAAGTATTGACTTGAGTGAGTATTGATTGACTCAAGTGTGACTTTGAACCATTTTCTCAAAATGTATTTTGACAACTTGAGTCATCACTTAATAACTTGAGTGTGCTCGGTGCTCAAATCATTTTCAAAACTTAGCTCGAAGACAATTGTAAAAAAGCCATTGACTTGAGTGAGATATGTATGACTCGAGTCATCAACTTGAAGTGAACATTTAAGACTTGAGTTAAGTTCATATAGAGACATCTTCCTATTATTTTCAATCATATTTTTCAAAGAAGATGTAACTGTGGCTCGAGTGTAGAATGGTCAACTTGAGTCAGCAACTCGAGTGTGCTTGAAATCAGCCCGAGTTAATCTTTCTCTATTTTGCAAATCATCGTGTTTGTAAATCAAATAACAAGCAAATAAATATTTGCTTGTTATTTGATTACTTCTTATCATTAGTCATTATTGTTCATAACTATGTTTAATCAATTTATTAATGAGTTTCAGATGATTAGATGAAGGTTAAATTGCAAATTAATCAAACGCGTTTGATTATGTTAGATGCATTTAATGCAGTCCTAGAAAACCAAGCACAATATTGGCAACCATTCTTTGAGCAAATCGAAGGCATTCTGTCTTCTTTCCCTAATTAAATGCTTGATCATCCTATAGGAAGAACAGAAAGAATGTCAAAATGGTGAATGGCACTGATCATTTGTGAAATCAAAGCGTGTGGGTAACGGATGAACTTCGTCTCATAACGGCTACATTTATTACTCACAATGGCTCATTGAAAGCTTCTCAATGGTCATGAATTTCCCTCACCAAATATAAGCAGAAGTATTCAATACGATTCAATCACCAGAAACACAAATGCTCAAACGAACTATACGCATGTACTGTTTCATTCATTACTGTGTAAGATCTTCGGATATTTGATCTTCAGTGTTTATTAATCTACTGTTAGAGAGTTAGATTTTTTATCAATATCTTTGTAGGAGTCACAAGGTGGTGGGACCTTGAGAGTGAGTATATTGATTACAACTTGTAAGGGAGAGTGAATCCTAGAGAAAGTAGTACTCAGAGTTACTAAGTGTTTAATTAATTGAAAGAGATAGTGAAATACCCAAAGAGTTTAGGGACTGGACATAAGCCAAAAGTTTGGACCGACGGTATAAATCTCTTGTGTCTATCTTTCTCCTTCTCTACTTTGTTTTTAGTGCTACCGAATCATTCGTGAAGAAGTCTTTAAATCACTTAATTCACCCCCTCTTGGTGATATTATGTCTTTCATTTCGTATAAGAGCTAGAACTTCTCTGAAAGGATTAACATCTAGAGAAAATCATTATGGACAGAATACTACCAGATGAAGCTTTTATCAACAGAACCCCTGGCTTTATAGAGAACATTATTCTTTATGGAAATCCAAGTTCAAATTTTTTTGTTTTGGTTACTGAGTATGGGCTATGAAGTGGGTTTGAGAGAGGAGACAACTTTCCAACTAAAATGAAGAAGGAGTTCGAGTTAGCAAGCTAGAAGAGGAATTTGATGAGAATGATAGAAGACTCATCACTCTCAACAGGAAGGTCATATTGATGCTCTAAAGTGCCTTAAGCCAAAAAGAGTACTTTCAGATTTGCACATTCCCATTTGCAAGAGAAATGTGGAATGCCCTTGAAATTGCTCATGAAGAGACTAATGGAATTAAAGAAAATTGTGTTAACACCTTAATGATAGAATACAATTTACTTCGTATGAAGATTATGGAGTCCATTGGAGAATTTTAACTTAGGTTCACTTACCAGATAAACCAACTTTCTGCCTTGGGAAAGGAGAACGACCAAAACACTCAAGTGAGAAAAATTCTGAACATTCACTTAAAGAGGCTCGTGGAGAGTCAATGAGATCTGTGGCAGCCTTATTTGGGAGTTTATCTGATTATGAAGGAAAGATTAAGTTCAGAAAGGGGTTAGACAAAATTGGCAGCAAACATAAGGGAGTTGGTCTCAATTTTGTCAAAGAAGAAAATGATGAAGATGAAGAGCTTTAGCATGATGGCCCAAAGATTCAAGAGGTTTTATAAGAAAGATCAAGGATTCTGGAAGTTTGACAAAGGTAGCTCCAGCAATGAACCCAAAAAGCCAGTTATCGCTACGAATGTCAAAAGCCAGCACACATCAAGTCTTGATGTCCTCAGTTGAAGAACAAGGAGAAAGATAAGAAGAAATTCAATGAGTTCAAGAAGAAAGCTTATATCTCAGCCATATGGGGTGAAAGTTCATCTGATGAAGATGAAGGTGATGAAGAAGAGATAGCTAATATTTGTCTCGTGGCTCAAGAAGAGTTTGAAAATGAAAAGGTAAATGATTCTGAACCATCTTTTGATGAACTTCTTTCTAAATATAATTCTCTTCATTCAGAATTTGTATAATTGGCCAAAGAGCTTCTACCTTCAAAAACAAAACTTAAAATTCTTGAGGAACAAATTAAAAATTCCCTCATCCAGTCTATGAAAATGTTTGTGAGATAGTTTGTGAAAAATGTCCAATTTTAGAGAAAAGGAATATTTATCTCACTAAAACTCTTGAAAAATTCACACAAGGCAGTGAAATATTTAATGTGATTTTGAAACAACAAAGATTTACAAATGATAAATTAGGAATTTCTTACAAACCTAATTTTGACAAAAAGAAAGGAAATAAGAAAACTAGAGAAAAGACATTTGAATTATTTTCGAAAATCAGTTCATTCTTCAAACCCTTTTGCTTACTATAATTATTGTAACTGGAAGGGGCATAACACTTCTTCCAAATTTCATTGAAAAGAAAGAAGGGATAAACTTCTTGGAAATTATAGATGGGTGCCTAAGGAACCTTATGAGATTTCTAAGTCACAAACTAACCTAAAAGGACCCAAGAAAAGATTAATACCTAAGACTTGATGTTTTTGTGACTTGCAAGTTTGTCTAAAAGCATCAAAATCCAACAGTGGTATATTGATAGTGGATGCTCTATGTAATACCCTGAATTTTGGATCCTGAGAAGTGAAAATAAGCCCGAAATAGGCGGACGACTAGGCCCAATTCGGGAAGAGTCCCAAGAAGGTCGAGGCATGGGAAGCCTCTCTGAGACTAAGCAACTCGGTCATACGAGTTAGTGGACCTAGTATGTACAAGTCATGGGATTAAGGTGCTAAGGTAAAATGGGCACAGAAGATGTTTACGGTGTAAGTCTAGTCGGAAAAGACGCCGCCCAACTATGTCATGAGGTGTAGGACGCTTAGTTGAGCGAAAATATGACAGTACGGGTGAGTATACGGCATTTTCAGGGCAGGCATGGATGCCCTGCGTTTTTGAAGGAAATAAGAAGGTAAGAGATAGAAAGTGTGTATCCGGACCCATTATAGAAGGAAAAGTCAACGATAGTAGTGTTACATTGGACACGTGGCATTTCGGGGCCAGAAGTTGGATTATCGGGTAGCACGCATTACGAGGTGGATGCGGGGTGCGGAATAAAGGTTTCTTGATCCCCAAGGTAGTATGCCCCATCCACGGTGGTGCGGGAAAAGTTACGATGATTCGGACCCACACAAGTCCAGTTTAAGGGCACGCATTACGAGGAAGGTGGCAAACAGAAGGGGGGACGCGGGTCGGATTGGATTTCCCGGAGTCGGGCCCAGGCCCAGGATACTGATAGGGGTGAAATTCCAGTGGACCCAAAGGAGAGAGAAATGATATTGTCATGTAATTATGAAGAGAGAGAATGTCACATCAAGTAATGATGATGAGAGAGAAAGAATAAAATAATGCGGATTAATGCGGTCGTATGCGCCGTTAGTCACTTAATGACCGGAGTTTGGCTACTATTAAAAAATATGTTCCAAAGCTCAATTCGCGACAATCTTCTCTGGAAGAAGGAAACTGAAGTTAGGATTTGGAAACTCGAGTTTGTCTTCTGAAGCAAAATTAAAAACTCCGGTTTGTATAAGCAAACTCGAGTTTGGATCGCAAAGTTTTAAAATCAAATTGCATGAATTTGTAAAATCTTCTTGTTTGATCTTAATAGTTCTTATCATCACTCATTACTATTCCTAACTATATTTAATCATTTTGTTAGTGAGTTTCATATGGTTTAGAAGACATTAAATAAAGATTTGAACAAAAGCAAAAATTGACGTCAACACATTAAATGCAATGTCCAAAAAGCTTGCACCCTTTTGGACAATTATTCCACACACGTTGCAAAGGGATTAATCTTTCATTTCCCTATCCAGTAGCTGCTCTTCCAACAGATTAATTTCAAGGGAAGTCAACCCTAATCTTCTGAGCACCTGGATTAACTGAAGAGTAGAGAGAGAAGAAGACCATAGTGTTCCTAACATCTACAACAATGTGTCCAATGGCTACATTGATTAATCCAATGGTCATTTAATGCTCTCTTTATATATATATAGAGCTGCATTCAAGTCTTCTCAACAACCAACACACATAAAACGAATTGCATTCAAGTTCTTTAACTACTATTTCAGTTTTCTACTATAAAGTATCTTTTGATACATTTAGTGATTCAGTGATTATATTATTTGCTCTTAGAGAGAGTATCATTTATTGAAGTCTTCCATTGTAAGGATCTCAAGTTGTGGGACTTGGAGGTTAGGCTATCTGATTACAACTTGTAAGGGGGAGTAAGTTCTAGTAAGAGGATTACTCTGAGAGTTACAGAGTGTGTAATCATTTGAGTTAGTGAAATCCCAGGGTGTCTGGGGACTGGACGTAGGTCAAGAGATTGGACCGAACTAGTATAAATTTGATGTGTCTTGCTTCTTCTTCCTTTACTTTGTTCTGCTCTGTTTTCCATTCAAATAACAAAGCACTTTGAAAAGAATTTTAAAATCCCTAATTCACCCCCTCTTGATGATTTACTCGACTTTCAAACTTGAGTCATTACTTAATGACTTGAGTGTGCTCAGTGTTCAAATCATTTTCAAAACTTAACTTGAAAACAATTGTGAAAAAGCCATTGACTCGAGTCATCAACTTGAAGTGAACATTTAAGACTTGAGTTAAGTTTATACAGAGACATCTTCTTATTACTTTCAAACATATTTTTCAAAGAAGATGTAACTGTGACTCGAGTGTAGAATGGTCAACTCGAGTCAGCAACTCGAGTATACTTGAAATCAACTCGAGTTAATCTTTCTCTGTTTTGCAAATTCTGTGTCCGTAATCTTAAATCTTTTCTTGTGATTTGATTACATGTTATCATCACTTATTATTGTTCATAACTATGTTCAATCAGTTTATTAATGAGTTTTAGATGACTAGATGAAGGTTTAACTGCAGATTAATCAAAAAGTCATTTTTTAAACATTTGGTAGTGGGACCTTGATCAATATCTTTGTAAGAATCTCAAGGTAGTGGGACCTTGAGAGTAGGTGTATTGATTACAACTTGTAAAGGAGAGTGAATCCCAGAGAGAGGGTTACTCAAAGTTACAGAGTGTGTAATCAATTGAAAGAGATAGTGAAATACCCAGAGAGTCTGGGGATTGGACTAGGTCAAGAGTTTAGACCGAACCGATATAAATCTCTTGTGTCTATCTTTCTCCTTCTCTACTTTGTTTTTTGTGCTATCGGGATCATTCACAAAAAAGTCTTTAAATCACCCCCTCATGGTGATATCCTATCTTTCAATAATATTAAACGAGCACTTTTAGAGATACCCTTCCACATCTATGAAGAGTTATAAGGAATTATTAACAAAATTTGGCTTTTCCTAGTCAATGTACTTAGCTTTGAGAGTACCATACAGCAACCAAGGTTGAATCGGGGCATTGAAGATACGCCATACTTGCTTGGATAAAAGAGAAAGGTTGATTGCATTTTTATTTTTAATTCCAAGTCCTCCTCGTTGATTTGGAAGAAAAAGATGGCCCTTTGTTCTTTAAGTGAATCTTCTTTTTACCAGCAACCCTTCCCCAAAAGAAGTCAATACATCTAGCATCTATTTTTTTGACAAATATTGCTAAGCAATTTAACACAAGATAGGATATGAATATATGCAGCATATAGCACCAATTTGCTCAAGGTTAAACTGAGCTAGCTTGTGATACTAATTTATCCTTCCGAAAGAGGTTCTTATTTCAATTAAATTCAAAACTTGATTATAAATCAAAGATTTATCTCTTCCAGGCACGACAAAAAAAAACAAAGGTTTTTACGCAACTAATTTTCAACGGCAATTGGAATTTTTTTGCGAGAATGGTGTTTTAGTGGCGACTTAGTTTCGCTGCTTTGAAAGTTTTCTTTGTAATATTTCAATTTCTTTTGACTTTTGATATTTATACAATAAATATGTGTATTGATATAATTTCTTTTGAATAAATAAATTAATTATTCATATTTCTTTGAGATAAAGAGAGTTTGAGAGATAGTGTGTTGTGCATGTGAGAGTGAGAGGAAGAGAGTGGTATGGTGTTGTTAACTCTTAGAAATTTATAATATTCCATCACATTTTATTTTCCTTTTAACTATTTTTGAAATCAAAATGTACATAAAAAGAACTTTATAGAAGGAAATGTGCATGTCAAAGTATCAGGCAAAAATTAAAGAATGTGTTGTTTTATCCTGTATGTTTCTGGGTAAAATAGAGATATATTTACTAACATTGCATTGTCACATTAATGTTGTTGCTTAAAGTTGATTTTTCATTAATTGTAGCAAGAGATTGTACGTTTTGATGAAAAGAGAAACTTGATTTTGATTTGAGATTGTACGCCATACTATTGGAGAGGAAATTGATCTAGTTTTAAGAAATACAAATGGAAGAAATAATCTTAGGCTCCGTTTAATCATTGAAGTTAAAGAATCATTTGCATTTATCACTTTCTAGCCATATAAGTAGTGTTTCAAAATTATCTTTCCATATCGAAATTTGTCATGACTCAACTTAATTGAATTCACTAAGCCTCTTGCTTAATCATTTGTTAATCAAATCCTTGTGGAAACCATCTCTACTTATCATTTTATTACTTGGCACGACTCGTGCACTTGTAATAACAAACATGTGTGTAGTTGAGAGAGATGATAATTATGTTTGTACTGGTATATATATGTTTATGAGAGATGAAGAATTAACTATTGGTAATAAACTTGATTTGATATTTTACAATTTCAAATCTCTTTTCTGTCTTTTTCCCTAATAAATAAAATGTAATTTAATTAAGCTCAATAGCCCCAACTTATCACTAAAAACACACACAAAAAGTAAGATCTAAAGATGGAGCAAAATCACCAAGAGGGGGGTGAATTGGGGATTTTTAAACCTTTTAAAAATGCTCTGTTTTAGAATAGTATAAAGCAGAGATGAACAAAGTGAAAAGGAGGAGAATAAGACACAAAGACTTATACTGGTTCGGTCCAACCTCTTGACCTACTTCTAGTCCCAGACTCTCTGGGATTTCCACTATCTCAATTGATTACACACTCTGTACTCAAGAGTAATTCTCTCACTAACTTACTCCCCCTTACAAGTTGCAATCAATGAACCCAGTCACCAAGTCCCCTGACTTGTGATTCTTTACAATAAATGATTTACAAGTAAAGACTCTCTCTAAGAGTGGATAATGATAAACACTGAAGCTTTTTGTATCAGAAGATACTTTACAAGTGAAAACTAAAAGTAGTTGAAGAACTTTGAATGCAATTCGTTTTCAGCAGATGTGTTGGTTGAGAAGAATTGAATGCTGCTCTATTTATACCAAGAGAGCGTTAAATGACCATTGTAATCTTCAATATAACCGTTGCCTTCATTAGACAAGGATTAGGTTAAGCTTTGGTCTTCTTTCTCTCTAATCTTCACTTAATCAGTTGTGCGAAGTTCGAGTTGACTTCTTGAAAATTATCCGTTGGAATAGCGATTCTTGGATGTGGAAAACATTCTTTAATTCTTTGCAAACATGTGCAGAAGGATTACCCAAAAGTATGCAACTTTCTGGGTTCTTGCATTTAATGTGCTGATGTCACTTTTTGCTTTTGCTTTAAACCTTCAATAAACATCTTCTAAGTCATCTGAAACTCACTAACAAAGTGGTTAAACATAGCTAGGAACGTAGAAGAATGATAATAAGAAACATTAAGATCAAACAAGAAGATTTCACAAATTTGTCGATTTGAATTTCGGACTCTGCGACGGGAACTCGAGTTTGTTCTTCTAAACTCGAGTTTTCAACTATGCTCTTAAGGGAAAACTCGAGTTTCCATATCAAGACTCGAGTTTCCTCCATCCAAAGAGGAAAGTCACGATTTGAGCTTTGAAACACATTTTTAAGTGGAACTCAAAACTCAATTTTCCAAAACTAAACTCGAATTTTGCACATTTAATGAGAACAATGTGTTCTAGTCCAAAACATCAAAACTGGAGTTTTCATTCAAAACTTGAGTTTTCAAAACATTGAAAGAGCTCAATGCTCTCTCGGCTTGGCGAACTCAACTTTTCAAATCAAAACTCGAGTTTTCATTTAAACATGAAAACATTGAGAAACCTGTGCCAAGTCAAAACTTGAGTTTTCTGAGAAAACTGGAGTTTTCAAAAACTGAGGAAAACATGAAAACTCTCTGTCAAGAGAAAACTCAAGTTTTTAGATCAAAACTCGAGTTTTGTCATTACTTGGAGAAAACTTAGAAAACTCTTGGCAAGATGAAGTTCTGGAGTTTAAGTTGAAACTGAGTTTGCACATGTTCAAAATGTTAGAGACTCTCTGTATGGCCAAAACTTGAGTTTCCAAATCAAGACTGAGTTTTGTCTTCATCGAGAAAACAATGACAAGTCTCTCGTGTAATGCAAAACTCGAGTTTGTCTTAAAGTGAAAAATTGAGTGCTCTTTGTAAGTCCAAAACTCGAGTTTTCTCATGAAAACTTGAGTTTTGCTTTGATCACCGAAAATGAGCAACTCTTTGTCAAAGCCAAAACTCGAGTTTTGAAACCAAAACTCGAGTTTGCCTTTGACAGTATGTTTTTCAACTTACCAAAGACAAACTTCAACATGTGTTTACAATTGTCGGTTATCATCAAAACACATAGAGAACTAACAAGATCATAAGTGAAAAATTCATATATATTCAAACAAATACTTACTTTTTGCTTTTTAATCCGTAGTGACACGTGTCCTTCAACAAAGTGATTACACCGACTCCTTATCTTCAATAACGCAGGGCATCCTTGACTGCCCTGAAAATGATGTATACTTTCTTATACCGGCATAGTTTCACTCAACTAATTGTCCTATACCTTAGGACATAGTTAGGTGGCACCTTTTCCAACCGAATTTATACCGTCTGGGTCTTCTGTGCCCCTTTTTTCCATTGGCACTTTAATTCCACCGTTTATACATATTAGATCCACTGACCCGTATAGCCAAATTACTTAGTCCCTAAGAGGCTCCCCACCTCTCATCATTCTTCAGATTCTTCCCGAATCGGGCTTAGTTGTCCGCCTACTTTAGGCTTGTTCTCGATTCTCAGGGTCCAAAGTTCAGGATATTACAAAAGTAAAGACAAGTGTCAAAATATAATCCCTATAGGGTTAAAGTACAGTCATCCAAAATAAAGCAGGAGGCAAAAGGTAAAATATACAGTCATCCCAAAATATAATATACAATAAGTCTATAAGGAATTCCCTTTTTCTTCACCATGTAGCTCCATGCCCTACCTCCTATCTCTTGATCAGCTCAAGCAAACCATCTGTATCTTTAGGAACATTTGGGATCCAAAATTGAATCCCAAAGTAACTGTTAAACTCATACAATTTGTACGCAATGCATACAGGCAACCATAATTTAGGAAAATAACAATGACAATACATAACACATGCATTCAATACACATCACGCACAGTAACATTAAATAGCATACCACATATGCAAATGTCTACTATGGAAGGTCCATGTCCTAATAAACATAGGACTGCCTAACAAGACAAGTATCAGATCTACAACACTAGGAAAACACTATAGTTGGGCCTTAAACCCAAACCATACTGAATGCACAAACACATGTCCCCCTCACGAGACACAGGTCCACAATCATGGAAAGCAAACATAAAAAGCAACACAGAGTATATAAGTTAATAGTTACTACTTGACGTTGATCGATTAATTGATAAAATTTCTCGACGCCCGAATGTTACTCCTAATAGACACCTGCCCTAAATAAAGCAGATACATTCCATTTTATTCACTTATGCAAACTCTCTTTTAATTTCATGAAATTCGACCATAACCCAGAAATTCCAGAACTCACGCTTCAAATTCAAAAATTCATAACTAGTTCTAGACAAATCCAATTAATGTGATTCAAGTGACCGTTTGACCCTTAACATGTCTAATTTTGACTAAGAATATTTCCAGAGACCAAAAAAATTTGTACGATTTTACTGTGTTAAAATTCTACCCGTTGGTCAAGAACAAAGTCTAGTTTTTGCGCTATTTTCAAATATTCGTATTTCTTAGTAGACATCTTGAAAAATTACAAATTATTTACCAAATTAAAGATTGGGATGTCTAATTTAAGCATGTAAAATTTCATGGCCATTGGATATCATTAACTATTTTAAAATCATCCCTTCAGTATGACTGCCAAAAAATTATCAAAGCTAACAATTTTTCTAATTTCTTGTAACTTAGCTTTTGAGTTTCAAGATCACGTTCCTTTCTTGTTCCCGTACAAATTTTTGTTCTAAACACTTTGGCATAATCAAAAATACCAAAATCACATCATAGCACCATACACACCTTGTTAACTGAAAATCACAACTTGTAAGCAACAATATTGATTTTCATTCTAACTTCAGGTTTATTCATGTTCTTGCTTGATCTCTCTTTTTAGACCCTTATCTTAACTTTAAACACTTAACAATCCATTTTAGTGACTAAGGCAAAACCTCCTCTTAAGAAATATTAAATTTCCATAATCACCAATTATCTTGAAAAGAATCCAAGATTCCCAATCATAAGGTCACAAATAAGCTACACAAGTGAGTTACTTGGCTTTGGACTTGGTTTTACTTGAGTCACCGCCTCCTTTCACTTCTCTATGATTTCGGCCTATGCTCCAGTAACATCATACAAGAATTGTTCATAAGAGTTTTGAAGATACTCATGAAGATTAAAGAAGATAGATGGCTATCTCAACATAATCTTGAACCTACTTACCTTAATCTTCAATTTGTATGCCTTCTCTTCTTTCTTGTATATGAGTTCTCTCGTCTCTCCTCTTGCTTTCTAGTGTGACAATTTGGGCAGGAAAGATGAAGACTAAAAGTGTCCTAAAATAATAGCTATTGGCCATGCAAAATATCCTTAAGAGTCATCATTTAATTGGCTTTTGCTTTTGACTTGTGTTTTTCTCTAAGTTTCTAGACTCAACTTGAATTCTCTTTGCTTCTTCCTTTATCCCTCTTGTAAACCAAATTGGTGGCTTGTCTAGGAAGCCAATTTGTGTTTCAAAAACACTCAAAGCCCTTCTAGAAAGTCTCTTGGATTTAGGATGAGAATGTCATGTGAAAGATGTTATCATTTTTAAAATCAAAATTGGCTTCTTCAACAAGTTACTTGTGCATCTTTTATGTAGCTTCTTGAACACTCTCCCATTCCCTTCTTTTCTCATTCTGGGCCGAAATACTTGTGCAAAAGGGAGTGCAAAATGTCTTGAAATATGTCAAGAAGGTACTTAAAAATCCCCAAGTCTAATGACCAAAGTACCCTTATAAAATATCCTAACTTTGCTTATTTTGCAAATTTTGTTGACTTTCTCTCTTGCTCTTTAATTTGGACGATTTTGAGGCTTATTAAATGAGCCTATGACTCATATTGATGACATAGACACACGCTTATATGTCTTCCATAGCAATTAAGTAAATTGCCCTTACATTTATTTCCTCCCACATAGCTTCTTCAATAAGATTTTTGACTTTCTTCCTCATAGCTTCCTTCACGAGTTAACTTTTCAAACAAGCTTCTTGATTTTCTTCCTATGTAAGCTTCTCGACTTATTATTTAATAAATTCATTATTCTCCTTTTCCCTCTTTATTATTTCAAAAATCATAATACTCATAGGATATCCATGTTTGATTTTTAAATAATCCCATAATTATTTCCAAAATTCAATATCACACTTCCTGAACTTGGTCTACTTGTGTACATGATACAGGTTTATCCTCAAGTTTCTAGGCCAAAATTTAGGATATTACAAAAAACGTAGCAATTTTTCCCTTCTCTCGTTAACAAACTAATGTTGACCATTAAAAAATTGACATTGACCGTTGACTTTTTAACGGAAAAAGGGCAAGATTGCTACATTTTAAACTTACGGGGAAACATTGAGCCAAAACAAACTTTCGTGCAAAAATTACTCTTGGGTGTGTACTTCATGGGCAAATTTGCTACTTAAACCTTTATGTTTTGAATTCTTTTTATTTTAAATTGTACCATGTGTCGTCTTTGTATACTATACTTTGAAGAGGGACCCCACTACTGGACAGCCTATACACCCTGACCAATTTTGGTAGATCATACATCTAGGAAGACGAAAAATGGGCAGTTAGTGTGGACAGATCACAATCTAAGCAAATTCATGTATGCATTGTGTTTTTATATGTTATACTAACTTCAAGAATTTTTTATCTCATTTGTTTCTTGCTTTAATTGTAGGCTAACTTGCAAGAACTTTGCCAATAGCAAGAAGAAGAGGAGAGTGATGCTCAAATGACCTCTGATGAAATATTGACAGCTGTTCTTGGTGAGAGATAAGGGTATGTTAGAGGAAAAGAGTATGGAGTAGAGCCTTTGAGGAAGAGAAATTGCTCTTAATCAAATGATAATTCAACTGTGGAGAATGTGAGTAATCAATTGCATGGGGAGTTTGATAAAAAAATTGGGAGGAGTGTGCAAAGATGAAAGCAAATCTTACAAAAAAGAGTGTAAAGATAGAAGTAAATCTTGCAGAAGAGCACGTAAAGATAGTGTTAGTTCTTTGAGTTTTGATGATAACAATACTTAGATGATTAAAGTTTTATATTAAAAATGGTTAAGGTTTTAAATCAGTAAATATTGCCTAAGTTAAGAGTGTACACGAACATGCTCAATCTAATAGTGTGTTTAAGTAATTACAGTAGTAGATGGTAACTACTTGAGTAGAATATCATTTGGGATAACTCTTGTTTATATCAGAAGAAATGTTACTCAAGCAAACCCTCTATGCTACTTGAGTAATGTCGAATCGAAGCAAAGTTCTAGAGATGCTTATAGCTCCACTGAAGTAGCAATATATGATTACTCGAGTAATGAACTCTTCCTACTCGTGTATCAGAATTCTCATATCAAAGTATTGGCTTTGTCAAAACATTACTCGAGTATATGGTAAGTATTACTCAAGTATGCTACTTGAGTAAAAGAAATGTATCACTTGAGTAAGCAATACTTTCATCTTTGATTTACTCTCTGTCTAAGGTTTACCTGAGTACAATTCTACTGTTACTTGAGTAAGGGTAATTGTTTACTCAATTCTACTTATTTTAATTCTAAAATTTCTCTCTGCCTAAGATGTACTCGAGCATCAAGCTATTACTACTCGAGTTGGTTACTCGAGTATGAGGAGATGGTCTAATGTCTTACCTAGTTTTCATTTCAGCAAAGTTCATGACTTACTCGAGCATACCAAAGGGCGTACTCAAGCAGCATACTCGAGCAGGGGATTTCAGTTACTTGAGTAGTATTTGAAGATAGAATATCACTTAGAGAGGAGTGAATAGGGGATTTCAAAAATCTTTTCCGGATTGAAATAAGAACACAAAGAATTGAGATAGAGAGAAACAACACAAATGATTTATACTAGTTTGGTCTAACTCCTCGACCTACGTCCAGTCCCCAGACACTCTAGGTATTTCATTAAACCACAAACATAGATACAATTACACACTCTGTACTCTAAATGATCCTATCACACTTGAACTCACTCCCCCTTACAATATGTAATTGTACACCCACACTCAAGGTCCCCTAACCTTGAGATTTTACAGATAATCAAGAAATCAAATAAGTGTTTAACAACTCCTCATTAAGTAGATAAGCGATAATCATTGAAGTACAGAAAATATCTGAAGATATTAAATGAAGTAAATGAAATAGTAAATTGAAATAATGTGGAATTGATTGCGCATAGTTTCGGTAGTTGGAGGAATTGAGTGTGATGAGCTTTTATACCAATCTTCATTAATGCTGTTGTGAAGCTTTGAATATAGTCGTTGTGTCTCTTTGAACTTTCCTTAGGCACAAATGAATTTTATTGGGTACAATCGACTGTTGCTTCATTAAATGCGTTCGTCGTCGATGTGCTTGTGCAAAAATTGACTTAGAATAATTGTTGGAATTGGTATGCCTTGAAGGAATAATTTAATTTGCTCAGATTTGTTTATTCCATTTGCATCCTCTGTTGCATTAAATGCTTCTGACATAACAACAACTTTGGTACTAACAGAGTTATATATCAAAGCATAAATATCAAAACATCATTTCAAATCAGATCATTCTCCCCTTTGTCATCACTCAAAGAGGAGTGAGGAGGAAGAGAAGGAGAGTTTTCAAAATGAAACAACGCTCGCCTCTTAAACTAAAGGAGAAAAAAGAAGTTAGAAACCAATATTACTCGGGTAAAACTTTGTTACTCGAGTAATATATATATATATATATATATATATTGTGCTTCTTTTTTTTTTTTTTTGCGTTGCTAGTAGGAATTACTTGAGTAACCACGAAATTACTCGAGTAATTTTGATATGAAATAATTTTAGTTTTTTAAAATTAATTTTTTTTTTATTTTTTTTAAAAATGAATTTGTTGAGAGATACCTCACTCCAAGTATGTCCTGAAAACACTTGAATCCCTTGATGTTAGGATTGATATTTGAGGAATATTTTGTGAGTCTAGAGTGTTGAGTAAATTAGTTGAATTTTCATCGTCATAGCGTTGATCTTGTAAGTACTCAAGTAGCTCATTAGTTACTGGGGTAATTCAACGTTAATCAATTTTCTCATCTGTAGAGACCTCTAAATTACTCGTGTACATTGTTGCTACTCGAGTAACCAACTTTGTGACAAGTATCGAGAGAGCCTAACACGACATTACTCGGGTAAAGCTAAATGTTACTCGAGTAATATTGTTTTTCTTCATATTTAAGAATCTTCCTCGAAGTTACTCGCTGGTAATGTTTGTATTACTCGGGTAATAAGTTCTGAAACACTTAGTAGCTAAGTTAAATAATAAAATTACTCGGGTAATCAGAATAGCTACTCAAGGAATATGATCTGAAAACACTTATCAAGCATTTTGAAATGTGATATTACTCAAGTAATTTTGAAAAAAATGAAATTTCACAAGAACACAAAGCTATGATAACTCAGGTACTTATAGTTTGAAATATATATGTACATATATATTACCATAAATACCTCTGTTCAAGTGTGTTGAGTGAACACTTGAGATCCCTTTAAAGTGGAGATTGATCTTTGAATATTAATTTGAGAATCCAAAATTAACATCTTCTTTCCCAGTTGAGGAATTATTCAGGTAACTTTGATAGTTACTTGGGTAATTTGCATTGAGACTCTAAGACAACATTTTGCTCACGATATTACTCAGGTAATATTTATTTTTTACTCGAGTGAACTTGTAGTATTCTTCATAGTTAAAGCTCCACTTTGATGTTACTCGTGAGTAATGTTTCCATTACTCGAGTAATTTGTTCCTGAAACACTTAGTGGCAGAATTAAATAACGATATTACTCAGGTAAAATATTATCTTACTCAAGTAAGTGAGAGCCAGAACGTCTTTTACGATTTTTACTCTTGTTTTGAAACACTCAACAATCAAGTTAAATAACGACATTATTCGGGTAACTATTATATTACTCGGGTAATGCGATATGAAAAACGCCCATTAGACATATTAACCAGCGATATTACTTGGGTAATTGGTACATTACTTGGGTAATATTATTTGCTTCATAACTAAGACTGTTCTCCCTCGTAGTTACTCACAAGTAATATTTATATTACTCGAGTAACTATCTCCTTTGTTAACTTCGTTTTTTAATCAAATGAACAAGGCATCCCGCAAACAATAAATCTAAAAGCTTTAATGCTTAAGTCGGTAATCATAATTCAATTAAATCTTATAACTAACTAATGAAAGTGATTATTTACAGTTCATTGAGATTTACCATGCCCAATTCTCTTTGGAAAAATGTGAACCATTCTTTGGCCAAGGGCTTTGTGAAAATATTTTCAAGTTGCAAATGTGTAAGGGATGAACATCACCTTAACATCTTTTCTTTGAATGTGATCTCAGATGAAATGATGTCTCACATCAATATGCTTGGTCCTTGTATGTTGAACAAGATTCTTCGCCAAGCTTATTGTACTGGTTTGTCACAAAGAATCAGAATCTCCTTTAGGTTGATTCCTAAGTCATAAAATTGTTTCTTGAACCATAGGATTTGAGCACAACAACTTGAAGTGGCGATATATTCAGCTTCGGTCAAAGATATAGAAACAATGGTATGTTTCTTGCTGAACTAGGAAATAAGTGATCCACCCAGAAATTGTCATTGACCACTTGTACTTTTTCTATCGGTCTTGTACCCAGCATGATCCCAATATGAATAAGCCACCAAATATTATGATTGACCTTTTAGGAACCATAGTCTGAGCTGTTAGCTCTCTATGCATTTTGATGATGTCTAACAATTGTAATGATTGTTGGTTTAAGACAAAATAACTCAGTGTAAATGTAACTCAAGTTATAATGCTTCTACTTCAGTCACAGTGTCTTTGAAAAATGATTTTTGGAATTAGTAAATCAAGTTAATATGACTCAAGTCATAGTTTTGACAAAATCGAATTTTGCAAAGGACATAACTTGAGTTATCACTTGACAATTCGAGTCATGAATTTTACTTTAGTTTTTCAAATGATTCATTGCGATATCAGCTTTTTCACAAACTGATATGACTCAAGTCATTTTGTCCATAACTCAAGTGATGCGTGAGATAGAGAACTTCAACTGATATAAAATGCTGATATGACTCGAGTCATATTGAACAACTCAAGTCATCCTATTACACTTAGCTCTCTGTATGAAAATTTTCTATTCTAACTCGAGTCATCTTATTTGAAAATTATTTTCTATCTTTTGAACATCTGTACTATGACTCGAGTTATATATATATATATATATCAGAATTTGAATGCCTTCGTCTCATAATCTGCAATTCTTTGGTTAAGCATTGGGTACTTCATATTATTGATTCTTATTATTCCTAACCAAGTTTAATTAGTTTGCTTGAGTTTCAAACATGATTAACAAGGTTTTAAAATTCAAATTATCTTGAAGCAAGATGATGTTAGATGCATTAAATGCTTCAGCGAAATGAAGCACGAAAGTGGAAAATGAACTTTTGAGCAACCATAAAGCATTTCAAGCATTCCTAGTCAACATTCTACCTGAGTCTCAACAGACAAATCAAATGAAGAATGTCATAACCTCGGGAGAATACGAAGAGACAGAGCAGCGTCAAAACTCAACAGATATATTCATTCCTCTCAACGGCTTATTAATATCTCTTCAGTGGTCATTAACTGCAACCATCTAGAAAAGCCAGAAGCATTCAAGTCTCCAACTACTGAAACTCTACGCATTCAATTAGCCACACTAGCATTTACTGTTTCTACTGTTTAAGTTAATATCTTCAGATATATCAATCTTCAGTGTTTATTAATCTGCTCTTTTAGATAGTTATCTATTGATTATCCTTTCTTGTAAGAATCTCAAAGTATTGGTACTTTGGGATTGAGTTATTTGATTACAACTTGTAAGGGGGAGTAAGTTCTAGTGATAGAACTACTCTAAGAGTTACAGAGTGTGTAATCATTTGAAGTTAGTGAAATGTCAGAGAATCTGGGGACTGGACTTAGGTCAGGGATTTAGACCGAACCAGTATAAATTGCTTGTGTTCATTCTTGTTCTACCCTACTCTGTTCATCTTTATTTTGTTAACCTCTAACAAAGCTTTTTTGGAAGAAAATTTTATATCCCCAATTTGTTAGTTATGATTAGTTTTGATGATGTCGTATATAGATGTCATTATTAAAAGCAAAAAGATTGAGTAATATAGTTATCTCCTACATTGACTAACTACTATGTTTAATGTAGATTAGTTCAAGTTGAATCATAGAGGTTATTCAAGAAGAAGAGGAGATATTGAAGAAGGTATAACTTGCAGAGAATGATGAGTCCAAGTTGAATGATGGAGAACGATCAACAAGAAAATCAATAAAGAAGTATTGAATTAGAGAAAGAAGATGTGAAGTCAAAATGTTAAAGAATGATCAAGAGAAGAGAAGAAAGAAAGAAGAACTTGTTGTATGAAGTGAATATATCATTATTCAAGTTCTAAGATTGATGCTAGAGGTTTCCAACGTCATATGGAAGTTGGAATGGCTCAATTTGAAGTTAAAATCAGCAAAAATCAGCTTCGAGGATGAGAAAACTCGAGTTTGGAACACAAAACTCGAGTTTGGGACTCAATACTCGAGTATGCAAGTGAATACTCGAGTATGCAAGTGAAAACTCACCTTTGGCGTCTCTGGACAAGGAAAACTCGAGTATGCAAGTGTATACTCGAGTATGCAGCGTGATCAGCTCTTCAGCAACTCTGTTTCACGTTCAGCACGGGTGAGGTCTGGTAATTCGATGATATCTCCCAAACCAGAGATTGGATTGAAGTGAAACCAGTGGCATTTGAAACTAGACATATAAAGCGTCATTTTGATATATAAATCAAGTCCAAAGGTGTCAAGATCAAGGAGCTATGATTTTTACAAGTTTTCACAAGAATCAACGTCACAGTCCAGACCCACCTTCGGTATTTTGAGTGTAACTCACAATATACAAATCCGGTTGAGCTACAATCAGTGGCATATGAAAATAGACTCAAAGAGCTTTCCATCAAGAGTTGAACAAACCAAAACGGAGTTCAGACCAGGGAGATATGGCCCTCGAAAGTTGACAGATAATTTCAAGATAAGTCAATACTGCAGTATAGGTTTGCTTACTGGAGTAAAGGCCATCCAGAGAGCAACCAAGTATTTCAAGATAAGTCAATACTGCAGTATAGGTTTGCTTACTGGAGTAAAGGCCATCCAGAGAGCAACCAAGTTTTTCAAGCTAAGTCAATACTTCCACCTTTACTAGAGTATGTAAGTGAAAGTATGCTATACTCCAGTATAGGTTTGCTTACTGGAGTAAAGGCCATCCAGAGACCAACCAAGTTTTTCAAGCTAAGTCAATACTTCCACCTTTACTGGAGTATGTAAGTGAAAGTATGCTATACTCCAGTATAGGTTTGCTTACTGGAGTAAAGGCCATCCAGAGAGCAAAAGGATTTTTCAAACAAAGTTGCTTACTCCAGTAAAGGAGCGTATACTCCAGTATAGGTGTTGTCTTTCAAACACAAAACACGTTGGTTTGCCTCTGAAAGGTGCATACTCCAGTATCCCATTGGATACTGCAGTATGGACACTTGTATACAGTGCCATACTCCAGTAAGCATGAACTTACTCCAGTATACAACGGTAAAAACTGATTTTTGAATTATACGAATTTGCAAATCATTGTTGTTTGATCTTATTGCTTCCATAATTCATTCAATCATATTCCTAGCTATGTTTAACAAGTTTGTTGAGTGAATTTCGATAAGATCAGATGAAGATTATTGAAGGTCAAAGCCATAAAGCAAAAAGAGTACAGTGCATTTAATGCACTTCTGCAAATCAACCTTCTTTTGGATAATCCACCTGAGCACGCATTCTCAACAGTCAAGAATGCTTACTACAACAAGCAAACTCTTCTCCAACGGGAAAATTTCCAGAGAGCCACCTCAGATCAATTAATCAGCTGGAATAAGCAAAAACTAGAGAGAGAAGAAGACCAAAGCTCAACCCAAACCTTGTCTGAGATAGGCAACGGCTATAAACGGTCATATGAAGTTCCCTACCTATAAAAGAGGACATATTCAAGCGTAAAAACGTGGAGAAACAAGATTACACTTCCAACATGCTGATACTCGCTCTCATATCATTTGCACTCTGTTTTTCATGTTTAGATAACTTAGAGAGTGAAGTGATTTGTATTTGATCCTCAGTGTTTATCTATTCACTTCTAAGAGAGAAGATTTATTGTAATCATCCTATACTTCTGAGAGTTACTCAAGATTGGGTGATCTTGAGAGAGAAACACATTGTAACCTTACATTGTGTAAGGGGGAGTATCTCCGTGAGAGATTTGGCTTCACAAGTGCCTGGGTGAACTTGTGGTTTGTAAAGGCTTCTCTTGTGCCCGGATTAAACAAGAGGATAGTGGATTGAAAATCTCAAGTGGAGCTTGAGGACTGGACTTAGGTCAAGGATTGGACCGAACCAGGATAAATCTCAGTTTGCATATTCTCTTCCCTTATCTCTTATATTTCCAGCATATATGTTTGAATGACTATCTATTGTTTTATAACTCTTTACTGTCATACAAACTCATTGCAAAAAGATTTTCAAAGGTCCTAAATTTTTATACTTCACCCAATTCACCCCCCTCTTGGGTTCAGCCGGTTCTTACACAATTCACCCCCTCTTGGTGAAATTCCGCTTTTCACGAGCTTCTTTATGTCGACAAGTTATCAACAAATTCTCTTCACATGCTCGGCATGTGATTCCTTTGGGGCAGCTTGAAATCTTGCGCATATACTCACACTAAACTAAATGTCAGGTCTACTTGTGGTCAAATATAGCATCGATCTGATCATCCCTCTCTACTTTATTATGTTGAAGCCTTTGCCTTCTTCATCGGCATCCAGAGAGGTAGTTGAGCTCATTGGAATGTCGGCTCCATTGCAATGTTCTATCCCAAACTACTTGAGCAAATCACAGAGATACTTCGTTTGAGAGATGAAAATTCCATTGTTTGATTTGCAAGCCAAGGAAATAATTGGGCTCAGCCATCATTGACATTTCAAATTCACTCCACATTTTCTTTGAATTCCTTACACAAAATATCATTAGTAGGATTGAAGATTATGTCATCAACATAAATTTGCACAATTAAAATCTCATTGTGTTTATTACTCTTTATGAAGAGAGTTGTGTCTGTTTTTCCTCTGACAAAACCTTGATCAATAAGAAACTCGCTTAACCGCTCATACCAAGCTCTAGGAGCTTGCTTAAGACCATATAAGGCTTTATTGAGACGGCAAACATGATTTGGATGATGATCATTTTCAAAGGCAGGAGGTTGTCCAACATAAATTTCCTCCTACAGGAAACTATTTAGAAAAGCACTCTTAACATCCATTTGATAAATTTTAAATCCCTTGATACACACAAAGGCTAAGAGTACTTGTATAGCTTCCAATCTAGCCACTGGAGCATGTTAGTTCTCAATATGTTTTGATGATTAACAACAAATGTAAAACATGTTTTGAAGTTTGCAAAGTCAGTTAAAAACATTCTGATAGTTGCATACTCGAGTATAGGTTTGCTTACTCAAGTATAGGACTATTAAAAGATTGCTCAATTGCATTTTACAAGTGCATACTCGAGTAAAGGCCATCCAGAGAGCAACCAAGTTTTTCAAGTTAAGTCAATACTGCAGTATAGGTTTGCTTACTCAAGTATGGGACTTCCAGAGAGCAACCAGAATTTTCAAACTAAGTCAATGCTGCAGTATGGGTAGCCATACTCAAGTATTGGACTTCCAGAGAGCAACCAGAATTTTCAAACTAAGTCAATACTGCAGTATGGGTAGCCATACTCAAGTATTGGACTTTCGAAGAGCAACCAGAATTTTCAAACTAAGTCAATACCGCGGTATGGGTAGCCATACTCGAGTATTGGACTTCCGAAGAGCAACCAGGATTTTCAAACTAAGTCAATACTGCGGTATGGGTAGCCATACTCGAGTATTGGACTTCCGAGAGAGCAACCAGGATTTTCAAACTAAGTCAATATGCGGTATGGGTAGCCATACTCGAGTATTGGACTTCCGAGAGCAAAAGGATTTTTCAAACAAAGTTGCTTACTAGAGTAAAGGAATTCATACTCAAGTATAGGTTTTATCTTTCAAACACAAGACACGTTGGTTTGCCTCTGAAAGGTGCATACTCGAGTATCCCATTGGATATTGCAGTATGGACACTTGTATACAGTGCCATACTCTAGTAAGCATGAACATACTAGAGTATACAACGGTAAAAACTGATTTTTGAATTATACGAATTTACAAATCATTGTTGTTTGATCTTATTGCTTCCATAATTCATTCAATCATATTCCTAGCTATGTTTAACAAGTTTGTTGAGTGAATTTCATTAAGATCGATGAAGATTATTGAAGGTCAAAGCCATAAAGTAAAAAGTGTTCGGTGCATTTAATGCACCTACGCAAATCAACCTACTTTCAGCTAATTCATCTGAGCACGCCTTGTGAACGTTAAAGAATGCTTACTACAACAAGCAAAGTAATCTCCAACGGGAAAATTCTCAGAGAATCACACCAGATCAAATTAACACCTAGATTAGCGAAGTTTAGAGAGAAGATGACCGAGACCTTAAGCTAATCACCTACAACGGTTGGATTCATAAAGCAACGGTCATTTAATGATCTCTATGTATAAATAGAGTTGCATTCAAGCCTTTCCAGAGATACACTTGCTAAAGACGAAAATCTTTCAAGTCTCATATTTATTTCTTCAGTTTTATCTGTGTAGTATCTTGTGATACATTGATCTTCAGTGCTTATCATTATCTACTCTTAGAGAGAGTTTGTTTCCTTGTATATCATTCATTGTAACAATCTCAAGTCGGGTGACTTGGAGATTGGGAAAATCGAGTACAACTTGTAAAGGGAGTGTGTCCTAGGTTGAGGAGCATTCTTCGTTTACAGAGTGGGTATCGATTGTAATCGAGTACAACTTGTAAGGGAGTTAGTCCTAGGGAGAGGATAACTCTTGAGTACGAGTGTGTATCGATTGTTTACAATTACAACTTGTAAGGGGGAGTGAGTCCTAGGGAGAGGATCATCCTGAGTACAGAGTGTGTAATTGTAATTGAGTGATAGTGGAAAATCCCAGAGTGTTTCTGGGGACTGGACGTAGGTCAAAGAGTTGGACCGAACCAGTATAAATCCTTGTGTCCAGCTTCTTCTTCCCTCACTCTGTTTATCTCTGTTTTCATAGCTTCAAAACAGAGCAATTTCTGAAAAGTTTTAAAATACCCAATTCACCCCCTCTTGGGTATATAGCTCCACTTACATTTGGTATCAGAGCAAGGTCTTCTCAAAAGAGCTTAACATCTCGAGAAGGATCAGTATGGAAGGTATATTACCTGATGGAGCTTCTATCAACAGACCACCCGATTTCAATGGAGAGCACTACTCATTCGAAAGCAAAGTTCAAAGTCTTTGTGAATGCTACGAGTATGGGCTGTGGAGAGTATTTGAAAGAGGAGATTATGAGCCATCAACCGTTGAAGATGGAGTTAGAGTTCCTAAGCTAGAAGAAGAATATGATGAGAATGACGGAAGAAATGTCACACTCAACGGCAAGGTCGTCCCTCGCTTCAAAGTGCTCTTAGTCAACAAGAATACTTTCGTATTTGCACTCTACCTTCTCGCAAAACATATGTGGGATGCTCGGAGATAGCTCATGAGGGAACAAATTTGGAGTCAAGCAAAATCGGGTCAATACTCTTATGATTTGAATATGATCTTATGCACATGAAGCCTGATGAATCTATTGACGAATTTCAGTTGAGGTTCACCCATCTAATTAATCAACTTGCTGCCCTGGGAAAGGAGTATGATCAATCAGTTCAAGTAAGGAAAATCCTGAATATCCTTTCTAAAGAATGGGAAGCCAAAGTCACAAAGAATCGAGGAAGCCCGTGGAGAATCAATGCAATCGTAGCTGCTCTATTTGGAAGCTTATCGAATATGAAGGCAAGCTCAAATTCAAGAAGGGCTTAGATAAAATCAAAGATGATAGAAAGTTTGGTATTGTTTTGAATCTTTGTGAAAGAGAAACCCAATGAGGAAGATGAAGATGATGAAGAGATGGCTATGCTTGTACGAAAATTCAAGAAATTCTATAAGAGAGATCAAGGCTCTAGAGACAGATTTCAGAGAAGAACTTCAAACAACGAACAAGATCAAATCATTTGCTACGAGTGTGGAAAGCATGGTCATATCAAGCCTGAATGTCCTCAGCCGAAAGCTAAAGAAAAGGAGAGAAAGGCAAGATTCAACCACCTCAAGAAGAAAGCTTATATGCGGGGAGATGATTCTTCGGATGAAGAAAGTGATGAGGAAGGAGTAGCAAATGTTTGCTAGTTGTGAAGAACAACCTGAACATAACAATGAGGTAAATGTCTACGAAACTTCCTATGATGAATTATCTTGAATACAATGAACTATATTCGAATATGAAAAACTTGCAAAAGAGTTCATTGCATCCAAGAAGAAAATTAAATTGTTGGAAGAACAAGTTCAGAATGTTTCTTCTTTTGTTTTCGTTTCGAAAACATTTCGAAGATATTTACGAAAACATTCCCGAAAATGATTGCGAAAAGATTTCGAGAAAAGATTTGTGACAATTGCTGTATTTTAGAGAAAAGAAATTTACATCTTACAAAAACTCTTGAGAAATTCACTAGAGGTAGTGAAATGCTCAAAGTAATTTTAAAACAAAGAAAGGTTTACAAATGACAAATCGGGGATTGGTTATAAACCTGATTTTGATAAGAAGGAAGGGAAGAAGAAACATGGACAAAAATCTTATATGAACTATTTTCGAAAATCATGTCCATTCCTCTAACCCTTTTGCTCATTGCAACTATTGCAATCGTAAAGGCCATGCTACTTCTTCATGTTTTCATAAAAAGGAAAGAAAGAGCAAGCCTGTAGGTAATTACCAATGGGTACCAAAGGGAACCTATGTTTTCCCTAAGGCTCAAACTACCCCAGAAGGACCCAAGCATAAATGGGTACCAAAATGTCCATCTGTTGGTTTGTTTGTGCAGGTTGATTCTAAGAGAAATGGACATAAAGGGGTTAAGAATCAAAGAATCCCTTATGCACTGAAAAGGAGAACCACTCAAGTATCAAAGAGTAGAAACTTGAAGCCTATACCTTTTGTGAGAACTTTGCAGACACCTAAGAGACAATGGGTGTGCAAAGCCAATCCTCCAAGTACCTAAGGCAAGGGTACATGTAGGTAAAACCTCCTACTCTATTATCTAGAATATTTATTGAGGTTTTATACATTGGATATTAGGAATGAACACGCAAACCATTTTGAAATTATTTTTTTCTTTAAAACTCATTCAAAAGTTTTTGCATTGTTCAAAAGTTTAATTCATTATGCATACATGACATTTTGAAAAGAAAATTATATCTTTTATGCATAAAGCTATGGTTAATTCATTATGCTCAATTATAATAATCTAATTATATTCTTGGAGCATATGAGTTTTGTTCCTATAAGCTAACAATGATTGGATACCAAAAGAGAAAAAGGTTGTATACAGCTTTGTAGGATCAAGGAAAGCTTCCCAAAAGAGCATTTTGACTCTTGAGGAAGTGAAGAAGCAATGCTTGTTGATGAATGTCAAAGCGAGAAGATATCTCGCATCAATTCATCCAAAGAAGCTTCAACAAGGACAAGAGGAATTATGGTGATATCTAATTTTACCCTATATTGTGCTTATGTAGAATTCATATTTGGGTATTGAATAGTTGTCCAATAATGCATTCCATTAAGCAATCAATCATTTATAACCTTCAAAATGTTTTTCAGATTGTTAATGGATCACAAGTGAAGTTGTGCATGATTTTCTAAGTTTGAGATTTCTGAAATGCACAATTCAAAAACTTGTTTTGAATTACAATTCATTCTGTGTTTGGAAAATGCATTCCAATGTTTTGAAAATATGCATGTTTTGATTGCACTCAAATGATATTTCAAAAAGTTGGAAATTGACTTTCATTATATTAGCAAGTGCATTGATTTTCTGAGCATATTCTCAAAGATGAGTTTTCATGTCATCAACATCTCAATTTCATAGAGCATTATCATGATTTAAAAGAATATTTGAGATATTGAAAACTATTTGCATAGTTTATGAAAAATCTCATATCAATGACATACTTTCCTACATGAATGTATTTACAAATTGTCATTGAGAAATGATTTTCTTGGTTTCACTTATACGCTTATCCGTATGTTCAATGTTATGAATTAATTGGATAAGATTATTTGTGATACACCCCATGTTTGAATGTAATATGCTCATTTTGAAGCAATTCAGTTTTGTAAGAAGAAAATTTGGGAATCATAAATCCCAATGAGTTGTAAATTGTCTCCACTTAATGTTAGTTATGTGTTTTGATGATTAACCGAATACTAACTTAAGCATTGGAGAATCTAGATGTGGTTTTATGCAGGATGTTTATCTTGTTTAAATTTCTCGAAATCCTGCTGAAGTTTCTTGTCAAGAAAAGCAAACTCAAGCCTATCCATGTTGAACTCGAGCACGATTCTTAACATTCGAGTTTTTCTTTGTCAAAGAGCGAAAACTCGAGTTTTGAGACAAAAAAATCGAGTTTTGGCGTGTAATATCGGGGTCGGAAAATGAGCAAAGTTTTCAAACAGATGAAAACTCGAGTTTTGGGGTGAAAACTCGAGTTTTGCTCTCGAAAGGTCAAAGATTCTCATTACATCTTTGACGTCCGTTGTTAGTACAAGCTTGTTGCAATTGAAATATTTTTGAAAACCTGATTGATTCTCTTCACTTCACTCTATCCTCGAGTCTACCCCTAAATTCTCTCATCCTCCTTGACGAGATTCTGAGTAAATGACCTCCAAACGTTGTGCTTCGGTTGGTTTGGATGCTTCTACTTCATTTGGACCAAGCTCGTTATATCTAAACTGACCTTTGAACCAGCCATCTTTTCTCGAACACGACCATTATCTTTGAACCCGAGCCATCCATTCCTACCACTCGATTAACCCTCCATCTCAAAGAAGAAGGATCTTATTCTTACACTTTCAAATATCCCAATTGATCCACCCTTGTTTCTTGATGACAAAGGGGGAGCAGAGTGAGAAGGATCAATCAATGCTTTCGAAATTATATTGCATATTTTCTTTCGAAACTCTACTTAACATTCTGGTCTATATCTTGATTAATCTCTATTGAATGTTAAGTTATGCAGTATACATGCTTTAATGTTATATAATTTCTACTGCTGTATGTTCATCTAAGTCTCTGATTAATTTTTAATGTTTATGAGTATATCAATAAGTTATTTTGGTATCTGGCTATCATGACTGATATTAATTGATAAAATGATTTAACTAGTCATGAGATTTTTATTTGCTTCAACTTTGATGAAATGAATTGTGTTTTACTAAAATCTCAAAGTTTGCAAATGTTTTTGATCAAACTTGCTTTTCATTGTTCAAATGATCAAATTCATTTTTGAAAGCAATTGATTGTTTACAAGTGTTGTCATCATCAAAAAGGGGGAGAATGTTAGTTCTCAATATGTTTTGATGATTAACAACAAATGTAAAACATGTTTTGAAGTTTGCAAAGTCAGTTAAAAACATTCTGATAGTTGCATACTCGAGTATAGGTTTGCTTACTCAAGTATAGGACTATTAAAAGATTGCTCAATTGCATTTTACAAGTGCATACTCGAGTAAAGGCCATCCGAGAGCAACCAAGTTTTTCAAGTTAAGTCAATCTTTGCGGTATAGGTTTGCTTACTCAAGTATGGGACTTCCAGAGAAAGCAACCAGAATTTTCAAACTAAGTCAATGCTGTAAAGTATGGGTAGCCATACTCAAGTATTGGACTTCGAAGAAGCAACCAGAATTTTCAAACTAAGTCAATACGGTATGGGTAGCCATACTCAAGTATTGGACTTCCGAGCAACCAGAATTTTCAAACTAAGTCAATGCGTAGTATGGGTAGCCATACTCGAGTATTGGACTTCCAGAGCAACCAGGATTTTCAAACTAAGTCAATGCTTTTGAGTATGGGTAGCCATACTCGAGTATTGGACTTCCGAGAAAGCAACCAGGATTTTCAAACTAAGTCAATCTTCGCGGTATGGGTAGCCATACTCGAGTATTGGACTTCCAGAGAGCAAAAGGATTTTTCAAACAAAGTTGCTTACTAGAGTAAAGGAATTCATACTCAAGTATAGGTTTTATCTTTCAAACACAAGACACGTTGGTTTGCCTCTGAAAGGTGCATACTCGAGTATCCCATTGGATACTGCAGTATGGACACTTATATACAGTGCCATACTCTAGTAAGCATGAACATACTAGAGTATACAACGGTAAAAACTGATTTTTGAATTATACGAATTTACAAATCATTGTTGTTTGATCTTATTGCTTCCATAATTCATTCAATCATATTCCTAGCTATGTTTAACAAGTTTGTTGAGTGAATTTCATTAAGATCAGATGAAGATTATTGAAGGTCAAAGCCATAAAGCAAAAAGTGTTGGTGCATTTAATGCACCTCGCAAATCAACCTACTTTCGGCTAATTCATCGAGCACGCCTTGTGAACGTTAAAGAATGCTTACTACAACAAGCAAAGTAATCTCCAACGGAAAATTCTCGAGAGAATCACACCAGATCAAATTAACACCTGGATTAGCGAAGTTTAGAGAGAGAAGATGACCAGACCTTAAGCTAATCACCTACAACGGTTGGATTCATAAAGCAACGGTCATTTAATGATCTCTATGTATAAATAGAGTTGCATTCAAGCCTTTCCAGAGATACACTTGCTAAAGACGAAAATCTTTCAAGTCTCATATTTATTTCTTCGTTTTATCTGTGTAGTATCTTGTGATACATTGATCTTGTGCTTATCATTATCTACTCTTAGAGAGAGTTTGTTTCCTTGTATATCATTCATTGTAACAATCTCAAGTCGGGTAACTTGGAGATTGGGAAAATCGAGTACAACTTGTAAAGGGGAGTGTGTCCTATGTTGAGGAGCATTCTTCGTTTACGAGTGGGTATCGATTGTAATCGAAGTACAACTTGTAAGGGGGAGTTAGTCCTAGGGAGAGGATATCTCTTGAGTACGAGTGTGTATCGATTGTTTACAATTACAACTTGTAAGGGGAGTGAGTCCTAAGGAGAGGATCATCCCGAGTACGAGTGTGTAATTGTAATTGAGTGATAGTGGAAAATCCCAGAGTGTTTCTGGGGACTGGACGTAGGTCAAAGAGTTGGACCGACCAGTATAAATCCTTGTGTCCAGCTTCTTCTTCCCTCACTCTGTTTATCTCTGTTTTCATAGCTTCAAAACAGAGCAATTTCTGAAAAGTTTTAAAATACCCAATTCACCCCCCTCTTGGGTATATAGCTCCACTTACAGAGCATACATTTCCTTATAATCAATACCTTCTTCTTGATTATAGCCTTTGGCAACCAATCTAGTCTTGTTACTGTTGGGATCCGTACAACGCACCGGATTAAAATTTCTACGAATCCCGCCTGAGGATCACTCAGGTGCGTTTAAACCAAGGCTAGGGAATCCGGATATTACCTTTGGAGAATTCGTCCGCGTCTCGTTCTTCCTTGAACAGGTGGGCTACCTCCTCGATCGCAGAAGACGACTCGTAGAATCGGCTTCCTCCACCGTATCCACACGAACAATTCCCGAACACGGCTACGGCGGCATGCTAGCGCCTCTTTTTGCGTCTCTCTCAATTTTCACTCTAGGGTTTCTTGCGGCTTTTTTCGAATACGCTCAAATAAAAGTCCCGTAGGTTTTCTAAAACCCGTTTGCGTATTATAAGCAAAATTAATCGTATTAATTTTGAAATTCAAACTTTAAACTGGATTAAATATATTAATTAAATCCATCTAATAATATTTATTTAATCAAATTAATATCCAGATCCGAAATTCAAATTTTGAATTTGGATTAAAAATACATTAATTAAATCTATCGATAGATCTAATCAAATATATTTATTTAATCCAAATTTAAAAGCCTTGATTTAATTTATCTCTATAAATTAAATCCAAGAAATGATATCTATCTATTTAATTAAATCGAGATACAATATCTCAATTTAAATTAAATAGATAATAATATTTTTATTTGAAAATTAAATGAGATACAATATCTCTATTTGTTTTAAATATTTAATTTATCAAATAAATTAAATATAAAACAAATATTAAATATATTATAATATTATAATCTCAATTAATAATATATATATATATATATATATATATTAATTTCGAATTTTAATATATACAAATATATATTAACCCTAGATTAAATTAAGTATTTATTAATCTCGATTAACGAGATTCAAGGAACTGGACACTTTTACTCGTGTTGGGTCATTCTTGTGTGCGATCCTGCAGGCCCATATGAGATTGGCAGTGGGCCAATACTGTATCAGCCCACAAGTTACATGGGGATCGATGACACGATACTACCTATCGTACAACCATGTCACATCCCTTTTGTCACGCGATAATTTGGTCAAGGATGAGGCATGGATAATGTCAACTTCCTTTTCTTGACCATTACTTTCTCGATTCTCAGGTAGTCTAACAAGTGAAATGGAAACTCCTTTCCATCACAAGTATGGCCATACATTTCTTAGACTCACTCATCGAGGGGCCCAAGATATCTCTACAAATATGAGGGACAAATTCCATCTTGACCATTCACATCCCTCCGCATGAAAACCACCTGATCCCGATCCAAGCCTTTATCATCACCGGTCAAAGGTGACTTTTGACTAGGTCAAAGGTCGTGACTCATCATGTAGGAATCCATGATGATATCAGTCATGGGCGTCGTCACGCGGTTATACATGAGATAAGCTTATGACTAGATCCATGCAGCTTTCTCATAGTGGGTCGGTCCAGCACCTTGTACTCTTACGAGTGCCCATGACTTTGATTCGTATCTCCATACCTCATCAAATTCGTACTAGTCTTATCTCATCTTCACTCCCGCGTAGATGACCGACCAGGGACATTTAGGATATCATCTGTAGGATAATCCAGGGATCAGTTATCACTGTAAACATGCGAATGAAGTGATAACTCAATTTGGGAACAATGACTTGCCCTAAGGCATAATTTCCAATAGACTCCTACTTGCACTAGGCACAATCATTAATTACTCTAATTCCCATTGCCCTAACATGACGCTCATGTTTTGCTTGTGCAAGCGGCTTAGTAAGAGGATCAACTACATTGTATTCTCCCGGTACTTTGCATTTGTTTGTATTACCTCTTTTATTGATTTCTCCGATAAGATGAAATCGCCTGAGTACATGCCTGGTCTTTTGATGTGACATAGGCTCCTTGGTCTGTGCAATAGCGCCACTATTGTCACAGAACAAGTTTATTGGATTTGAGATGGTTGGAACCACCCCAAGTTCATAAATGAACTTTCTAATCCAAAAGGCCTCCTCAGCTACATCCTATACTGCTATATACTCAGCTTCCGTTGTAGAATCAGCTATAGTGCTCTGATTAGAGCTCTTTCAGCTTACCGTACCACCATTCAACCGAACACATATCCCGATTACGATCTTAGATCATCTTGGTCGTTTGGAAACTCGCATCTATGTAACCAGTTACACAGAGCTCATCTTCCAAGCCACCATATACTAAGAATAGGTCCTTAGTCCTTCTTAAGTACTTAAGGATATTCTTGACAGCAGTCCAGTGACTCTCACCGGGATCTTGTTGATATCTGCTGGTCATACTCAAGGCAAATGACACATCCGATCGAGTACATACCATGGCATACATGATAGATCCAATAGCGAAGGCAAATGGAATCTTACTCATGCGGTCTCTTTGATCTTGTGTATTAGGACACAGATCCTTACTAAGATGAATGCCATGAGACATGGGCATGTTACCCCTTTTAGATTCCTGCATACTGAACCTATGCAGTATCTTGTCTATATATGTGCTCTGACTTAGGCCTATCAGCCTCATGGATCTATCTCTATAGATCCTTATCGCTAGGATATAAGTGGCTTCGCCTAAATCTTTCATTGAGAAAGACTTTCCTAACCAAGACTTGACACTCGCATGGTAGGAATGTGATTCCCAATGAATAGGATGTTATCAACGTAAAGCACTAGAAATACAACTGTGCTCCCACTAAGCTTCTTGTAAACACAAGATGCATCGATGTTTTTGAATGAATTCAAACTCTTTGACTACTTCATCAAAACAATGATTCCTACTCCGATATGCGTGCTTCAATCCATAAATGGATCTTTGAAACTTACATACTTTACCAGAGTCCTCTGGACACACAAAACCCTTAGGTTGTGTCATGTACACATCCTCGAGCAGCTTTCCGTTAAGGAAGACTGTTTTGACGTCCTTCTGCCATATCTCATAGTCATAATATAATGCAATGGCAAGAAGGATTCTGATTGATCTGGCCATTGCAACTAGGGAAAAGGTTTCATCATAGTCCACACCATGAGTGAATCCTTTTGCAACCGGTATGCCTTGAGGACATTTACTTTGCCATCCATGTCGGTTTTCTCTTCGAAAACCCTCTTGCACCTAACGGTTTTTACACCTTGAGGTGGGTCGACTAAGGTACATACCTTATTGTCGTACATGGATTGCATTTCAGACTTCATGGCATCTAGCCATCTTTTGGAGTTTGGTCCCACCACGGCCTCTTGATAGGTGATTGGCTCATTCTGTTTAATGAGCAAAACATCACGACTTCCAGTGATCAGAAATCCATATCTCCGAGGTTGTAGCCGTGATCTTCTGGACCTTCGTGGGCTTTGTGTTACTTGAGTAGGCTCAACAACTTCTTGTTGTGAGTCTTCTCCGGTTTCCATCTGTGGTTCTACATTGTCCTGTGACTCTCGAACTTCTTTGAGGTTCACCTTACTCCCACTAATTCTTTTAGAGATAAACTCTTTTTCCTAAAAGATACCATTCCGAATAACAAACACTTTGTGATCGGTGGGATTGTAGACATAGTATCCCATAGTTTCCTTAGGATACCCCACAAAAGGGCATTTTGAGGATCTCGGATGATTATTCATCGAGGCTTGTCGTTTAACACAAACTTCATATCCCCAAATCTTAAGAAATGACAAACTGGGTTTCTTCCCAATCCGTATCTCATATGGTGTCTTTTCAACTGCCTTTGATGGAACACGATTTAGTGTGAACGCAGCTATTTCTAGGGCACGACCCCAAAAGGAAGGTGGAAGATCTGTTTGACTCATCATAGATCAAACCATATCAAATAAAGTTTGATTCCTCGTTCGCTAAAAACACCATTCCATTGAGGTGTTATGGAGGAGTAAGTTGTGAGAAGATCCCACAACTCCTAAGATGGTCAAATAACTCTTGGCTCAAATATTCGCCACCTCGACCGGATCGAAGTGCTTTAATTATTTTGCCAAGTTGGTTTTGCACTTCATTTGGAATATTTTGAACATTTCAAAAGATTCAATTTTATATTTGATTAGGTAGATATACCAATATCTACTAAAATCGTCTATAAAAGTAATAAAGTGCAAATGACCTCCTCTGGCAAATGTATTCATTGGTCTACACACATCCGTATGTATGAGGCCCAATAAATCGGTGACCCTCTCACTGTGTCCAGTAAGAGGCTCCTTTGTCATCTTTCCCAATAAACAAGACTCACATGTATCAAATGATTCAAAATCAAATGAATTCAGAAATCCATCTGCGATGGAGTTTTGAAATGCGTTTCTCATTTATATGGCCTAGACGACAATGCCATAGGTAGGTTGGATTAATTATTTGACTTGAACCTTTTAGTAGTTATGTCATAGATTCGTTCATTATTAGGATGTTCTTAATTAAGCACACAATGACCGTAATGCAAATCACCATGAGCATAAAATTGTCATTATGGAAAATTTGAACATTTACGATTCCTAAATAAGAACGTAGAATACCGTTCGCTCAAAGCGGGAACATAAAAGAAATTGTTCAAAAATAAACAAAAGCCCACCGGCGTAACTATTTCATAAGTGCCTATGGCTAAATCGGCAAGCTTGTTGCTCGATTTCCGGCTCGTAGGTCAACTTTGCCCTTCTTCAATTTTCTACTGTCCTGAGACCCTACACATTTGTACAAATGTGAGATCCACATGTAGTATCTAATACCCATGTACAGAAGTAGAAAAGTGAATATCTATGACATAGATACTCAAGCGATAGCCCCGCTATCCTTCTTGTTATTTTCCGCATCTTCTTGATAGAGCTTGCAGTTCCTCTTCCAATGACCGATTTCATTGCGAAGAAGCGAGACCCCATCCTTTGGAGGTTTTGCCTTCTTGGCTTTCCGTTTCATACCCCTTCCTCTCTCGAATGCAGACAAACAGTAACCGGGCCTCTTCTTAAGACTTTGCTCAAAGCAGTTTTGAGCATCTCATGCGTTCGTAAATTGATTCCTTCATGTTGTTCATGTTGTAATTCATGACAATGTGTTCATAACTACCGGGAGTAAGATCAAGATCACATCTCGTAGCTAACTCCGGGAGATGGGGAATCCAAGCCTCTCAAGGTGATCAATGTAGCCTTTCATTTTCAACAAATGAGGACTAATCGATTCACCTTCGGCCATCCTGCAAGAGAATAAGGCCTTTGTGGTCTCATACCTCTCTTGCTTTGCATGTTGCTGGAACATTTCCATAGGATGATCAATCATCTCAGACACCTCCATATGTTCTAGATCTCCATCGAGGTCCGGAACCACAATGCTTGTGCATCGGCATCCCGTGTCCATAGAGTCATCTTGATGCTTCATGTAAGCATCGTCCCGATCCCTTGGATGATCAGCTGAAGGCTCGTCAAGAATGGGTTGATCGATGAGATACTCCTTTCTTTCATGTTTAGGATCAACACTTAAATCCCCAAACATGTCAAGAAAGTTTGTCTCATCGAGTTCGTCCTTCTCAAGGACTGATCGCATTGATGGTGTTGGGGTGTTACTATTAGACATGATTCTACAATTTAAAAGATATGCAAAGTTTAATCAAGTAACCTCCCACCGAATTAATAACCCTCATTATAATTAGTGGGCTAAGATCCATATTTGGCTTAAATTTAAGTCCGCTTTGGCAGGACGCTTAAAATTAAGTTATTTAGGTAGGCAATCCACTTTACCAATTACATCACATGTAACTCTTAGATATTTATGGGATTCGATCATCATATGACCTAGCATGTTTAATCCCATCCAATGCCTTGAGATCCAAAACCGTTTTGATAATCTCAATTAAGTCAAGACAATAATGAATATAGAGTATCACCATTACTCTCTCTTGCCTCACCAAGATAACTCAAATGCATCCACTTTGGTGGAACATACAAATGGGTGATCTAGGTTTTGACAAGTATTCATTTATTGATTCAGCATTGTGACTTAAGATTGTAATTAATCTTATTAATTCTACCTATATCAATGCAATCCTTATTGTATATCATATAATGTGTAAATTAATTATGCTATGATCACATCAAACATAATTAAGAAACTCGTGACACAACATGGCTCATTTAACCTAGAGTCCTCTCAAGCCAATGAGGGGACTTCTCTAAATAATAAAAGAAAATACATATAGAGAAACCTCTTTTAACATTCGAGGAGAGTTAGATGAGAAAAGAATGTACATCAAGATTATTTAGAGAGAGGCATGGCACGAGACCATATTTAAATTTACAACCCTAGAGCCATGTTATTCACCATACCCAAACAACACTTTGAAAGGTAAATAAAACATGATTAAAATTATCTAATTTTATATTATATTATATAATAAATATAATATAATAAATTCTCCAATTTAATTATATTATATAATTATATAATATATCATCATGTTTTAAATTCTTTAATTTATATTACTTTATGTAATATCTATCATGATTAAAATTCTCTAATTAAAATTATATTATATAATAAATATAATATAATAAATTCTCCCATTTAAATTATATTATATAATTATATAATATATCATGATTAAAATTCTCTAATTAAAATTATATTATATAATAAATATAATATAATAAATTCTCCAATTTGAATTATATTATATTATTATATAATATATCATGATTATATAATATACATAATCCATAATTTTTAATTTTTATTATTATTATTATTATTTTTTTTTTCGAATTGCAATTACAATTTGCAATTTCGAGTTGCAATTTCGAATTGCAATAATTGCAATTTTGATTTGCAATTTCAAATTGCAATAACGCAATCTCGAATTGCAATCATCCTTCACTTTTGTTTCGATCTGAACAATTCGGATGTGGCGAAATATGAACTATTCAAACCCTAACGCATTTTAAAGCATACAAGATTCAATTTCTTGCATGCAAAGATTCTAGATATCTTGCATATACATATCTGACATATATATAATCAAACACGAAGAAGCCTAATTTAAACGCACGTTGAGTTGGCTCTGATGCCACTGTTGGGATCCGTACAACGCAGCGGATTAAAGTTTCTATGAATCCCGTCCTGAGGATCACTCAGGTGCGTTTCAACCAAGGCTAGGGAATCCGGATATTACCTTTGGAGAATTCGTCGCGTCTTATTCTTCCTTGAACAGTGGGCTACCTCCTCGATCGAAGACGACTCGTAGAATCGGCTTCCTCCACCGTATCCACACAAACAATTTCGAACACGGCTACGGCAGCTGCTAGCGCCTCTTTTGCGTCTCTCTCAATTTTCACTCTAGGGTTTCTCGCGGCTTTTTCAGAATACGCTCGACTGAAAGTCCCGTAGGTTTTCTAAAACCTGTTTTGCGTATTATAAGCAAAATTAATCGTATTAATTTTGAAATTCAAACTTTAGATCTGGATTAAATATATTAATTAAATCCATCTGATAGATCTAATCTAATAATATTTATTTAATCAAATTAAAATCCAGATCTAAAATTTGAATTTTGAATCTGCATTAAAAATACATTAATTAAATCTATCGATAGATCTAATCAAATTTATTTATTTAATCCAAATTTAAAAGCCTTGATTTAATTTATCTCTATAAATTAAATCCAAGAAATGATATCTATCTATTTAATTAAATCGAGATACAATATCTCAATTTAAATTAAATAGATAATAATATTTTTATTCAAAAATTAAATGAGATACAATATCTCTATTTGTTTTAAATATTTAATTTATCAAATAAATTAAATATAAACAAATATTAAATATATTATAATATTATAATCTCAATTAATAATATTAATATATATATATATATTAATTTCAAATTTTAATATATACAAATATATATTAACCCTGATTAAATTAAGATTCATTAATCTCGATTAATCGAGATTCAACGAACCTGGACACTTTTACTCGTGTTGGGTCATTCTTGTGTGCAACCTTGCAGCCCCATATGAGATTGGGTGGGCCACATCGATCGCCCACAAGTCGCAAGCGGCCTCTAGCAAGACATTGCGACTACCCATTCACATGGGGATCGATGACACGATATTACCTATCGTACAATCATGTCACGTCCCTTTTATCACGCGATAATTTGGTCAAGGATGAGGCATGGATAATGTCAACTTCCTTTCTTGACCATTACTTTCGATTCTCGAGTAGTCTAACAAGTGAAATGGAAACTCCTTTACATCACAAAGTATGGCCATACATTTCTTAGACTCACTCATCGAGGGCCCACTATTATCTCTACAAATGTGAGGACAAATTCCATCTTGACCATTCACATCCCTCCACATGAAAACCACCGATCCCGATCCTGCCTTTATCATCACCTGGTCAAAGGTGACTTTTGACTAGGTCAAAGGTCGGTGACTCATCATGTAGGAATCCATGATGATCTCGGGTCATGTGGCGTGGTAACGTGGTTATACATGAGATAAGCTTATGACTAGATCCATGCGGCTTTCTCATAGTGGGTCATCCAAGACCTTGTACTCTTACAAGTGCACATGACTTTGATTCGTATCTCCATACCTCATCAAAGTCATATGGTCTTATCTCATCTCGCCTGCGTAGATGACCGACCCAGAACATTTAGGATATCATCTATAAGATATATCCAGGGATCAGTTATCATTGTAAACATGCGAATGAAGTGATAACTCAATTTGAGAACAATGACTTGCCCTAGGGCATAATTTCCAACAGTTACAGACTATAATTGCAAATTCATCACATTTGTTCTTGAATACCCATTTAGTACCAACGGCCAGATGGTCTTTGGGCTTAGGTACCAAGTCCCAAACTTGATTTCTATCAAATTGATGTAATTCCTCCTGCATTGTGATTACCCAATCATCGTCTGAAGGGCTTCATCAATCTTAGAAGGCTCAATCTCATATATGAAGGCAGAAAATGTAACCCCATTCAATGTACTTTTTTGGGTCCTTACACCTTGGTTTACATCACCTATGACTTGGTCTAAAGGATGATTCGTGATGAACTTTCAAGCTTTAAGTTTAGATTGATTAGGATTTTTGCAAGAGTTTTGAGAATCATTTTCAAAAACATTTTTAAAGTTTTCAATGAAGGTAGAAGTAGTTTTTGAAAAGAATTGATTTTTGTAAATAGGTTCCTCATCATCATCATCATCCGAAGGTTTATCAGATTTGGATTCACAAAACAAAACATGGACCTACTCTTCTACTAAATGAGTACTTTATTGAAAATTCTATAGGCCTTACTTTTATTAGAGTATCCAAGGAATATACCTATATTGGAATTGGGGTCAAACTTTCCCAAGTTGTCCTTACCATTGTTGTGGATGAAGCATTTGCATCCAAAGATGTCTAGATGAGCCAGATTATGTTTCCGTCCTTTATATAGCTCGTATGGGGTTTTGTTAAGTTTCTTTTGGAGATAGACTCAGTTCAAGACATAGCAAGCCATGCTCATTGCGTCTACCTAGAAGACTTGTAAAGTATTGTTCTAGTTAAGCATTGCACGAGCCATTTCAGTAAACACCTGATTCTTCCTTTCAACCACACCATTCTGTTGTGGTGTCCTTACAGTCGAGAAGAATGTCAATACCATGAGCATCACAAAACTCCCCGAAAGCTTGATTCTCAAAATCTCCTCCATGATCAGTCCAAATACCTGAAATGCAAACATCATTCTCGTTTTGCACTTTCTTGGCAAATATGGCAAATAGATCAAATGTTTCATCCTTAGAAGATAAAAAGATAGTCCAAGTAAAACAAGAGAAATCAGCGACTATAACTAGAGTTTACAAATTGCCACTAAGACTCTTAGCTATTGTTAGTCCAACTAGATCCATATGGAGTACTTGAAGAGATCAATTGGTCGATATTACAAACTTAGTTTTGAAAGATGATTTGTCTGTTTACCTCTTTGACAAGAATCATATATCATGTCATTTTTAAAACGTAGTTTAGGTAAACCAAATGCTAAATCTTTTCTTAACAACTTGTCTAGTTAAAATATGTTCACATGAGCCATACGCTTATGCCACAACCAACTTTCATCCAAGTTGCTAACAAAACACTTTTCAGAATAAACTTTGGGAAGATTTAAGGCATAATAGTCACCTTCTCTTGGCGCCTTAAACAAAGTTTTAAGACTACCTTTGTCAATTGGAAAATCATCCTTGTTTACGATGAGACATTCTTCTGAATCAAAGATGATCCAGTTGTTCTTTCTGCACTTTGGCTCACGCTCAAGAGAATATGACATAGTCTTTCTATGTAGTAGACATCTTTAATCAGGGGTCCTTCTTTTTCACTAATTTCACCAATTCCCACGATCTTTCCGGTTTGATTTTCCTTGAAGGTTACTTTGCCACCATCCTTACCTTTCATTGCCACGAACTTGGATTGATCCCCCGTCATGTGTCCGGAGAAGCTACTTGCAATGTACCGCTTGTTGATCTTTGATGCTCTAAAACAAACCTACAAATAAGAAAAGATTAAGTCTTAGGTACCCATCTTTTCTTTGGTTCTTTTGGGTTAGTTCAAGCCTTAGGGAAAACATATTTCCCATTAGGCACCCACTGGTAATTACCAACAGGTTTATCTTTTCTTTCTTTCTTATGAAAACATGATGAAGTAATGTGTCCCCTTTGGTTACAGTAATTACAATGAGCAAAGGGATTTGAAGCGTGAACTGATTTCTAAAAATAATTCAAATAAGATTTTCCTCCCGTTTTATTTTTTTCATTTTCTTTTTGTCAAAAATAGGATTGTAACCTATGCCCGATTGATCATTTGTAAATCTTTAAGCTTTTTTAAGATTAAGATTATATTGAGTATTTCATTACCTTTAGTGAACTTCTCAAGCATTTTTGTAAGATAAACATTTTTCGTTTCAAGATCGGGACATGTTTTGCAAATCATGTTTTCGCAAGATGGAGGAGAGGTCTTTAACTTGCTTTTCAAGGAATTTGATTTTCCTCTTTAAGGCAATAAGTTCTATCACAGTTTTTCTAAATTTAGAATGTAATTCATTATACTCAAAAAGTAGTTCATCATAGGTGGGTTCAGAATCATATACCTTATCCTCATTTTCAGGTTGTTCTTCCTCTTTTGCCATTGACAGACATTAGCTACTTCCTCTTCTTCAGTTTCTTCCTCATTCGAGGAGCTGCCACCCCATATGGTAGATATGTAGGCCTTTTTCTTGAAGTGATTGAACTTCTTCTTCTTCTTCTCCTTTTCTTTGTCTTTCAATTGAGGACATTTGGATTTGATATGGCCAGGCTTCTCACATTCGTAACATATAATCTGATTTTTATCCTTGAGCTCCTTTTCTGGAATTGATTTATAAAGCCTTGATCCTTCTTGTAAAATTTATTGAATCTTCGCACGAACATCTCCATTTCATCATCATCGTTATCATCATCATCATCTTGATCTTCCTTCTCTTTCACAGTATTGAGAGCAACACCTTTGCTTCTATTGGTGTTGATTTCGTCCAGGCTCTTCTTGAATTTCAGTTTGCTTTCATATTCAGATAGGCTTCCGAACAGAGCAACAATTGAAGTCATAGATTCGTGGGCTTCTTCGATTATTGTGACTTTGGCTTCCCAATTTTTTGTCGAACATTGAGGATTTTTCGACTTGAGAATTTTGTTTGTATGTTTCCCCAAAGCTGATAGTTGATTGATTAGATGAGTAAATCGAAGTTGGAACTCTCCAATGGATTCTCTGGTCTTCATGCGAAGAAGATCGTACTCTGTTGTCAAAGTATTGATATGGTTCTCCTTTATTCTAGATGTTCCTTCATAGGCAATTTCCGAGTGCTTTCCATATCTCTTTTGCACTTGACAGATTACATATTCAAAAATATTCTTGTTGGATCGAGAGTGCTTTGGAGCATTAAGATGACTTTGCTATTGAGAGTAACGAGTCTTCTATCATTCTCGTCATATTCTTCTTTGAGCTTTGCGATTTGAACTCTATCTTCAACAGCAGATGGTTGATAGTTTCCATTCTCAAATACATTCCAAAGACCAAACTTAGTATCCATAACGAAAACTCTGAACTTGACTTTCCAAAATAAATAATGCTCGCCATTGAAGCCAGGAGGGCGATTGATTGAAGCACCGTCAGATAATATTCCTTCCACGATCTTTCTTAGGATGTTAAGCTCAAATGAGAATACCTACTTTGATACTAAATGAAGATAGAATATCACCAAGAAGGGAGGTGAGAAGGGATTTCAAAATCTTTTCCGCATTGAAATAAGAACACAAAGAATAGAGACTGAGACTGAGAGAACAACACTATATTGGTTCGATCTAACTCCTCGACCTATGTCCAGTCCCCAGATAATCTGGCTATTTCACTAAACCACAAACACAGATACAATTACACACTCTGTACTCTAAATGATCCTATTACACTAGGAGTCACTCCCCCTTACAAGATGTAATTGTACCCCCATACTCAAGGTCCCTCAACCTTGATTGTTTATAGATATTCAAGAAATCAAATAAGTTTTTAACAACTCCTCACTGAGTAGATAAGTTACAATCACTGAAGTACAAAAAATATCTGAAGATATTAAATGCAGAGATGAAATAGTAAATTGAAATAATGTCAAATTGATTGGCCAGAGTTTCGGTAGTTGGCAAAATTGAGTATTATGAGCTTTTATACCAATCTTCCATTAATGTCGTTGTGAAGCTTTGAATATAGCCGTTGTGTCTCTTCGAACTTTCGTTAGGCACAGATGAATTCCATTGGGTACAATCGACCGTTGCTTCATTAAATGTGTTCTTTGTCGATGTACTTGTGCAGAAGTTGACTCAGAATAATTGTTAGAATTGGTATGCCTTGAAGGAATGATTTCGGCTGCTCAGATCGTTTATTCCATTTGCATCCTCTGTTGCATTTGTTGGAAATTATGCCCTAGGGGCAATTCATTGTAGTTTGGATTTTTAAGTTATTTAAAGTATTCTCTTTTGTTATCATTTTTGTTTGCATGTATTGATAACTACATCCCTGGATACATCTTATAGATTATCCTAAATGTCCCTGGTCGGTCATCTACGTGGGAGCGAAAATGAGTTAAGACCAGTATGACTTTGATGAGGTATGGAGATACGAATCAAAGTCATGGGCACTTGTAAGAGTACAAAGTGCTGGACCGACCCACTATGAGAAAGCCGCATGGATCTAGTCATAAGCTTATCTCATGTATAAACGCGTCACGACGCCCTCGACTCGAGATCATCATGGATTCCTACATGATGAGTCATGGTCTTTGACCTAGTCAAAAGTCACCTTTGACCGGGTGATGATAAAGGCTGGGATCAGGATCAGTGATTTTCATACAGAGGAATGTGAATGGTCAATATGGAATTTGTCCCTCACATTTGTAGAGAGATAATATTGGGCCCCTCGATGAGTGAGTCTAAGAAATGTATGGCCATACTGTAGATACTCGAGAATCGAAAGAAATGGTGAAGAAAAGGAAGTTGACATTATCCATGCCTCATCCTTGACCAAATTATCGCGTGACAAAAGGGATGTGACATGGTTGTACGATAGGTTGTATCGTGTAATCGATCCCCATGTGAATTGGGTAGTCGCAATGTCTTGCTAGAGGCAGCTTACGACTTGTGGGCTTACACAGTGTTGTCCCACTGCCAATCTCATATGGGCCTGCAGGGTCGCACACAAGAATAACCCAACACGAGCAAAGTGTCCAGGTTCATTGAATCTTAGATTGATCTGAGATTTAATGAATACTTAATTTAGTCTAGGGTGAATATATATATATATATATATATATGTATGTATAAATTCAAAATTAATATATATATATATATATTAATATTATAAATAGAGATTATAATATCATTATATATTATTTGTTTTATATTTAATTTATTTGATAAATTAAATATGATAACAAATAGAGATATTGTATCTCATTTAATATTCGAATAAAGATATCGTATATCTGTTTAATTTAAATTGAGATATAGTATCTCGATTTAATTAAATAGATAGATATTATTTCTCCGATTTAATTTATGGAGATAAATTAAATCGAAGGCTTTTAATTTGAATTAAATAAATACATTAGATTAGATCTATCAGATAGATTTAATTAATATGTTTTAATTCAAATTTGAAATTTGAATTTCAGATCTGGTTTTAATCGGATTAAATAAATGCGTTACATTAGATCTAACAGTTAGATTTAATTAATGTATTTTAATCCATATTTGAAATTCAAAATTACAAATTAATGCAGATTAATTTTATATAATGCGCTGACCGGGTTTGAGAAAACCTACGGGACTTTCAGTCGAGCATATTCTGAAAAAAGCCGTGAGAAACCCTAAGTGGAAAATTAAGAGAGACGCACAAGAAGCGCTAGCACGCTGCCGTAGCCGTGTTTGGGAGTTGTTCGTGTGGATACCGGTGGAGGAAGACGATCCTACGAGTCATCTTCTACTGATCGAGGAGGTAGCCCACCTGTTTAGGGAAGAACAAGACGTGAACGAATTCTCCAAAGGTAATTTCGGATTCCCTAGCCTTTGTTTAAACGCACCTGAGTGATCCTCGAGACGAGATTCGTAAGTTTTTTTAATCCGCTGCGTTGTACGGATCCCAACAGTATTAAATGCTTCCGACACAACCAACTGCTTTTCAGCTAATCTCAATTTAAGCAAGGTTAATCAACTGTAAATCACACAAAAAGATGGTTAGATATGATATAAATAAGTTCGTGTGGTATTAAGAACAAATGGATAATAACCCATAATGTTTAAGATAGAGATTAATGTTAAAGCGAAGCATTCTGACTTTCTGAAGATTATTACTAGAGTAGTAACTTACCTTACTCGATCAAATTTATATGATAGGCTTCTGAACTTGTATTTAGACGACATTACTTGAGTAATAGAAAGTCTTACTCGAGTAATTTTGCTTCTTCAAGTTACGTACGCCGAAATTGAGTTGTGGATACTTGAGTAACTTGGTACTTTACTTGAGTAAGCTCTGTGGTCACTTTTGAAATAGACAACATTTACTAATTCACAAACCTTAATCATTTTCAATATAAAACTTTAATTATCTTAGCATTGTTATCATCAAAACTTGGAGAACTAATAGTATCGTGCCATAGCATCTGTTCTGAGATCATTGAAAGCCTTACTCGAGGATTAACATAGTTCTACTCGAGTACACTACTCGAGCAATACCTAGCCTATACTCAACTAAAGGTGACCATTGGCTATTTAGTTGGAGAATGTTTGAAAGCTCACTCGAACACTCAAGCTAGGCTACACGAATATAATGCATCAGCTTTTTAATATCTTCGTCGTAACATAATCATAAATTCAAATTCTTTGGGTTATTAACAGTTTCTACTTAAACCTTGCTCAATCGAATTTATGGAACTTCTAACATTTATTTTAGATGATTAACGATCGCTTAAATTGTGATTACCTGAAAAGCTAGTCGATATGTTGGAAGCATTTATTGCCTTTGGAAAATAGAGCCTACAAAAAGAATAAGATCTCGTAGTAGGTGAAATCATTCCTTCGAGGCATACCTATTTTGGCAATCACTCTGAGTCAACTTTTATGCACAATTATATTGATGGTTGATGAGTTAATGAAGCAACGGTAAACTATACCTAACGGAAACCATCTGTGCCTAATGGAAGTTCAAGCGGGATACATTCAAAGCTTCACAACAACATTAATGGAAGATGATATAAAAGCTAACGTAATGAATAGAATATGCGGAGGATCGAACCGAATGATTTGGAGAATCCCGCAGAACCAATAGAAGCAATCTACTCGGATCCAAAGATATGATAGATTCCGGCAGATTAGGAAAGGCCCAGCTCGCTGTGACTTAAGCTGCAAGAAAATATTGATTATAAAAGGAAACAGCAGAGCCAACCCTAACAGAGTCGGAGAGCCCTAGAACAAGATTCTCGACTTTCGGCAGACTCAAGAGAAGAGTGAGTAGATTTCACAAGAGCACGATACTTCCAGACCGCCAAAGATCCTTTCTCGCAGTGCATGACGGAACGAAGAAGACGTGGAGTGGTGACGTGACAGACCTCGACCACGCCGTCGGAAATTCCATCAAGCTTTTTGTTCTCTATTCTTTTTACCTTTGTTTTATTGATCATGGGTTATTCTGTTAGTGTCTTTTTGTGTGTCCCTCGTCAGTCATGAAGAAAACTTTATATGGCTAGACAAGGATGAGTCTTTAAATTCAATAAATTTGGTTTGCGTATCGGTGTGCTTATTACTGTCGGTTAACGGAAGTTAAGGGCTTGATCTGTGGCCCCAGCTTACTGGCAAGGAGTTGGGGTTAGACCTCTGAAAAACAGTGTTTGCTAGGCCGCCCGTGGACGGCGTGACCTATTATTGTAGGCTTCACGAATGGGTCTACCTCTCATAACTATTACACCCTGAGAGTAATGCAGGTCTGACTAGAAAGTTACCATAGGAATATGGAAGGAGTATAGTTAGTATCAAATGTATCAGACGCGAAAGCTTCGGTAGATTATAGTGGTGGGTGAACCAAATAACTTTGCGGTCGATATCTATCTTCAGAAAGCAATTGCGGAAGTCATGACAAGATAGATGCTTTAGGATTGGGGTATAGCAACTGGGGGATTGAAGCACTTAAGGATGATTCTGAGTCCAGCCTAACTTCTCACTGATATCTTCTCTCGTTCATAGATCTTTTGTTTACATTTGCTTGTAGCATAGTCATAAAACCCCTCAACCAAATATATCTATTTTCTGTTTTCACAACTGTCATAGCATCGGTGCGTCACTCCTCGTTATCTCAGTCTCTATGGGACGATACTCTACTTTCACTTTATTACTTGTTTGATTGGTTCACTTGCCATCAAGGAAATCGACCAACAAGTTTTTGGCGCCGTTGCTGGGGACTGTTGATACCCTTTGTGACGACGCCCCTTCTGCTTAATAGTTGTGATTTACTTAGTAAGAGAGCTCACTTTCTCTACTCTTGATTTTCAGGTACATTCTGTAGTGTATGCGCAACTTGCCTCCAGCCAATCTAGAGCCTTATGATCCTAAGATAGAACGGACCTACAAACAAAGGCGCAGAAGGCAGAAGCGGCGAAGTCAATCTTTTGACCAAGCAAACATGGCGGATATACCTGGCAACCACGAGCGGGAGCAATGAGAGCGTATAGTAATAAACAAGGATAACCAGGTCCCTCTACCTCCAAACCCAGATGTGAACAAGGCCATCATGGAATTCAGGATTTCAGACTTAAACAAGCTGAACTCCGCCATCACACAACCGACCCTCAATGCTGGACACTTTGAAATTAAAGGTGTCATGATTCAGATGCTGAATGCAGCCGGGCAATTTGGAGGACTTCCTTCCGAAGATCCGCACCTTCATCTCAAAACCTTCATGAAGGTGTGTGATTCCTTTGTAATCCCCGGTATACCTCCGACGCGTCCGGATTAAGTTGTTTCCCTTCTCTCTCGCGGGACAAGGCCCGACGTGGCTAAACAACCTACCTGCCAATTCCATCACCACATGGAATGATCTGGGAAGTAAGTTCTTGCTCAAATTCTTTCCACCTACCAAGAACGCTCAACTCAGAGGGGAGGTCACCAGCTTCCAATAGAAACCTGGATAATCTACTTACGAAGCCTGGGACAGATTCAAGGACCTCTTGAAACAATGCCCCCAGCACAGACTGTGTGAATGGGTCCAGATAGAAACATTCTACAGGGGCCTCGATGGACAGACTCGATCAATATTAGACGCCTCATCTGGAGGATCCATCCTAATGAAGTCTTATGAGGAGGCCCACAATTTACTGGAACGCATGTCCATAAATAGTCATCAGTGGCCAGCTGACAGAGCGACATCCTCCCGAATTGTTGCAGGGATACATGAACTAGATGCCATGACTGCTCTCACTGCACAAGTTTCATCTCTGACCAACATAGTGAAAGGACTGACCCTTCCATCAAGCAACACGTCGCTGCAACCATCTCAGGTAGCATGTGTAAGCTGTGGCGGAGAGTATTCTTACTCCCAATGCTCCACTAACCCTGAGTCAGTGAACTACATCAACAACTTCAATAGGGGCAGCGACATCAATAACCCGTACTCCAACACGTACAATCCTGGATGGAGGCAGCATCCTAACTTCTCATGGAGCTCTCAAGGTTCGCAAACAGCAGGGCAATCATCAGGCCCATAGTTCCCAAACCGAGCATCAAACCCACCAGGGTTTACCCAGCAAGCAAGGCAACAGGGCGGTGATTTAGACCCATAGAACTCCATACTTTCCCTTCTGAAGGACTATATGATGAAAAAGGATGCAATCATCCAGAATCAACAAGTAACCTTGAGGAACCTTGAAACTCAAATGGGAAAACTCGCAACCGTTCTTAACAACAGACCCTCAGGATCCCTGCCCAGTGACACTGAAGTCCCCATGATCCAAGGAAGAGAGGAAGTCAAGCTGATTGCGCTCCAAAGTGGTAAAAGCCTAGAACCTATGAGAGCAACCAAGCACCCTATGGTTGTCACTAATCCAAGACCTGAGAAATCCAAGGATGGGCAGGAAATCACTGAAAGAACCCCTGAAGACGAGCAGAGGCAACCAAGACAGGCACAACCAGAACATGATCTAAGCACCACAACATTGCCTCCACTGGATGACCATGTGCACTACCCAACAAGGAATGCTACCGCCCCATCAATAAGGCTTAAACCTGACCTCGGACCTCTACTACCGCTAAGGCCACCCCGCCTTTTCCACAAAGGCTAAAGAAGCAAGGCCAGAGAAACAATTCAAGCAGTTCCTTGATATGCTACTAAGAATCGCACATTAATATTCCACTCGTGTAAGCTCTGGAACAAATGCCCTGCTACGTGAAGTTCATGAAGGAAATTCTGTCTAAAAAGAGGCGACTGGAAGAGTTTGAGACAGTAGCATTAACCCAGGACTGCAGTGCCATGTTAACCAATCGGCTACTGCCAAAATTAAAAGATCCTGGCAGCTTCACAATTCCTTGTGCAATCGAACCCAACTACTCTGGTAAAGCTCTGTGTGACCTAGGTGCTAGCATAAATCTCATGCCTATGTCAATTTTCAGGCAATTGGCAGTAGGAGAAGCTAGGCCCACAAGGGCCACATTACAACTCACTGATCACTCCATAGTGCTACCTGAAGGCAAGATTGAAGAAGTTCTGGTCAAAGTAGATAAGTTCATCTTCCCTATGGACTTCATCATCTTGGATTTCGAAGCAGATCACGACGTCCCAATTTTATTGGGAAGACCTTTCATGGCCACTTGTCGTACACTGATTGATATGTTAAAAGGGGAACTCACTATACGTACAAATGATGATAAGGTCACCTTCTCAATACTTAAAACCGCAAGATTCAAAGATCCAACTAAGAAGTACCAGACTTTTTCAGATGACAGTAAAGGCACTAAAGAAGCAGAGGACCTCCCTGCATCACCATAGCACGGCTGTGCTATAGCAAAGTCAGGCTGAAGACTTTAAACCAAGCGCTATTGGGAGGCAGCCCAAGGGTATTGTTCGTTAGCATCAACAAGGGAGTGAACGAGTCCAGCTTGGCATGTGCTACGACATACAGCATGACATCAGGCCCCTACGGCAAAAGCCCAGTTTGCACCAGGTACGCACCTCATCTCCAATATGGATATTCTGTGAATACTACTGACGAGTGGGCTACCCTATTGAGCCCACCACGCGCCAACTGAGAAGCCACATTGGCTAAGGAAGCCGTGATGATTCATATTCAAAATTCTCTCTTCCAGTCTATCTATTCCACTACCCTTACACCCACGTCTTTTCACTACCCACCGACTCATCTCTCCTTCCATACTCCTCCCAAGACACCCATGGTCCGGACAAAATGCACCGCACAACGTGGTCGGGCGCCCCCACCGGCATACGCTCGACAGCCTCCCGCCGCATTGCACCCACGGCACTGGCACCCCCAGTCCCCGCCCAAGTCTCACCACCCTCCTCTTCATCCACTAAACCCGAGCAGGTATCGGGCCCCACCGATTCTTCCGAGTGGTCGTACATCATGACTCACGCCCATCTCTACTTCCGATCGGCCACTGATATGAAGAAGCCACGCAAATGGCCGCGTCGGCTTCATCGCCTGCGTACGGAGCTCAAGACCCTTCGGAAAGACGATTGGGCAGCCCTGGTAGCCCATCGCCGTCCCGTACCAATGACCGTCTCCCTCTCCCGTTCCCCCTCAGCGATTCCCGTGGTCAACACCCTCGGCATTCGTCGGAGGACGACGCCATAACAGCACCCCAGCCCTTCCACCTCCTCCCGCCCCGTAGTTTTCTTTTTCTTTTGTTAATTTTAGTTTTGGTTTATTTTCTTTTTCTGTTTGGTTCTCCTGACCATTGCTCCGGCCAGACAACGTTCTCCCTGTGGCCCCTTTTGTGAATGTTTTTTGGTAATTTTCCTTCTCTTGCTCCCTGTTTTTCTCGCCCCCTCAATCTTCAATGCCCGCGCGCACTCGATTCTTGCATATTATTCTACAATGTGGGCATTGCATCGTTTAAGTGTAGGGGGGATAGATACCAATTTGATATAATCTGCCACAGATGTCTCTGTGATTGTGTGTTTGTGCTTTGATTCACCTTACGTGCTTTGATTCACCTTGCATTTAAGTTTTTGTGCACCTACTGAACTGAAATTTTTTGAAAATCTCCATGGTAAAGCATGAATAGGGCATTGTAGCAATGGAATGAATGCTTGTGTAACTAAACAGAGCACGATTGTTTAGGGGAACTGAACCTTTAGGCTTGGGAAATTGACAGTGCTAGCCAATCTGATACAAGGCAAAGTGGCAATGAGGAAGTTTAAAGGGAAGAACCCCCAATGGAAGGATTAAATTGAGCCTACTGCCTACTTGTTCTATTTTGAGTGCATGTCTGCTAGCATATGTTTGATCCTTGATTTGTCTTAGTTCTTCGATATACTATCTGACATCTGAGTTTGAAGTTCGTAGGAAAAAGGCATTCATGTCGTATCCATTATCCCCATAAGCAAGGTTATACAGACAGGAGTACCACAGCTATGAGCTTTTGTTCGCTTCATCTGATTTTGCCCAGGAGTGCAAAAAGCTAAGTGTGGGGGTATTTGATGAGCACAAATAATACCATGTTTTCCTATACTAATTGGCTGAATTGAATGTTAAATCCAAGCTTAACGATAGATAATCTAAGCAAAAGGGCATACATTTATGATATAGGGACTAAGGAGTAGAAATCATTTGCATGTGCTAAGAATGGAACAATTTACTGTGTTTTTTAGGGAAATCGTATAGCAAGGCTGATACGATGTTATAGCATTCTGACAGCAATTCAAATTGCAATACAAAGCATCCTGATTGCTATAGCAAAGTAGAGGAAGCAAGGCTATGCAATATGTTTTCTGACCTTTTTACCCATATGATTTCATGAATAAAATAAAGGGCGATATTGACAGATAGGTTGCTAACGTAACAGAATAGAAGATGCAGAGGATCGGAACTGAAAGATTTGGAGAATCCCGTAGAATCAATAGAAGCAATCTACTCGGATCCAAAGATATGATAGATTCCGACAGATTAGGAAAGACCCAGCTTGCTGTGACTTAAGCCGCAAGAAAAGAATGATTATAAAAGGAAAAGCAGAGCCAACCCTAACAGAGTCGGAGAGCCCTAGAACAAGATTCTGACTTTCGGTAGACTCAAGAGAAGAGTGAGAGATTTCACAAGAGCACGATACTTCCAGGACCGCCCAGCATCCTTTCCTGCAGTGCGACGGAACGAAGAAGACGTGGAGTGGTGACATGACAGGACCTCGACCACGCCGTCGGAAATTCCATCAAGCTTTCTGTTCTCTATTCTTTTTACCTTTGTTTTATTGATCATGGGTCATTCTGTTAGTGTCTATTTTGTGTGTCCCTCGTCAGTCATGAACAAAACTTTATATGGCTAGACAAGGATGAGTCTTTAAGTGTTGAATGATCCCAGTTGCAGTTTCTTAATTCAATAAATTTGGTTTGCGTATCGGTGTGCTTATTACTAGTCGGTTAACGGAAGTTAAGGGCTAGATGGCCCCGCCATCGGCAAGGAGTTGGGGTTAGACCTCTGAAAAATAGTGTTTGCTAGGCCGCCCGTGGACGGCGTGACCTATTATTGTAGGCTTCAGGAATGGGTCACCCTGAGAGTAATGCAGGCCTGACTAGAAAGTTATGATAGGAATATGGAAGGAGCATAGTTAGTATCAAATGTATCGGACGTGGAAGCTTCGGTAGATTATAGTGGTGGGTTAACCAAATAGCTTTGCAGTCGGTATCTATGCTGTAGCAATTGCGGAAGTCAGACAAGTATAGATGCTATAGCATCGGGGTAGAGCAACTGGGGGCTTGAAGCACTTAAGGATGATTCTCAGTCCAGCCTAACTTCTCACTGATATCTTCTCTCATTCATAGATCTTTTGTTTACATTTGCTAGTAGAACAGTCACGAAACCCCTCAACCAAATATATATATTTTCTGTTTTCACAACTGTCATAGCATCGGTGCATTACTCCTCGGTATCTCAGTCTCTGTGGGACGATACTCTACTTTCACTTTATTACTTGTTCGACTGGTTCACTTGCTATCAAGGAAATCAACCAACAGAGATACACTAGAGTATGATTCTATTCCATTTCTATGGAAAGCCCATTTTTTGAAGAATCACCATTATAAAAGTCCATGTTAGTTGATCAAAAGCCTTCAACAAATCTACTTTTAGAGCTGCTAACCTTTTCTTACCTTGCTTTGAATTATGAATCAGGTGGATCAAGTTAGAAGCTAGAAGATATTATCAGATATCATGTGCCCGTTAAGAAAGGCACTTTGGTTTGGGGCTATCAATTGCTTAAGACTTTGTTTAAGTCTGTTGCAAAGAACCTTGGAAATGATTTTGTAAGAGACATTACTGTTGGTCGATTTCCTTGATGGCAAGTGGACCAGTCGAACAAGTAATAAAGACTAAGTAGAGTATCGTCCCACAAAGATTGGATACCAAATGATGACACCGAATTGCATAATTAGTTGTGTTAAAAAGAAAATAACTTCGATTTGTTTAGGAGTTTTGATAGCTATACTAATAAACAGGAAATTAACTAAATGATCATAGTCGTAAGAAGATATCAGTAAGAAGATAGACTGAACTTGGAATCCCTTCTAAGCATATAATTCGCCCAGTTGCCTATACACAATGCTATAGCATTCGTACTGTATAGCTCTCACAAATGCTACAGCATGAACACCCTAAGCAAAGTTATTCAGATAACCACACCACACTAATCTACCGAAGCTCTCGCGTCCAATACATACAATCCTGTTCTGTACTTCTCCCATATATCTATGGCAATTTTCCTAGTTGGATTATCAATACAAATCATGGTGTATAGTTATGAGCTTAGATCCATTTCTTAAGTCTACAATAATAGGTCAAGCCTTGTACCAGCCTACCTAACAATCACTGCTTCTCATATGTCTAACCCCGGCTCCCTCTTAGTAAGCCAAGGCCACTGATCTAGCCCTTAGCTCTCGCTAATCGAGAAGAAATTAAATCACTGATAAGCAACAGAATATATTAAATTAAGAACTAGCAAATGGGTTCATTCTATACTTAGAAAATCATCCTTGTTCAGCCTCAGGAAGTTAGTTCATTACTGACGAGGGAATCATAGAATAGAGTACTACAGAATAGCCCATGATAAAAGATTGACTGAAATTAAAATAAAGAAATAGAAAGCTTGATGGAGGTTCAGACGGCGTGGAAGAAGCCCTGTCACGTCACAACTCCACGTCTTCTTCACTCCGTCTCACTGCAAGGAAGCATGTTGGGTTCTCTTGGAGTCCTCGTGCTTTGCAACTTCTCTCACTCTTCTTTTGAGTCTGGCTGTATAGGATTGGTCTTTGACTCTCGACGACTCGACTTCTTTTAGGGTTGGCTGTTGTTTCCTTAAATAGTCTGGTCTTACTTGCAGCATACGTTCAATGATCTGGGCCTTTCCAAATCTATTGAGATCCGATTGTATCTTCTTTTCTAATCTCGGTAGATTGATTCTGCTAATACTGCAGGATTCTTCAAATCTGATCCTCCGTATCTTCTATTTCAATACGTCAGCAATCTAACCATTATTCTCGCCCTGCAATGTATTTCCTAAAACAACCTTGACAGAAGATCAGGACATATGCCTCATAGCACTGCCTCATTTACTCTGCTATAGCTTCAGGGATGCGTTGTATTGCACTTCGGTAAAGCCGTCGTGATGCTATAGCATAGCATCAGCGATGCTATGCGACTTTCTCATAAAACCTTAAAACTTGCTCTTTCTTAGCACATATTTAGGATGTAAGTGGAATTTATCCTTAAGTTCCTTATACCATGAATTAATGCCTTTTTGTGTAGATTGACTGCAGTTAAGCTGATATTCACCATACAATTCAGTCATAAGGGCTTTTTGGGTTGTAATGGTGTGGATAGCTATATGTGGAGATGAAAAACAAAGTCAATGTTATGGCATGGTATTAGACAGGTTTCTTAACTTAGCCGGGTGCCTCTATTGAACTTTATATTCCTTTACTGCTCTTTATTCTAATCTTCCTTCTTTCATTTTCGTTTTCTTCTACTTTCTTCTCCTCTTTTTTTCTTTCTTTGTTTTTTTTATAAGCTAAGCAAAACAACATCTCTTTTGCAGCATTTTTAGTGGAGGCACTCTGCCGTAACATTTCTTCACAGTTTTCTTTGAGCTCATCTGTCTAACTAGTCTGCTATAGCGCAATCGTGTAGGCTCAATGGGGTAGCAAAATGGGGATGATGTTAAATGGTTTGTGTATGGGAATGATGGTTATGACATGAATGCCTTTATCCTACGACTATTTGCTCATAAATCAAATAGTTTATCAAAGAATTAAGACAAAGCAAAGATCAATCATGGGTTAGCTGACATGCACACCAGAATAGAAAAATTAGGCTCAATTAAATCCTTTCATTGTGGGTTCTCTCTCTATTCTTCCTCATCGTCACTTTACCACATACCACGTTAACTAGCACTGTCAATTTGCTAAGCCTATCGGTTTAGTTTCCATCAGGCAGTCTGCTATGCCTAGTTGTACAGATGTTCATCCTACTGTGATAGGTTTCTGTTCATGATCTAGCAGATAAGATTTTAAAATTCTGCCCTTTTGCACATTAGCTAAATCTGGGTTATTTTAAGCATATTCAAACAGCAAGTTGCAAATAAAATTATCCCTCCCCCCACACTTAATCGATGCAATGCCCTTATTGCAGTATGAAAGAGTCAAAATAAAAACGAGCGGTACTGGGGGGCAAACAATAAACAGAAAGCAGATTGATCAAAACCAACAGTCATAAAAGGGCCCTGGGGCAAACGCCCAGGGCAGCATCATATAGTAAGTGTATGACGGGAATACAAAAGAACAACAAAAACAACATAAGAACTACGGGCCGGGAGGGCGGGTGCACTGGACGAGCCCGGTGGGTCAGGAGGCCTTGCAGGTGGAGGCGGTGCGCGGCCGAAATCTGAACGGGTGGCCAAGAGAAAGTACGTCATGAATAGCACCTCTCGGTGATCCGGCGGAATGGGAGTGTCGGCCATAATCGGTTCGTTGGGGTCAACCACCCAGGATGGTAGGTCGGGATGAGGGAATAGTACGGGAGGAGGATTAGCGGCCGATAGTGGAGGCGGGTCGGGCACAAAGGGCGGCCAATCGGTGGCGAGGTGGGATTGTAGAGAGTGAATCCGGTCGGAATCGGGGGTGGGTCCTTAGGGGAAAGCAACATGGATGTCTCGAGGAGGATGGTAAAGGGGATTGGGGGTTGAAGTAGGGGCGGATGGTGGATGGACTTTTGGAGCATGCGATGGTGACAGTGACCGCGGGTTGGAGGTCACGGTTGGAGAGGAAAACAGCCGTGCTGGAGTGTGGTAATGAAGCGAACCATACTCAGCGGGTCAGGGGAGGAGGGGAGATAGAGAAATGGTAGGGAGGGGTTTATCTATATATATCACAAAATGGTGGCTCACACAGGCAGACTGAAGGGAGTCAGAACGACACACTGGTTGGGGTGGGCCGCTTAGACATGGACCTTAGGGGAAACCAAAAAGTATATGATCGTACAAAAATGTGGCGTACGTGGGCTGAGTAAGGTGGCGGACTATCGAGCCGTAGAGTATGCTATGGCTTGATCATGCTGGTTTGTTGTTGCTGACTTCCAAAGAGAACCCCTACAAACATGAGAATTACGAAAATAGAAAACAGAGACAAAGTAGTCGGCCTGCCTCCCCGTAGCGCTTGGTTTATTGTCCTCGGCCCGGACAAGGTGCGTGGAACTTAGGGTGATATGGGGTCAATGGCCTTCTTGTCTCTCGGGACTGAACCTGACCAATAGTGCTTAACTTGTTGGCCGTTGACCCCGAATACGTCTCCGGTGGCCGGGTTTCGAGTTCATTGGCACCATGTGCTGTGAGGACATGGATCACAAAAGGGAGCTTTAGTCAACATCCTGTGTTGATCCTCATTCTAATAATCTATTATCAAGGGAGCTTGATTCGAGGCAGACAAGGATTCAACTTGAGGCAATATAATTCCAGCGTTTTTGCAACTCCTGAACGGGCTTTCAACTTCAAAACATCATATCTCATTCAATTAATCTGTATTTTTCATATTCTTGATGTTTTTGGAAAGGTATGAGTCTAGTTTCATATGCCACTGATTTCAGCTCAATCGGATGTGTGGTTTGTGAGATACGCTCAAAATACCAAAGCTTGGTTTGTGTGGCGTGAATTTCACTATCATCTTCCAAAATTCATAACTCCTTCATCTGACCTCCTTTGGACTTGAATTTTATGTCAAAATGATGCATTGGAAGTCTAGTTTCTAAGAAAATTGGTTTCACCTCAATCCGATCTCTCGGTTTAGGAGATATCGTTGAATTACCGAGATGTCACCTGAGTGAAACATGAAAAAGAGGTTGCTAAAAAACACTTATTAACTAGAAACATTTAAGTGTTGCCTTGAGTCATAAATTTGATGCCTTGAGTTAACATGACTTGAGGTAGATAATAAATGACTAGAGGCATAGTCTTTGATATAATTGGAAATGGCTAAGCGTCGACTTGACTGGAGGCAAGAATAAAGTGCCTTGAGTCAAGTTGCCTTGAGGCAATAAATAAATAACTTGAGGCAATTCACGATAGTTAGAAAAGATGAAAGAAGAAATGTCTAGAGTCATATATTTATGCCTTGAGTTATATTGCCTTGAGGCAATAAGTGAGTTACTATAGGCATGTAATGATTTTTGCAAGAATAACGAGAATGCCATTGATGCTGGAGGTAAAAATGAGAATACCCATGCCTTGAGGCACTTACTAATTGACTATAGGCAAATGGAGAAGTTCAAAAAAAATTACAATTCGCCATTAAAATGAATTTCAGCATAATTACGATTTTGCCATTATGAACTGAATTTGGAGACATATGGGTGAAATCATCGGGAATGACTTTAGGCAACAAACTCAATGACTAGAGGCAAGAAGAGAAGTTCAGCATATTTAGGGTTTTGCCATTAAGAGTGGATTTTCACCATAATTACGATCTTGCCATTTTCAAGTGGATTTTTAAAACATATGCCACGGAGGTAAGATATTGGATGATTAGAGGCAAACCGGAAACTCCAAATTTTCATCTAAAATTAAGATTCAATTACATTATAATTGTTATCATCAAAACATCAAAAACATGAGAACTAACAGAATGTCATTCAGGGGAGATTATCTGAAAAAGTTGAAGAAAAGCACAAAGGGAAACACCCTGTTGACGGCGGGACATACATGGACCATTAGAATGAGATTGGATCGGATAAATTGAAAATTGTAGTGGTAAAGTTAAGGGCAGATTTGGTGGGCCCAAAGTGGCGCCACCTTGCCCCCCATAATCATTAAAAACGTGCTTGAAGAAAAAGAAATAGAAAAGTCAATCCAAAAGTCAAAGTGTGGGACCCACTTGCTGGAAAAAGGGGAATTAATCAGATAAATTAGGAAAATTAAACTAAAATTATAGAATCTGATTTGAGGGGTCCAAAAGGCACCACCTAGTCCTAAGAAGTGTCTAGAAAACTTGGGGAAAAGAAAAGAATAATAAAGGAGTTCCGAGCCAAAATTGGTAATTTTCATAAATTTCGGGCCATAGTAGGTAATTTTTCCCAAATGAAAAGTAAATATCTAGATATTTTCATGGAGGATGCACCACATTGAAGGTCAGGAACTCTCTATATTTTCTTGGAGAAAAATTCAAAAAGTCGATGAATTCCATTAATTACGGAATGAGTTTTACTCCGGTTATTCCAGCTAATCAAATACTTTTACTATTATTTAATTCACATGCTCTCTCTCTCTCCTAGACCAAGTGAGCACGAAATTTTGCAAAATAAAGAGAGAAGAGCTCAGCAAGTTTCAATAGCCAAATCAACTCCAAGCTACTAAGATTATCAACCAAACCTCCGATTCAGGTAAACACCGAAAACCCAAACCAGTTAACTTAAACTTGTGATTTTCATTCAAGGGGTTGGGGGCATGGTGTTGCAATCTGATTTTGGTGTTTTTGATGGCCTCAAATTTTTTAAAACATGATTTTGTATGGGGTTAATCTATGGTTTGATTTTCCGAACTCGAAACACCGAAGGAACCTTAAGAACAAGCTTATTGTTGATTCTGGAAATTCGGGCAGCAAACTTTCAACTGGGTTCTAAAAATAGTAAATGAACTTGGAATAATCTGAAATTGTTTAGGTAGAAATTAAACTTCCTGAGCTTCACCATGATTATAATTTTGCATCATTTTGATTTTTCTACTAAGAGATAAAAATTGCTAAAGTTAACCCGAAGCATCAGGTCGAATCTGGACCATAGGGTAGAAAAATGGTTACACGCCAAAATATATGTCCTTTTGGTCTCTATAAATATTTTTCCTAGATGATAACATTTCAATGGTTCAAATGGAACTAGTTTCATGCAAATAATAGTTTTCTAGAATTTATTAAAAATGTTTGAAGTTGGGTAAAATTTTCTGGATTCTCTGGAAATTTGGTGTTGGGCTCGGTTTTGAAGGAAACCGAGAGGGTATTTTTGGAAAATACTCAAATAAATTATTTTTGTGTTATTTAGGGTCAAAAAATATTTTGGAAAGCTAGTGGGGCCCTTAAAATTATAAGACGGTATATTTATCATTAGGTAGTAACCACTTTACTCACACACTTTTAAGTGTTTTGTTGTATGTTTTGCTTGCCATATGTATTTTTGTGTTTGTTGTGCCAAATATGCATACAGAGCATGATTGTGATTGTGTCCCTAGCGCTGAAGGTGCCTATTAGGGTCTGCTTGTGTGGCAACTCAACAGAAACAGGCGTGTGATCCCGGTAATTCCGGGGCCTGCCTTGGTAAGGCAGCCCGATGGTGCGAAGATGTGTTATTGTTTATGTTTCTGTTTGCATATTATGGTGTATTTGGCATACTATTTGTGTTCACATATATTACATAGTTGCATGCATACACATCACACAATATTGCATGAGTATTGATGGTTACTTTGGGGCCATTGTCATACTCCAAAAGATTTTGGTGACATAGGGGGTCATGGCGGAAGTTTGAAGTACCTTCTTGGAGAGGTAGGGTATATCAGTGCTGATTGAAGAATAAGGAATGCCCTATTATACTTTGTATTTATTTTGGAATGACTATACATATATATTTGGTATTTTATTTTGGATAACTGTACCCTTAACCCTTCGAGGACTTTTACTCTTTGGTTATTTACACTTTTACTAGTACAGTAAGTAGTCTCAACCGGTTAAAAGCTCTATTGCGCTTACTCTGATACAAGTTAAATGGACCTAATAATGAAGGAAAGGTAACTAAGTAAAAGAATCCCTCTAACCTGCCACCCAAAAGGGGGATGCCGGTAACGGTGTAACAATAGTAAATGGAGTAAAACATCTTGTCATGCCGTTGACCGAGTACTGATCCAACGGCCGAATCGCTCGCATCACACATGAGCTTGAAGGGTAAATTCCAATCAGGGGCCCGTATGATCGGGGTGGTGGTGAGCTTCTTTTTGATGGTTTGGAATGCCTCAAGACATGCTACGTCAAAATTGAATGGGGTATCGAGTTCAAGCAATGCACATAGTGGTTTTTTGATTTTGGAGAAGTCCTTAATGAAGCGACGGTAGAATCCGACATGTCCCAAGAAACTTCTTATCCCCTTGACGGTGGTAGGTAGCGGTAACCGTTCAATAACTTCTACCTACACTCGATCAACTTCAATTCCTCTTTTTGAGATCTTGTGACCCAACACTATTCCTTCAGTTGCCATGAAGTGGCATTTCTCCTAGTTTAGCACTAGATTGGTTTCTTCACAGTGTTGTATGACTTTTTCAAGGTTCTGCAGGCAGTTTTCATATGATTAGCTAAAAACTGAGAAGTCATCCATGAAGATTTCAATGGATTTTTCCACCATATCAAAGAATATCGCCATCATACATCATTGAAGTATTGTGGGGGCATTGCATAGTCCACAAGGCATCCGCCGGAAGGCGAAGGTACCATATGGACATGTGAACGTGGTCTTGCTCTGATCTTGTGGTGCTACAACAATTTGATTATATCCAGAGTATCTATCCAAAAAGCAGTAATACTCTTTGCCAGCCAGTCTATCTAACATTTGATCGATGAAGGGCAGTGGGAAGTGATCCTTGAGTGTGGATTTATTAAGTTTCCGGTAATCCATACATATTCTCCAACCAGTGACCGTGCGTGTAGGAATCAGTTCATTCTTGTCATTTTCTACAATGGTAATTCCTCCTTTCTTAGGTACAGATTATACTGGACTAACCGACTTGCTGTCAGAAATAGGGTAGATAATTCCAGTATCTAACCATTTAATAATCTCCTTTCGCACGACTTCTTTCATGATCGGGTTTAGTCTTCATTGTTGCTCAACCAAGTTTCGACATCCGTCTATGAGACGGATTTTGTGCAGGCATAGTAATGGGCTTATCCCTTAATGTCAGCGATGGTCCAACCAAAAGCTCTCTTAAATTTAGTGAGTATAGCCAGGAGTTTGGTCTCCTGGTTGCTAGTGAGCTGAGCAGAGACAATAACTGGTAATGTCTGATTATCCCCCACGTAAGCATATTTGAAATTGTCAGGCAAAGGCTTGAGGTTTAATGTTGATGGCGCCTCTATGGATGGCTTGACTGTGTGCATCCGGTACTGGACAACCTCCAAAAATTCAAACATTAATTGTCTTGTTGTATTGAGGTTGTTGTTGTCCCTACAATCCAAGAGAACTGCCTGGGTGGTATGTTCATTACCCGATGCTAGTTCTATCTCTCCGAGTGTCTGGGTGTACGACTCTTAGAAGGCTTCCTGTATTACTTCATCCATGGTATCGATAGCGGAGCAAGTCTCCGTGTCATCAATGTATTGCATTGCTTTAAACAGATTGAATTTGACCTTCTCGTCATTCATTTTTAGTGTGAGCTCTCCTTCATGCACGTCCACCAGTGCCTGTTCGATAGCCAAGAATGGCCTTCCTAGAATGATTGGTGTTTCTGTTGGGATCTGTACACGCAACGGAATAAAAAAAAACTTTTACGAATCCCTTCGGAGGATTGCTCAACTACATTTAAACCAAGGTTCGTTAGAAACCATACCTATGCGAATTGGTGAGTGTCTCTTTTGAATTTGATCACGGGGCTACCTGCTCGAACACCAGGAGCTGACTCAGCAAATCGCCTCCTTCTACTGGTATCCACACGAATGGCCTTGAACACGGATGGCAGCGTGCTAGTGCCTTCAGTATTCTCGCGTCTCTCCTTTTCTCTCCAGGGTTTCTTGCGACTTCTCTAATTCATTCATTTACTCAATACGACTAGATCAATATCTTTTTAAAGAGTTTCTAAAACCCTAATGAGTCATATTAAAATATTCCAAAATTAATCTTGAAATTCAAATCTGAATTAAAATAATATATTAATTAAATCTGTCAACAGATCTAATCAAATATATTTATTTAATCGAATTATGAGCTTTGATTTAATTTATCTTTATAAATTAAATATGAGATATGATACTTTCTATTTAATTAAATATGAGATATTATATCTCAATTTAACTAAATTTGAGATACTATATCTTTATTCGAAAATTAAATCGAGGTACAATATCTCAATTTATTATAGTTATTTAATTTATCAAATAAATTAAATACTTTATATAATAATATTATTATTATCTATAAATAATATCATTATTATTTTCAAATTTAATAATAAATATATATATACATATATATATATGTCCATCCTAGATTAAATATTGTATTCATTAAATCTTGAATATATATATATATATATATAAGATTCAATGAATCTGGACACTTTTGCTCGTGTTGGTCTATTCTTGTGTGTGACCCTACAGACCCACATGAGATTGGTAGCGGGCCAATACTGTACCAGCCCACAAGTGGCAAGCGGCCTCTAGAAAGACATTGTGACTACCCAATTCATATGGGGATTGATGATACGATACTACCTATCGTATAACCATGTCACGTCTCTTTTGTCACGTGAAAATTTGGTCAAGGATGAGGCATGGATAATGTCAACTTCCTGCTCTTGACCATTACTTTCTTGATTCTCGAGTAGTCTAATAATTAAAATGGAAACTCCTTTCCATCGTAGTATGGCCATATGTTTCTTACACTAACTCATCGATGGGCCCAGTATTATTTCTCTACAAATGTGAGGGACAAATTCCATCTTGACATTCACATTCCTCTGCATGAAAACCACTGATCCCGATCCAAGCCTTTATCATCACCTGGTCAAAGGTGACTTTTGACGAGGTCAAAGATCAGCGACTCATCATGTAGGAAATCATGATGATCTCAGGTCAAAGGGCATTGTGATGCGGTTATACATGTGAAAAGCTTATGACTTAATCCATGTAGGTTTCTCATAGTGGGTCGGTCCAACACCTTGTACTCTTACAAGTGCCTATGACTTTGATTCACATCTCCATAGGTCGTCAAAGTCATACTGGTCTTATTTCATCTTCGCTCCCACGTAGATGACCAGCTAGGGGCATTTAGGATAATCTATAAGATATATCCAAGGATACAGTTATCACTATAAACATGCAAATGAAATGATAACTAAATGAAGAACAATGACTTGCCCTTAGGGCATAATTTCCAACAGACTCCTACTTGCACTAGGTGCAATCATTAATTACTCTAATTCCCATTACCCTAACATGACGCTCATGTTTTGCTTGCGCAAGTGGCCTAATAAGAGGATCAGCTACATTGACTTCTTCTAGTTCTTTGCATACTTTTATGTCACCTCTATCATTGATTTCTCTGATAAGATGAAATCGCCTTAGTATATGCTTGGTCCTTTGATAGCCCCGCTATTATCACAAAACATGTCTATTGGATTTGAGATGGTAGGAACCACCCCAAGTTCATTGATGAACTTTCTAATCCAAATGGCCTCCTTAGCTACATCTGATGCTCCTATATACTCAGCTTCTATTGCAGAATCAGCTAAGTGCTCTACTTAGAGTTCTTCTAGCTTATCGCACTACCATTCAACATGAATACATATCCTGATTGCGATCTTGAATCATCTTGGTCAGTTTGGAAACTCGCATCTGTGAACCAGTCACACAAAGCTCATCCTTCAACCCACTATATACCAAGAACAAGTCCTTAGTCCTTCTTAAGTACTTAAGGATACTCTTGACAGTAGTCTAGTGACCTTCACCGGGATCTTGTTGATATCTGCTGGTCATAGTCAAGGTAAATGACACATCCGGTCGAGTACATAACATGGCATACATGATAGATCCAATGGCGGAGGCATATGGAATCTAACTCATGCGATCTCTTTGATCTTTTGTACTAGCACACTGATCCTTACTGAGATGAATGCCATGAGACTTGGGTATGCAACCCCTTTTAGAATCTACATATTGAACCTATGCAGTATCTTGTCTATGTATGTGCTCTAACTTAGGCCTATCAGCCTTTTGGATCTATCTCTATAAATCTTGATCCCTATGATATAAGTGGCTTCGCCTAAATCTTTCATTGAGAAAGACTTTCCCAACCAAGACTTGACACTCTGTAAGGTAGGAATGTCATTCCCAATGAGTAGGATGTCATCAACATAAAGCACCATAAATACAACTGTGCTCCCACTAACCTTCTTGTAAACACAAGGTTCATCGATGTTTTGAATGAATCCAAACTCCTTGACTACTTCATCAAAACGTCGATTCCAGCTCTGAGATGCTTGCTTCAATCCATAAATGGATCTTTGGAGCTTACATACTTTACCAGAGTCCTCTGGACACATAAAGCCTTCAGGTTGTGTCATTTACACATCCTCAATGAGCTTTCCGTTAAGGAAGGTTGTTTTGACGTCCATCTGCCATATCTCATAGTCATAATATGATGTAATGGCGAGAATGATTCTGATTGATTTGGCCATTGTGACTGGGGAAAAGGTTTCATCATAGTCAACACCATGAGTCTGAGTGAATCCTTTTGCAACTAGTAGTGCCTTGAAGACATTTACTTTGCCATCCATGTCAGTTTTCTCTCTGAAAACCCACTTGCACCCAATGGTTTTTACACCTTCAGGTGGACTGACTAAGGTTCATACCTTATTGTTGTACATAAATTGCATTTCAGACATCATGACATTAAGCCATTCTTCGGAGTTTGGTCCCACCACGGCCTCCCGATAAGTAGTTGGCTCATTCTGCTCAATGAACAAAACATTAGAACTTCTAGTAATCAGAAATCCGTATCTCTGAGGCTGTAGCCATGATCTATCGGACCTTCGCGGGCCTTGTGTTACTTGAGTAGGCTCAACAACTTGTTGTGAGTCTTCTCTATTTTCAATTTGTGGTTCTACATTGTCTTGTAACTCTCGAACTTCTTTGAGGTTCACCTTACTCCCACTGATTCTTTTAGAGATAAACTCTTTTCAAAAGATACCATTGTGGGTAACAAACACTTTATAATCCGTGTGATTGTAGACATAGTATCCCTTAGTTTCCTTAGGATACCCTACAAAAAGGCATTTTTGAGGATCTGGATGATAATTTATCCGAGGCATAGTGTTTAACGTAAACCTCACATCCCCAAATTTTAAGAAAGGACAAACTGGGTTTCTTCCCAGCCCATATCTCATATGGTGTCTTTTCAACTGCCTTTGATGGAACACGACTTAGTTTGAACACAGCTATTTCTAAGGCATGGCCCCAAAAGGAAGGTGGAGGGTTAGTTGTGAGATGATCCCACAACTCCTAAGATAGTCAATGAACTCTTGGCTCAAATATTCACCACCTCGATCAAATCGAAGTGCCTTAATTGTTTTGCCAAGTTGGTTTTGCACTTCATCTTGAAACGTTTTGAACATTTCAAAAGATTCAAACTTATGTTTCATTATATAGATATACCCATATCTACTAAAATTGTCTATAAATGTAATGAAGTACAAATGACCTCCTCTGGCAGATATATTCGTTGGTCCACAGACATTAGTATGCATGAGGCTCAATAAATCAATGGCCCTTTCACTACGCCCAGAAAAAGGTGATTTTGTCATCTTTCCCAATAACAAGAATCACATGTACCAAATGATTCAAAATCAAATGAGTTAAGAAATCCATCTTAATGGAGTTTCGAAATGCATTTCTCATTTATATGGCGTAGATGACAATGCCATAGGTAGGTCAGACTCAAATCTTTTGACTTGATCCTTTTGGTAGTTTATGTCATTGATATGTCCATTCAATTTTCTACTATCCTTGAGACCCTGTACATTTATACAAATGTGTGATCCACATGTAGTATCTAACACCCATGTTGAGGAAGCAGAAAAGTGAATATCTATGGCAAAGATACCTGAAGCGATAGCCCCGCCATCCTTCATGTTCTTTTCAAATCTTTGAGGTAGAGTTTGCAATTCTTCTTGCAATGAGTGATTTCATTGCCGAATAAGCAAACCCCATCCTTAGGAGGTTTTGCCTTCTTGGCCTTCCGTTTCATACCCCTTCCTTTATGAACAAACAAAATAGTACTGGGCCTATTCTTAAGGCTCAGCTTAGCAGTTTTGAGCATCCGATGCAGTTCAGAAATTGATTCCTCCTTATTGTTCATGTTGTAATCCCTAACAAAGTTATCATAACTTCCTAGGAGTGAGTTCAAGATCACATCTGTAGCTAACTCCTGGGATATGGGGAATCCAAGCCTCTCAAGGTGATCAATGTAGCCTTTCATTTTCAACAAATGAGGACTAACTGATTTACCTTCAGCCATCTTGCAAGAAAATAAGGCTTTTGTGATCTCATACCTCTCTTGCCTTGCCTGTTACTGGAACATTTCCATTAGATGATCAATCATCTCAGAGACCTCTATATGTTCCATTTCTCCATCGAGGTCTGGAAACATAATGGCAGGCATTAGGCATCCTGTATCCATAGAGGCATTTTGATGCTTTATATAAGCATCAATCTGAGCTCTTGGATCATTAGCTGTAGGCTCGTAAGGAATGGATTGATTGATGAGACACTCCTTTCTTTCATGTTTAAGATCAACACTTAAGTTCCCAAACATGTCAAGAATGTTTGTCTCATCGAGTTCGTCCTTCTCAGGGACCGATCACATTGATGGTGTTGTAGTATTGCTGGACAACATGATTCTACAATTAAAATATATGCAAAGTTTAATTAGTAACCTCCCACTGAATTAACAACTCTCATTGTAATTAGTGGGCTAAGACCCATATTTGGCTTAAATTTAAGTTCGCTTTGGTAGGACGCTTAAAATCAAGTTATTTAGGTAGGCGACGTCTTTGCCAATTACATCGCATGTAACTCTTAGATATTTATGGCATTCGATCATCATATGACCGAAACGTTTAATCCCATCTAATGCCTTGAGATCCAAAACCATTTTGATAATTTCAATTAAGTGAAGACAATAATGAATGCTGAGTATCACGATTACTTACTCTTGTCTCACCAAGATAACTCAAATGCATCCACTTTAGTGGAACATTGATAATTGAATATTTCATACACTACTTTTTGCCTCTTGATTTATAATTTAGGACTATTTAGCTAATAAATAATGGCTTTTATACTTATTTGGGCTTTGGGCCTTTTATTATATTTTAGCCATTATTTAATACTAAATTCAAGTTTTACATTACTTCACCATTTTTACCATAACTCTTGAACCAGACGTCAGATTTGCCTCATTTTTGTCTCATATTTTAGATGATTCAGAGAGCTACAATTGTTATGAAGACATGAAGAGAAAATTCAGACAAGAGGGCGGTCGATTTGGACCCGAAGTCATGTATTGTTGGGCTCAAATTATGTAATTAAAGCCCATTTTATTTTATTTTCGTTTTGGGCTGACCCATTTCCATTTTAGATTTAGGTTTAAGTTAGATGGCAGCCACAAACATTCAGTCATTCACATTTTTAGATAGTTTTGAATCAAATACAGAAGTTTTATGTTCTCTCATCTAATCTTCCCCTATTCATCGTGTTCTTCGTGTTCATGATGAACTTCTTCATTTTGCGTTCGATTTTCGTTACTGCATAACCATGACTAGCTAAGCTACTGTGATTGACCCATAGATTGAGGATTCCACTATCCAGAGGACTCGTTCTTAATGGTAACAAATTCGTTTCTGTTTTGTAATTTCAGATTCGATTTACTTTCGGATTGAGTGTTAGATTTAACGCCCAGATCGACATTTCCCAAGGACGTAGTTCGAACTAGGTTAAAGTATTTTTGTGTGATCGTACAGTGATACGCCATTGATTCGAACAAATTCTGAACGATTGTTCAGTTGAGGGAATCTCTAGGAAAATGCAGAGATTTCGGTTTGTCCAGAGTCGATCACGAGTTCGGTTATAAATCTGTTTTCGTCGAGGACGGAAGTGGTGGAATTCGAAATCCTGGGTTAATCTTGTTTATCTGTTTAATCTGTGTTTACTTCGTTCAGTTTATTTTATTTCATTTTTATTCTCTTTGAATCAAAACCCCCAATTTTTTTTTTTATTTTTGTTCGAATTGAACCATTTTGCAAATTCATTGGGAAACGACCAGGTTACATTATCGCAAATCCTTTTCTAATCTGGTTATTTTGGGAGATTACGGCAAATCTCTGTCAAAATATTGCGCCGCTACCGGGGAGTTTGCATCGGTTTGATTAGTAACGTAGTGTAAATAACTTCGTTTTTCAATTAGTTTAGGTGGTTCGGGTGGTTTGGACGAAATTTCTCACCCGGATCACTCAAACCAGGTCTTATTCACAAGGAATTGGGCATTCTAAGAAAGAGTCACTCTCCTTGGGAGTGAGGTATACCCTATTTTCCCCAAATTCCAACGTTTAGACCACTTTTTCGCTGTTTTAATTTCCGATTTCATGATTTCTACCAGTCAGTTTTTTTCGGAGTATCTTTGAATGAGCTGAAATTTGGTACAGTGATAGAAAATGGCCTATCTCACAACGCACATCGAAAATAAAGATTTTCGATGCGCTAATCTCCGTTTTGCCAAATTCCATCGTTTATACCACTTTTTCAATTTTTGAAGTTTTTATTGCATTTTTGGGTTCCCCAATGGTCTAGGAGTTGCCCTGTCCAAGTCCCATAAATTTTAAAAATTATTTGATAGTGCTTTGGGCTTGTTTCGGTCAAATTCTACCATAGGTTTTTGTTTTTGTGTTTGCTTTTGTGTGTCTTGGTGCTTTTCTACTTTTTACCACTTTTAGTGACATTTTGGTAATTCTGATTGGCTGCAAATTATGCCTTGTGATTATGCTCCATGAGTACTAGGAGCACTACCAATCTAGAAGACTTGTTGCCATTTGATCCTGAAATAGAAAGAACAATTCTTCTTGCTAGAAGAGTTGTTAGGCTAAGTCGTGGGATTAATCTGCGAATTGAACATTGAACTTGAGTCGATTGTGGCCATTCGATTGTGTCCATACTTGTTGATCTTTCGATTGTGTTTCGATAGTACTTCGATAGTCTTGTTGTTTTCACCGATTCTAGTAGCAATTTTCCTAACTCGAGAAATTATGGCGAAGAACACGGAAAATCGTCCTACTTTAAAGGAATTGAATGAACTGATGTTAATTATCAACCTTTGTGCATCCAATATCCCGCCCCTTGCTGCTAACTTTGAGCTTAAATCTGGTCTAATACACTTTTGCCTAAGTTTCATGGTCTTTCGGTGAGTGTGCCATTAAGCATTTGAAGGAATTCCATCTAGTGTGCAAAGACAATGAAACCACATGCCATTGATGAAGATCAAATCAAGTGAGAGCTTTTCGTTTCTCATTGGAAGGTGGAGCCAAAGACAGGTTGTACCTCCAGCCTTCATCTATTGGGAGCTGGGTGATGTTCGAGAGGTTATTTATGGAGAAATATTACCCTGCCTCAAGAGCAACTACGATCAAGAAGGAAATTGCCAACATTAAACAGGCCAATTGGGAGACTTTGCATGAGTCTTGTGTTGGGATCCGTACAACACGGCGGATTACAATTTATATGAATCCCGTCCTGAGGATCACTCGGGTGCGTTTAAACCAAGGCTAGGGATCCGGATATTACCTTTAGAGAATTCGTCGCGTCTTGTTCTTCCTTGAACAAGTGGGCTACCTCTCGATCGATCAGGAAGACGACTCGTAGAATCGGCTTCCTCCACGGTATCCACACGAACAATTCCCGAACACGGCTACGACGGCATGCTAGCGTCTCTTTTGCGTCTCTCTCAATTTTCACTCTAGGGTTTCTCGCAGCTTTTTTCAGAATACGCTGTTGAATGTCCCGTAGGTTTTCTAAAACCTGTTTAGCGTATTATAAGAAAAATTAATCGTATTAATTTTGAAATTCAAACTTTAGATCTAGATTAAATATATTAATTAAATCCATCTAATAGATCTAATCTAATAATATTTATTTAATCAATTTAAAAGCGGATCTGAAATTCGAATTTTGAATCGGATTAAAAATAGATTAATTAAATCTATCGATAGATCTAATCAAATATATTTATTTAATCCAAATTTAAAAGCCTTCATATTTAATTTATCTCTATAAATTAAATCCGAAATGATATCTATCTATTTAATTAAATCGAGATACAATATCTCAATTTAAATTAAACAGATATATGATATTCTTTTATTCGAAAATTAAATGAGATACAATATCTATAATTGTTTTAGATATTTAATTTATCAAATAAATTAAATACAAAACAAATATTATATATAATAATATTATAATCTCCATTAATAATATTAATATATATATTAATTTTGAATTTAACATATATACATATATATATGTATATCCTAGATTAAATTTAGTATTAATTTAATCTCAGATTAATATGAGATTCAATGAATCTGGACACTTTTGCTCGTGTTAGATTATTCTTGTGTGCGACCCTGCAGGGCCATATGAGATTGGCAGTGGGCCAATACTGTATCAGCCCACAAGTCACAACCGACCTCTAGCAAGACATTACGACTACCCAATTCACATGGGGATCGATGACACGATACTACCTATCGTACAACCATGTCACGTCCCTTTTGTCACGCGATAATTTGGTCAAGGATGAGGCATGGATAATGTCAACTTCCTTTTCTTGACCATTACTTTCTCGATTCTTGAGTAGTCTAACAAGTGAAATGGAAACTCCTTTCCATCACCGGTATGGCCATACATTTCTTAGACTCACTCATCGGGGCCCAGTATTATCTCTCTACAAATATGAGGGACAAATTCCATCTTGACCATTCACATCCCTCCGCATGAAAACCACTGATCCCGATCCCAGCCTTTATCATCACCCTGTCAAAGGTGACTTTTGACTAGGTCAAAGGTCAGTGACTCATCATATAGGAATCCATGATAATCTCAGGTCATAGGGCGTCGTGACGCGATTATACATGAGATAAGCTTATGACTAGATCCATGCAGCTTTCTCATAGTGGGTCGGTCCAAGACCTTGTACTCTTACAAGTGCCCATGACTTTGATTCGTATCTCCATACCTCATCAAAGTCATATCTTGGTCTTATCTCATCTTCGCTCCGCGTAGATGACCGAGCCGAGGACATTTAGGATATCATCTATAGGATATATCCAGGGATCAGTTATCACTGTAAACATGCGAATGAAGTGATAACTCAATTTGAGAACAATGACTTGCCCTAGGGCATAATTTCCAACATACTGGGAGAGGTTCAAAAGGTTATGTGCAAGTCATGTCGGACCACCGAGATCCGAGCAACTATTGATTACCCATTTCTATGATGGTCGCTACCGGTAGACAAAGGTTTGGTGGATGCTTCTAGCGGTGGGGCTCTACGTAACAAGACACCCGAAGATGCCCGAGAATTGATATTCGAGATGGCGCCAACTCTCGGCAATTTGGCACCGGGGCCAATAGTACTCATGTTTACCATGTACAAATACCTCCAGTCCAGTATGATTCTCAGAGATTAGAGAATAGATTTGATGATCTAACCTCTCTGGTGAGGCAGCTGGCAGTGACAAAGACAGTACAATCTTCTCCTCCTCAGATTGGGTACTCATGTGGGTTGTCCGACCCTTACCATTCTCGACTCTTGCCCTACCTTGCATGATCGCTTATCAAGACCGGTCCAAGTAGCTTCGCATGGGTGCTTTTCCGGGAAAGCCACAATACCCGAGAATAATGCATTCTCCAATACCTACGAGTCCTGGTTGGAGAAGTCACCCTAATTTCCGTTGGAACCGAATCGAACCCGAGTAACCAATATCGCAGAAGTCAGGAATTACCAACGAGACAAGACATGACCACATAATTTCCAATAGCAATCTGCACCTCCTTTGCCTTTGCTTGGCACCACCACCTCGACCGACCATAGGTGCACCCCATAAAAAGACAACAACGGGCTAGTAGTAGTGGTAGTGGTGGTTCCTCACTTGAAGATATGATGAATCAATTTGTCACTGACCAATATGCGGTTCCAACGACAAAGAACCGACACTTCCATTCGAGTTTGCAAACACAGATTGGGCGGTTGGCAACATCATTGAACCAGCTTCAACCTCAAGGATCCAACACTCTTCCTTCACAAACAATTTCCTAAGGGGAATGTGAATGTTGTCTCCCTTCGGTCTGGAAAGCAATTGGAGGAACCTAAACCAGCTGTAGATGTGACTTCCACATTAGAAAGAGAGTCAGAAAATGTGAAGATTGACTCTAAAAATAAAAAGGCAATGCAGCGAGGTGAAGAAGAAGACATTCTCATTCCTCTTCATTTCCCTCAGAGAGCCCCTCAATCTAAGAAGTTGGTAGATAAAGCACAAGAGAAGGATATACTTGAGACATTCAGAAGAGTAGAGATCAACATTCCTCTCTTAGATGCGATCAAACAAATCCCTAAATATGCCAAGTTTCGAAGGAGTTGTGCACCAACAAGAGGGCGAAGGGAAGTGAACGAGTGAGTTTGAACCAGAATGTATCAGCACTCATCCGGCCTACCATGCCTCGCAAGTGCAAGGATCCAGGGACGTTTTCTATCCCTTGCCTTATTGGTAATTATAGATTTGATGATTGCATGCTAGATTTAGGTGCTTCTATTAATGTCATGCCTGCATCTATTTATAAATCTCTTGGTCTTGGTCCTTTGCGTCCTACTGGTGTTGTTGTTCAGTTAGCTAATAGGAGTAGTGATCATCCTTCTGGTTTAGTTGAAGATGTATTAGTCAAAGTTAATGAATTGATATTCCCTGTTGATTTTTACATTTTTGATATGGAGGATGAGTCTTCTAGTAGTAGGTCACCAATCATTCTAGGGAAGCCTTTCATAAAAACAGCTAGGACTAAGATAGATGTGCATTCTGGTACTCTTTCCATGGAGTTTGGTGATATATATATGAATTTCAATAACTTTGATGCCATGAAACATCCTAGGGAAGAGCATTGTTTTACGCATTGATGTTATTGATGATCTTGTGGATGATGTTCTTGCTTATTGGTGTTCGATTATCGATTTTTCATCGAGAGTGATTACGCCATTTGTGCATGTGTTAATAATGAATGGTGCTCTGTTTGCACTAACTTGGTTAATCGCATTATTTGGTGATTCGACTTGCTTGGTGATTCGCATTACATGTGGATTCGATATTGATTACGAGTTTGAGCTTCATCCCGATCCTAATGTACATTCTGATTCTGATTTTGATGAGCTTAACTTTGATTTTGATGAGCTTAACTCTGATGTTAACCTTGAGCTGTATAGACACAGTTCTTCTACTTCTTTGAATGTGGTTTCAGGTATTTCTAGTGTGATGACATCAGAATTGTTGCAACAACCACCCAAGCTTCTTCCCTCCACTGAGCAACCACCCAAGCTTGAGTTGAAATCCCTTCTAAATCACCTGAAGCATGCATTTTTGGAGGTGGATGAACAGTTGCAGTCATTGTGGCAAATAATCTACTTCCGACCAAGAAGATAATTTGCTAAGCTTATTGAGGGCGAACAAGAAAGCCATTGGGTGGACATTAGGCGATATCGTTGGCATCGGCCCTTCTATGTGTATGCATCGAATTCTGTTGGAAGAGGACTCTAAGCCGGTGAGGCAACCCCAGAGACACCTTAATCCTCTTATCCTTGATGTGGTGAAGAAGGAGGTTACTAAGCTTTTGCAAGCTGGTATCATCTATCCCATTTCTGATAGCCAGTGGGTTAGCCCGGTCCAGGTGGTTCCTAAGAAATTTGGAGTCACTGTGGTAGCCAATCAGAAGAATGAGCTCATTCCTACTCAAGTTCAGAATAGTTGGAGAGTTTGCATCGACTATAGGAGACTCAACCAAGCCACTCGCAAGGATCATTACCCTCTACCTTTCATTGATCAGATGTTAGAGCGATTGGCTGGCAAGTCCCATTCCGCTTCTTGGATGGCTACTCTGGATACTTCCGGATCCATATTGCTCCGAGGATCGGGAGAAGACGACCTTCACATACCCCTTTGGAACATATGCCTACCGAAGGATGCCTTTTGGCCTTTGCAACGCACCCGGCACCTTTCGGCGTTGTATGGTAAGCATTTTCTCGAATTTCTAGAGGATTTGTATGGAGGTTTTTATGGATGATTTCTTTGTATATGGGTCTCGATTTTGATGCATGCTTAGCTAATTTGTCTAGAGTTTTGCATAGGTGTATTGAGTCTAATCTTGTCCTGAATTATGAGAAGTGTCACTTTATGGTTGAGTCGGGTATAGTCTTGGGACACATAGTGTCTAAGAAAGGGATAGAGGTAGATCCCGTAGGCATGAGATGCCCCAAGTAGTTAGGAGATGTGTGCCTGATCATGAGTTTCACTCTATATTGCATTTTGCTCATGCGTCTGCCTGTGGTGGTCACTTTGGACCCCAAAGAACTGCTAGGAAAGTATTAGACAGTGGATTATTTTGGCCTTCCTTGTTTCATGATTCTCATCTGTTTTGTAAGTCATGTGATAACTGTCAGAGACCAGGGAGTATTTCCCGTAGGCATGAGATGCCCCAGAACCCTATATTGTTTTGTGAGATCTTTGATGTTTGGGGTATTGATTTTATGGGTCCATTTCCTACTTCATATGGTTATACTTACATACCGCTTTGTTGATTATGTCTCGAAATGGGTTGGCGAAAGCCACCCGGACTAATGATTTCTTGTGGTGGTGGATTTTGTTAGGTCTAATATTTTTACGTAGGTTTGGCATTCCTAGAGCTATTATCGGTGACCAAGGCTCCCATTTTTGCAACCGAAGAATGGGTGCCTTGTTACGCAAGTATGGAGTGCTTCACAAGGTCTCCACCGCATACCATCCTCAGACCAACGGTCAATCTGAAGTCTCAAATAGAGAGATTAAGCAAATCCTTCAGAAGACTGTTAACTCTACCCGGAAAGATTGGAGTAAGCGATTAGAGGATGCTTTGTGGGCATATCGTACCGCCTACAAGACTCCGATTGGGATGTCTCCTTATCGGCTTGTCTTTGGTAAGGCATGTCATCTTAGGTTGAGTTGGAGCATCAAGCCTATTGGGCCATTAAGCGGTGTAACATGGATTTGGCTAAGTCTGGGATGGAGAGGAAGCTACAATTGCAAGAGTTGGATGAGCTTAGATTGGATGCCTATGAGAGTTCGTGGTTATACAAGGAAAAGACTAAGGCATTCCATGATAAGCATATTCTGAGGAAAGAATTTTCTGTGGGCCAGAAAGTTCTTTTGTTTAACTTCCGTTTGAGGTTTATGTCTGGTAAGCTTCGATCTAAATGGGATGGCCCTTTTGAGATCACTAACATTTTTCCATTTGGTGTTGTTGAGCTATGTGACCCACCCACGGGGACGAACCTTTAAGGTCAATGGGCATCGCCTCAAGCCATTTCACGAGGGATCCCGGCGGCTTGAGGAAGCGAGAGATTCTCCTCATTGATGCCACTTATCCTCCATAAACCCCTTGGGGAGTATTCTTCTTGCTTTCTCCCTCTTTCTTTTATTTGTTTTCCTTTTTCTACTTTGCTTTTTGAAATAAATACAGTCTCTCTTTCTATGATTGCTACATATTATGAACTTGGACATTTTGGTTTTAATGGATCATTCTGTTTGGTCCGCCATTCTTGACTCTTCGATTACATGTCTTGGTAGTTGATTTGATGTTGTTGATTGCCTAAGTTGGTATTGACCTTGTGAGGTTTTGGGCCTGTATGAATGGAATTCATCTTTTGTCATTCTTTCTTTCATGTGTGCATCTACTCATGATTTGTGTTCTCTAGAACTTGCTCCTTTTATTTTTGAAACTACATTTTTCATTTACGTGCATAAGTATGATGGAAGCTTGTTTTCTTTCTTTTATTTTCCTCACTTTGGCCAAATAGACTTTTCCATGCATTATGATTCCTTTGCTAGCCCTTTGTGCCTTTTTGACTCATTCTATTCTAAGCCACATTACAAGCCTAAGCGAAAAACCATTTTATTCCGCACCTTGAAAATTTATTGAGCATTGGTTTCACCTTGGTTTTGTGTTTAAGTGTGGGGGTTGCTCAGGAGTGCAACATTTTAAGTGTGGGGGGATGTTTGCTTTTACCATTGTGATTATGTATATAGTATAGTTTCATTTTTCTCAAAAAAAAAAAGGAAAGAAAGAAAAAGAAAGAAAGAAAAGCAAAAGAAAAAGGAAAAAAGAAAAGAAAAGAAAGAAAAGCAGAAAAAAAAGAGAAGAAATAAAGAAAGAAAATACATAGAAAGAAAGGAGATATACAAGTAAAATAAAAATTTTCTTACATAGAGAATGATTGTGTTAATTAGTGCTCTTTTTAATTTCTTTGGTGCTTAGCCTCTCATTCCATACTATTACCTACCTTCACCCTAACCCCATTACAACATTTCATAACAAGCTCTCTTGATTTGTGCATGCATGTGTTATGAGTAGTGGAGGCGTAGAAATTGAGCAAGCTTATGGTAGGACAAATTTCTTGAGTAGAATTTGAGCGATACACTTATTTACCTTAAACACTTGAGAGATTGATTGATTGAGTGCATCATTTGAGAGACCATCTTCTCGTGAATAGCATCATTGATGAGATTGCCATGAATTGTAATTTGAGATGAAGGGATTGTGGTCTTGGTTGATTGATCTTTGGAGTTTTGTGTCCGTGTTCAATTTTTGCATTGTTAGCAATTGTTAGAAAAAGAAGAGTTTCTCCTTTAGGTCTTTTTCTTTGAATTTTGCTCGGGAGTGCAAAAAGATAAGTGTGGGGGAATTTGATAATTGAATATTTCATACACTACTTTTTGTCTCTTGATTTATAATTTAGGACTCTTTAGCTAATAAATAATGGCTTTTATACTTATTTGGGCTTTGGGCCTTTTATTATATTTTAGCCATTATTTAATAATAAATTCTAGTTTTACATTGTTTCAACATTTTTACCATAACTCTTGAACCGGACATCGGATTTACCTCATTTTTGTCTCATATTTCAGATGATTCAGAGAGCTACAATTGTTATGAAGACATGAAGAGAAAAATTTAGACAAGAGGGCGGTCGATTTTGGAGCCGAAGTCATATGTATTTTTGGGCTCGAATTTTGTAATTAAAGCCCATTTTATTTTCTTTTCGTTTTGGGCTGACCCATTTCCATTTTAGGTTTAGGTTTAAGTTAGATGGTAGCCACAAACATTCAGTCATTCACGTTTTTATCTGTTCTTCCTCTGTTCATCGTGTTCTTCGTGTTCATGATGAACTTCTTCATTTCATTCGATTTTCGTTCGCATAACCATAACTAGCTAAGCTACTTTGTGATTGACCCATGGATTAAGGATTCCACTATCCAGAGGACTCGTTCTTAACGGTAACAAATTCGTTTCTGTTTTGTAATTTCAGATTTGATTTACTTTCGGATTGGGTGTTAGATTTAACACCCAGATCAACATTTCCCAAGGACGTAGTTCGAACTAGGTTAAAGTATTTTCGTGCGATCGTACAGTGATACGCCATTGATTCGAACAAATTCTAAATGATTGTTCAGTTGAGGGAATCTCTGGGCAAATGCAGAGATTTCGGTTTGTCCAGAGTCGATCACGAGTTCGGTTATAAATCTGTTTTCATCCGAGGAAGGGAAGTGGTGGAATTCGAAATCCTGGGTTAATCTTTTGTTTATCTGTTTAATCTGTGTTTACTTCGTTTTGTTTATTTTGTTTTGTTTTTATTCTCTTTGAATCAAAACCCCCAATTTTTTACTGTTTTATTGCTGTTCGAATTGAACCGACTGCGAATTCGTTGGGAAACGACCCAGGTTACATTATACGCAAATCCTTTTCTAATCGGTTATTTTGGGAGATTACGACAAATCTCGTCAAACATACAAATGGGTGATCTAGGTTTTGGCAATTATTCATTTATTGATGGCATTATGACTTAAAAATTTTATTTAGAGGGTATTCTCGATATAATCCAATTAATCCTATTAAAACTACTTATATGAATGCAATCACTATTGTATCTCATATAATATCTAAATTAATTATGAGTGATCTAATCAAATCATAATTAAAACTCTAAATTAATTATGAGTGATCTAATCAAATCATAATTAAAACATTATAAATTAATTATGTAGTGATCAAATAAGAACATAATTGAAACTGTGACACAACATGGCTCATACCTAACCTAAAATCCTCTCAAGCCAATGAGAGAACTTTTAAAATAATAAAAGGAAATATATCATGTGAAACCTCGTTTCAACATACAAGAGGAGTGAGATGAGAAGAGAATGTACATCGAGAATATTTAGAAAGAGGCATGGCTCGTAGGCCATATTTAAAAATTTACAACACTTGTAAAACTCTGGAGCCATGTTGTTCACCATACCTAAACAACACTTGAAAGGTAAATCACAACATATATTAATTCAAACATTTATGAAATAAAATATTATGATTAAATTATCTAGTTCATATTACATTAATAATATCATGATTTAAATTCTCGCACTACGAACAGCTAGTCACGCGCGGTCCCGCTGAACAATTCATAATATGACTAATACGTGAGCGTGATCAACGTGCGACCCCAAAAGCAATCGTCATCCGAGCATCGCGACCATTCGAAACGATTGAGAATGTGGCCGAGGCACGCGAACATGACTATTACTTCCGATCATGATCGACGTCCGAGCATGATTGTCCATTTGAACATTACGATATCGACATGTGCGAACGTGATCTACGATCTGAGCGATTGATCCACACGAAAACCCTAACGCGAATTTATGTTTTAAAGCATACGAGATTCGATTTAAACATATATATCACATATATATGCATATAGAAAACCTAATTTAAATGCTCAGTTCATCTGGCTCTGATGCCACTGTTGGGATCCGTACACGTAGCAGAATTAAAAAAACTTTTACGAACCCCTTCAGAGGATCGCTCAACCGCATTTAAATCAAGATTCGTTAGAAACAATACCTATGCGAATTGGTGAGTGTCTCTTTCAAATTTGATCACGTGGGCTACCTACTCGATCACCAGGAGCCGACTATGCGAATCGCCTCCCTCTACCGGTATCCACACGAGTAACCTTGAACACGGATGGCAGTGTGCTAGCGCCTTCATTATTCTCGCGTCTCTCCTTTCCCTTCTAAGGTTTCTTGCGGCTTCTCTAATTCATTTATTCACTCAATACGACTACATCAATATCTATTTAAAGAGTTTCTAAAACCATAATGAGCCGTATTAAAATATTCCAAAATTAATCTAATTAATCTTGAAATTCGAATCTGAATTAAAATAAGGGTTAAGGTGAGATTTGACTAATAAACTATTGGCTCAGGAGCGTCCAACACAATTAACTATTAAGTGGAGCAAAAATATCAACAAACTTTTAAACAAGAGTGCTCAGCACAATAAACTTTTAAAAGGAGCGCCCAAAGACAACGTAGTAGTTAGCAAAATTAACGTTCGTTATCTAAGGTGCGAGATTGGCCAATTGAACTTTTACTCCGGGAAGCGCCCAACACAAAATTCTAAATTTTACTAAATTAAATAATTTTTTCTCAATTGTCATTATTTAAAGCTACTTGTATAGATATCTATGGACAAAAACTACTCATTTTTCAATTTTGTCAAAATTATAATTTGCTAAAATAAGCAAAATTTTTAATTAAAAATATAATTATATGATTTAAATGAAACTCAAGGTGTTTTATAGTTTATTATATATGTTAAACAAAAAAAAATTATATGATTTATTTTTATTTTAGAAGAAATTTATGGGAGTTAAAAAATTCATTTAATGTTAATAAAATTTAAAAAATCTAAAATGAAATTATTTTTATTTTTTATTTTTATAAAAAGAGCTTAATGGATATCAACGTTGATACTTAATAATATAAATCGGCAACTTAATGATATATTTGTTAACAAAGCTATCATGGAATATCTATGACATAGACTTTGACTCTTAACATCAAGTTAATGACTCAAGTCATTCACTTCTTACATCAAGTTAAGCTTTCAATTGCCTACTCTATCGACTTTGACTCTTGCATATCAAGTTGATGACTCTAGTCATCAACTCAAGGCAATTACTTTTATACTTCAAGTTAAGAGTCCAACTTGCATCTTTTCAAAGCCATTGACTTTAACTCTTGAATATCAAGTTAATGACTCTAGTCATTAATTCAAGGCATGACTTTCGGACTTCAAGTTAAAACATTAAACTTGTGTATTTCAAAGAGAAAGTCATTGACTCTTGCATATCAAGTGAATGCCTCAAGTCATCAACTCAAGTCAATTATTTTTCAACTCAAGTCATGTCTTAAGCTCTTTCATCCTGTGACTTGATTTTTTCTAAATACAATTTCCTCGAGTCAAAGCGTTTTGCTACATTGAGTCATTAACTTGAGTTAACTTAATTTTAACTTGAAGTCAACACTTTCAGTTTTTCAAAATCACTCTCTTCGGAAATCAAAAATCATTTGGTGTGATTTCATTACTTCAAATCTTCACTCATTAATATTCGTAATTGCTTTTAATCAGTTTGCTAATGAGTTTCAGATATTGATAACCTGGATTAACACAAATTACCATAAAGCAATTTGTGTGTCAGAGAAGCATTTAATGTAGTTCCCAAATGGAGTGATTTTCACGATAACCAGTTCTCTGATCATTCTAAAGTTTTTGTTGCTATTCCCTCTGTACAATTAATGCGATTTCACAACGGACAAAACAAAAGGAAGGAAGAGAATGTCGTGACGGCAAATCCACCGGATCATTGAAAATTGAATATTATTACACTTATTTGTATCTCTTGGTGAATAAATTTAGGATTTTTTAGTTAATAAATAATGGATTTTATTACTTAATCGAGCTTTGAGCTTTCAATGGGATTTGATTCATTTTTATGATTAAATTTCAGATTTATAGTGATCTAGTATTTTTACCATAACTTTTGATCTAGATATCCGATTAGCCTGATTCTTCTTTCCTTTTTAGATGATTTAGAGAGCTACAATTGTTATGAAGACTCGGAAGGCTGATTCGGACAAGAAGATGGACGAAATTGGAGCTAAAGACAGACCCATTTTTTCTGGATTTTTATTTTCCTCGAATTTTGTAATAAAAGACCATTTATTAGAGGTTTTCTATTCTTAGAGGTTTCCATTTTTGAAGGTTTCCTATTTTTGGGCCAATCTTGTAGCCCTAGTGTTTCCTATTTATAGGTTTGATTAGATGGCTAAAAACATATTCTCAATTACGTTGAATAGGATTTCTTTTTTGGTTTTCTTCTTCATCTTTTCTTGTGTTTTGCTTAGCCATGCTTGGCTAAGCTTTTGTGGTTAACCCAACGTGAGGATTCCATGATTCATCCGAGAACTTGTGTTTTATCGGTGATTTAACTCGTTTCTATTTTCATCTTATCGGATCCGATTTGGAAATAGTTCGAATATTAGATTTAATATTCGGTTTGGTTTATCCCAAGGCGAGTTCGAACTAGGTTTTAAGTTTTTTGTGCGATCGCATAGTGGGACGCCGCTGTTCGGACATATTCTAGGCGATCGTCTAGTCGATGGATTTTACGGGCGAATGAAGAGATCTCGGTTCGTCCGAGCCAAACGTGGGTTATTTATATTTTGTTCAATGATGGAAGTCTCGGAATCCGAATGTTGGGTTGATCAATTTTAATCTGCTTCTTCTCATTTTCTTTTATTCTATTTTACCTTTTTCTTCATTTAAATTGCATTTCTATTTTAGTTTATTAATTTAAAAATCCCAAACTCAATCCCCCCTTGTTTTCATTGCATTTGCATGACATTTAGATTACTTAGGATTCAATAAAAGGCTCCTTGAAAAAGAGAGAACGATCCTAGGTTTGCCTATACGCAATCCTTGGTTAATTGTTGATTGTGGACCCCAAGTCTAATGAAAAAGGTCTTCATCAAATGGCGTTGCTTGGGGAGCTAAGTAATTGGCTCCCTAGGTGATTTAATTGTCAAATTCACTTTTGACAAGGGGTTTCTCTTGTGAAGCTTGTTAGATTTGCATTTTTGATTTTTTTATTGCATATAGCTTAGGATTTTTGCATTTAGGTAGCTTGCATATAATTCATTGCATTGTCTTGACTTGGTAGCTTTTGTGTGGTGTGTTTGTATCAAATTCAATATGATTTTAGGCTTATTTGTTTGAATTCACCATGTCTCCAAGTTAATTCATAGCATACTTGCATCTTTAATCATTTTACAAAAAAAAAAAAAAAAACTTCTTTTCTTTTTCACTTGCATTTTTATTTTATTAGATTCCTTTTCTTAGTTTTTATAGTTTATAGTTAGGTAGTTTTCCTTGGAAATTAATTGTATTGAAATTTCATGGCTCGATTTTATGGCAATCATAATCTACCTTTCAATTCTCACTCTTTTGTAGGCAATCAAGAATGTCATGGTCCTTTCCACTACCCATTACATGAACCATACCACCAACCTCCATTTCAACAATATCATCAACCCTCTCACTTACCATACCATCCTTCATTCCATCCCAGCCAGGACCATGCCATCCATCTCATGAATCCCAATACCCATTTGACCCACCTTATGAACCTCATTCTCAACCATGTGGTGTCTGTTGGTACCGAGATTCGCATCGATTTTGACACGCTTAAAGGAATCCGATGTTGATTCCGAATTTGAGCTGCATTCTAATCGATGTGCATCTTGAGATTAATGCTCATTATTTGGTGATTCGACTTGCTTAGTGATTCTGCATTACTTATGGATCTCGTTGTTGATGTGATTGAGAAAGATCATAGCCTAGAATACCAAATGCATAGAATTCTCATTGGATTACCTCCTTATAGTCTTGTTGGTGACAAAGATTCTAAAATTTTGATTGATAAAATCCTGCATGTTGATGAATCTTTCCAACAAGTACTTTCTTGTGATTTGCCACTGATTTAGAAAAACAAGATAATTGTTTTGAATCTTTACACATTCCAGGTGGTGATGATTTGAAAAATTCGCTTCATTCTTCCAAAGCTCTTTTCCTTCCATCTCTTTTGATTGCAACGAAGATGTGGTGTACTCCAACACTAAGTTGGATTCCACACCTTCCATTTTGCAAGCACAAGAGAATGTTCACAATATTATTGGTTGCTTGACTCCTACCGATGGGAGTATCATTGATTTCCTTGGATGTGATACTTACTTGGAGAGTTTGGAACTTAACATGCCCTTAATTCACTCAAAATTTCTCCATGTCTCTATTTTTGGATGGGATCTTGCTATTTGCTTGTCTTATTTGCGGCGCATTCTTGGAAAGGTTGTCGATGGAACCAACATCCACCATACATTCTTGGGCCTCTTCCAATAGATCTGAGCCACCTCCACCAAGGAAATTCAATGTGGGAGAAGATGTTTCAAGGGAAAAATTCATGATTATCATCAAAGATGAGAACTTCTCCTTCAAGTGACTCAAGATACTCTAACAAAGGTTGTCTCTTTCCTTACTTATTTTCTTCCTAATTCATATGATTACTTGGGCTTAATTGTTGTATGAGGAAGATAAGTGTGGGGAAGGGACACAATTCAGTAGAAAAAGTAGAAATAATGTACTTTAGTAGGTAAAAAAAAGTTTTTATGAATAACACACTATCTTTCTATGATTGCTCTACCTCTTGTGAACTTTGACATCTTGGGTTTGATGGATCCTTATGTTTGAGGCTGAATTTGAACTCTTGGATTATATTTCTTGGTAGTTTATTTTGGGATGCTTGATTGCATGATTCGATATTCACCTTTGTGAGATTTTGGGCCTACATGAATGGAATTCATATTTTACCATTCTTTCTTTCATGTGTGCATCTGCTCATGATTTGTGTTCTCTAGAACTTGCTCCTTTTCTTTTTGAAGCTAAATTTTTCACTTACGTGCATAAGTATGATAGAAGCTTGTTTTCTTTCTTTCACTTTCCCACTTTGGCCAAATAGTCTTCCCCTTATATTATATTCCCTTTGCTAGCCCCTTTGTGCCTTCTTGACTCATTCTTTTCTAAGCCACATTACAAGCCTAAGCGTAAAACATTTTATTCCGCACCTTGAAAATTTATTGAGCATTGGTTTCACCTTGGTTTTGTGTTTCGGTGTGGGGTTTGCCCGGGTGTGCAACATTTTAAGTATGGGGGGAGTATTTGATTTGGATTTTGTGTCATTCATCATTTGGCATTGATGTTGGTCATTGTGATTCTATACAAAAAAAAAAGGTACAAAAAAGAAAAAAAGGTACAAAAAAGAAAAAAAAAGGTACAAAAAAAAAAAGAAAAAAAGAACAAAAAAAGAAAAGAAAGAAAGAGAGAGAGAGAGAGGAAGCAATGTAAAGAAGGAGAAATAAAAAGAAATGATATTGAGGTAATTTGCTATTATTAACGATGTTCTTTGGATTTCTTGGGTGCTTAGCCTATCATATCCATACTTATTCACACCTATACCCTAGCTCCATTACAACCTTCAATAACAAGCTCTCTTGATTTTTGCGTGCATGTGTTATAAGTAGTGGAGAAGTAGAAATTGAGCAAGTTTATGGTAGAACAATTTTCTTGAGTAGAATTTGAGCGATACACTTGTTTACCCTATACACTTGAGAGATTGATTTAGGGCATCCTTGAGAGACCATCTTGTGTGATTAGCATCATTGATTGAGATTGCTAGGATTTGTAATTGGAGATGAAAGGATTTTGGTCTTGATTGATTGGTCTTTTGAAGCTTTGTGTCTATTGTTAAGTTTTTGCATTTTAGCAATGGTTAGAAAGGAAGAGTTTTTCATTTTAGTTTTTTCTTTTAATTTTGCCCATGAGTGCAAAAGGATAAGTGTGGGGAATTTGATAATTAAATATTATTACACTTATTTGTATCTCTTGGTGAATAAATTTAGGATTGTTTAGTTAATAAATAATGGATTTTATTACTTAGTCGAGCTTTGAGCTTTCAATTGGATTTGATTCATTTTTATGATTAAATTCCAGATTTCTGATGATTTAGTATTTTTACCATAACTTTTGATCTACATATCTGATTAGCCTGATTATTCTTTCCTTTTTAGATGATTTAGAGAGCTACAATTGTTATGAAGACTCGGAAGGCGATTCGGACAAGAAGATGGACGAAATTAGAGCTAAAACCAGACCCATTTTTCGGATTTTTATTTTCCTCGAGTTTTGTAATAAAAGACCATTTATTAGAGGTTTTCTATTCTTAGAGGTTTCCTATTTTTGAAGGTTTCCTATTTTTGGGCCAATCTTGTAGCCCTAGTGTTTCCTATTTATAGGTTTGATTAGATGGCTAAAAACATATTCTCAATTACGTTGAATAGGATTTCTTTTTGGTTTTCTTCTTCATCTTTTCTTCTGTGTTTTGCTTAGCCATGCTTGGCTAAGCTTTTGTGGTTAACCCAACGTGAGGATTCCATGATTCATCCAGAGAACTTGTGCTTTATCGGTGATTTAACTCGTTTCTATATTCATCTTATCGGATCCGATTTACGGAAATAGTTCGAATATTAGATTTAATATTCGGTTTGGTTTATCCCAAGGACTGAGTTCGAACTAGGTTTTAAGTCTTGTGGGACGCCGCTGTTCGGACATATTCTAGGCGATCGTCTAGTCGAGGGACTTTCTGGGTGAATGCATCTAACGGCTATATTTAAAAGTCACAACAGATTCATTAGCTTCACCAAAGATCATTAATTGCATCGACTATAAATTCCTGAAGCATTGAATTTGCTATCTACCGAAACTCTGCGCATCCAATTCAAATTTTGTTGCAATCTACTGTTTCATCACTTTCATTAATATCTTCAAATATTTCTTTTACTTTAGTGTTTATCTTTTATCTACTCGTGAGGGGTTCTTTAAACACCTATTTGATCATTTGATTTGTTAAATCTTAAGGTTGTGGAACCTTAAGTGTTGGTGTACGATTACAACTTGTAAGGGGGAGTGAGTCCTAGTGTGAGAGGATCATCCTGAGTATAGAGTGTGTAATTGTATGTGTGTTTGAATGATAGTGGAAATCCCAGAGAGGTTCTGGGGACTGGACGTAGGTCAATAGTTGGACCGAATCAATATAATATTCTTGTGTTCATTGCTTTCCTTTCTTTGTCTCTGTTATTAGCGTTGTTGAGCAATTAGCGAAAGAATTTTGTAATCACCTATTCACCCCCTCTAGGTGATATTCCGTCTTCATGTAAGAACCATGTACTGCAGATTCGAGTTAACGGTATTGAATATCAAGTTAATGACTCTAGTCATTAATTCAAGGCATGACTTTCAGACTTCAAGTTAAAACATTAAACTTGTGTATTTCAAAGAGAAAGTCATTGACTCTTGCATATCAAGTGAATGCCTCAAGTCATCAACTCAAGTCAATTATTTTTCAACTCAAGTCATGTCTTAAGCTCTTTCATCCTGTGACTTGATTTTTTTCTAAATACAATTTCCTCGAGTCAAGCGTTTTGCTACATTGAGTCATTAACTCGAGTTAACTTAATTTTAACTTGAAGTCAACACTTTCAGTTTTTCAAAATCACTCTCTTCGCAAATCAAAAATCATTTGGTGTGATTTCATTACTTCATATCTTCACTCATTAATATTCCCAATTGCTTTTAATCAGTTTGCTAATGAGTTTCAGATATTGATAACCTGGATTAACATCAAATTACCATAAAGCAATTTGTGTGTAAGGGAAGCATTTAATGTAGTTCCCAAATGGAGTGATTTTCACGACAACCAATTCTACGATCATTACAAAGTTTTTGCTGCTATTCCTCTGTACAATTAATGCTATTTCACAAGGCAAAATAAAGGAATGAAGAGAATGTCGTGACGACAAATCCACTGGATCATTAACGGCGAAAGTGACCAACGCAGCTTCATCTATCTAACGGCTATATTTAAAAGTCACAGCAGATTCATTCAAAGCCTCACCAAAGATAATTAATTGCATCGACTATAGATTCCTGAAGCATTGAATTCGCAAACTACCGAAACTCTGCGCATTCAATTCAAATTTCTTGCAATCTACTGTTTCATCACTTTCATTAATATCTTCAAATATTTCTTGTACTTCAGTGTTTATCTTTTATCTACTCGTGAGGGGTTTTTTACACACTTATTTGATCATTTGATTTGATAAATCTTAAGGTTGTGGAACCTTAAGTGTTGGTGTACGATTACAACTTGTAAGGGGGAGTGAGTCCTAGTGTGAGAGGATCATCCTGAGTACAGAGTGTGTAATTGTATCTGTGTTTGAAAGATAGTGGAAATCCCAGAGAGGTTCTGGGGACTGGACGTAGGTCAAGAGTTCGACCGAATCAATATAATCTTCTTGTGTTCATTGCTTTCCTTTCTCTGTCTCTGTTATTAGTGTTCTTGAGCAATTAGTGAAAGAATTTTGTAATCACCTATTCACCCCTCTAGGTGATATTCCGTCTTCGAGTAAGAACCATGTCGCAGATTCGAGTTAACGGTGCTGAATATCAAGTTAATGACTCTTGTCATTAATTCAAGGCATGACTTTCGGACTTCAAGTTAAAACATTAAACTTGTGTATTTCAAAAGAAAGTCATTGACTCTTGCATATCAAGTGAATGCCTCAAGTCATCAACTCAAGTCAATTATTTTTCAACTCAAGTCATGTCTTAAGCTCTTTCATCCTGTGACTTGATTTTTTTCTAAATGCAATTTCCTCGAGTCAAGCCTTTTTCTACATTGAGTCATTAACTCGAGTTAAATTAATTTTAACTTGAAGTCAACACTTTCGGTTTTTCAAAATCACTCTCTCTAGAAATCAAAAATCATTTGGCATGATTTCATTACTTCATATCTTCACTCATTAATATTCCCAATTGATTTTAATCATTTTTCTAATGAGTTTCAGATATTGATAACTGGATCAACATCAAATTACCATAAAGGAATTTGTGTGTCAGAGAAGCATTTAATGTAGTACCCAAATGGAGTGATTTTCACGATAACCAGTTCTCTGATCATTCGAAAGTTATTGGTGCTATTCCATCTGTACAATTAATGCTATTTCACAACGGGCAAAGCAAAGGAATGAAGAGAATGTCGTGATGAAAAATCCACCTTGATCTTTAACGGCAAAAGTGACCAACGCAGCTTCATCTATCTAACGGCTATATTTAAAAGTCACAACAGATTCAGTCAAAGCTTCACCAAAGATCATTAATTGCATCGACTATAGATTCCTGAAGCATTGAATTCGCCAACTACCGAAACTCTGCGCATTCAATTCAAATTTCTTGCAATCTACTGTTTCATCACTTTCATTAATATCTTCAAATATTTCTTGTACTTCAGTGTTTATCTTTTATCTACTCGTGAGGGGTTTTTTAAACACTTATTTGATCATTTGATTTGTTAAATCTTAAGGTTGTGGAACTTTAAGTGTTGGTGTACGATTACAACTTGTAAGGGGGAGTGAGTCCTAGTGTGAGAGGATCATCCTGAGTACAGAGTGTGTAATTGTATTTGTGTTTGAAAGATAGTGGAAATCCCAGAGAGGTTCTAGGGACTGGACGTAGGTCAATAGTTGGACCGAATCAATATAATCTTCTTGTGTTCATTGCTTTCCTTTCTCTATCTCTGTTATTAGTGTTCTTGAGCAATTAGCGAAAGAATTTTGTAATCACCTATTCACCCCCTCTAGGTGATATTCCGTCTTCATGTAAGAACCATGTACTGCAGATTCGAGTTAACAGTATTGAATATCAAGTTAATGACTTTAGTCATTAATTCAAGGCATGACTTTCAGGCTTTAAGTTAAAACATTAAACTTGTGTATTTCAAAGAGAAAGTCATTGACTCTTGCATATCAAGTGAACGCCTCAAGTCATCAACTCAAGTCCATTATTTTTCAACTCAAGTCATGTCTTAAGCTCTTTCATCTGTGACTTGATTTTTTTCTAAATACAATTTCCTCAAGTCAAGCGTTTTGCTACATTGAGTCATTAACTCGAGTTAACTTAATTTTAACTTGAAGTCAACACTTTCAGTTTTTCAAAATCACTCTCTTCGGAAATCAAAAATCATTTGGTGTGATTTCATTACTTCATATCTTCACTCATTAATATTCCCAATTCTTGTTAATCGGTTTGCTAATGAGTTTCGAGATATTGATAACCTGGATTAACATCAAATTACCATAAAGCAATTTGTGTGTAAGGGAAGCATTTAATGTAGTTCCCAAATGGAGTGATTTTCACGACAACCAATTCTCTGATCATTACAAAGTTTTTGCTGCTATTCCCTCTGTACAATTAATGCTATTTCACAACGGGCAAAACAAAGGAATGAAGAGAATGTCGTGACGACAAATCCACCTGGATCATTAACAGTGAAAGTGACCAACGCAGCTTCATCTATCTAACGGCTATATTTAAAAGTCACAGCAGATTCACTCAAAGCGTCACCAAAGATCATTAATTGCATCGACTATAGATTCCTGAAGCATTGAATTCGCCAACTACCGAAACTCTGCGCATTCAATTCAAATTTCTTGCAATCTACTGTTTCATCCCTTTCATTAATATCTTCAAATATTTCTTGTACTTCAGTGTTTATCTTTTATCTACTCGTGAGGGGTTTTTTACACACTTATTTGATCATTTGATTTGATAAATCTTAAGGTTGTGGAACCTTAAGTGTTGGTGTACGATTACAACTTGCAAGGGGGAGTGAGTCCTAGTGTGAGAGGATCATCCTGAGTACAGAGTGTGTAATTGTATCTGTGTTTGAATGACAGTGGAAATCCCACAGAGGTTTTGGGGACTGGACGTAGGTCAAGAGTTGGACCGAATGAATATAATCTTCTTGTGTTCATTGCTTTCCTTTCTCTGTCTCTGTTATTAGTGTTCTTGAGCAATTAGCGAAAGAATTTTGTAATCACCTATTCACCCCCTCTAGGTGATATTGCGTCTTCAGGTAAGAACCATGTACGGCAGATTCGAGTTAACGGTACTGAATATCAAGTTAATGACTCTAGTCATTAATTCAAGGCATGACTTTCGGACTTCAAGTTAAAACATTAAACTTGTGTATTTCAAAAGAAAGTCGTTGACTCTTGCATATCAAGTGAATGCCTCAAGTCATCAACTCAAGTCAATTATTTTTCAACTCAAGTCATGTCTTAAGCTATTTCATCCTGTGACTTGATTTTTTTCTAAATGCAATTTCCTCGAGTCAAGCATTTTTCTACATTGAGTCATTAACTCAAGTTAACTTAATTTTAACTTGAAGTCAACACTTTCAGTTTTTCAAAATCACTCTCTTCGGAGATCAAAAATCATTTGGCGTGATTTCATTTCTTCATATCTTCACTCAATAATATTCCCAATTGATTTTAATCATTTTGCTAATGAGTTTTAGATATTGAAAACCTAGATCAACATCAAATTACCATAAAGCAATTTGTGTGTCAGAGAAGCATTTAATGTAGTACCCAAATGGAGTGATTTTCACGATAACCAGTTCTCTGATCATTCAAAAGTTATTGGTGCTATTCCATCTGTACAATTAATGCTATTTCACAACGGCCAAAACAAAGGAATGAAGAGAATGTCGTGAAGAAAAATCCACTGGATCATTAACTTGAAAGTGACCAATGCGGCTTCATCTATCTAACGGCTATATTTAAAAGTCCAACAGATTCATTCAAAGCTTCACCAAAGATCATTAATTGCATCGACTATAGATTCCTGAAGCATTGAATTCCCAACTCTAGAAACTTCTGCGCATTCAATTCAAATTTGTTAAAATCTACTGTTTCATCACTTTCATTAATATCTTCAAATATTTCTTGTACTTCGGTGTTTATCTTTTATCTACTCGTGAGGGGTTTTTTAAACACCTATTCGATCATTTGAATTGTTAAATCTTAGGTTGTGGAACCTTAAGTGTTGGTGTACGATTACAACTTGTAAGGGGGAGTGAGTCCTAGTTTGAGAGGATCATCAGAGTACGAGTGTGTAATTGTATGTGTGTTTGAATGATAGTGGAAATCCCGAGAGGTTAAGGAATTTGGACGTAGGTCAATAGTTGGACCGAATCAATATAATATTCTTGTGTTCATTGCTTTCCTTTCTTTGTCTCTGTTATTAGCGTTGTTGAGCAATTAGCGAAAGAATTTTGTAATCACCTATTCACCCCTCTAGGTGATATTCCGTCTTCATGTAAGAACCATGTACTATGATTCGAGTTAACGGTATCGAATATCAAGTTAATGACTCTAGTCATTAATTCAAGGCATGACTTTCGGACTTCAAGTTAAAACATTAAACTTGTGTATTTCAAAGAGAAAGTCATTGACTCTTGCATATCAAGTGAATGCCTCAAGTCATCAACTCAAGTCAATTATTTTTCAACTCAAGTCATGTCTTAAGCTCTTTCATCCTGTGACTTGATTTTTTTCTAAATACAATTTCCTCGAGTCAAGCGTTTTGCTACATTGAGTCATTAACTTTCGAGTTAACTTAATTTTAACTTGAAGTCAACACTTTCAGTTTTTCAAAATCACTCTCTTGGAAATCAAAAATCATTTGGTGTGATTTCATTACTTCATATCTTCACTCATTAATATTCCCAATTGCTTTTAATCAGTTTGCTAATGAGTTTGAGATATTGATAACTGGATTAACATCAAATTACCATAAAGCAATTTGTGTGTAAGGGAAGCATTTAATGTAGTTCCCAAATGGAGTGATTTTCACGACAACCAATTCTCGATCATTACAAAGTTTTTGCTGCTATTCCCTACGTACAATTAATGCTATTTCTGAGGCAAAACAAAGGAATGAAGAGAATGTCGTGACGACAAATCCACCTGGATCATTAACGGCGAAAGTGACCAACGCAGCTTCATCTATCTAACGGCTATATTTAAAAGTCACAGCAGATTCATTCAAAGCTTCACCAAAGATAATTAATTGCATCGACTATAGATTCTGAAGCATTGAATTCGCCAACTACGAAACTCTGCGCATTCAATTCAAATTTCTTGCAATCTCTTGTTTCATCACTTTCATTAATATCTTCAAATATTTCTTGTACTTCGGTGTTTATCTTTTATCTACTCGTGAGGGGTTTTTTACACACTTATTTGATCATTTGATTTGTTAAATCTTAAGGTTGTGGAACTTTAAGTGTTGTTGTACGATTACAACTTGTAAGGGGGAGTGAGTCCTAGTGTGAGAGGATCATCAGTACGAGTATGTAATTGTATACGTGTTTGAATGATAGTGGAAATCCCGAGAGAGGTTAGGAATTTGGACGTAGGTCAAGATTGTGGCTTAGAATCAATATAATCTTCTTGTGTTCATTGCTTTCCTTTCTCTGTCTGTTATTAGTGTTCTTGAGCAATTAGCGAAAGAATTTTGTAATCACCTATTCACCCCTCTAGGTGATATTGCGTCTTCGGGTAAGAACCATGTCTTTGCTTGATTCGAGTTAGCGGTACTGAATATCAAGTTGATGACTCTAGTCATTAATTCAAGGCATGACTTTCAAACTTCAAGTTAAAACATTAAACTTGTGTATTTCAAAGAGAAAGTCATTGACTCTTGCATATCAAGTGAATGCCTCAAGTCATCAACTCAAGTCAATTATGTTTCAACTCAAGTCATGTCTTAAGCTCTTTCATCCTGTGACTTGATTTTTTTCTAAATGCAATTTCCTCGAGTCAAGCATTTTTCTACATTGAGTCATTAACTCGAGTTAACTTAGTTTTAACTTGAAGTCAACACTTTCAGTTTTTCAAAATCACTCTCTTCAGAAATCAAAAATCATTTGGTGTGATTTCATTACTTCATATCTTCACTCATTAATATTCCCAATTGATTTTAATCAGTTTGCTAATGAGTTTCAGATATTGATAACCTGGATTAACATCAAATTACCATAGAGCAATTTGTGTGTCAGATAAGCATTTAATGTTGTTCCCAAATGGAGTGATTTTCACGATAAGCAGTTCTCTGATCATTCGAAAGTTTTTGTTGCTATTCCATCTGTACAATGAATGCTATTTCACAACGGGCAAAACAAGAGGAATGAAGAGAATGTCGTGACGGAAAATCCACTTGGATCATTAACGGTGAAAGTGACCAACAGAGCTTCATCTATCTAACGGCTATATTTAAAAGTCACAGCAGATTCATTCAAAGCTTCACTAAAGATCATTAATTGCATCGACTATAAATTCCTGAAGCATTGAATTCGCCAACTACTGAAACTCTGCGCATTCAATTCAAATTTATTGCAATCTATTGTTTCATCACTTTCATTAATATCTTCAAATATTTCTTGTACTTCAGTGTTTATCGTTTATCTTATCGTGAGGGTTTTTTAAACACTTATTTGATCATTTGATTTGTTAAATCTTAAGGTTGTGGAACCTTAAGTGTTGGTGTACGATTACAACTTGTAAGTGAGAGTGAGTCCTAGTGTGAGAGGATCATCCTGACTACAGGGTGTGTAATTGTATCTGTGTTTGAAAGATAGTGAAAATCCCAGAGAGGTTCTGGGGACTGGACGTAGGTCAAGAGTTGGACCGAATCAATATAATCTTCTTGTGTTCATTGCTTTCCTTTCTCTGTCTCTATTATTAGTGTTCTTGAGCAATTAGCGAAAGAATTTTGTAATCACCTATTCACCCCCTCTAGGTGATATTGCGTCTTGGTAAGAACCATGTTTGCTAGTTAGAGTTAATGGTATTGAATATAAGTCCTACCAGCTTTCTCTTTTTGGGAGTGTCTTTCGGGGAACTTTACATAGTTGCGCATTTATTCCAAAATTGCTACTGGAGTAAAGTGAATGTGGAGCTGTTGTGCTAAATCCAAAAACCCTTTATATTGCTTACTGGGGTTTTGTATTTGCCGCTGGTGTGGACATGGCACCTGAAATTGTGCTGTGGCAACATTTGTAATACCCCATATTATTATTAATAGTAATGATATTATTATTATTAATAATACTCGTTTTCTTAATATAGCCGATTACTCCTAGTCCTAATTGCCTTAGTATTACATATTTATTAACATGTGAATTTTATTTCAGTTTCGAGGATGAAACTTATTTTAAAGAGGGTAGAATGTAATACCCCATATTTTTATTAATAGTAATAACTCATTTATTTTATTTTATATAGCCTTGGTCGGCCAAATACTCCTAGTCTTAATTGCCTTAGGAATTTCAAACTTGTTCACACCATGATTAATTGATTGATTGAATTTAATATACCCCATTAATGACATTAAATTCACATAATGATTAATTGATTGATTGGATTTAATATACCCCATTAATGGCATTAAATTCACATAATGACTGATTGATTGAATTTAATATACCCTATTAGTGAGTTGGCAATAGTAAAAGAGCCAAAGCTAAACCCTAATTTTAAGTTATAAATAGAGGTCTAGCCTAACCCTGAATATTCATCTTCTCTTCTACTATTTTCTCTATTCTTTCTCTATTCTTCTAAGAGGCTAGCAAATGGAGACCAGGTAATCCTAATCCCCAGAACAATAGGAGTTAATTGTTGCATGTAGATCTCGATCTTTGTGAAAAACCCTTAAATGTGTCGCTGCATTTGTATATGTATATATATGTTTTCCTTTTCGGTTAGCGTGAATTACTTTATGAAAGCAAAATACATCACTTCCTCGTATACATATATTTCTCCTTCTTGATTTGCGTTTAGCTTTTTGCAAAACCCTTTATCATTGAATATACATGTACACTTTGGGTGCCTCGGTTTTCGTGATTGAAACTTATATATATATATATATCCTTCATTAATATATAATACCTGTACATCTTTCGCCTTGAGTGCTTCAGCTTTTGTATGTATGTATGTCCTTTTTAATTTGTCCAATCTGTACCTATGCTAAAATATATACATGTTCTCTTTTAAATGGTTTTGCCTAGGTTTCCATAATTGACAAATAGCGGTGTATATATATATATACTCAATTTGATTAGTAAATTTGAGAAATCCATTTTGTATGTGATTGTTATATATGAAATATATTATATGTAATTCCAATTCCCATCAATCTTAGGCTAATTTTATATGAATCTTGATATGTAATTATGATCCTAAATATATCATATGTGATTGTTATATGTGAGATATATTATATGTAATCCTAATCCCCATAAGTCTTAGGTTAGTTTTATATAAATTTTGATAGGGTTGTTATATATGATAATATAATATGCCATATTATGCTAGTTGTGCTGTTGCTACATTAATTGATATTTCTTATATTTATTCTTTCTTTATATGATATCTTCTCATAATAAAATAGGATATGAATAGATTATATGTAAAATATCTTTTATCCTATATTTGATATAATAAAATAGGATCATTTATAAATTAATTAAATTATTTGGAAAATTTATCGGGTTTTAATTCCTAGAAAATAATCGTATTAATTATTACTTTGATGTTGTTAGATAACAGATTATAGTATAAATTTTACTATTGATAAAATTGTGAAAAAATTGATTATGTGCGATAAGTGTATGATATGAGTTTTATTGGATAATTGAGGAATATGTGATCTTCATACCGTATAACCTATGATAGTTGAATTTGGACCTTACTCGGATAGATATTTGAATTATAATAATGATTATGAGTTGGATTTGATATTGAATATTTGAATTATTATACTCTTGCGAGTTTGGAAAGATATGATGCCCTTGAACAAGGGATATAAGCAATGAAGGAATTTTTAAAATAAGATAATTGTGACAAGATTGATTTGTTTTCTGATTGTAATGAATTAATGGTGGGAGGATAGCTTGGGACGGTACCTCCCAAGAGATGAACACAACTTTTGGGCGTTATGCCACCGATGTGAAAAGATAGTATCCGTTCTTTCCAAAGTGGTGTTTGGCAGGGTTTCCCGGGACACTAGTAGCAACTTTGGGAAGAGGTGTGCACATTAGGAAGATATGTTTTATGGCCAATTTGATCGATTGTGGTAGCGGGGTCTCGGGTCGCGGGGTAGATTGGCGGGGTTTCCCGGATCTACCATGGTTCTCTTCCCACTAAACTAAATAGACTGGCAGGGCTTCCCAGGTCTGGATAAATTAAAAAAAAGATAATGAGTAATATTTAATTCGATGTGAATATATAGATATGATGAATATTGAAATTGATATTTGATTTAATTACTATGTGATTATATATTTGATTTGATTAATATACTTGAGCTATATCATCCTTGTTTTTATTAGGATTACCCATTTTTGCCGATGTTTGTGTTCGGGTGCGACGATCCTTCGGGGGGCAGATTTTCGGTGAAACAGGTTCCAAGTTGGGGGAACATTGGGGCTAGCGGTGAGAAGTGAGAAAGAACAATGAGCAATTCTAGCTAATTTCTTTTATGATTTGAATAAAACATTTTTACTTAAGTTTGGATTTACGTTTTTGTAATAAGGTAGCCTTGCACTTGTCCCGGTAGAAGTGCGGCGGTAACACTTCCCAAATTTGGTTATTTTGAATTTCAGTAATCATTTATGAAAATTCCTTTAAAATTTAAGTTATTATAATTGTTGGAAAATTTGGGGTGTTACAACATTTTGCTGTGATAACTCTACTATGGCGGCCCCTCATGATGTTGGTGTATGGTTATCTATCATGGTGGATAGGGAGAGTGTTGTGTCATTAAGTACCAATACCAATTGCTATGGCATTACCTCTTGGTCGTTGCTTTTGGTAGTTAGATCTGCCCTGCTGTCTAGTAGGGGTTCTGGGGGGCTTTCAACAGGTATTTTTGTAATCTGACCGAGTTGATTCTCGAGCTTTCGAAGGGTCAGCTGTTGACTTAAATAACTGGGTCATTTCTTTCCATCTGTTTCCTTACGAGGTCTACCATTGGTTCTTTCAGATCTGAATTCCAACTTGGCTGCCCGGCTTGCTGGGCAAATTCTCGTGAGTTCGGTATTATGATTGAGTCAGTGTCCTTGGTGTTCTAGCCCCTATGGAGACCGTTATCATGGATGATAGAATTGAGGTACTTGGGTTGCTGAGAATATGGGTAGCTTCCACAGTAGTGTGCGTAGGCCAGTGGCGCTTGCTGCAGCATGGGCTGGTTGACAAGAATGAACCTTTCAATGGCTTTGGTCAAGGTTGTTATCTGAATTGTAAGGGCAGTTATGGCCTCTGATTTGCATATTCCAGTAGTTCACCCCTGTGTGGTTATGCTGTCATTGGCCCATTGATAGCCTTATGTTGTTATTCTTTCCAACACTTGACGCACAGGCATCTACAAATGAGTGTGTTTGGTCATTTAGTCCACAGTAAAAGGTTTGATTTGAGCCCACTCTAGCAATCCATGTTGCGGGCATCGGCTGAGCAGGTTCTTAAATCAGTCCTATGCATCATGTGTCAGTTCCCTAGGCTTCAGCTGGAAGCCAGTTATATCTTTTCTCAGTTGTGTGTTCCTTGTTGGTGGGAAGAATTTGAGCAAGAATTTACTCCCCAGATAATTCCAGTTGGTGATTGAATTGTCTAGTAAGTTGTTAAGCCACGTCCGATCTGTGTCCCTAAGAGAGAATGGGAATAATTTAATCCGAACAGCATCCGGCGTGACTCTTGGAATGACGAAAGAGTCACACACCTCCATGAAAGCTTTGAGGTGTAAGTGAGGGTTTTCAGATGGGATTCCTCCAAATTGTCCGTTTGCATTCAGCATCTGAATCATGACACCTTTTAAAGGTCAGTGGTGTGATAGCCGAATTCAACTTGTTTAGATCTGGAATCCCGAATTCCATGATAGCTTTGTTCACAACTAGGTTTGGAGGTGGAGGGACCTGATTGTCCCTATTTGTTGTTTGCCGCTCCCTTCGATCCTGATCAAGATTGAACTGCATATCCGTCATGCTTGCGGAGTCAAAAGGTTGGCATCTTTGCTTCTGCTTCCTGCACCTTTGCTTGTATGTGTGTTCGATTTTAAGATCGTAAGGCTCTAGGTTGACTGAAGGCGAGTTGCACATGCACTACAGAATGTACCTGAAAATCAGGAAAAGGGAACGAGTGAGCTTTGTTGGATAAATCACAACTATTAAGCAAAAAGGGCGTCATCACTAAAGGTATCTAGTCGGTCCAGAACAGTGCCAAAATCTTGTTGGTCGATTTCCTTGATGACAGGTGAACTGGTTGAACAAGTAATAAAGAGTAAGTAGAGTATCGTCCCACAGAGACTGGATACCAAACGATGACACCGGATTGCATATATAGTTGTGTTAAAAAGAAAATAACTTTGATTTGTTTGGGAGTTTTGATAGCTATACTAATAAATAGGAAAATAACTAGATCATTGTAATCATAAGAAGATATCAGTGAGAAGATAGACTGAACTTGGAATCCTTTCTAAGCATATCATTCCCCCAGCTGCCTATACACAATGCTGTACAACCCTCACAAATGCTACAACATGAACACCTTAAGCAAAGTTATTCAGATAACCACACCACGCTTGTCTACCGAAGCTCTCGCATCCGATACATACAATCATGTTCTGTACTTCTCCCATATATCTATGGTGACTTTTCTAGTTGGATTTTCAATACAAATCAAGGTGTATAGTTATGAGCGGTAGACCTATTCCTGAAGTCTACAATAATAGGTCAAGTCTTGCACCAGTCTGCTTAGCAATCACTGCTTCTCAGATGTCTAACCTTGACAACAACATGGAAAAACCTTGTATTTCTTTCACCTTCTTTCTGCCATTTCAATTTTGATCTTTGTGTCAGAAACTTGCTTCACAGACATACAAAAATTCGAGCTGATGCTTCATAGAGTGAAATACATAAGAGTAAGATGATGGGAAGAAGGAATAGAGTCCATTAGGCAAGAGACATTTTACTGGTGGTGTTCCTAGTCCTTTATTATTTGAGATAGGTGTTCGCCTTGCAAGTGCAAGAGTTTCGCAAGTAATAAAGTGATAAGTAAAGTATCATTCCCACGAGGATTTCTATAACAAATTGATCAAGCAAGAGTCTTAGTGAATTCAATCAAGTTGAGCTAGAACAAAGTTTTGATGTGGAATGAGAATTTTTAAAGACTTTTTCTAAAACTAAAAATTGATAAAGATAAATGATTCGTTGACTTCAAGGATAAAAGAGCCTAGGATTCTTCTTCCCCTTTTGCATTTCATAAAAATTGGTTAATTACCTCTCTAGTAGTATTTCAATACATATATGTGTTAGTCTAAGGTTCACAAACACTTGACATGCTCTCTCAAGTCAAAATCAAGTTTCTCTTCTCATTAAAATGCACAATCTCTTGTTGAAATTAATCAGAATCAATCTTTAAGCAACAACCTTAATGTGACAATGCAAGATTAATAAATATATCTCTATTTTACCAACAAACTATCCATTTATCAAGTAAACTTCAAGACAAGCATGATTTCAATCAAATTCTACACTTAGATTAGCTCTCTCAAGTCAAACCCAAGTGAATAAATCATCTAAATGGAGGCCAATCACTTAGACGCATTAAGCCAAGGTTGAAATCAACACACACACACACACACACACACACATATATATATATCTCTCTACCAAAAGAGAGGAATATTCAAGTATTAATCCATACAAAGGGTAAGAAGAACCCTAGAATGAAAGATTTAGCTACTCATGTTCAACTACAAAGAGAGTCTAAGCAAAGCTACTGGATACATGAAGAAGCTAAGTAGAAAAGAGAAGAAAAGAGGAAGAACCAAGGTACAAATCCCAACATCTCTCTTGAAAAGAGTACCCAAGCCTCCAAAATGCTCCAAATCTCTCTCTAAGCTCTTCCCTTAAGTGCTCTAGTGTTTCCTTGTGCCAAGAGTCTATTTTTCAGCCCTTCCCTTTAGGGTAAATAGGGTTTTTCTGTTCCTAAAATGAAAAATGTGCAGCTGTACTTTCTGTACTTTTCACATTGGCTATGGCAGATTGTCAACTTCTTCTGACGATTACGAGAAAGCTACTTGCTTCTGACCGGTTTGTCAACTTGCCGCAGTTAGTTGTACTGGTTCCTTCTAAATTTCCACTGCTTCACCTCCTTTATTTCTTTCCTTGTTTATTGGTCCTTATAGAGCTTCAAAACTTGTCTCCATCTTCCTACAAAAGAGGAAGGAATTATCAATTCTCAATTGAATCACAAACTCATAGGATATAACAAGAATTTCTTTGATATTTGCCTTACACTTTGATATGCACATTTTCCTCTATAACTTCATTCCTATGCACATTTTGAACCAAAAATAGATTAAAAAAAAGAGAACAAATGTGCTAGAATGTTGTCAATTTCTAATAGTTAACAATAGGTTCCCAACTAAACAAAGATATATGCATGTACTCTATTTTGGTGAATTCTCTCTTTTAAACTTAGTTTCATTTTTTTCCAAATTTTTATTCCTATTATTATGTGTATATACTACTATTAGGAGAGAAGGTTATTCATTACTACCATAGAAAAAGAAAAAAAAAATATACGGATTCAATGGGATGGTTATTCCCCACTATTAGATGTACTTAAGGAGATGTATGTGTGTATGCGCGTGTGTGTAATGTGTAATATATTATTCCCCATCAAAGGATAAGAGGTACTAGATGAAATTATAGTGGTAGTTAAATGCCTTTGCAACTATTAGATTTTGTGATTTCCAATTTGTTTTTTCCCCCTCTCTTTTCATAGTTAATTGTGCCTTCTTGCAAATAGCTTTTTGAAAAGCTCTTGTATGCCTTGCTTCCCTTCCGTGCACTTTTTTACTTGTCATCAGTAAATTAGTTAATTGTTCCTTCTTGCAAATAGCTTTTTCAAAAGCTAACTCAGATGTTTAGAGGGCCAAAATGGGCCTGGAAACCGAAACAGGCTGCCTTCACTGGACTCTGGAATGACGTTCGGTATTTGACCCATAAATGGAGCTACAGACCTCTGAATGAGGTGCGGTTTGCACGGTTGGAAAGCTGACATCCAGGGCGCCATTTCATATGAATACCATATGGTCCAGATCCGCCATTTTCGTGGTGTAATCCAACTTGCAACAGAACACGTTTTTGGAGGTGTAAAGTGGTTCAATGATTCCTCCATGTGGCCACTAAGTAAAGTGACGGAATTAGGTGTAAAATGGATGAATGAGATGCCCAATTCTCCTATAAATAGATGGAGAGGCTGAAGGGAAATACACACATTGGAGAAGACCAAGATCTCTCCCACTCTAGGTTCCTTCTTCTATTTCTTGCCTCCTACTTGGAATGGCTTAGTTTTTTTTTTATTAGTTTCATGTATTGTCTTTAATTTCTTGCCTCCTACTTGGTATGGCTTTAGTTTTAATCTTTCCTTTTTAATTATTTTATTTTGATTTTATGTTCTTCATCTTTTTCTATATGGATTCATTATGTTTTTGAGATTTACTTTTATATTGAAATAGAAGCTTTCATTTTCCTTAATTGTTCTTCGTGTTCATGATGAACTTGTTCATGTTCTTCATTGTCATGATGAACATCTTTATTTCTACATTATCATTTTACACAACCATGCTTGGCTAAGTTTATGTGATCGACCCATGAGTTGAGGATTCCATGGTGTCATCCGAAGGACTTGCGCTTTAATCGGTAACTAACTTATTTCGTACTTCAATCGGATTCAAGTTTAGATCGATTGGATGTTAGATCTAACATCAGATTGATATCCCAAGGATATAATTCAGAGAAGGTTCATGTGAGTATTGTGCGTTCGTGAGAAAACATACCATCTATTTGAACATATGCTAGGTGATCGTCTAGTTGAGGGAATTTATGGACAAACCAGAGATTTTGGTTTGTCCAGAATCAACCATGAGTTCAGTCATTCTATTTTGTCTAATGATGGATGGTTCTGGAATTCTAATTCTGGGTTGATCATTTTCTAAATCTGCTTAATCTTATTTCTGCATTCTGTCTTTAGTTTCTGCTTTATTTTCAACTGAACCCCAAACCCCCCATTTCATTTACTGCTTTTTCAATTGATTTAAATCAACTGCGATTTCCTTGAGAGACGATCCAGGTTCTCTATCTGCAAATCTATAATTAATCTGGTTATTTTATGGGAGCTCGACAACTCGCATCACATATCATCTATCATTATTGTTCCTACCTATATTTAATCAGTTTATTAATGAGTTTCAGATGATTCGAATGTGGACTAACATTGTTATTGGATAAAGCAATCTTATGTGCCAGAGCATTAGATGCTCTTGCCTATTCGAGACACTAATCCAGCAACCTTTCCTCTTAGTATTTGAAAGACGTTTCTGGCAAGATAAACTTCATTCCTATTGCCATGCCTCAACGGCAAAAAACACATGAAAAAATGAATTAGAGAATGTTGAAGACCACGACTATTCCAAAGCATTAATGGCTCAACGCTTTATCTCTTTAACGGATAGTTTGAAAAGTCTCAACGGATAAGTCTTCTAGCTTCTACAATGGTCATAAATTCCATCAATTATAAATATAAGAAGGATTGAATTCGCCAACTACCCGAAATGTTGTACAATCAATTTGACTGAACTCCAATTTACTATTTCATTAACTTAGTCTAATATCTTCATATATTATTCTTGTATTTTAGTGTTTATCATTTTATATACTCTGTGAGAGAGTTAAACACTTATTGATTTATTGTTTATTAGTTAAATGTTAAGGTTGTGAAACCTTAAGTGTGGGTGTACAATTACAGCTTGTAAGGGGGAGTGAGTCCTAGTGTGAGAGAACCATCCTGAATGCGAAGTGTGTAATTGTAACTGTGATTAAGAGATAGTGAAAATCCCAAGGAGCTTGGGGACTAGACATAGGTTGACGAGTTAGACAGAACTTGTATGATTTCTGCGTGCTCATATCTCTTCTCCGTCTCTATTTGTGTTCTTAAGCGATTAAAAGAAGATTTTTACAATCACTTATTCACCTCCTTCTAGGTGATATTCCACCTTCAACTTCTACAACACTTCCTTCCCCTTTCGTCCTAATCCATTACCTGTACTTTTATTCAAGTATGAGATTCGTGTACAAATCTCAGGAGAAAAAAACTTTGGTGTGAAGAAAGGGAAGGGTTGCTGAATTGAAATGAGGAAAGAAGAATGAGTGTTTTATTTGTGTATTTGTTAACGTGTCCATAGGATTAGGGAGGAGGGAGAGTATAAAATTGTGTTGGTGAGGTGTCAAAGTGAATAGGAAACATGTGTGTGAGACGTGTCATGGCTAGGAAGGAGGGAAAGGGAGCTGATGTGTGTGTTGGGCTTTCTTCCTTCAATTGGGCCAAATGTGTGTGTTGAATTATGAGGGAATGTGGTGTAATATCTTTAATTTTGGGCCTAGAGACTTGAGAATAAGACCGTATGCATGACAGTGCGACTAGACCCGATTCAAGAAGTATGATATTAAAATTTTGGAGATATCATATGAGATTATTTTAAAATGAAACATGGATGTAATATGAGTATTATCATTTTTGAAATAATAAAGAAGGAAAAGGAGAATAATAAATTTATTAAATAATAAATCAAGAACCTTGTTTGAAATGTGAGCTTGTGAAGGAAGCTATAAAGAGGTGAGTCAAAAAGCTTATGGAAGAAGATATATGAGAGGAAATAAATGCAAGGAAAATTTAGTCAATTGCTTTGAGAGACACATAAACATGTGTTTATGTCATAAAGATGAATCGTAAGCTTCTTTAGTAAGACTCCGAATTTGTCCAAATTAAAGAGCAAGAAGGAAAGTAAACAACACTTACAAAATGAGCCAAGTTAAGAGGATATTTTGTAAGGACACTTTGATCATTTGATTTGGGGGGATTTTAAGTGCCTTCTTGACATATTTGAAGACATTTTGCACTCCTTTTTGCATAAGTATTTGGCTCAAGGGAGAGGAAAAAAGAAACAAAAGTGTATTCAAGAAGCCTGGACACAAATTAAAAGGCAAGAAGCTTCCTTGAGAAGCCAATGTGATTTGAAAATAACTTAAGTCGTGCTTATATCACCTTTGTGACATCATCATGGATTTAAGAAGGAGTTGAAGTGTTCTTGAAGGCATATTATTTCCCTAAAATGTCCCTAGGATTTTGAATTTCAAGGGGAAGTGAAGGACATAAAACAATGACTTATGGATGAAACAATAAGAATTTGCCCATAAGGACTTTTGGACACTTAAATTAAGAGAGTTGAAGGCCCAAAATCTTCTCCCAAGGGCCCTAGTATTTCAGCCAAATAAGAATGAGAAGGGAAACTTATGAAGCAAGCATGGTCTTTCTAGAAATCTAAAGAAAAATCAAGAGAGAAGAAGCTCCTTGTGTAAGCCAAGTCTATGCTTAGAGAACAAGTAAGATTTGGAGGGCATTTTAGGCATCCTCCTTTCACCTTTCCCTTATTAAAATTTTGAACATAGAAGGATTAAGGGGAGAAAAATTATGATTCAACTATAGAATTCTATAAGAAGATAGCTTATTGAGGAAGCTATAACTTGTCTTGTGAAACAAGTAGCTTAGAGGATATTTTAAGAGCTCAACCTTCTCATTAGTGGCTGTTGAATTTTGAAAGTGGGAGAGAGAAAAGAGAGACAAGAAGCCAACTTGCATGAAGCCTAAGAACTCCAAGAGGAAACTAAAGATCAAGAGGAAGGTAAGTCTATTTATTATCCTTCTACTCTCTTTTCCTTTCTTCAAAGAGTTAAGACCCCAATGAATAACTTTTCTATGATGATTTGGAAGCCAAGACCAAAGAAGGAGGGAGGAGTACAAAGTGTCAAAGGTACAAGGAGGCTGAACATCTGAGAGCAAGTAAGCCACATCTCTAACTTCCTTAAGAATTCAAGGTTGTTAGGCTTGAAAAGGGTAATTTCCTTGATCATTCGTTTATAAAAATGGGTTTGATTGGTTGAAGGAAAGAATGAATATAAGAGTAAAGTTAAGATTGATAACCTAAGTGGAAAAATCAAGCATGCTATAAGAGGAGTATGTTGATAAAAATGAAAACTTGGTTGTTGTAATTAAATCGTGATTTTTGGCCAGACCTGTGTATATGAGGATCTAAGTTGATTTTGATGTTTTTGATATTTTAAAGTGTTTAGAATGAGATTTTCAATGAGGATAAGTATAGAATGCATTTTTGGAAGCAAAGGTGGAAGCTTCAAAACATTGAAAAACTGCCTTGAGAAAAAACTTGTGGAGTCAGTCGGCTTATACATACATTTTGACATAGTAAATGGACTCATACAATTATGAAATTTTACAAGCATATAGTAGACATCTCAAGATTTAATTTGATAGGTAAATGTTGATTTTGGGATCTACACCAAGAGAAATGAATTTTTGAAAACTGACCACCTCGAAACTAAAAAACAAATCGACAAGCGAAGGTTTTTGTTGATTTATGGACATTTTCAACTATGACGGGTCCAAAATAGTATTTTTAGTTACAAATAGATGTAATTAGGGTCAGTTGGATTTTTGAACCACCTCAATCATATTTTTCTAGATTGAATTATGAATCTTTGAATATGGGTGTACATTTCTGGAACTTCTGGGTATGGCAAAAAATGAGAGGGATTTTTACAAATAATGAATTTCCTTTATAGAAAGGGAATTTAGAGAATAGGGATGCTTGGGAAAGCCTTACTTACAATCAAGAAGTCAAATATTTATTAAGGTGAAGTTTCTTAAGTAACCGGATTTATTTATTATTGGTCATTCTAAGTATCTCTGTTTTCGTGCACCTAAGGAAATTTATTAAGATTTGTGAGCGACTGTCAAGTAGTAACCTTAATCCTCATATGTTTTTGTATTACTTTGTATGTCTGTTTTCCATGATTATGGACCTGTGTCTTGTGAAGGGTACATGTGTTTGTATGCAATTAGTATGGTCTAGGGTTCAAAGCCCGACTAGTATGATTTTCCTAGTGTTGTGGATCCGAGACTTATCTTGTTGAGTGGTCCTGCATTTTTAGGACTTGAGGTCCTTCCACAATTAACATTGCATATATTGTATGCTGTATTTATGTTATTGTGCATTTGGTTCTGAATGCTTTGTGTTGATGTTTTCTTGATTTTGGATGCTTGCATGCATTGCATATACATTATATGAGATTAATGGTTACAATGGGATCATTTAGGATTCCAGTCTATTCTGAAATCTTCAGATAGTACTTCTAGGATTGAGTCAGGAGCAAGAGGTAAGAATGAGGAGCTGGATTAAGATGATGTTGTTGAAGGTTGTTGGTGACTTATTATTTGGTTATATATCTTTATGTTTTGGCTATATTGGTATTACTATTTGGGATGACTATACATTAACCCTTCGGGGAAATTTATCATTCAACACTTATTTACATTACCAGTTGTTACACCCTTACCGGCGTCACCCTTTCGGGTGGCGGGTTAGAGGGATTCTTTATATTAGTTACCTTTCCTTCATTAATAGATCCATTTATCGTGTATCAGAGTGAACGCAACAGAGCATTTTACCGGTTTGGACAATCTACTGTACTGGTAAAAGTAAATAATCAGAAAATAAAAGTCCCCGAAGGGTTAAGAGTATAGTCATCTGGAAATAAATATCAAGATATAAACACTCCAAGGTATAAATACAATATATAATAGGTCATCCCCTATTCTTCAACTGCAGTGCCATCCCTATCTCTCCAAAAAGGCCTTTACAATCAGGCATGTCTCCCTGTGTCACTAAAAGCTTCTGGAGTCCGACAATGGCTCCCAGAGTAACCATCAATACTCATGCACTAAATGTGTAATGCATATGCATGCAACCATGTATGTATGTAAACATAGAAAAGCATGCCAAATACACCACAATATACAGACAAAAACATACACAATAACATGTCTTCGCACCGTCGAGCCGTCTTACCAAGACAGGCCTCGGAATTACCAGAATCACAAGCCTGTTTTCGTTGAGTTGCAACACAGGCAAACCCTAGCAGGCACCGCCTGTTTCCGTTGAGTCGCCACATAAGCAGACCCCGACAGGCACCCTCAGTGCTAGGGGCACAATCACAAACATGTTCTGTATGCATATTTTGCAAAACACATACAAAAATACATATGGCAAGCAACACATACAACAAACACATAAAAGTGCCGGAGTAAAGTGGTTACTACCTGGTGATAAATATACCTGTAAGAACCGGCTGAACCTAAGAGGGGGTGAATTGGGTGAAGAATAAAAACTTATAAACTTTAAGAATCTTTTTGAAACTCAGTAAAACCAGTTTGTATGACAGTAAAGAGTTCTAAAGCAATATACAGTCATTCAAACATATATGCTTGAAAATATAAGAGATAAGGGAAGAGAATATGCAAGCGAGATTTATCCTGGTTCGGTCCTATCCTTGACCTACGTCCAGTCCTCAAGCTCCACTTGAGATTTTCAATCCACTATCCTCTTGTTTAATTCGGGTACAAGAGAAGCCTTGACAATCTCACAAGTTCACCCAGGCACTTGTGAAGCCAAATCTCTCACCGAGATACTCCCCCTTACACAATGCAAGGTTACAATCTGTTTCCCTCTCAAGATACCCAATCTTGATTAACTCTCAAATAAACAGATAGAATGTTTACAATGAATCTTCTCACTCAGAAGTGAATAAGATAAACACTAAAGTGCAATACAAATTATCTCACTCTCTATGATAAACTATGTAAACATTGAAAACAGAGTGTGAGTAGTAAGAAAATCAGAGTATAAGCATTTTGAAGATGTAGGCTTGTGTCTCTTTGTTTTTCTGCTTGAATCTGTCCTCTTTTATAGGTAGAGAACAATATATGACCGTTGTAATCTTCAATATAATCGTTGCCTTTATTAGACAAGGTTTTGGTTAAGCTTTGGTCTTCTTCTCTCTCTAATCTTCACTTAATCCATTGTGCGAAGTTCGAGTTGACTTCTTGAAAATAAATCCATTGGAATAGCATTTCTTTGGATGTGGAAAGCAATCTTTAATCCTTTGTTAAACGTGTGCGAAGGATTACCCAAAAGAATGCAACTTTCGGGTTTGCATTTAATGTCGACATCACTTTTGTTTTTGCTTTAAACCTTCAATAAACATCCTCTAATTTATCCGAAACTCACCAATAAAGTGGTTAAACATATCTAGAAACATTAGAGATTAATCATAGTAAGTATTAAGATCAAACAAAGAAGGTTTGAAATTCACAAAATCTGAAATTCTCGAAGACGCCCGAAACCTCGAGGTTTGTTTTTCAAACCCGGAGGTTTTACAAGGTTGCGAAGGCGTTAGTGTCTGCCGACAAAACCTCGAGGTTTATCGAAACCTCGAGGTTTCACTTTGAATGTGAAACCTTGCAAAATCGCGCCAAGAGCAAACCTGGAGGTTTTCTGGAAACCTGGAGGTTTTCAAAAGTCAGTGAAAAGTCGTTTGCTCTCTGGATCCAGAAAACTCGAGGTTTTCACCAAAACTCGAGGTTTTATCTTAAACGTTGAAATTCTAAGTTTTGGGCCAAAACAGAAACTTGGAGGTTTAAGGGAAAACTGGAGGTTTTGAAACTTGGAAAAACACAAAACCTCTATGCCTGGACAAACCTCTAGGTTTGTCGAAACCTCGAGGTTTCTCATAATTTTGAGAACTTTGAGAAAATACCATTTGAGCTCAAACACGGAGGTTTCCCATAAACCTGAAGGTTGGAAACTGGAAAGCACGGATGCTCTCAATGTCTGGACAAAAACTTGAGGTTTTGGTTCCAAACCTCGAGGTTTGAAGATACTCAAAAGTTCATTGCTCTCTGTCTGATGAAAACTCGAGCTTTCCATTGAAAACTCGAGGTTTTGACTTTGTTCAGCTTTCTTGAAATAACTGTCAAATTTTGAAGACCATATCTCCCTAGTCTGAACTCTGTTTTGGTCCGTTCAACTCTTGTTGGAAATATCTATGAGTCTACTTTCATATGCCACCAATTTCATCTCAATTGGATTTTTATTTTGTGAGCTACACTCAAAACATTGAAACTTGGTTTGCTATGTGGCGTGGATATTTCTATCAACTTCCAAAATTCATAGCTCTTTGATCTGAACTCCTTTGGGCTTGAATTGTATATCAAAATGACGAAGTGGGAGTCTAGTTTCATATGCCACTGATTTTACTTCAACCCAATTTCTGGTTTAAGAGATATCATCAAATTACCAGACGTCGCCCGTGCTGAACATGAAACAGTGTGGAGCTGAAGAGCTGATGATAGCTAGAACCTCGAGGTTTTGACTAAAACCTTGAGGTTTGCTAGTCCAGAAACGAGAGATGCTGAAGACACTTGAAAACTCGAGGTTTTGTCGGTCTAGTTCTTCTAAACTCGAGGTTTGAGTTACAAACCTCGAGGTTTTAGTTCCAAACTCGAGTTTCCTCATCCTGAACCTCATATTTGCTTGTTTTAACTATGAATTGAGCCATTCCAACTTCCATATGATCTTGGAGACTTCTAGCATCAATATAAGAACTTGAATAATGATATCTTCATTCCATTCAGCAAGTTATTCCTTCTTTCATCTCCCAACTTGATCATTCTTCATCATTTAACTTGGGCTCATCATTCTTTACAGCTTCTACCTTCTTCAATATCCATAAAGTGATGAAGCTTCATTCCAACTTCTGGTGATCATAGAGACTTCCAGTATCATAAGAACTTGAATGATGATATTCCTATTATATTGTGCAAGTTCTTTTGATAACATCTTTCACTAGTCTCTTCTCTTCTTCTTGGTTATCCTCCAAAATCTATTGAAACATCTTGCTTCCTTGACAACCTCTACAAGTTCTTCTTTCTTTAATACCTTATCTCCTTCTTGATTATTCTCCATAATTTAACGTGGAATAATCTACATTAAATATAGTGAGTTAGTCAATGTAGGAGATAACTATATTACTCAATATACTACTCAATCTTTTTGCTTTTAATAATGACATCTATATAAGGCATCATCAAAACTAATCATAACTAACAATACCGTCTTATGATTTTAAGGGGGCCCACTAGCTTTCCAAAAATACCCTTACAATTTTCTTCAAAACCGAGCCCACACGAAGTTTTCTAGAAATTCGTGAATCTAGGCCAACTTCCAATATTTTTAATAAATTCCAAAAAACTAATTTTTACATGAAACTAGCGCCATTGGAACCCTTAAAATGTCTATATTTTACGAGAAATATTTCTAGAAGCCAAAAGTACACTTATTGTGTCATGTAGTCAATTTGTCACTCTCTGGTCCAGATTCACACAGTTTCTCCTTGGTTCAACTTTAACAATTTTTATATCTTAGTAGAAAAATCCAAATAACACAAAATCATACATCATGGTGAACCTTGAGATGTATAATTTCTCCCTGTAAAATCTCAGATTAAACCAAATTCATTTACTATTTTTCAAACTCAGTTGAAGGTTCTACGCAGAATTTCTACAATTGCCGAACAAGCTTGTCTTTAGTGTTTTTCGGTGATTTTGAGTTCGAAACTTAAACTACAGCTTAACCCCTTACAAAATCACATTTTAAACACTTTGGGACCATCAAAAACTCCAAAATCAGACCCAAACACGAAGCCCCAACCAGTTGAACGAAAACCACAAGTTTAAGTTCCAAAGGTGCGGCTTTTCGGTATTTACCTGAATCAGAAGTTTGATTGATGATCCTTGGAGCTTGGACCTTGTTTTGGCTATGGAACTTGGTGTTGGAAATTATGCCCTAGGGGAAAGTCATTGTACTTTAATCATTTATGTTATTTAAAGTATTCTCCTTTAGTTATCATTTCATTTACATGTTTATAATGATAACTGTATCCCTGGATATATCTTATAGATTACCCTCAATATCCCTGGTCAGTCATCTATGTGGGAGTGAAGATGAAATAAGACTAGTATGACTTTGACAAGGTATGGAGATACGAATCAAAGTCATAGGCACTTGTAAGAGTACAAGGTGCCGGACCGACTCACTATGAGAAAGCTGCATGGATTTAGTCATAAACTTATCTCATATACAACTGCATCACAATGCCCTTTGACCTGAGATCATCATGGATTCCTACATGATGAGTCACTAATCTTTGACCTAGTCAAAAGTCACTTTTGACCGGGTGATGATAAAGACTTGGATCGGGATCAGTGGTTTTCATGCAGAGGAATGTGAATGGTCAAGATGGAATTTGTCCCTCACATTTGCAGAGAGACAATACTGGGCCCCTCGATGAGTGAGTCTGAGAAATGTATGGCCATACTACGAAGGAAAGGAGTTTCCATTCTTAGACTACTCAAGAATCAAGGAAAGAAAGATCAAGAATAGGAAGTTGACATTATCCATGCCTCATCCTTGACCAAATTATCGCGTGACAAAACGGACGTGACATAGTTGTATCATAGGTAGTATCATATCATCGATCCCCGTATGAATTGGGTGGTCACAATGTCTTTGCTAGAGACCGCTTGCAACTTGTGGGCTGGTACAGTATTGGCCCGCTGCCAATCTCATGTGGGCCTGTAGGGTCGCACACAAGAATAGCCCAACACGAACAAAAGTGTCCAGATTCGTTGAATCTTAAAAGTGTCTAAGATTTGATGAATACTGTTAATCTAGGGTTGATATATATATATATATATATCATATCATATCATATTATATTATAATATAAATTTGAAAATAATAATGATATTATTTATAGATAATAATATTATTATGTATAGTATTTAATTTATTTGATAAATTAAATAACTATAATAAATTGAGATATTGTATCTCAGATTTAATTTTCGAATAAAGCTATAGTATCTTAGATTTAATTGAATTGAGATATAGTATCTCAGATTTAATTAAATAGAAAGATATCATATATCGATTTAATTTATAAAGATAAATTAAATCTATAGGCTCATAATTCAAATTAAATAAATATATTTGATTAGATCTGTTGGGCATATTTTAATTAATGTATTGTTTTAATTCAGATTCGAATTCAAGATTAATTAGATTAATTTTGAATATTTTTATACGGCTCATTAGGGTTTTAGAAACTCTATAAATAGATATTGATTTAGTCGTATTGAGAGCATGGATGAATTAGAGAAGCCGCAAGAAACCCTAAAGAGAAAAGGAGACAAGGTTGAAGGTGCTAGCATCATGCCCGCCGTGTTCGAGTGCTATTCATGTGGATACCAGTAGAGGGAGGAGACTCGAAAAGTCTGCTCCTGTTTGATCGAACGAGATGGCACCACATTCAAGACGTACGACGATCGAGACGCACGAAGCAGGAAATGCACACTAGACCGTATTGAACGAGACACTCAACCCTTCACATAGATACGATTTTTCTAATTAACCTTGATTTAGTTGAGCGATCCTCTTAGGGATTGGTAAAAGTTTTTATAATTCCGCTGCGTGTACGGATCCCAACATTTGGCTGGACTCCTCTCTCTTTCTTCTAAAAATTTCGTGCTCCCCTTGGTCTAGGAGAGAGAAAACATGTGTATTTAATAATGGAAAAAGTAACCGATCGATCTGAAAAAGCGTGGTAAAACCCTGTCCAATAATTAATGGAATTCATATGGCTTTTTGACTTATTTTACAAGAAAAACCAAAAGCTTCTAGGGTCCGACATGTAGCGAAATTCCCTCCAAAATATCTAGATATTTTTCTTGTTTGAGCAAATTGCTCGCTTTGGCCCGAAACTTTTAGAAATTACAATTCCAGCCCAGAACTTATTAATTATTACCAACTTTTCCCAAGTGTTTTTGCCTGCCCTAAGGACACATGTGGCACCATTTAGGGCCCACATGTATGCCCTAATTAATTTTTGCTCATTTATTCTCATTTTGTCCTTTTTCTCGAATGTGGAACCCACGGTTTGACTTTTACACGATCTTTCTTCCTTTTTCTCTAAGTAAATATTTTTAATAATTAAAGGGGCTATGTGGCACATAATGGGGCCCACAAATATGATCCCCTTCATTTGTTTTCTTTTCCCCCATTTAATCGATCCGATTCTTGGTCTCTTTGGTCCATGTGGGTCCGGTCTATAGGGTATTATCCTTTACACTTTTCTTCAACTTTTCTAGATACTTTCCCTTGAATGGACATTCATATGTGGCGCCTTCATAACTTCCCAAAGTGGCACCACATTTGCCCCTTTCAGTCCAAAAGAAGCCCCTAAGCGGTTCCTATCATCCCCTTTCCATCGGTTAGCATCCCATGGGACCGTATTTTGTGTTTGGGCTTAAGTATGGATAAAATCATCGATTTTCCTTTTCTTTCTCCATATGGACGAAAATGGATCCTTATGGAGTAAGGAATCGACTTTTCTTTCCTTTGAGGGGATTTTGTAGTGTCTCTTCCTCTTCCATTTTCTAAAAACGCAAGAATCCCTTCTTGGTTCGGAAATGTCATGTACACATTTATTTTAGCACATTTTTACTTAGCTAAATGTCTCATATCTTAGGACATAGCTAAATGGCATTTTATCTAACCGGATCTACACCGTATGGTCTCCTGTTCCCCCTTTCCATTGGCACTTTTAAAAACGCAATACTGAATTTTCTGGGCAAATTTTGCTGCAACTTTGAAAACTCATAGATAATTCCAAAAACATTGAAATGAGGTTCTGTAAAATTCCTCATGACCCTTGGCATGTCTAGTTTGAAGGGAAAATATTCCTAGAACCTAGAACACCAAAAATAATTCCCAGTTTAATATTTTCTGAACGCTGCCCATATTATAACTGCAGAAATAAGGCTTTTCTTTAAAAATTCATATCTCCTTATCCAGAGATCAAAATGTTTCATATTTTATATATCTGGAAAGCCCTACATGTCTAATTCATTCATGTAAAATTTCATGATTTTATTTACTTCATAAAATGATAGCCTCAACGTAGCCGATTTCAGAAAAACTCCCAACCATAAACTCCCCCAGAATTTCGCTACTTTGATCTTCAACTTTCAAGAATTTTGCTCCACCATATTTTCCATCAAATTTTTGAAATAAGCTCATTTTTAACCATAAAAAAATTAAAACAAAACTTCTTTTGAAGATTAAAGATCAAATCATAATCTAATTATGAATTGAAAGACTAAAACTCAAGAACTCACCTTGATCATTTCTATACTCCTTCAAGCTTCTCCACACTCACTCTCACTATTTTAGAAGTCACCTCTTGGACCTGATTTGGTGTGAAGAATTGAGGAGGTGCTCATGGCTATTTATAGGAAAGTTTCATTGGCAACAATGGTAATTCACAAAAACTCCCTTTGCTCTTCCTTTCAACTTCTTCCACAAGCTTTCTTTTTCTCCTTTTTTTCCTCTTCAATTTTCCTCCTCCCCTTTCTCTCTCCTTATCCTCTTCCACTTCATTGATTATCTTATCCTATCCTCTTCCAACTTGTCTCCTTATCCCATGTGCTTTATTATAATATAAAACAATTATTCCTCTTCTTTCTCCACAAACAAAACCGTGCCCCCTCTCTTCTTGGCTTAAAGAATTGTGTTTTCTATGGGTCTAGTAATTAAAGACTTATGCCTCCTATTGGTTCATCCAATTTCACAAGGATTAAGATTAATTGTGTAGTAATTAGAACCCTTAGATTTTACTTTATTAACTTCAATCTTAGCCTTCCATTTATGTTATAAAAATCCTACAACTATTTGAATATTTTAATTTCAAATTGCATGTGCTCTTATTAATTATCATTGATTAATCTTTCCTTCTCTCCACCATGTTCATTCGTCCTACACACCTTGACTTTGAGGGTGAGTATTTAATCCTAATTAGCATTCTTAATATAGTGGTTCAGAAGTTATTAGGTATAATTGACAAAGTGTGATTGGTTCTTCGGTTGATTATGATCTTTAGTAATTCATTCAATGCTAATCTTGAATTCCTTTTGGTACTTAATTTTTAATTAAGTTAATACATCTAATTGATGCCTTTTAATTTGTCATTTGATTAATCATGAAAATTTATACAATCATTTTAATTAGTGTAAGTTTAATTGCCCATTAATTATTGTTAATTTCCTTTAATTTGTTTAAGTATTTTCATAACATTATCTTGCTCTTTTTGATTATTTAATATGATAATTATTTTCTATTTTGTGATCCTTGAATGTGGTCTTAAATTTAATCTTTGGTTTATTTAATTCCAAGGAAAAATTGTCTAAAATGTTAATCAATAGCTTACAAAATTTTTGAGACACATATTCACCTTTATTTTAATATGTGTTATTTATCAAAATATAACATTTTTGATAAATAGGAATTTTAGGGTATTACAAGGATAGCTGGAATTGGTGAAATTGGTGAGAAACACAAATAAAAGATGTTAGAAGGTCTATGCCACAATCTCCTTAGTGCTAATCAAAGTTAAGACTAAGGATTTGTTTTGGGGAAAATAAATTCCTTTATGAACAAAACATTGAGAAATTCATTAAAGGTAGCAAAACGCTCAATATAATTTTAGAAGCTTAAAGATTCATGAATGACAAGTCAAGAATAAGGTATAGTCTTGAACTGGATAAAATAAAAGACAAAAAGAAAAGAGGAGAAAGATCATACTTGAATTATTTTAAAAAATCTATTCATTCCTTTAATCATTTCGCCCAATTGTAATTATTACTATAGAAAGGTGTTAGTTCCTTATTTGTGCTTTGATGATGATTAACTTCAGAATAAATATATGATCAAAGATCTAAGTAAAATAATTTTTAACTGAGTCAAAAATGCGTTTTTATCAGATAATCTTTTTGATGTAATTGGCTCAAGCCAATGTTGCGACCTCGAGTCAATATCCTTCTTGTATATCGCCAAAATGATATGTTGACTCGAGTCGGCAAAATGTCTGCCTTGAGTTTGGGACCAAACTCAAGCCGCAAATTATGTGACTCGAGTCAATGAGTTTTTAAACTTAAAAGATTTCAAAATTATGTCTCGCCTGACTCGAGCCAATGAATGTGACTCTAGCCCGAGGATTGACCATTGCATTTGAAAATCCCTTTTGACTCGAGCCTCCACTTAATGACTCGAGTCAGAGACTTGTCATCAGGCTTTCTAAAGTTTTTCTTTCATGATTGCCTCGAGTCAGTTTTCCTACCTCGAGGCTTGAGGTTGACTCGAGTCTCCTATTTTGGCTCGAGTCAAGTCTCCTCTATACTTTTGCATAATCATTTGAATGTGTCTCGAGCCTTGTTTTTACGTGACTCGAGCCTAAGCTTAGACCCGAGTCAATGTTTTTTCCGCCTCAAGTGTGTTTTCAAAACTTCTCCTTGGCATGAACGATAGATTGACTCGAGCCAATAATGTATTTGACTCGAGTCAAAGTTGCCTCTGTTTTTGAAATTGCTTAATGACATTTTGAGGATCTCTAAGAATGTTTTTGGATTCTTCATATCATCTATTAGTATTGTTCTTAACTGCATTTAATAACTTTGCTAATAAGTTACAGATGATTAGAATGCCGATTAACTTTGAATTTTGAATAAAGCATCCAATGTGTCAAAGAATTTATTGCTCTTACCCGTTGGAGACACTCAACCAACAAACATACCGCACATTCGAAAGACACTTTGGGCAAGATTACTTCATTCTCTTTGCTGGGTTCTCTAACGGTCATAACCACAAAACAAAAGAATTAACTAATGTTATGATGGCGATTATGGAGACTTTTCACGCTCCATCTCTTACGGACATTTAGAGAGACTCAACGGTTATTTCTTCAAGCTTCTCAATGGTCTTAAATGTCAACAGTTATAAATACCTAAAGCTTTGAATTCTCTATCTACCTAAAGCTTCTCAACTTTCTTCAAGCTACTTATTACTGTTTCATTAACTGAGCTAATATTTTTGAATATTCTCATTGTACTTCAGTGTTCATTACTGATGAGCACAATTTATGCCATGTTTCCCCTGTATTTTATGACTGAAGTGTATGGTAAAAACAAGCTTAACTGTAATCAATCTGAGTAAAAAAGGCATTAATTCATGAATATAGGGAACTGAAGGATAAAAACTATTCACATCCTAAACATGTGCTAAAAGAAGAACAAGTTACAAAGTTTTATGAGAAGAACATATAGCAAAGCTGATACTATGCTATAGCATTCTGACAGCATCTCGAAGTGCAATACAAAGCCTCTCTAAAGCTATACCTAGGTAAAGGACGCGATGCTATGTGGCATATGTGCAATACTATGCTATAGCATGTGGAGGATAGAAACTAACAGATTTAAAGAATCCCACAGAATCAGCATAATCAATCTATTGCGATCAAAAGATATGATGGATCTCGACCGATATTCAAAGCCCAGCTCGCTGGAACTTGTACCGTAAGAAAACCTGATTATATAAGGAAACAGCAAGCCAACCCTAGAGAGAGTCGGGCAGAGCCTAAATGAGATTTCACATTCGGCCAGACTCAAAAGAAGAGAGAGAGATTTCACGAGGCCCGATAACTCTAAGAGAACCTAACATCCTTCCTTGCAGTAAGACAAAGAGAAGAAGTGGAGTAGTGACATGACAAGGCTGCTTCCACGCCGTCGGAACTTCGTCAAGCTTTCTATTTTCTTTTATTTTAATCTTTTGATCATGGGTCATTTTGTTGTTATCTCTGTTTTGTGTGTCCTCGTCGAGTCATGAACTAAATTTCCTAAAGGCTGAACGAGGATGAATCTTTAAGTTTTAAATGAACCCAGTTGTTAGTTCTTAATTCAATAAATCAGTTTGCTTTTTAGTGATTTAATTCCCTTGTCAATTAGCAGAAGCTAAGGGCAAGATTTGTGGCTTCAGCTTACTGGTAAGGAGTCAGGGTTAGGCCTCTGACAAACAGTGATTGTTAGGCAGGCTGGTGCAAGGCTTGACCTATATTGTAGGCTTCGGGAATGGGTCTACCACTCATAACCAATACACCCTTTGTTTTATAATGTTGATCTAACTAGAAAATTGCCATAGGCATATGGAAGGAGTAAAGTTAGCATTAGAAGTATCGGACGTGGAAGCTTCGATAGACGATAGTGGTGGGTTAACTGAATAGCATTGTAGTTAGTAGCTATGTTGTAGCATTGTAGAAGCTGTACAGTATAGATGCTATAGCAATGGATAAAGCAACTGGGGGATTGGGATACTTAAGGGTGACTCTAAGTTCCGCCTAATTTCCTACTGATATCTTCTTGCGACTACGATACTCTATTAGTTTTGTTTATTAGCATAATCACAAAAACCTCTCAAACCAATCATATTTAATTTCTGTTCACACAACTCTCATAGCAATCGAGTGTCACTTCTCGCTTAATAGTTGTGATTTAACTAAGAAAGCTACTCATTCCCTGTTCTTGATTTTTAGGTACATTCTGTAGTGCATGCGCAACTCACATTCAGCCAACCTAAAGCCTTATGATCCAAAAATCAGACGCACTTACAAGCAAAGGTGTAGAAAGCAGAAGCGGATAAGTCAACCTTTTGACTCAGTAAGCATGGCAGATTGCCTGTCAACCATGAGTAGGATCGACGAGAGCCGATAGTAATAAATGGGGACAATCAGATCCCTCCACCTCCAAATCCAGATATTAACAAGGCTATCATGGAATTCGGGATTCGAGATCTAAACAAATTGAACTCGGCTATCACACCACCAACCTTAAATGTAAGACACTTTGAAATCAAGGGTCTCATGATTTAGATGCTGAATGCAGCTGGACAATTTGGAGGACTCCCATCTGAAGATCCTCACTTACATCTAAAGCCCTGCATGGAGGTGTGTGACTCATTCGTCATTCCAAGAGTCACAGCCGATGCCGTCCGGATTAAATTATTTCCATTCTTGCTTAGGGACAAGGCTCGAACGTGGCTCAACAACTTACCAGCCAACTCGATCACCTCTTGGAATGATTTGGGGAGCAAGTTTTTGCTTAAATTTTTCCTACCTACTAAGAACGCTTAACTCAAAGGAGATATCACCAACTTTCAACAAAAGTCTAGAGAATCTACCTATGAAGCCTGGGATAGATTCAAAGACCTTCTCAGAAGATGCCCACAGTATGGACTATGCGATAGGTTCAGTTAGAAACATTTTACAGAGGTCTCGATGGGCAAACACGATCAATTGTTGACGCCTCATTTGGGGGATCCATTCTAATGAAGTCATATGAAGAGGTCCATAATTTATTGGAAAGCATGGCTATGAATAGCCATCAATTGCAAGTAGACAGAGCTACTTCCTCCCGAACTGTTGCTAGAATACATGAACTAGATGCTATGACAGCTCTCACAGCTCAAGTATCATTGATAATCTTTGAATTCGTGATATTTTAAATGCAAAAAGAAGCTAAAAACTCTATCATTGTCATGCTTTAATGTATCAATTAGCTAAATATGTGATTTCATCTTCATAATGAGTTTTTAGACTTTATTTGCATTAATCTTGGTCACATCTTGAGTTTGGATTCAAAACTGAACTTTAGTCACATTCTTACTACAATTGGGTCGTGAACACTGTTCGGTATTTTGGGTATAACTTGAGTTCTAGAAGTCCAATGGATCTTCAATTTGCATTTTCAGAAAGCTAAGAGGAATCCCTACAAATCTTATGAAGAGCCCAAAAGCCAAATCAGATGTTTAGAGGGCCAAAATGGGCCTGGAAGCCGAAACAGGCTGCTGTCACTGGACTCTGGAATGACGTTCGGTATTTGACCCATAACTGGAGCTACAGACCTCCAAATTAGGTCGGTTTGCGCGGTTGGAAATCTGACATTCAGGGAAACATTTAATATGAAGACCACGTGGTCTAGATCCGCCGTTTTTGGGGTGTAAATCCAGCTTGAAAATGACACGTTTTTGTCCATATTTGCTACCAATTAAAATGATGCGTTTTTGGAAGTGGAAAGTGGTTTAATGATTCTTCCATATTTGCCACCAATTAAAATGACGTTTTTGGAGGTGGAAAGTTTTTGGAGGTGGAAAATGAATGATGAAATGCCCAATTTTCCTATAAATAGATGAAGAGGCTGAAGGGAAACACACACACATTTGGAGAAGACCAAGATCTCTCCCATTCTAAGTTCCTTCTTTATTTCTTGCCTCCTTCTTGGGATGGCTTAGTTTAGCTTTATTAGTTTCATGTATTGTCTTTAATTCTTGTCTTTAATTTCTAGCCTCCTTCTTGGTATGGCTTAGTTTTAATCTTTCCTTTTAATTATTTTATTTTCATTTTCTATTCTTCATCTCTTTCTGTAAGGATTCATTATGTTCTTGAGATTTATTTTGGAATAGAAGCTTTCATTTTCTTTAATTGTTCTTCGTGTTCTTCATGTTCATGATGAACTTGTTCATGTTCTTCATGGTCATGATGAACATCTTTCTTTCTACATTTTCATTTCACATAGCCATGCTTGGCTAAGTTTCGTGATCGACCCATGAGTTGAGGATTCCATGGTGTCATCCGGAGGACTTGTGCTTTAATCGAACCCGACTTGTTTCTATTGATTTTAATCGGATCCGATTATAGTCATGGATTGGGTATTAGATTTAATACCCAGATTGAAATCCCAAGGACATAGGTTGGATAGGGTTGTAGAGAGCGTTGTGCGATCGTACGCGAGCTCGCCACGTGTTCGATCAGATGCTAGGCGATCGTCTAGTCGAGGGAGTTTCTGGACAAATGCAGAGATTTCGGTTTGTCTAGAATCAATCATAAGTTCAGTTATTCTATTTTTGTTCGATGATGGAAGGTCTTGGAATCCCAGTTCAGGTTGATCCATGTTTTAATTTGATTAATCTTACATTTTTCTCATTCTATCTTTAATTCTTATTCTAAATCCAACAAAAACCAATCCCCCTTGTTTTTATTTCATTTGCATGACATCTAGATTGCTTAGGATTCAATAAAAGGCTCCTCGAGAAGAGAGAACGATCCCAGGTTTGCCTATCGCAATCCTTGGTTAATTGTTGATTGTGGACCCCAAGGCTAATGACAAAAGGTCTTCATCAAATGGCGCGTTGTTCGGGAGCTAAGTAATTGGCTCCCTAGGTAATCTAATTGTCAAATTCACTTTTGATAAGGGGTTTCTCTTGTGAAGCTTGTTAGATTTGCATTTTTTTTTTTTTTTTCATTTTGTTTAGCATTTTTGCATTTAGGTAGCTTGTACAATTCATTGCATTGTCTTGTTTTCTTTATTTGTATCAAATTCGATATGATTTTGAGCTTATTTATTTGAATTCACCATGTCTCCAAGTTAATTCATAGGATACTTGCATATTTCTTTTTCCTCTTTTCTTTTTCACTTGCATTTTTATTTTCTTAGATTCCTTATCTTTTTTTTAGTTTATAGTTAGATATTTTCTTGTAATTCCTTGGGAATTAATTGTATTGAAATTTCATGGCTTGGTTTTATGATAATCATAATCTACCTTTCAATTCTCACTCTTTTGTAGGAAATCAAGAATGTCATGGCCCTTTCCACCTCCCATTACATGAACCATACCACCAACCTCCATTTCAACAATATCATCAACCCTCTCACTTACCATACCATCCTTCATTTCATCCCACTTTCATACCATGTCATCCATCTCATGAATCCCTATACCCATTTGACCCACCTTATGATCCTCATTCTCAACCATTTATGCCCAACCAAGATCCTTCATTTTGTGAAGTCATTGGAGATTTTCAAAATCAAACGGCTTGGACTATAAATGAGGAGTGGTCACTTAAGGACAACTTTCATCAACTAATGGACTCTATTTTTAGAATGATGGAACAACAATTGATCGTATGAGAGATTAGGAAAGAAATTGAGCAACAATCACAAATGTTGAAAATGAATTTTCAAGAAAATCCTTCTCTTATGGTCACACATGCACAAGAAGTGAAGCAAGTACAAAAGTGCATTGAAGAGTCATCTCTCCCATTTGGTAATGATTCTATCCTTATAGAAATAGACTCTCCTACTACTTTGATTAATGAAGCAATTCATGATTTGAGTGATAATGAGATGGATGAGGAAATCATTGTTAATCCCCTCAATTGTTTGGACATGTAATTGCTCAACCAATTGGCTTTAGTAGTAGTGATTCGACTATACTTGTTGATGAGTGTGTTCCTATTTCTTCATGTGATGCTTTAATTGATGAAAATGCTTCTCTTCATAGTACTATGGATGAATCGATAAATTGAATGACATATTTTCATGCTCTTGTGAGGAATATCAAATATGTGTGGATTGTTATCATGAAAAATGTCATTTACTTGTTGAGCTTCAAAAGAAAGCATTTAGTGAAATGGTTGATTCTACCATTGATCATAATGCACCCTCTTGTACTATTGATGATAGTAAGCATGTTAATTTTGAAAAGATTGAATCAAGCATGGATGCCAATGTTGTTGATGATGTTCTTGATGAATGGCATGCTGATTATCCTGATTTTGCATCTATTAGTGACTCCGTTAATTGTGCTGTTATAATAATGAATGGTGTCCTATTTGTACTGAAATTAATGATGCATTATACGGTGATTTTGAATTGATTGTGGATTCTACATTGATGGTGGTTGTTGATGTGAGTGAGAACAATCATAGCCTGGAATGTCAAATGCATAAAACTCCCATTGGATTACTTTCTTGTAGTCTTGTTGGTGACAAAGATTCTGAAATTTTGATTGATAAAATTCTGCATGTTGATGAATCTTTCCAACAAGTGTTGTCATGTGATTTGCCACCCGATTTAGAAAATAAAAATGATTGCTTTGAAATTTTGGAGCACTCGGGTGGTAACAATTTCAAAAATTCTCTTCCTTCTTCCACTCTTTTCCCTTCCATCTCTTGTGATTGCAATGATGATGTAGTGTACTCTAACACTAAGTTGGATTCCACACCTTCCATTTTGCAAGCACAAGAGAGTTTTCACAATGTAATTGGTTGCTTGACTCCTACTGATGGGAGTGTCATTGATTTCCTTGGATGTGATAGTTATTGAAGAGTTTAGTTCCTAAAATGAATTTACTTCACTTGAAATCTCTTCATCTTGCTATTTTTGGATGGGATCTTGCTATTTGCTTGTCTTATTTGCAAGCACATTCTTGGAAAGGATTGTCGATGGAGTCAATCATCTACCGTACATTCTTGGACCTCTTCCGATTGATCCCGAGCCACCTCCAACAAGGAAATTCAATGAAGAGAAGATGTTTCAAGACAAATGCATGATTCTCATCAAAATGAGAACTTCTCCTTCAAGCTACTCAAGATACTCTAACAAAGGTTGTCTCTTTCCTTACTTATTTTCTTCCTAATTCATATGATTACTTGGGCTTAATTGTTGTATGAGGAAGATAAGTGTGGGGAGGGACCCAATTCAGTAGAAAAAGTAGAAATAATGTAGTTTAGTAGGTAAAAAAGAAGAGAGTTTTTATGAATAAAACACTCTCTTTCTATGATTGCTCTATCTCTTGTGAACTTTGACATCTTGGTTTTGATGGATCTTTTGTTTTGAGGCTGAATTTTTGGACTCTTGGATTATATTTCTTGGTAGTTAATTTTGGGATGCTGGTTGCATGATTTGGTATTGACCTTTGTGAGATTTTGGGCCTGCATGAATGGAATTCATCTATTACCATTCTTTCTTTCATGTGTGCATCTACTCATGATTTGTGTTCTCTAGAACTTGCTCCTTTTCTTTTTGAAGCTCAATTTTTCACTTACGTGCATAAGTATGATGGAAGCTTGTTTTCTTTCTTTCATTTTCCCACTTTGGCCAAATAGCCTGCCCCTTACATTATATTCCCTTTGCTAGCCCCTTTGTGCCTTCTTGACTCATTCTTTTCTAAGCCACATTACAAGCCTAAGTGTAAAACCATTTTATTCTGCACCTTGAAAATTTATTGAGCATTGGTTTCACCTTAGTTTTGTGTTTCAGTGTGGGGGTTGCCCATGTGTGCAAATTTTAAGTGTGGGGGGGAGTATTTGATTTTGATTTTGTGCCATTCATCATTTGGCATTAATGTTGGTCATTGTGATTCTAAAAAAAAAAAAAAAAAAAAAAAAAAAAAAAACAAAAAAAAAAAAACAAAAGTACAAAAAAAAAAAAAAGAAAAGAAAGAAAGAAAGAGAGAGAGGAAGCAATGTAAAGAAGGAGAAATAAAAAGAAATGATATTGAGGTGATTTGCTATTATTAACTGATGTTCTTTGAATTTCTTGGGTGCTTAGCCTATCATATCCATACTTATTGACACCTATACCATAGCCCCATTACAACCTTCAATAACAAGCTCTCTTGATTTTTTGCATGCATGTGTTATAAGTAGTGGAGAAGTAGAAATTGAGCAAGCTTATGGTAGAACAACTTTCTTGAGTAGAATTTGAGCGATACACTTATTTACCATATACGGTTGAGAGATTGATTGAAGGCATCCTTTGAGAGACTATCTTGTGTGATCAACATCATTGAATGATATTGCCATGATTAGTAATTTGAGATGAAGAGATTTCTGTCTTGATTGGTTGATCCTTTGGAGCTTTTATGATCCTTGTTAAGTTTTGAAATTTCAGCAATTGTTAGGAAAGAGAAGTTTTTCTTGCTTCTTGTCTTTTTAATTTTGCTCAGGAGTGCAAAAGGATAAGTGTGGGAGAATTTGATAATCTTTGAATTCATGATATTTTAAATGCAAAAAGAAGCTAAAAACTCTATCATTGTCATGCTTTAATGTATCAATTAGCTAAATATGTGATTTCATCTTCATAATGAGTTTTTAGACTTTATTTGCATTAATCTTGGTCACATCTTGAGTTTGGATTCAAAACTGAACTTTAGTCACATTCTTACTACAATTGGGTCGTGAACACTGTTCGGTATTTTGGGTATAACTTGAGTTCTAGAAGTCCAATGGATCTTCAATTTGCATTTTCAGAAAGCTAAGAGGAATCCCTACAAATCTTATGAAGAGCCCAAAAGCCAAATCAGATGTTTAGAGGGCCAAAATGGGCCTGGAAGCCGAAACAGGCTGCTGTCACTGGACTCTGGAATGACGTTCGGTATTTGACCCATAACTGGAGCTACAGACCTCCAAATTAGGTCCGGTTTGCGCGGTTGGAAAGCTGACATTCAGGGAAACATTTAATATGAAGACCACGTGGTCTAGATCCGCCGTTTTCGTTTTTGGAGGTGGGTGTAAATCCAGCTTTGAAAATGACGCGTTTTTGTCCTTCCTTGCAAATGACGCGTTTTTGGAGGTGGAAAGTGGTTTAATGATTCTTCCATATTTGCCACCAATTAAAATGACGTGATTCTTTTTTGGAGGTGGAAAATGGATGAATGAAATGCCCAATTTTCCTATAAATAGATGAAGAGGCTGAAGGGAAAAACACACACATTTGGAGAGACCAAGATCTCTCCCATTCTAAGTTCCTTCTTTATTTCTTGCCTCCTTCTTGGGATGGCTTAGTTTAGCTTTATTAGTTTCATGTATTGTCTTTAATTCTTGTCTTTAATTTCTAGCCTCCTTCTTGGTATGGCTTAGTTTTAATCTTTCCTTTTAATTATTTTATTTTCATTTTCTATTCTTCATCTATTTACGTAAGGATTCATTATGTTCTTGAGATTTATTTTGGAATAGAAGCTTTCATTTTCTTTAATTGTTCTTCGTGTTCTTCATGTTCATGATGAACTTGTTCATGTTCTTCATGGTCATGATGAACATCTTTCTTTCTACATTTTCATTTCACATAGCCATGCTTGGCTAAGTTTCTGTGATCGACCCATGAGTTGAGGATTCCATGGTGTCATCCGGAGGACTTGTGCTTTAATCGGTAACTGACTTGTTTCTATTGATTTTAATCGGATCCGATTATAGTCATGGATTGGGTATTAGATTTAATACCCAGATTGAAATCCCAAGGACATAGGTTGGACCGGGTTGTAGAGAGCGTTGTGCGATAAATAAACGAGCTCGCCACGTGTTCGATCGATGCTAGCGATCGTCTAGTCGAGGGAGTTTCGGACAAATGCGAGATTTCGGTTTGTCTAGAATCAATCATAAGTTCAGTTATTCTATTTTTGTTCGATGATGGAAGGTCTTGGAATCCCAATTCGGGTTGATCCATTTTAATTTGATTAATCTTACATTTTTCTCATTCTATCTTTAATTCTTATTCTAAATCCAACAAAAACCAATCCCCCTTGTTTTTATTTCATTTGCATGACATCTAGATTACTTAGGATTCAATAAAAGGCTCCTCGAGAAGAGAGAACGATCCCAGGTTTGCCTATCGCAATCCTTGGTTAATTGTTGATTGTGGACCCCAAGGCTAATGACAAAAGGTCTTCATCAATCATCTCTGACTAATGTGGCGAAAGGATTGACCCTTCTATCAAGCAACACTTCACCGCAACCATCTCAGGTAGCTTGTGTGTTGTGGTGGAGAGCATTCTTATTCCCAGTGCTCTTCCAATCCCGAATCGGTTAACTTCGTCAACAACTTCAATAGGGGAAGTAACAGCAACAATCCATATTCTAACCCATACAATCGTGGATAGAGGCAGCATCCCAATTTTTCATGGAATTTTCAAGGTCAAGCAGCAGGACAACCATTAGGCCCACAATACCCTAACAGAACATCAAACCCACTAGGGTTTACCCAACAAGCAAGGCAGCAGTGTAGTGATTCAGAACCACTGCACTCCATATAGGGGAGGAAAAAGGCCAGGGGCCTGTCTGGAGCCTGTGGCCTGGCCTTCTAAAAGCCTGATCAGGACTGGCCTATCAGGCTAACAGGCCAGGCGAAGGCCTAACTTCAGGCCTGTTTTCCTTAACAAGCCAGGCCCAGGCCTCTTAGTAGGCCTAAAAAGCCTGTCAGGCCGGCCTGTTAAGGAGGGTAAAAATGTAATCACATATTTTTTTTTGTTAATAATTAAAACTCTCTGCCCACTGCCCAAGTGCCTAGTGAATAAAAAAAATAAGAAGAGCCAATTCCTCCAAATCCCTAATTCATTTCCGCGTGAGTCGTCTCGTGACCGCATCTGCCTCATGCCCTTGCCCTTGCCGCGATTGTGTGTGGCTTAACCCTAAGTCCCCAAATCCCTAATTTCACGATCGGCCTCACCGTCCCCACGCCCCCACCGTTGGTGATTCTCCTCCTTCTACCTTCTTTCTTGTCGGCGACTGGTATGTGTCTCATACTCTCAGGCCGCGATTCTCCTCTTTCCTGGTCAGCGTTGGTGTGTGTCTTTTCATTTTGCTATCTGGTTATACTTGTGGCCCTGCTAAGTTTGCTCCTTCATTCTACAAAAATCTGTTTCTTTTTTTGGTCAAAGATATAAAAACCTGTTATTGTATGAACAATAAAATATTTTAATCAGTGGGAGAGATCGAAATGAGCTTTTATTGGATAAGGGGTATGTGAGTGTAGGGATGGAGAAGTTGGCAATCTAATTTGTTGAAGGAGGAGTTTGTAGAAGGCATTTGCGAGAAAAAGGTATAATCATGGGGTGGGGGTCATATATGATGTACGTATTGCTTAATTAGTTTGATGATGAATTTAACGCTTTTTGTGGAAGTTTATTACATCATGTTTGATAGAGCGAATGATGATGGAAAGGAGAATAATGATCTGAGGTGCTTTTAATTTGCATGCTAAAATTGAATGAAACCGGGCTTGTCATCTTCTTGGTTTCTTTGGTGTCGCAAATGAAAGAGCCCCCATGCTTCTATATGATTCCCATAAGAAGCTACTTTTGCTAGTTTAATTTATAGATTAGAGATTGTCGGTGTGAGGTATAAATGCTCCAAACCATAGGACTTGAAACTTGAAGGGGTAAAAGGACAAAGTGGGATGAAGATGGAAGAAAATGGGTTAATGGTAGTAGAATAATGAGTCTGCCAAGTTGCATGCGTTGTCTTGTGTTTAATGTATTTTATAGTATGTTTCACTTCAAGTTTTGAAACATAATATAGCCAAGATAGCTTGAGTTTTTTTTTTTAATTGCTTGCTAAATAATTCAAATAGTATAATTTTCCTACCATCAAAGCACAAGTTGCTAGTTAAATAATTCAAATAGTATAATTTTCTGAACCAGCACTAGAAGACACGCGTAAAATATGAACATCACAACTCCTTCGCATAATAGATAGGAAATCCGGTAAAAAGCATTACCCGAGCAATAAGGTTTTGGATAAGAAGTTGATGGTTATATGGAATATGAACACGGCCTTAATTGCTATCACGTTTAAGCTTGACTCCCCGTTTATAGTTCAAAAAATGAAGTGAATAAACTGAATTGTGATAACTTATATTTTCTTTTCTCTTTTTCTTACACACCCCAACAAGTAGCTCAGACTCTTCTCCAGCTGTTACCACTGCATCAAATGACCAAGGAAACATACTATAGCCAAGATACCTTAAGTTTTTTTTTAATTGCTTGCTCGTTATGTGGGCTGCCCTGGGTTATCCATAGCTGTTGTTCTGTTATTTTATTGATGTAAATTTGTGTTTTGTTAGACTTGTATTGTATAAACAATATATATGCCTTGCTATAAAAAGTATCTTGTCGAGTTTATACTTTAGATATAAGAATTGTTAAACTAAAACTAAATTACTTTTTATGTTTGGTTCTAGTTCATGTCATCCCCATTTCAAAGTGAAACAATGTCAATTGTGTTATACTCTAATTCTATATATTTGATTAATTTTTTTCAAGGTCTTTGAACCGAAGAAGAAATTATATTGAAGATTTGATGTCAATGTCCAAAGTGGCCTAAAGAAGAATCTGTATGTTGGTAACTTGGTGGGATGTTGTAAACTTTATTCATGGGATGTTAGATGTTTAATTTGTATGTTGGTGTTGGATGTTGGATGTTGAATTTGTATGTTGGTGTTGGATGTTGTATTTGATTTCATTTTTTATGTTGTTGTAGAATTTGTTATGTTATTGTAAATTTGGCATGTTTAAGCAATTAGGCATGTTTTCGGCTTGTAAACAGGAGGTCTGTTTGAGGCCTGTAATCATAGGAGGCCTGTTTTCGGCCTGTAAACAAAGGAGGCCTGTTTTTGGCTTGTTTTCCTTGGGGCATGTGGCCTGTTAGCCTAGGTACATGATTTTTAAAAATACAGGACTCTTAACAGGCCACAAGCCAGACTCAAGCCTAAAAATAAGCCTGTAACAGGCCACAGGCCAGACTCAGGCCGCTTCCTTACATACCAGGCCTGGCCTGGCCTGTTTCCACCCCTAACTCCATGTTAGCCCTTCTGAAGGAATATATGGCGAAGAATGATGCAATCATTCAAAATTAGCAAGTAACCCTAAGAAACCTTGAAAACCAAGTCTGACTAGCTACTGCCCTCAACAATAGACCCTCAGGATCTCTGCCAAGTGAAACTGAAGTCCCCAGAATCCTCGGAAAAGAGGAAGTCAAGTTAATAGAGCTTTGAAGCGGCAAGAGTCTAGAACCCATGAGAGTAACCAAGCAGCCTACAGTTGTTACGGATCCAAAATTTGGGAAAGAAAAGGAGGGACAAGAAAGTAATGACAAATCCCTTGAAGACGAGCAGAGGTGCCTAAGGCCTTCACAATCTGAACAGGATATCAATGCTGTGACATTGCTTCCAACTGCTGCACTAGATGATCACGTGCAACACCTAACAAGGAATGCTACCACATCATCACAGCACAACCATAATCTCGGGTCGTCAAAAATGCTAAAGCAACCTCCGCCTTTCCCCCAAAGACTTCAGAAGCAAGGGCAAGAGAAACAATTTAAGAAATTCCTTGACATGTTACGGCAATTGCATATTAATATCCCTCTGGTGGAAGCCCCGGAGTAAATGCCTAGCTATGTGAAATTTATGAAGGAGATTCTGGCCAAAATGAGATGACTGGAAGAATTTGAGACAGTAGCATTAACCCAGGACTGCAGTGCTACGCTAACAAATCGGCTACCACCGAATTTAAAAGACCCTGGCAGCTTCACCATACTATGTGCAATTGGACCTAAAATTCAGGAAAAGCTCTGTGTGACCTCGGTGCCAGCATTAATCTCATGCCTATGTCTATATTCAAAAGGTTAGTAGTTGGTGAGGCCAGACCCACAACAGTTATGCTGCAACTAGCCGGTCGCTCCATCGTTCTACCTGAAGGAAAAATCGAAGATGTCCTGGTAAAAGTGGATAAATTCATCTTCCCTGTGGATTTTACTATTCTTGACTTTGAAGTAGATCGTGACGTTCCAATCCTCCTGGGATGACCTTTCATGGCAACTGGGCGGACGTTGATCAATGTGGAAAAACGAGAACTTACTATGAAGGTGAATGACGATCAGGTCACCTTCTTAATTCTCAAGACTGTGAGATTCGAAGACCCAGTTGAGAAGTACTTAACCTCTGTAGATGATGGCAAAGGAAGTAAAGAAGCCAGCAGCCCTCCTTCCATACCTCAGTATTAAACTTTTATGGCAAAGTCTGGCTGAAGACTTTAAAGCAAGCGCTATTGGGAGCCAGCCCAACCTTTTGTTTCTCCTTGTATTTGCATAGCAGTAGAAGGGACAGGTTATGCATGGACAATTGCTATAGCATGATAAAAGGCGCCCCGCCTCAGCACAGCAGTGTGGCAAAAGCCCAATAAAAAGCCAGCCAGGCACGCACCTAATTATCCACTAAACACTATGTGTATGGGTTCCTAATAACGGGCCATCTCTACTGGGCCCACTACGCACCAAATCACTTTAACTCCTCACTTTCAAAAGTTGTAATGCTTCACATTCAAACTTTGCCTACTCTCTCTACCCGCTCGTCCTGCGTCTTTTTACCTCCCTTTGACCCTTCGGCGCCAACTCTCCAATTACCTAACCACCATGCCCCGGGTGAAACGAGCTGCACGATGTGGCCGGGTGCCCCCGCCTGGTCTCAATCCACCTCCAGTACCGACACCACCCATTACCATCGCGGTTTCCTCTCCCTCCTTGTTACACCCTTACCGGCCTCACCCTTTCGGGTGGCGGGTTAGAAGGATCCTTTTCACTTATTAGCTTTCCTTTGTTAAATAAACACTTAAGACAAACATCAGAGTATGCGCGACAGAGCATTGGATCGATTTGGACAACTTACAATATACTGGTAATTGTACATACAAAAACATAAAGTAGTCCTCATAGTGTTATGGGTACAATCGTCCAATCGCATGTACTGGGCAATAAGTAAGTTCATGTAGTCATAAAGATATACAATGAGATAAGGCATTCCATACGTCTTCAATCTTTGTCTTCATTGCTCTTACCCTTGTCTCTTCCACAGTCCAACCGGCCTACCGCCTTGCACCTGTCTCTTGAAACCCAGACTGGAGTTCAAAGTTGAACCCCAGAGTAACTGTTAGACTCATATACAATATGTATACAGTGCATGCAATGCCAATCATAATTAGGAAGTACAAATAAACCTGCCTCTGGCACAACAAACCGGCATGTATCACCTCCGCAGGACCGCCTGGTCAAGACAAGCCCCCGGAACTATCAGCGCTAAGGGCCTTGGTAGTTAGGGTTGCAGTCCCCTACCGACCCCTTGAGACCTCAGAGCCACCTATGAACACACAGTCACATAGGCCCTACCTACCTCATACACCTCAGACATCAGCAGCAACCCATGGACACACAGTCTCATAGGCACTACCTACCTCATACACCTCGGACATCAGCAGCAACCCATGGACACACAGTCTCTTAGGCACTACAGCCTGTACATTCCTCAGACTTCAGTAGTAACCTAAGGATACACAGTCTCTTAGGCACTACAAACAGTTACTACCTGGCACTCCTTGAAAATAGTAACCTCTTCCCTTGGGGTTGGAAATATGTCCCATACATACTATCACCCTAGGTACAACCAAACATCATGCTTTTAGTCATATGAACACACTTTGCTTCAAATTCCATAAAATTCGCATAGCACCAGAATTTTCCAGAAACGCTGACCCAAATTTGCTGATTTTTAATAAATTGTAGAAAAATACGATTAATGTGAAATCAGTGGCTATTGAACTCTTAGGATGTATATTTTACCATAAAAATAATCCCCAAAGTCATATGGGTTTGAATCCTTCTCATATTCTCAAAACTTAGCCACTGGTTCGAGATAGAATCCATGTTTTTAGGTCATTTTCAACTTAAATATATCTCGGTTGGAAATTCCAAATAACACAAAAGCTTATATCAAAATCATCCAAAGGATGTCTAATTTATCCATGTAAAATTTCAGAACAAATTAATTCATTTACTATATTAAAACCACCGATTACTACATTTGCCCGAGAAAGCGTAGAACCGAAATGATTTTCGTATAAAAAGGACTTAAGCTCTTAGGGTTTTGGAAAAGGTGATCTCACTTGACCCTACACAAAAACACCTTCTGGACTCAATGGAAACCTCAAAGATACCAAAATACTATAGAAACTCCATGAAAATCACCATAGGGCAGAAGCAAGAGTTTCCAAGTCGTCGGTTAGGGGCTTACCTTAGGATGTCGGTTGCGGGTGCCTTCCTCCTCCTTGGAACAAAACTTTCAGCTGGACCTTCCTGTCCCACACCTTGAGCACGAAATAGGGAAGGCAAAAATGGGTAGGAGGTGTCCTATCTATAGGCTCCAGAGGTTAGGGCTTGGCCCATAATTAAAATAACACCTCAGGGGTAAAATAGTCATTTTCGCTGGATTTTTCCTCAAAGATGCTCCAAAATATTCTTTTCCAGGGTTTTCTAGAGTTTTCTGGTCCAGGACATCTGGCACCATCTGAACCCTCCAAATCCAAATTCCAAGATTGCCCCTACCACTTTAGGTAGGTTTTAGGTATAGGGGCAAACGGTCATTTCGCACTGCTCATCTTCCAAAGCCGTGGGACCCATAAAATCTGCCCTTAGATATGTCATAATGAGTCATAATAACTTGTCATTTCATTGTCATGTCAGATTCCATTTGTGTGGTCCAGATTAATTTTGCTTATTTTACTCTTTCTCTCTCATCATAATGACTTGATGTGACATTCTCTCTCTTCATAATTACATGAAAAGACCTCTTCTCTCTCCTCTGGACCCACTGGAATTTCACCCCTATCAGTATCCTGGGCCTGGGCCCACTCCGGGAAATCCTAATCGGTCCCGCTTTGCTCCTTTTTACCGGGTACACCTTGCCTCATAACTCTTGCCACTCAACTGGACTTGTGTGGGACCGGATCATCAGTCTCTTTTCCCTGATACACCTCCATCTGTAATGTGTGCTATCCGACAATCCAGCTTCCTGCCCCGAAATGACACGTGTCCACTTAGCACTCCTATTACTGGCTTTTCCTCCTATACTTGGTCCAGATACACATTCTCTCTTTCTTCCCTTCTTGTTTCCTTCAAAAACGTGTGGTCTCCCATAGCGCCACGAAAATGCCATGTACTTACTTATACTGGCATATTTTCGCTCAACTAATTGTCCTACACCTTAGGACATAGTTAGGTGGCATCCTTCCCACCAACTTTACACCGTATAGGCCTTCTGTGCCCCTTCTTCATTGACACTTTAATTCCACGGCTTATTCATACTGGTCCACTGACCCGTATGGCCGAGCTGCTTAGTCCCAGAGAGTCTTCCCTTGCCTCGACCGTCTTGGGACTCTTCCCGAACTGGGCCTAGTCGTCCGCCTATTTCTAGCTTATTCTCACTTCTCGGGGTCCAAAATTCGGATATTACATTTCTCCCCGTTAAATAAATTTCGTCCTCGAAATTTGGCTATACTTTAGTCATACTTTTAGACATAAAATCTGGATACACTTCTTCATATCCTCAACTGTTTCCCATGTCGCTTCCTTCGGAGATAATCCTTTCTAGCCAACCTTGACTGAAGGAATACTCTTCCATCGGAGTTGCTTCTCTTGACCAATAATTCGTTCGGGTTCTACCACAAAGGTGTGATTATCTTGGACATCAACATCCTCATATTCCAACACATGCTCCGGGGCCGACTGATATTCCTTTAGTTGGGAAACATGGAAGACGTCGTGTAACCTGCCGAGGTTTGGTGGCAATGCTCACTGACATGCCACTAATCCCTGCTTCTCTAGTATCTCAAAAGGACCAATATAATGGGGACTTAGTTTTCTCTGCTTTATCTCTCTACCAATTCCAGTGACAGGAGATATCTTCATAAATGCATGATCACCTACTTCAAATTCCAGATGTCTCCTTCTTTTACCCGTATAACTATTTTGTCTGCTTGTTCTGTGTGGCAAGGAGCCTCTTCCAGATCAAACTAATTTGTTCGGACATTTTGTCAACCATCCTAAGGGGATCTCCACTTCCTCCCATACAGTGCCCTATAGGGAGCCATCTGCATCATACCCTCTTCTTATCTATTTTGAACCGAGGTTTAATACTTAACCATTCAGGACCAACTGATCCATTATCACAGCATATCGTCATCCAAGTTTTACTGCCTTACTCATTCTGCCTTTTTGACCTATCACATACTGTTCCTCCGACTCATTCTATTACCATAACGCTGGATTTTCTTGCCTTAATGACCAGGGAATCACCCTCAAGCCTTAGGCATTTCACTTTAGATGATATGGCTTGTCAACTTCAAGGCGTACTCTAGACACATTAATCTAAAGTCACCATGCCAGTAAGTATTCCACACAGTGCTAAGCATCACAGGTCTTACAGCCCAGGCACACCACCTCGTGCAAGCCTGCATACCGGGCCTTACCGCCCTAAGCCTCTGCTCACTCATTATGGTTGAGCTTCCTCAATTCTAAGCTCTTGAGCTGTTTTCCTCTTGCTTAGCATGGTAACTGGCATCTGGCTTGACCGATTCAAGTTTCTAGACCATTCTATCAATTTTTGTTCCTGTATCAACACAATTTCCAACTGTACCGCTTCCATTTCAATAAAACAGCGACGAAAATCATGTCACCGCTTACTATGTTGTCTCATACTCAAAATTTCAAATTTTCACTCATTTGAAAATCTTTGTGGTCGCAGTACATTTTCACAAACATCATTTTCACATTTTCAAATTCAATCGCTGCCAGCTCAATTTTCAAGAAAACAATTCTCTGCCGGTCTATTTTCAGAAAACATTTACTACTAGCACACATCAAAGAGAGGACTTATTTGTTTCACAAATTCCACATTTGAAAACTCTCGCCACCACTTCAACCTCTCGGTACAGCAATGCGCCCCAATCATTTAAATACCAACCACCGAAGTGGCAACGCACTTGTCGGCCAATGTGGGAGAGTTTCGTCCTCTCCGGGACCAGTGTTCTTCCGGCACATACAATACCAAGCCACCCACCGAATCCCATATCCGAGACAAAGGACCTCGTCCAGAGCCCGCTCCAACCGCTTTGTGTGGATGCCCGACAAGGCAAATCACACGCCCTACAAGGTGAAACTACTCGGATTGGGTGCATACACTGCTAGTGTGAGTATCAGCTTTTCAAAACCAATCCCCTCAAAAGAACTTTCCAATAATGGCCAGCGATTTCAAAATAGTTTCAAACATGGTTTCGTACTGCTTCCACCATAAACATGGTTCAAACTTACTTTCAAATTCAAAGTTCTACCAAACCCTTTTTATGAGACAACATTATTTTAAAAAAAACAATCATTTCAAACCAGTTTCAAATTCTGTTGAAAACACTTCAATCGAAAATTCAATTCAGAAAATCCAATTTTCAAAAGATTCGCAAATATAGCAGGTGCATTGGTAAGTTCAAACTTTAATTTTTATTTATACCAGGAACCAGATAACTGATATAGAAGGTCATCAACTTCAACTTACGTCTCAGGCTCTATCCTTGGCTACTCAAGCCATCCATTGGACACTCAGCCCATTTCACTTCATTTATCAGGTCACTCTAGATCCATTGCCTGTAACCCTCAGGCTTACGACCTCTTCGGCGCTTCACCCGATATTCATGGTCTAATAGTTGTGGCCTTCTGCCAGCCTATGATCATACTAGTGGCATAGGATGTAGGGCTTCTCGTTGACCATATACCCAATTTCCAACCCAAAATCATATCAATCTAGTAGGTCTCCTTAACTAATTTTCACTCCAATAATGATACACGTAGCACTGGAGCACCCCATGATAATACCTTGATATCACATCAAATAATCCTTATTTGGGGTCATTCTATATATGAACTTCTAATAAAGATCTAGCTCCAGGCACGCCCACAGATTCAGCTTCCCCTAACGAGAAATTAATCCACACCTTTCCGAGAAACCACTAGCCACTATCATCTATAGCTATCGATCCTAATCACAAGACCGAAACCTGTGGCTATCGAGGTACTATTTCTCATTCGCACTTCCTCAAGGAACATTCGATATTAAAGATCTTTTCTTATGCTGGTACAACAACTAACAACCTCAAAACATCCCATATCATGTAGGTATTGTCCTCAAATATACCTCAAATAACACAATATCAATCAATATCATCAAGGGTTCTACTCTCAATCATTCTTTATAGCGGAATATCACGAGGTTAAGATCATTCCCTAGCAGCTAGTAACCTCAAGATACCTCAGGCGTATGGGTACTATGCCTCAATCCATTCAGATCAATCAAACGCCTAAAGAATCTCTCATCATCAAATCAGATCATTAGGTTCATCAACCTAATTCTAAAACCTCAAACAAACCCAACAATCATGCTACGATCATCATGATTCATAGCCTATTTAATCACTATCCTCAAATAACCTCAAATCAATAATTGTCAGATCCGCAATCGACTCCTGGAACCTCAACATCAGCTAGGCTAAGGAATCATATTACCTCAATAATACCCAAAACAGAAATTAGGATCACTATTCATCTTCCTAATCTAAACCTCAAGACATTCCATCAATATCAACACTATTCACAAGGTTCTATTTTAATCCTCAATATCACAAGGGTATATCCTAATATCGATCTATTACCTCAAGGTTACTCATTAATCCTCGATCATACCCAAACAATTCAGTATCGATAAAAAATCATAGGGTTCCTACTCTCAGGTACTAGAACCTTAATTCACATTTAAGATCAGATTCAAGCCTAGTCTCAATCATATCCTGACATCCTCATAGCATTTATAGGGATCACTATAAGACAAAACTTAAGGTACTAAAGCCTCAAGCAAAGGAATCTTAAATTCCTATAATACTTCCCAGAGGGTGACCCATCCCGAGATTTCTCTTGTCCAAGCACGCTTAATTCTGGGTGCCCTTCTTGTTCGGGGGGTACTCGTGCTAGTACCAACCATTCGCCTTTTCCAAAACCAGATACCTACTCTCCACACACTTCCCCTCTAATTTTGTTGCAGGAATCGGTCCCTGATTTCCATAACAGAGGACCCAAGGTTAGCACCAGAACTCATACTCTGTGCTAACTCCTCAACCACAAGGGTCTTATCTTACTGAAACCTAACCCTCTTCCTAAAGGTATTTGTCCTTATGCTTCATCTGCCCATCTGTACCCTTAACCATGTACCATTTACCAGTACCGTCCAAACCATGCTCTGATACCAAACTGTTACATCCCTACAGGCCTCGCCCTTTCGGGTGGCGGGTTAGAGGGATCCTCTTCGCTTATTAGCTTTCCTTTGTTAAATAAACACTTAGGACAAACATCAGAGTATGCGCGGCAGATCATTGGATCAGTTTGGACAACTTACAATATATTGGTAATTATACATACAAAAACATAAAGTAGTCCTCATAGTGTTAAGGGTACAATCGTCCAATCGCATGTACTGAGCATTGGATCAGTTTCTACCATAGGTTTTTGTTTTTGTGTTGCTTTTGTGTTGTCTTAGTGTTTTTCTATTTTTACCACTTTTAGTGGCATTTTCGTAATTCGAGTTTCTAGTGGCACTTTTGTAATTCGATTGGCTGGTGGCATTTTCGTAATTCTGATTTTTTTGCAAATTTCGCCTTGTGATTATCTATTTGCATGAGTACTAGGAGCACTATCAATCCGGAAGACTTGTTGCCATTTGATCCTGAAATAGAAAGAACAATTCTTACCGCTAGAAGAGTTGTTAGGCTAAGTCGTGGGATTAATACTTGAATTGGACATTGAACTTAAGTCGACCATTCCGATTGTGTTCATTCCGTTGATCTTTCGATTGTGTTTCGATAGTACTTCGATAGTCTTGTTGTTTTCACTGATTCTAGTAGCATTTTTCCTAACTCAGAAATTATGGCAAAAGAACAGGAAAATCGTCCTACTTTAAAGGAATTGAATGAACCTGATGTTAATTATCAACCTTTGTGCATTCAATATCCTACCCTTCCTCGCTAACTTTGAGCTTAAATCTGGTCTAATACACTTCTTTGCCTAAGTTTCATGGTCTTTCGGGTGAGTGTGCCATTAAGCATTTGAAGGAATTCCACCTAGTGTGCAAAGACAATGAAACCACATGCAATTGATGAAGATCAAATCAAGCCGAGAGATTTTCCTTTCTCATTGGAAGGTGGAGCCAAAGATCGGTTGTTGTACCTTGGCCTTCATCTATTGGGAGCTGGACCGATGTTCGAGAGGTTATTTATGGACAAATATTACCCCGCCTCAAGAGCAACCGCGATCAAGAAAGAAATCGCCAACATTAAACGAGCCAATGGGGAGACTTTGCATGAGTGCGGGAGAGGTTCAAGAGGTTATGTGCAAAGCCGTCCACACCATCGATCATCGAGCAACTCTTGATTACCCATTTCTATGATGGTACGCTACCGTAGACAAAGGTTTGGTGGATGCTTCTAGCGGTGAGGCTCTACGTAATAAGACACCGAAGATGCTCCGAGAATTGATATCCGAGATGGCGGCCAACTCTCGGCAATTTGGCACCGGGGCCAACGGTACTCACATTTACCATGTGCAAACACCTCCATCCGCACGATTCTCGAGATTAGAGAATAGACTTGATGATCCGACCCTCTGGTGAGGCAGCTGGTAGTGACATAGACAGTACAATCTTCTCCTCCTCAGATTGGCTACTCATGTGGGTTTTGTTCTGACCCTTACCATTCTACTAACTCTTGCCCTACCTTGCATGATCCTACTTATCAAGACCAATCAGTAGCTTCAGTGGGTGTTTTTCCAGGAAAGCCACAATACCAACAGAATAATGCCTTCTCCAATACCTACAACCCGGTTGGAGAAATCACCCCAATTTTCGTTGGAACCCGAATCAGGAACGAGTAACCAATATCAGCAGAGTGGGAATTACCAACGAGACAAGTACGGACCACGAATTTCCAACAACAATATGCACCGCCTTTGCCTTTGCTAGCACCACCTCCTCGACCCGACCATATGTGCACCTCCACAGCAAAGACAACAAGTAGGGCTAGTAGTAGTGGTAGTGGTGGTTCCTCACTTGAAGATATGATGAAGCAATTTGTCACGGTAATATGCGGTTCCAACGACAAGAACCGACTCTTCCATTCGAGTTTGCAAACACAGCATTTGGCGGTTGGCAACCTCATTGAACCAACTTCAACCTCGGGATCCAACACTCTTCCTTCACAAACAATTCCTAATCCTAAGGGAATGTGAGTGCTATCTCCCTTCGTTCGCAAGCAATTAGAGGAACCTTAATTTTGCGAGATGTGACTTCCACATCGAAAGAGTCGAAAATGTGAAGATTGACTCTAAAAATAAAAAGGCAGTGCAGCAAGGTGAAGAGGAAGACATCCCCATTCCTCTTTCTTTCCTCGAGAGCAGTTCAATCCAAGAAGTTGGCAGAAAAAGCACAAGAGAAGGATATACTTGAGACATTCAGAAGAGTAGAGATCAACATTCCTCTCTTAGATGCAGTCAAACAAATTCCTAAATATGCCAAGTTTCTGAAGGAGTTGTGCACCAACAAGAGGCGGCGAAGGGGAGTGAACGAGTGAGTTTGAACTAGAATGTATCGGTACTCATCCAAATGCCCTACTATGCCTCGCAAGTGCAAGGATCCGTGACGTTTTCTATCCCCTTGCTGTTTTGGTAACTATAGATTTGATGATTGCATGCTAGATTTAGGTGCTTCTATTAATCTCATGCCTCGCATCTATTTATAAATCTCTTGGTCTTGGTCCTTTACGTCCCTCTGGTGTTGTTGTTCAGCTAGCTAATAGGAGTAATGTTCATCCTTGGTTTAGTTGAGGATGTATTAGTCAAGGTTAATGAACCGATATTTCCTGCTGATTTTTACATCTTAGATATGAGGATGAGTCTCTCATTAGTAGATCACCTATCATTCTAGGGAGGTCTTTCATGAAAGCCTAGGACTAAGATAGATGTGCATTCTCGGTACTCTTTCCATGGAGTTTGGTGATATATCCGTGAATTTCAATATTTTTGATGCCATGAAACATCCTAGGGAAGAACATTCTATTTTTCGCATTGATGTGATTGATGATCTTGTGGATGATGTTATTCCGATTGGTGTCTTGATTATCGATTTTGCATCGAGAGTGATTCTCCCATTTGTGCATGTCTTGATAATGAATGGTGCTCTGTTTGCACCGATTTGCTTAATTTGCATTATTTGGTGATTCCGACTTGGTTGGTGATTCTACATTACATGTGGATTCTCGATATTGATTTTGAGTTTGAGCTTCACCTACGATCCTAATGTGCATCGATTCACGATTTTGATGAGCTCAACTCGATTTTGATGAGCTTGATTTCGATGTTAACATTGATTTTGTATAGACACGGTCCTTGTTTCTTTGAATGTGGTTTCGAGGCATTTCTAGTGTGATGACATCGAGTTGTTGCGACAACCACCCAAGCTTCTTCCCTCCAGTGAGCAACCACCCAAGCTTGAGTTGAAATCCCTTCCAGATCACCTGAAGTATGCATTTCTAGAGGTGGATGAACAGTTGCCAGTCATTGTGGCAAATAATCTTCTTTCTGACCAAGAAGATGTTGGAAATTATGCCCTAGGGGCAATTCATTGTACTTTGGATATTTGAGTTATTTAAAGTATTTTCTTTAGTTATCATTATCGTTTGCATGTTCGTATTGATAATTTGCATCCCTGGATACATCTTATAGATTATCCTAAATGTCCTCGGTCGGTCATCTACGCGGGAGCGAAGATGAATTAAGACCGAAGTATGGCTTTGATGAGGTATGGAGATACAATCAAAGTCATGGGCACTTGTAAGAGTACAAGGTCTTTGGACCGACCCACTATGAGAAAGCTGCATGGATCTAGTCATAAGCTTATCTCATGTATAACCGCGTCACGACGCCCATGACCTCGAGATCATCATGGATTCCTACATGATGAGTCATCGACCTTTGACCTAGTCAAAAGTCACCTTTGACCGGGTGATGATAAAGGCTAGGATCGGGATCGGTGGTTTTCATGCGGAGGGATGTGAATGGTCAAGATGGAATTTGTCCCTCACATTTGTAGAGAGATAATATGGGCCCCTCGATGAGTGAGTCTAAGAAATGTACGGCCGTACTGTGATGGAAAGGAGTTTCCATTTCACTTATTAGACTAACTCGAGAATCGAGAAAGTAATGGTCAAGAAAAGGAAGTTGACATTCTCCATGCCTCATCCTTGACCAAATTATCGTGTGACAAAAAGGGACGTGACATGGTTGTACGATAGGTGTATCGTGTCATCGATCCCCATGTGAATTGGGTAGTCGCAATGTCTTGCTAGAGGCCGCTTGCGATTTGTGGGTCGACACGGTGTTGGCCCACCGCCAATCTCATATGGGCTGCGGTGGTCGCACACAAGAATAATCCAACACGGTAAAAGTGTCCAAAGTTCATTGAATCTCAGATTAATCCGAGATTAATGAATACCGAAGTTTAATCGGGTAAAATATATATATATATATATATATATTTAAATTCGAAAATAATATAATGATATTATTTTAATTGAGATTAGAATATTATTATTATATTATTTGTTTTATGTTTAATTTATTTGATAAATTAAATATCTAAAACAAACGAGATATTGTATCTCATTTAATTTTCGAATAAAGATATTATTGTCTATTTAATTTAAATTGAGATATTAGTATCTCGATTTAAATAAATAGATAGATATCATTTCTCGGATTTAATTTATTGAGATAAATTAAATCGAAGGCTTTTGAATTTGGATTAAATAAATAGGTTGGATTAAATCTATCGATAGATTTAATTAACTATTTTTAATCTAGATTTGAATTCGAAATTTCAGATCTGGTTTTTAATTCGATTAAATAAATATTATTATATTAGATCTATCGGATAGATTTAATTAATATATATTTAATCCAGATCTAAAGTTTGAATTCAAAAAAAAGTTAATACGATTAATTCGTATTAAATACGCCGAACAGGTTTTAGAAACCTACGGGACTTTCGTCGAGCGTATTCGAAAAGCCGCGAGAAACCCTAGAGTGAAAACAGAGAGAGACGCAAAAGAGGCGCTAGCACGCGCCGTAGCCGTGTACGAGGATCGTTCGTGGATACCAAGTAGAGGAAGAGGATTCTAAGAGTCGTCTTCGTTGATCGAGGAGGTAGCCCACCTGTTCAACGAAGAAGAAACCACGAACGAGTTCTTAAAAGGTAATATCCGGATTCCCTAGCCTTGGATTTAAACGCGCCCGAGTGATCCTCGGGACGGATCCGTAGAAATTTTTAATCCGCTACGTTGTACGGATCCCTACAGAAGACAAGCTGCTAAGCTTATTGAGGGCGAACAAGAAAGCCATTGGGTGGACATTAGCTGACATCGTTGGCATTAGCCCTTCCATGTGTATGCATCGAACTCGTTGGAAGAGGACTCTAAGCCGGTGAGGCAGCCCCGCAGATGCCTTAATCCTCTTATCCTTGATGTGGTGAAGAAGGAGGTCACTAAGCTTCGCAAGCCGGTATCATCTATCCCATTTCTGATAGCCAGTGGGTTAGCCCGGTCCAGGTGGTTCCCAAGAAATCCGGAGTCACTGTCGTAGCCAATCAGAAGAATAAGCTCATTCCTACTCGAGTTTAGAATAGTTGGAGAGTTTGCATCGACTATAAGAGACTCAACAAGCCACTCGCAAGGATCATTACCCTCTACCTTTCATTGATCAGATGTTAGAGCGATTGGTCGGCAAGTCCCATTATCGCTTCTTGGATGGCTACTCCGGATACTTCCAGATCCATATTGCTCCCGAGGATCAAGAGAAGACGACCTTCACATGCCCCTTTGGAACATATGCCTACCGAAGGAAGCCTTTTGGCCTTTGCAACGCACCCGGCACCTTTCGGCGTTGTATGGTAAGCATTTTTCTCGAGTTTCTAGAGGACTGCATGGAGGTTTTTATGGATGATTTCACTTGTATATGGGTCTCGATTTTGATGCCGCTTAGCTAATTTGTCTAGAGTTTTGCATAGGTGCACCGAGTCTAATCTTGTCTTTGAATTATGAGAAGTGTCACTTTATGGTTGAGTCGGGTATAGTCTTGGGACACATAGTGTCTAGGAAAGGGATAGAGGTAGATCTTGCTAAGATAGATGTAATTACTGTTTTGCCTTACCCCGCATCTGTTCGGGAAGTTCACTCTTTTCTTGGTCATGCAGGTTTCTATCGGCGTTTCATTCAGGATTTCAGCAAGACTACCCGACCCTTGTCCAACCTTCTGCATAAGGACACTGACTTTGTATTTGATGATGCTTGCAAGGCAGCCTTCGATCATTTGAAGCATTGCCTGACTACAGCCCCAGTGATCCAAGCCCCTGATTGGTGCCTCCCCTTCGAGTTGATGTGTGATACTTCCAACTATGCGGTTGGTGCTATCTTGGCACAACGAGTTGAAAGAGCATCTCATGTGATTGCATATGCCTCCAAGACTTTGGATCCGCCCGATCCAATTACACCTACTAAGAAGGAGTTGTTGGCTATTGTATTTGCTTTTGATAAGTTTAGGTCATATCTCGCTAGCAAGTAGAGTAATTGTTTTCCGACCATGCTACTTTGAAGTTTCTTTTGAAAAAGATAGATGCTAAGCCACGACTCATCCGGTGGATGTTATTGCTCCAAGAGTTCGATGTTGAGATTTGAGACACAAGTGGAGCACAAACCGGGTAGCCGACCACTTGAGTCGCATCACTCATTCTCCCTCTCACCCTCTTCTATTCGGGATGATTTCACGATGAGCAGCTTCTACTGTTTGCAAGGTAAGCTTCCATGGTATGCGATCCGGTTAACTACTTGGTAGCTGGTGTTTTGCCTATAGATTCTACTAGGGCCCAAACCCTTAAATTAAAGAGTGAGTCTAAATATTATGTTTGGGATGACCCTTATCTGTGGAAATTTTGTAGTGACCAAGTAGTTAGGAGATGTGTTCCTGATCATGAGTTTCACTCTATATTGCATTTTGCTCATGCTTCTTTGTGGTGGTCACTTTGGACCCCAAAGAACTGCTAGGAAAGTGTTAGACAAGTGGATTATTTTGGCCTTCCTTGTTTCATGATTCCCATCTGTTTTGTAAGTCATGTGATAACTGTCAGAGAGCAGGGAGTATTTCCCGTAGGCATGAGATGCCCCAGAACCCTATATTGTTTTGTGAGATCTTTGATGTTTGGGGTATTGATTTTATGGGTCCATTTCCTGCTTCATATGGTTATACTTATATACTTCATGGCTCTTGATTATACTTACATTCTGATAATGGAGTATTTCCTGCTGGCTGTGGGCCTGGATCATCAGTCTCTTTTCCCTGACCATAGGTGGACGGAATCAAAATACCTTGGAGAGAAAGAAACCTTTATTCTAGCATCTTAGATCCACCTCGTGACGCGTGCTATCTGACAATCCAGCTTCCTGCCTCGAAATGATATGTGTCCGACGTAGCACTACTATTACTGGCTTTTCCTCCTATACTTGGTCCATATACACATTCTCTCTTTCTTCCCTTCATGTTTCTTCAAAAACGCAGGTCTCCCATGACTGCCCTGAAAATGCCATGTACTTACTTATACTGGCATATTTTCGCTCAACTAATTGTCCTACACCTTAGGACATAGTTAGGTGGCATCCTTCCCACCAACTTTACACCCTATAGGCCTTCTGTGCCCCTTCTTCATTGACACTTTAATTCCACGGCTTATTGATACTGGTCCACTGACCCGTATGGCCGAGCCGCTTAGTCCCAGAGAGTCTTGTTGGTCGATTTCCTTGATGGCAAGTGAACCAATCGAACAAGTAATAAAGTGAAAGTGGAGTATCGTCCCACAGAGACTGAGATCGAGGAATGACGCACCAATGCTATGACAGTTGTGAAAGCAAAAAGTAAATATAATTGGGTTGAGAGGTTTTGTAACTATGCTACTAGCAAACGTAAACAAAGATCTATAAACGAGAGAAGAAATCAGTGAGAAGTTAGGCTGGATTCAGAATCGTCCTTAAGTGCTTCACTCCCCCAGTTGCTCTACCCCGATGCTATAGCATCTACACCGTCTGCTTCCGCAATTGCTACAAAGATAGACATAGACACCAACCGCAAAGCTATTTGGTTAACCCACCACTATAATCTACTGAAGCTTCTGCATCCGATACATTTGATACTAACTATACTCCTTCCATATTCCTATGTTAACTTTCTAGTCAGACTTGCATTACGCTTAGGGTGTAATAGTTATGAGAGGTAGACCCATTCCTGAAGCCTACAATAATAGGTCTCACCGTGCACGGGCGGCCTAGCAAACACTGTTTCTCAGAGGTCTAACCTCAACTCCTTGCCAGTAAGCTGAGGCCACCGATCTAGTCCTTAACTTCCGTTAATCGACTAGTAATAAGCACACCGATACGCAAACCAAATTTATTTAATTAAGAACTGTAACTAGGTTCATTCAACACTTAAAGAATCATCCTCGTCCAGCCATCTAGAGTTTAGCTCATGACTGACGAGGGTGGAGGCAAAATTTCTCCCATCGGCACTAGCGAATGACCCCTGTAATGCATTCGGGGTAAGCGCCTTGCTTGAATACGTCTCCGACGAATTCCTGCTCTGGTGCTAGGGTTTTATCCGCTTTCAAGGAGTTGTAGCGAGATTCGGCCTCCTAAGAGGTGAATGGCATAGTGCTGGAGTTTCAGCGGGTGCTTTTTGGCCGGAACCCTTGGTGCGTGCCATTAGAGGACTCTGGCGTGTACTGAGAGGAGGAGTGTAGTCGTCTTGCAGCGAGTGAATGAGCGCGAGGGATTTCGTCGAGGTCTACGTTCTGATTCACAAGGGCTCCACAGGAGTGCTTAGTGGCACGCGATTCGGGTGGGTTACGTACAATCCGTCTGACAATTCAGGAGGAAACCGTGCGGCTGACGCTTGGTGTGGTTAATGGCGGTTTCCACTCTTGATTGTGATTTAATTTTTGAATCGGTGGGCCCGATCTGTGTGGCCCACCCATACGTGTGTCTTTGAGTGCGACTAGCGTAGTTGAATTGCTACCGTAGTCCCACAGCCTTGGTTCTTGTTTGCTTCGGGTGTCCGATGGCATAGCCTCTAAAACGAAGGAAAAGAAATTAACATAAAGCATGACGCTGGGCTGCCTCCCATTAGCGCTTGGTTTAGAGTCTTCAACCTGACTTTGCTATAGCACGGCCGTGCTATGGTGGTGCAGGAAGGTCCCCTCCTTCTTTAGTGCCTTTACCGTCATCCGAAAAAGTCAAGTACTTCTCAGTTGGATCTTGAAATCTTACGGCTTTAAGTATTGAGAAGGTGACGTTATCATCATTTATGCACAGTGATTTCCCCTTTTTCCACATCAATCAGTGTATGACCAGTGGCCATGAAAGGTCTTCCCAGCAGAATTGGGACATCGTGGTCTGCTTCGAAATCCAGGATGATGAAATCCACAGAAAGATGAATTTATCCACTTTCACCGAACGTCTTCGATCTTCCCTTCGTGTAGCACTATGGAGCGATCGCCTAGCCGCAATGTGACTATCGTGGGCCTAGCTTCTCCTACTGCTAATTGCTTGAAAATTGACTTGGGCATAAGATTTATGCTAGCACCGAGGTCGCACAGAGCCTTACCAGAGTAGTTGGGTCCGATTGCACAAGGAATTGTAAAGCTGACAGAGATTTGTCGTAATCTCCCGAAATAACCAGATTAGAAAAGGATTTGCGGTATAATGTAACCCGGGTCGTTTCCCAATGAATTCGTTGTCCCGGTTCAATTCGCACAAAGAATAAAACAAAGGATGATAAATGAGGGTTTTTTTGATTCAGAATAATATTAAAAATGAAGTAATGAGAGAGACAAAACGAAAATAACACGAATTGAACAAAAACGAGAGGATTAAAGGATCAACCCACGATTTCGATTCATCCACTACCCTTCCTCGAACGAAACAGATTTATAACCGAATTCGCGGTCGGTTCAATTCGCACAAAGAATAAAATAGTGACGATAAACGGGGTTTTTTTGATTCAGAATAATATTAAAAATGAAGTAACGAGACAAAACGAAAATAACACGAATTGAACAAAAACGAGAGGATTAAAGGATCAACCCACGATTTCATATTCACCCACTACCCTTCCTCGAACGAAACATTTATAACCGAACTGTAATCGACTCTAGACAAACCGAAATCTCGTATTTGTCTAGAAATTCCCTCAACTGAACAATCGTTTAGAATTTGTTCGAATCGATGGCGCACCTCCGACGATCACACAGAAATACTTTAACCCGATCAGAACTTTGTCCTTGGGAAATATCGATTTGGGTTTTTAATCAAAAACCAATCCGAACCGAAAATCAAATCTGATTAAGGGATACGTAAACGAGTTAGATGGTTACCGATTAGGCGCGAATCCTCTGGATAGTGGATGGAACCCTCATCGTGGATCAATCTCAGAAATTTAGCCGAACATAATTAAGAAAGATGAAAAACAAATGAAGAACACGAAGAACATTGCAGAGAATTTGAAAACTACTATTTTGATCCTCTGAATTCTAAAAACGTGAATCAGTGATATGTTTTTGGCTGCCACTAACTTAAACCTAACCCTAAAATGGAAATGCGTCAGCCCAAAAACGAAATTAAAATAAAATTGGGCTTTAGTTATAAAGTTCGAGCCCAAAATAAAATCCAAAAATACATATGTTTCGGCTCCAAAATTGACTGCCCTCTTGTCCGAATTTGCTCTTCATGTCTTCATAAAAATTGTAGCTCTCTAAATCGTCTGAAATATGAGACAAAAATGAGGTAAATCCGATGTTTGGTTCAAGAGTTATGGTAAAAACAGTGAAGCAATGTAAAACTGGAATTTATTATTAAATAATGGCTAAAATGTAATAAAAGGCTCAAAGCCCAAATAAACATAAAAGCCATTATTTGTTAGCTAAAAAGCCCTAAATTGTAAATCAAGAGACAAAAAGTAGTGTATGAAATATTCAATTATCAAATTCCCCCACACTTATCTTTTTGCACTCGAGCAAAATTCAAAGAAAAAGACCTAAAGGAGAAACTCTTCTTTTCTAACAATTGCTAACAATGCAAAATTTGAACAAGGGACACAAAGCTCCAAAAGATCAATCAATCAAGACCACAATCCTTTCATCTCAAATTACAATCCATGGCAATCTCATCAATGATGCTAATCACAAAAGATGGTCTCTCAAATGATGCGCTCAACCAATCAATCAATCTCAAGTGTTTAAGGTAAATAAGTATATCGCTCAAATTCTACTCAATAAATTTGTTCTACCATAAGCTTGTTCAATTTCTACGTCTCCACTACTCGTAACACATGCATGCACAAATCAAGAGAGCCTGTTATGAAAGGTTGTAATAGGGTTAGGGTGAAGGTAGGTAATAATATGGAATGAGAGGTTAAGCACCAAAGAAATTCAAAAGAGCACTAATTAACACAATCATTCTCAATGTAAGAAAATTTTTATTTTACTTATATATCTCCTTTCTTTCTATGTATTTTCTTTCTATTTTTTTCTTCTCTTTTTTTTTTCTTTTTCTTTTTTTTCTGATTTTCTTTCTTTCTTTCTTTCTTTCTTTTTCTTTCTTTCCTTTCTATACTATATACATAATCACAAGAAACTTCAAAACGGCATGGTCAGATAAAACAATTACTCTACTTGCTAGCGAGATATGACCTAAACTTATCAAAAGCAAATACAATAGCCAACAACTCTTTCTCGGTAGTGGTGTAATTAGATTGGGCGGGATCCAAAGTCTTGGAGGCATATGCAATCACATGAGATGCTCTATCAACTCGTTTGTGCCAAGATAGCACCAACCGCATAGTTGGAAGCATCACACATCAACTCAAAGGGAGGCACCAATCGGGGCTTGGATCATTTGGGCAATGTAGTCGAGCAACGCTTCAAATGATCGAAGGCCGCCTTGCAAGAATCATCAAATACAAAGTCAATGTCCTTATGCAGAAGGTTAGACAAGGGTCGGGAGTCTTGCTGAAATCCTGAATGAAACGCCGATAGAAACCTACATGACCAAGAAAAGAGCGAACTTCCCGCACAGATGCGGGGTAAGGAAAAGCAGTAATTACATCTATCTTTGCAGGATCTACCTCAATCCCTTTCGTAGACACTATGTGTCCCAAGACTATACCCGACTAAACCATAAAGTGACACTTCTCATAATTCAGCACAAGATTAGACTCAATACACCTATGCAAAACTCTAGACAAATTAGCTAAGCATGCATCAAAATCAGACTCATATACAGTGAAATCATCCATAAAAACCTCCATGCGGTCCTCTAGAAATTCGAGAAAATGCTTAACATACAACGGCGAAAGGTGCCAGGTGCGTTGCAAAGGCCAAAAGGCATCCTTCGGTAGGCATATGTTCCAAAGGGGCATGTGAAGGTTGTCTTCTCCTGATCCTCAGGAGCAATATGGATCTGGAAGTATCCGGAGTAGCCATCCAAGAAGCAAGTAATGGGACTTGCCACCAATCGCTCTAACATCCGATCAATGAAAGGTAGAGGGTAATGATCCTTGCGAGTGGCTTGGTTGAGTCTCCTATAGTCGATGCAAACTCTCCAACTATTCTCGAACTCGAGTAGGAATGAGCTCATTCTTCGATTGGCTACTACGGTGACTCGGATTTCTTGGGAACCACTGGGACCGAGCTAACCCACCGGCTATCGAAATGGGATAGATGATACCGACTGAAGCTTAGTGACCTCCTTCTTCACCACATCAAGGATAAGAGGATTAAGGCGTCTCTAGGGGCTGCCTCGCTAGGCTTAGAGTCCTCTTCCAAGAATTCTATGCATACACATGGAAGGGCTAATGCCAACGATGTCGCCTAATGTCTACCCAATGGCTTTCTTGTTTGCCCTCAATAAGCTTAGCAGCTTGTCTTCTTGGTCAGGAAGAAGATTATTTGCCACAATGACTGGCAACTGTTCATCCACCTCTAGAAATGCATACTTCAGGTGATCTGGAAGGGATTTCATCTCAAGCTTGGGTGGTTGCTCAGTGGAGGGAAGAAGCTTGGGCGGTTGTTGCAACAACTCTGATGTCATCACACTAGAAATGCTTGAAACCACATTCAAAGAAACAAGGACCGTGTCTATACAAATTTCAATGTTAACATCGAATCAAGCTCATCAAAATCGAGTTAAGCTCATCAAAATCGAATCGGGATGCACATTAGGATTAGGATGAAGCTCAAACTCGAATCAATATCGAATCCATATGTAATGTTGAATCACCAAGCAAGTCAGAATCACCAAATAATGCAGCATTAAGCAAATCAGTGCAAACAAAGCACCATTTATTATCAGCACATGCACAAATGGGAGAATCACTCTCAGATGCAAAATCAGGATAATCAAGACACCAATCAGCAATAACATCATCCACAAGATCATCAATCACATCAATGCGAAAAAGAGTGTTCTTCCCTAGGATGTTTCATGGCATCAAAGATATTGAAATTCATAGATATATCACCAAACTCCATGGAAAGAGTACCAGAATGCACATCTATCTTAGTCCTAGTTTGTTTTTCATGAAAGGCCTCCCTAGAATGATTGGTGACCTACTTTGGGAGACTCATCCTCCATATCTACGATGTAAAAATCAGCGGAAATATCGGTTCATTAACTTTGACTAATACATCGTCAACTAAACCAAGGATGAACATTACTCCTATCGCCTAGTCGAACAACACCGATGGGACGTAAAGGACCAAGACCAAGAGATTTATAAATAGATGCAGGCATGAGATTAATAGAAGCACCTAAATCTAGCATGCAATCATCAAATCTATAGTTACCAAAACAACAAGGGATAGAAAACGTCCCGGATCCTTGCACTTGCGAGGCATTATAAATTTGGATGAGTCTTGATACATTCGGTTCAAACTCACTCGTTCACTCCCCTTGGTCGCCTCTTGTTGGTGCACAACTCCTTCAGAACTTGGCATATTTAGGAATTTGTTTGACAACATCTAAGAGAGGAATGTTGATCTCTACTCTTCTGAATGTCTCAAGTATATCCTTCTCTTGTGCTTTTTCGCCAACTTCTTGGATTGAACCGCTCTCGAGGGAAAGGAAGAGGAATGGGGATGTCTTCCTCTTCACCTTGCTGCGCTTGCCTTTTTATTTTTAGAGTCAATCTTCACATTTTTCGACTCTCTTTCGATGTGGAAGTCACATCTCGCCTGGTTTAGGTTCCTCTAATTGCTTGCCAGAATGAAGGGAGATAGCACTCACATTCCCCTTAGGATTAGGAATTGTTTGTGAAGGAAGAGTGTTGGATCCATGAGGTTGAAGCTGGTTCAATGAGGTTGCCAACTGCCCAATCTGTGTTTGTAAACTCTGAATGGAAGTGTCAGTTTGCTGTTGGAACTGCATATTGGCTGTGACAAATTGCTTCATCATATCTTCAAGTGAGGAACCACCACTACCACAACTACTAGCTCTTGTTGTCTTTGCCTGTGGAGGTGCACATATGGGGTCGCGTAGGTGGTGGGCAAAGGCAAAGGTGGTGCAGATTGCGTTGGAAATTTTGTGGTCCACGCTCGTTGGTAATTCCCTTAATTATGCTGATATTGGTTACTCGGTTCGATTCGGTTCCAACGGAAATTGGGGTGATTTCTTCAACCAGGATTATAGGTATTGGAGAAGGAATTATTCTGTTGGTATTGTGGCTTTCTGGAAAAGCACCCACCGGGGCTACCGATTTGGTCTTGATAAGTAGGATCATGCAAGGTAGGGCAAGAGTCGATAGAATGGTAAGGGTGAGAACATAACCCACATGAGTAGCCAATCGAGGAGGAGAAGATTGTACTCTCTCGTGTCATCGATGCATTGCCTCACCGTGAGAGGTCGATCATCAAGTCTATTCTCTAATCTCTCGAGAATCGTCTTGGATTTGGAGGTGTTTGTACATGGTAAACGGAAATCTTGTTGGCCCTGGTGCCAAATTGCGAGAGTTGGCTGCCATCTCGGATATCAATTCTCGGGCATTTTCGGGTGTCTTGTTATGTAGAGCCCACCGCTAGAAGCATCCACCAAACCCGTGTCTACCGGTATGCACCATCATAGAAATGGGTAATCAAGAGTTGCTCGGTGATGCGGGTGGTGTGGACAGCTTGCACATAACCTTTTGAACCTCTTCTAGTACTCATGCAAAGTCTCCCCATTGGCTGTTTAATGTTGGCAATTTCTTTATTGATCGCGGTTGCTCTTGAGGCGGGGTAATATTTGTCCATAAATAACCTCTCGAACATCAGTCCAGCTCCCAATAGATGAAGGTGAAGGAACAACAACCGTCTTTGGCTCCACCTTCCAATGAGAAAGGAAAAGCTCTCGGCTTGATTTGATCTTCATTAATTGCATGTGGTTTCATTGTCGCACACTTTAGATGGAATTCCTTCAAATGCTTAATGGCACACTCACCCGAAAGACCATGAAACTTAGGCGGCAAGTGTATTAGACCAGATTTAAGCTCAAAGTTAGCGGAAGGGCAGGATATTGAATGCACAAAGGTTGATAATTAACATCGTTCATTCAATTCCTTTAAAGTAGGACGATTTTCCTGTTCTTCTGCCATAATTTCGAGTTAGGAAAATTGCTACTAGAATCAGTGAAAACAACAAGACTATCAGAAGTACTATCAGAAACACAATTAGAAAGATCAACAGAATGAATACAATCAGAATGGTCAGACTTAAGTTCAATGTCCAATTCAGTATTAATCCCACGACTTAGCCTAACAACTCTTCTAGCAAGTAAGAATTGTTCTTTCTATTTCGGGATCAAATGGCAACAAGTCTTCGGATTGATAGTGCTCCTAGTACTCATGCAGCATAATCACAAGGCAGAATTTGCAAAAAATCAGAATTACGAAAATGCCACCAGCCAATCAGAATTACAAAAGTGCCACTAGAAACTCAGAATTACGAAAATGCCACTAAAAGTGGTAAAAAGTAGAAAAACACTAAGACAACACAAAAGCAACACAAAAACAAAAACCTATGGTAGAAATTGACCTAAACAAGTCCAGAAACACTATCAAATGATTTTTAAAATTTTTGGGACTTGGACAGGGCAACTCCTAGACCATTGGGGAACCCAAAAAATGGAATAAAAAAACTTCAAAAAATTGAAAAAGTGGTCTAAACGATGGAATTTGGCAAAACGGAGCTTAGCACATGGAAAATCAAAGATTTTAGATGTGCGTTGTGAGATAGGCCATTTTCTATCACTGTACCAAAAATTGACCAAATCGGAGATACTCCGAAAAAAACCGACTAGTAGAAATCATGAAATCGGAAATTAAAACAAATAAAAAAGTGGTCCGAACGTTGGAATTTGGGGAAAATAGGGTATACCTCACTCCCAAGGACAATGATTCTTTCTTAGAATGCCCAATTCCTTGTGAATAAGACCTGGTTTGAGTGATATGGGTCGAGAAAAAATTTACGTCCCACCCACCCGAACCACCTAAACTACCGAAAAATGAAGCTATTTACACTAAGTTACTAATCAAACCGATGGAAATTCCCTGGCAGTGGCGCCATATTTTGACAGATATTTGCCGTAATCTCCCAAAATAACCAGATTAGAAAAGGATTTGCAGTATAATGTAACCTGGGTCGTTTCCCAACGAATTCACAATCGGTTCAATTCGCACAGTAATAAAACAGTGACAGTAAATGGAGGGTTTTTTTGATTTAGAATAATATTAAAGATCAAGTAACGAGAGACAAAACGAAATAACACGAATTGAACAAAAAGAGGATTAAAGGATCAACCCACGATTTCGGATTCACCCACTACCCTTCCTCGAACGAAAGCATTTATAAGCGAACTCATAATCGACTCTAGACAAACCGAAATCTCGTATTTGTCTAGAAATTCCCTCAACCTGAACAATCATTCAGAATTTGTTCGAATCGGGGCGCACCTCGTACGATCACACATAAATACTTTAATCCAGTCCGAACTTCTTCCTTGGGAAATATCGATTTGGGTTTTTAATCAAAAACCCAATCCGAACCAAAAATCAAATCGATTAAGGGATACATAAATGAGTTAGACGGTTCTTGATTAGGCGCGAATCCTCTGGATAGTGGATGGAACCCTCATCGTGGATCAATCTTTAAATTTAGCCGAACATAATTAAGAAAGACGAAAAACAAATGAAGAATGCGAAGAACACGAAGAACATTGCGAGAGAATTTGAAAACTACTATTTTGATCCTCGAATTCTAAAAACGTGAATCGCTGATATGTTTTTGGCTGCCACTAACTTAAACCTAACCCTAAAATGGAAATGCGTCGGCCAAAAACGAAATTAAAATAAAATTGGGCTTTAGTTATAAAGTTCGAGCCCAAAATAAAATCCAAAAATACATATGCTTGGCTCCAAAATTGACTGTCCTCTTGTCCGAATTTGCTCTTCATGTCTTCATAACAATTGTAGCTCTCTGAATCGTCTGAAATATGAGACACAAATGAGGTAAATCCGATGTCTGGTTCAAGAGTTATGGTAAAAACAGTGAAGCAATGTAAAACTGGAATTTATTATTAAATAATGGCTAAAATGTAATAAAAGGCTCAAAGCCCAAATAAATATAAAAGCCATTATTTGTTAGCTAAAAATCCCTAAATTGTAAATCAAGAGACAAAAAGTAGTGTATGAAATATTCAATTATCACCAGGATCCTTCAATTTCGAGGTAGCCGATTGGTTAAGATGGCACTGCAGTCCTGGGTCAATGCCACTGTCTCAAACTCTTCCAATCGCCTCTTCTTATACAGAATTTCCTTCATGAATTTGACGTAGCTGGGCATTTATTCCAGAGCTTCCACGAGGGGATAATTATGTGCAATTGCCGTAGCATATCAAGGAACTGCTTGAATTGTTTCTCCTGACCTTGTTTCTTCAGTCATTGTGGGAAAGGACGGGGTGGCCTTGGCATTGCTGGAGGTCCGAGGTCAAGATTCTGGCTTGATGATGGCGCGACAGTGTTCTTCAGTGCGTGTTGTATGTGATCCTCAATTGCTGTGCGTGGAGGCAGTATGGTTGTACCTAGATCATGTTCTGGTTGTGCCTGTCTTGGTTGCCTCTGCTCGTATTCAAGTGGTTCTTCAACGCTTTCTTGCCCATCCTTGGGTTTCTCAGGTCTTAGATCAGTGACAACCATAGGGTGCTTGGTTCCTCTCATGGGTTCTAAGCTTTTACCACTTCGAAGCTCAATCATCTTAACTTCCTCTCTTCCATGGATCCTGGGGACTCCAGTGTCACTAGGCAAGGATCCTGAGCGTCTGTTGTTCAGAGCGGTCGCGAGTTGTCCTACTTGAGTTTTTAGGTTCCTCAAGGTCACTTGCTGAGTCTGGATGATTGTATCGTTTTTCATCATATAGTCCTTTAGAAGGGACAGCATGGAGCTCTGTGAGTCTGAATCACCGCCCTGCTGCCTTGCTTGCTGGGTAAACCCTGGAGGGTTTGATGTTCGGTTTGGGTATTGTGGGCCTGATGATTGCCCTACTGCTGCAAACATTGAGAACTTCATGAGAAGTTAGGATGCTGCCTCTATCCAGGGTTGTACGTGTTGGAGTACGGGTTATTGGTGTTGCTGCCCCTATTGAAATTGTTGATGTAGTTCACTGACTTAGGGATGGCGGAGCATTGAGAGTAAGAATGCTCTCCGCCACAGCTTACACATGCTACCTGAGATGGTTGCAGCGACGTGTGGTTTGATTGAAAGGTCAGTCCTTTCACCATGTTAGTCAGGGATGACACTTGCGCAATAAGAGTAGTCATGGCATCTAGTGCATGTATCCCTGCAACAGTTCGGGGGGAAGTTGCTCTGTCCGCTGGCCACTGATGGCTGTTCATGGACATGTATTCCAGTAAATTGTAGGCCTCCTCATAAGACTTTATTAGGATGGATCCTCCAGATGAGGCGTCTAGAATTGATTGTGTCTGTCCATCGAGACCCCTGTAAAATGTCTCTATCTGGACCCATTCACAAAGTTCGTGCCGAGGGCATCGCCTCAAGAGGACCTTGAATCTGTCCCACGCTTCGTAAGGAGACTCTCCATGTTTCTCCTGGAAGATGGTGATGTCCCCTCGGAGTTGAGCGTTCTTGGTAGGTGGAAAGAATTTTAGCAAGAACTTACTTCCTAGATCATTCCACGTGGTGATGGAATTAGCAGGTAGGTTGTTGAGCCATGTCTGTGCCTTGTCCCGCAGAGAGAAGGGAAACAGCTTAATCTGGACGGCGTCGGGGGGTATACCAGGGATTACAAAGGAGTCACACACCTCCATGAAGGTTTCGAGATGAAGGTGTGGATCTTCGGAAGGTAGTCCTCCAAATTGCCCGGCTACATTCAACATCTGAATCATGACACCTTTAATTTCAAAGTGTCCAAGATTGAGGGTCGGTTGTGTGATGGCCGAGTTCAGCTTGGTTAAGTCCGGAATCCCGAATTCCATGATGGCCTTATTCCCATCCGGGTTTGGAGGTGGAGGGACCTGGTTGTCCCCGTTTATTAATGGGCACTCTCGTTGCTCCCGCTCATGGTTTCCAGGTATATCTGCCATGTTTGCTGGGTCAAGAGACTGACTCCGTTGCTTCTGCCTTCTGCGCCTTTGTTTGTAGGTCTGTTCTATCTCAGGATCGTAAGGCTCTAGATTAGCTGGAGGCGAGTTGCGCATACACTACAGAATGTACCTGAAAATCAAGAGTAGAAAAAGTGAGCTCCTTTATTGAATAATCACAACTTTTAAGCAAAAGGGCGTTGTCACAAAGGGTATCAACAGTCCCCGGCAACGGCGCCAAAAACTTGTTGGTCGATTTCCTTGATGGCAAGTGAACCAGTCGAACAAGTAATAAAGTGAAAGTGGAGTATCGTCCCACAGAGACTGAGATACCGAGGAATGACACACCAATGCTATGACAGTTGTGAAAGCAAAAAGTAAATATAATTGGGTTGAGAGGTTTTGTAACTATGCTACTAGCAAACGTAAACAAAGATCTATAAACGAGAGAAGAAATCAGTGAGAAGTTAGCCTGAATTCAGAATCGTCCTTAAGTGCTTCACTCCCCCAGTTGCTCTACCCCGATGCTATAGCATCTAACTGTATAGCTTCCGCAATTGCTACAGCATAGACACCGACTGCAAAGCTATTTGGTTAACCCACCACTATAATCCACCGAAGCTTCCGTATCCGATACATTTGATACTAACTATACTCCTTCCATATTCCTATGGTAACTTTCTAGTCAGACATGTGTTACGCTCGGGGTGTAATAGTTATGAGAGGTAGACCCATTCCTGAAGCCTACAATAATAGGTCTCCCCGTGCACGGGCGGCTTAGCAAACACTGTTTCTCAGAGGTTTAACCTCAACTCCTTGCCAGTAAGCTGAGGCCACAGATCTAGCCTTTAACTTCCGTTAACCGACTAGTAATAAGCACACCGATACGCAAACCAAATTTATTTAATTAAGAACTGCAACTGGGTTCATTCAACACTTAAAGAATCATCCTCGTCCAACCATCTAGAGTTTAGTTCATGAATGACGAGGGACACACATAACAGACACTAACTAAACCCTCTCTTGTATCCAACATTACAGATTCATCGGATCGCTCTTATATCCTATCCCACACCCCCTTACTGGCGCCCGGCCACAGATGATAGGTCTCTGGGAAAATTTCCATGGCACCTCCATCTGGTACGAAAGGAGTTGAAAACCATCTACCACGACCCATGGGTCTATCTTGAAGCCCACCACCGAGGTTTGCTGGCATCCATCTCCCTCTCTCACTCCCACTTGGTGAACCCTATCATCAATGGCATGGGTGACAGCTTCGCTGAGGAGGACATGTCTAGCAGTGCCCCAGCCCCTCCTGCTCTTCTAGCCCCTAGTTCTATTTTTTTTCTGTTATAACTTTCTTTGTTTAGTTGACACTCTGCTACTACCCTAGGCGTTTTCCCCATGGCCATTATGTGAATACTATGGTTAAATCATCTGCCTCTTGATTTTTTCCCGTCACCCCTTGTTGCATACATTGTTTGTGATTAACGCTCTAATTTTTTTCTGCTGCAATGAGGGCATTGCATCGTTCAAGTATGGGGGGATACGTGGTTTAATTCGTGATATGCTACTGCTGTTTCCATGTGTGTATGACATCCTGATTCCCTTAATTTAGCTTTTCCACAAACTGAAACTGAAATTTTTTTCCAAATTGCATGATGAAGCATGAACAGGATTTTGTAGCAATAGTATGAATGTCTGTATGATGAAGTATAGCCTAATTGCCTAAGGAAACTGAACCTTTAGGCTTGGGAAATTGACAGTACTAGCTAATCTGATGTGGGGTAAAGTGGCAATGAGGAAGTTTAGAGAGAAGAACCAGCGATGGAAGGATTGATTTGAGCATAATTGTTTTATTCTAGCTTTCATGTCTGTTAGCCCATGTATGATCCTTGATTTGTCTTAGTTCTTTGATAACTTGTTTAGCATCTGAGTGTGAAATTCGTAGGATAAAGGCATTCATATCATACCTATCATTCCCATACACAAACCATTTATCATCATCCCCATTTTACTACCCCATTGAGCCTACACGATAGTGCTATAGCAGAACTAGTTAGACAGACAAGTTGGAAGAAAATTATGGAGGAAATGCTCGGACAAAGTGCTCCACAAATGCTGCAAAAAGAGCTATTGTTTTGCCCTATGCTTAAAGTGGCAGTATGATTTAAAAGAAGAAGAAGAAGAAAACAAGAAAAAACAAAGAAAAGAATAAAGAGCAGCAAGAAATGCAAAGTTCAAAGGGAGGCTTTCTGATAAGGCCAAAAGACTTGTCTAAATGCCTTGCTATAGCATTTACCATCACTTCTTAACTCAACACCCATCTATCCATACCATAATAACCCAAGAAGCCCTTTGGAAGAATGGAGACTCAGATGCTAGGTAGCAATCTTAGAACTTTGACAAGGCTATAGAACTCTAGGTTAGCATGACAAGAGAGAAATCTACAATCCCTGGGTGAGAGAGTGTAAACCTTGAACCTGAGAGCCTCTTGACGCTTCTTCACCTAAGCAATACCACACATCACGAGCTGCTAGTACCGGGCTGTTGGATTGCCGAAAAGGGGAAGATAACTGAAAATAGTTGCGTAAGCAGAGTTATACAGATAGGAGTGCTAGGAATATCAGTTTTTGTTAGCTTCACCCTATTTTGCCCAGAGTGCAAAAATCTAAGTGTGGGGGTATTTGATGAGCACAATTTATGCCATGTTTTCCTTGTATTTTATGACTGAAGTGTATGGTAAAAACAAGCTTAACTGCAATCAATCTGAGTAAAAAGGCATTAATTCATGAATATAAGGAACTGAAGGATAAAAACCATTAATCCTAAACATATGCTAAAAGAAGAACAAGTTACAAAGTTTTATGAGAAGAACATATAGCATGGCTGATACTATGCTATAGCTTTCTGATAGCATATCGAAGTGCAATACAAAGCATCTCTGAAGCTATAGCAAGGTAAAGGATGCGATGCTATGCGGCATATGTTCTAATCTTTTGTCAAGATTGTTTTAGGAAATATTGCAAAGGTCGAGAAAAGATAGGTATATTGTTGACATAACGAAATAGAAGATGCGGAGGATTAAAACTAAAAGATTTAAAGAATCCGGTAGAATCGTCTCGCAATCAAAAGATACGATGGATCTCGACAGATTTAGAAAGCCCGGCTCACTGGAACTTGCGCCACAAGAAAACCCGATTATATAAGGAAATAACAAGCCAACCCTAGAGAGAGTCCCGGACAGAGCCTAAATGAGATTGCCATTCGGCCAGACTCGAAAGAAGAGAGAGAGATTTCACGAGACACAAGAACTCCAAGAGAACCCAACATCCTTCCTTGCAGTAAGACGTAGAGAAGAAGACGTGGAGTAGTGACATGACAAGGCTTCTTCCACGCTGTCAAAACTTCATCAAGCTTTATGTTTTCTTTTATTTTAATCTTTTGATCATGGGTTATTTTGTTGTTATCTGTTTTGTGTGTCACTCATCGTCATGAACTAAATTTCCTAAGGTCGAACGAGGATGAATCTTTAAGTTTTAAATGAACCTAGTTGCTATTTCTTAATTCAATAAATCAATTTGTTTATCAGTGATTTAATTCCCTTATTGGTTAGCGGAAGCTAAGGGCAAGATTTGTGGCCTCGGCTTACTGGAATGGAGTCAGGGTTAGACCTCTGACAAACAGTGATTGCTAGGTAGGCTAGTGCAAGGCTTGACCTATATTGTAGGCTTCAGAAATGGGTCTACCGCTCATAACCAATACACCCTGTTTTGTAATGTTGATCTAACTAGAAAATTGCCATAGGCATATGGAAAGAGTAAAGTTAATATTAGAAGTATCGGACGCGGAAGCTTCGATAGACTATAGTGGTGGGTTAACTGAATATCGTTGTAGCTAGTAGCTATGTTGTAGCATTGCAGAAGCTGTACAATATAGATGCTTTAGCAATGGGTAAAGCAACTGGGAAAATTAGATACTTAAGGGTGATTCTAAGTTCCGCCTAATTTCCTACAGATATCTTCTTATGACTATGATACTTTTTTACTTCTGTTTAGTAGCATAATCACAAAAACCTCTCAAACCAATCATATTTACTTTCTGTTCGCACAACTATCATAGCAATCGAGCGTCACTTCCTGGTATCTCAGTCTCTGTGGGACGATACTCTACTTACACTTTATTACTTGTTCGACTAGTTTACTTGCCATTAAGGAAATCGACCAACAATTACTTATTTACTCAGTGAGGAGTTAAATTCTATTTGATTATCTTTGTCGTTTAAATCTTAAGGTTGTGGAAACAATTACAGCTTGTAAGGGGGAGTGAGTCATAGTAAGAGGATCATCCGAGTACAGTGTATGCTTGTAATTGAGTTTGAAAGATAGTGGAAATCTCACAGCATTTCTGAGGACTTGACGTAGGTCAAGAGTTGAATCGAACCGGTATAATCTCTTGTGTCCATTATTCTTCTTTTGTATCTCTATTTGTTTATTCTTTCTTGAGCTCTATCAAAAGATTTTTTTTAAATCACCTATTCACCCCCCTCTAGGTGATATTCCACCTTCATTTGGTATCAGAGCACAGTTTGTCAGTTGGGCTTAACATCCCGAGAAAGATCATGGAAGGAATATTACCTGATGGTGCTTTAATCAACTGACTACCTAGCTTTAGTGGAGGACACTATTCTTTTTGGAAAACAAAGTTCAAAGTTTTTGTGTTTGCCATGGGTATGGTCTCTGGCAAGTAATAAAGAATGGAGATTACGTTCCATCAAGGATTGAAAGGGGGAATAGTTGTTCCAAAGTCAAAAGAAGAATTTGATGAGAATAATAGGAGAAAGATAACACTAAACAGTGAAGTTGTTTTGATGTTACATAGTGCTCTTAGTCAGGAAGAGTACTTTCGGATATGGAATCTGTCAAGTGCTAAAGAAATGTGGAAAGCTTTGGAGATAGCCTATGAAGGAACCTCTGGCATAAAGGAGAATCAAATCAACACTATAACAACTGAGTATGATCTTCTTCGAATGAAGACTGGAGAGTCCATTATGAGTTTCAACTTTGTTATACTCATCTAATCAATCAACTAGCAACTCTGGGAAAACTATATAAGCAACGGCCTCAAGTTAGAAAAATTCTCAATATCTTGACGAAAGATTGGGAAGCCAAGGTCACAACATTGAAGAAGCCTGTGGAAAATCAATGACTTCAGCTGCTGCTCTAATAAGAAGCCTATCTGAATATGAAAGCAAAATCAAATTCAAGAAGGGCTTGGATGAAATCAACATTAATACAAAGGCGTAGCTCTCAATGCTGTGAAAGAGAAGGAACCTACAGATGAAGATGATGATGACGAAATAGGCATATTCGTATGAAGATTCAAGAAGTTTTATAAGAAAGATCAAGGGTTCAAAAATAGATTCCAAAAAGGAAGATCAAGTAATAGACGCGACTTCAAGGATAAGGATCAAGTCATCTATTACGAGTGTGAAAAGTCAGGGCATTACAAATCAGAATGTCCTCAGTTGGAAGACAAGGAAAAGGAGAAGAAGAAGAAATTCAATCACTTCAAAAAGAAAGCCTATATGTCTCGCCATATGGGGAGACAGTTCCTCAGACGAAGAAGAGAATGAGGAAGAAGATGAAGTCGCCAATGTTTGCCTAGTTCCAAAAGAAGAGCAACCTGAAAACGACGAAGAGGTATATGAATCTGAACCTTCCTATGATGAACTACTTTCGAGTACAATGAGCTGCATTCTGAATTTGAAAAACTTACAAAAGAGTTTATTTCCTCGAAGAGGAAAATTAAATTGCTAGAATAACCTAAAGATTTACATCCAGGGCCAATCTGTCAAAACTTAGTTTGCAAAAAATGTACTTGATCTTATAAAGAAAAATTCTCATCTTACCAAAGCACTTGAGAAATTCACCAAGGGAAGTGAAATGCTCAATGTGATTCGAAAGCTCAAAGGTTTACAAAATGATCGATGGGGAATAGGATACAATCCTATTTTTGACAAAAAGAAAGGCAAAAAGAAAATTGGCAGAAAAACTTATTTGAACTACTTTCAATAATCTGTTCATAGCTCAAATCCATTGGCTCATTGTAATTATTGTAACCAAAAGGGACACAGTACCTCATCTTATTTTCATAAAAAGGATAGAAGAGACAAACCTGTTGGCAGCTATCAATGGGTGCCTAAAGGAACCTATGTTCCTAAGGCCTGAACTAACCCAAAGGACCCAAGAAAAGATGGCTACCTAAAACTTAATCTATTCTGATTTGCAGATATGTCTGAGAGCATCAAGAACCAACAAATGGTATACTGATAATGGTTGCTCCAGACACATGACAGGTGATCAAGCTAAATTTGTTGTAATGAGGTCAAAAGATGGCGGTAAAGTCACCTTTGTGTTAGCTCCTAATGTTTTGATGATAACAAGTTTCTTAAAGATCGTAAGATTTTGAATAAGAATTGAGGAATGTGCATTTTCATAAGACATTGATTCTCGAGTATGTGTCAATAATTCTCGAGAATAGTTAGACAACTCTCGAGAACCAGTGTTCCAACTTAACTGTGATTGCTCTAAGTGTTCAGACGGCAATTCTCGAGAATAGGTTCAGGATTCTTGAGAATTGGTGTGACAATTTCACCTTCGCAAAGTCTATAGCTCTCGAGAATACACAAATAGTTCTCAAGAACAATTCTCGACAATAGGTGAAGAGCTCTCGATAATTCCTAATCAAAAACTCATAGCAGAAAATCTTTGATGTAATTCTCGAGAGTTGGAAATCAATTCTCGAGAATGGCTCTCGAGAATCAGAAAAGAAATTCTCAAGAATGGTCGAATGACTCATCTGAATCTCCACTGAAGTAAACCTAGCTTATGTTGTTCTCGAGAATCATTCGGGTGATTCTCGAGAATGGACGTGAGTGTTTTGCGATCGCATTTCTAACCTAAACCAAAACACCATTCTCAAGAATGACCACAGGATTCTCGAGAATGCTCAATCCTTTCATTTGTGAATCACTCGGTCAAACAATTCTCGAGAACCTTAAACATAACTCTCGAGTATCAACGAATCATGCCTTTTGGAATTAAACTTGTTCTTGATAATTCTTGAAAATGAGCTTAACAACACTCGATAATACATTTTGGGATTTTAATTCTCCGACCTTGTAAATTGTAAATCATTGATTATGGCTTGGGTGATTCATGTTATTGATTTATACTTCTTTTAACCAAGTTTAATCAGTTTGCTAGTGCTTTTCAGATATGATTAACATGTTTTAATCATCAAATTCCCGTAAAGCAAAAATGTGTCAGACGCATTAAATGTCGAAGCAGAGATGAAGCACGAAATTGGAAATTAAGCTTTTGATCAACTGAAAGCATTCCAACCATTTATAGTTTACATTCTACCTGAGTCTTAACAGACAAATCAAGCAAAGAATGTCAATAGAGTATTTTGACCAACATCGAAAGATTACGAAGAAATAGAGCAACGGATATATTTATTACCATCAACGGCTCATTCATTTTTCTTCAACTACCGAAACATTGTGCATTCAATTCAAACCTATTGCATCTTGCTGTTTCATTAACATCGCTTATTATCTTCAGATATTTACTGTACTTTAGTGTTTAACATTATCTACTAATGAGGAGTTTCTAAACATTTATCTGTTCATTGTTCTTGGAAATCTTAAGGTTGTGGAACCTTAAGTGAGGGTGTAAAATTGCAACTTATAAGGGGGAGTGAGTCTGAGTGTGAAAGGATTATCCTGCTTTACAGAGTGTGTAATTGTAATCGTTTTTTAAGAGTTAGTGGAAATCCCAAGGTGTGCTTGGGGACTGGACGTAGGTCAAAGCATTAGACTGAACCAGTATAAATTGCCTGTGTTTATCTTTCTTTCTCTGATTCTACTTTTTAATTGTATTTGTGTTTAATCCACAAAAGATTTTTGAGATCACCTATTCACCCCCTCTAGGTGATATTCCATCTTCCCTTTGGAGGTAACCAACCTGAGAAAATCACTAGAATTGTCGAGATTGGTGCAAAGGACAGACCTATAATTAAACACGTTTATCTTATGGAAGGTCTCTGTCGCAACCTTTAGAGTGTCAGTCAAAGTGTTGATAAGAACAACTGGATCATCTTCGACTCAGAAGAACGTCTCATTGTCAAAAAAACTGATCTCCCGATCAATAAAGGTAAAATTAAGGCATTATTTAAGGCACCTTGTGAAGGTAACTGTTATACCTTAGATTTATCAAAAATCAATTATGAGAAATGCTTTGTTAGCAACTTAGACAATAGTTGGTTGTGGCATAAGCGTTAGCTCATGTAAACATGTTCCAACTGTATAAGTTGTTGAGAAAAGATTTAGTTCTTGGATTACCTAAACTTCTTTTTAAAAATGACATGATCTGTGATTCTTGTCAAAGAGGTAAACAAACTAAATCATGTTTCAAAAATAAGACTGAAATCTTGACCAATCGACCACTTCAACTACTCCATATGGATTTAGTTGGACCGGTAACAGTTAAGAGCCTTGGTGGCAATCTATATACTCTAGTCATTGTTGATGATTTCTCTCGTTTTACCTGGACTATCCTGTTATCTTCTAAGGATGAAACATTTGATCTGTTTGTTGTGTTTCCCAAGAAGGTGTAAAACGAGAAAGGTATTTGCATTTTAGCTATTCGAACTGATCATGGAGGTGAGTTTGAGAATCAAGCATTCAGAGAGTTTTGTGTTGCGCATGGGATTGATCACAACTTCTCGACTCCAAGAACACCACAACAGAATGGTGTGGTTGAAAGGAAGAACCGAGTGCTCACCGAAATGGCTTGTACAATGCTAAACAAGAATATGACTTCACAAGTCTTCTAGGCAGATGCAATGAGCACGGTCAGCTATATCTCAAACTAAGCCTATCTGTAAACAAGCTGAACAAGACACCTTATGAGCTCTACAAAGGAAGGAAACCAAATTTGGCTTAGTTGCACATTTTTGGCTGTAAGTGTTTCATTCATAACAATGGTAAGGACAATCTGGGTAAGTTTGATCCTAAATCCGACGAAGGTATATTTCTTGGATATTCTAATAGGAGTAGAGCATATAGAGTTTTCAATAAGCGTACTCGTTTAGTTGAAGAGTCAATTCATGTTGTGTTCTGTGAATCCAAGTTAGATGAACCTTTGGATGATGATGAACCTATTTATAAAAACCAATTCTTTTCAAAAACTACTCTTGCTTCTCTTGAAAACCCAGAAAATGTTTTTGAAAATCCTGATCAATCTTAACCAAAAGCTTGGAAGTTCATTAGGAATCATCCTTTGAACCAAGTAATAGGAGATATAAATCAAGGCGTAAGAACCAGAAAAGGTACCTTGAATGACGTTACATTTTCTTCTTTCATACCTGAGATTGAGCCCTCTAAGATTGATGAATCCCTATCAGACAATGATTGGGTGTTAGCAATGCAAGAGGAAATACATCAATTTGATAGAAATCAAGTTTGGGACTTGGTACCTAAGCCTAAAGACCATCTGATCATTGGCACTAAATGGGTATTTAATAACAAACGAGATGAATCTTCAATTATAGTGAGAAATAAGGATAGATTAGTTGCCCAAGGCTATAATCAAGAAGAAGGAATTGATTATGAGGAAATGTATGCTCCAGTAGCTAGATTGGAAGCAATACGTGTACCCTTAACCTTTTCGAGTATCAAGGGATTTAAACTCTATCAAATGGATGTTAAGAGTGCGTTTCTAAATGGCTTTATTCAGGAGGAAGTGTATGTAGAACAACCTCCTGGTTTTGAAAATGTTCATCATTCAGATCATGTTTACCATCTCATGAAAGCTTTATATGGTCTTAAACAAGATCCTAGAGCTTAGTATGAGTGGTTAGGCAAATTTCTTCTAGATCAAGGTTTTGTTAAAGGAAAAGCAGATACAATACTCTTCAACAAAAGTAATAAGCTTAATGAAATCTTAATTGTGCAAATATATATAGATGACATAATATTTGGAGCTACTAACGATTCTCTTTGTGAAGAATTTTCTAAGAAAATGCAGGGTGAATTTGAAATGTCCATGATGGGTGAGTTGAATTACTTCCTCAGTCTGCAAATCAAACAAAGAAAGAATGGGATTTTCATCTCTCAAACGAAGTACCTTCAGGATCTACTTAAGAAGTTTGGATTGGAACATTGCAATGGGACAGACACTCCAATAAGTTCAACTGCTTCTTTGGATGCTGATGAAGAAGGGAAGGATTTCAATATAACCAAGTACAGAGGGAGGATCGGGTCTCTATTGTATTTAACCGCAAGAAGACCAGACATTCAATTCAACATGCTAAGCATGTGAAGAGAATTTTCCATTATCTTGCTGACATAAAGGAACTTGGACTATGGTTTCCAAAAGGTCAACAAGAATTCTTGGTTGCTTACTCAGTCTCAGATCATGCTGGGTACAAGACCGATAGGAAGAGTACAAGTGGTCAATGCCAATTTCTAGGTGGATCACTTGTATCCTGGTTCAGCAAGAAACAAACAACTATTTCTATATCATCCATCGAAGCTGAGTATATAGCTGCCTCTAGTTGTTGTGCTAAAATTCTACGGTTCAAGCAACAATTATTTGATTTGGGAATCAACTTGAAGGAAGTCCCAATTTTGTGTGACAACACCAGCACAATAAGCTTGGCTTGGAATTTGGTTCAACACATAAGAACCAAGCATATTGATGTAAGACATCACTTCATCAGAGATCATGTGTAAAAGAAAGATGTCAAGGTGATGTTCATTCCTACACATCTTCAACTTGCGGACATTTTCACAAAGCCACTGGCAAAAGAGCAGTTCAGTTTCATCCAAAGAGAATTGGGAATGGTAAATCCCAATGAACTGTAAGTAATGTTAGTTTAAGTTAATTGATTATGTTTTGATGATTAACAGAGACTAACTTAACCATCAAAGTATCTAGAAAATATTTTTGCAGGACTCTGTTGAAACAAGAAAGAATAGAGGTGATCAGAGTGGACTTGACTCGAGGCAACCAAAATGTCAACTCGAGCCAATTCTAATCAGAGAACAAAGGAATCACAAAAAAAGCAAGCTGACTCAAGCCAGTTGATGTCAACTCGAGGCTAGTGAAGGCAAAGAGTTAGACAAAATGAAAGAGGTTTTTACCTCAAGTCAACAAGCTCACCTCGAGTCAACAGGAAACCAGAGAGTTTGAAGAATGGAGAGCACCTTTTAACTCAAGTCAGTAAGTGGTAACTGTTGGGATCCATATAACGCAGCGGATTAAAAAAAACTTACGAATCCCGTCCCGAGGATCACTCAGGTGCGTTTAAACCTAGGCTAGTGAATCCGAAATTACCTTAGGAGAATTCGTTTGCGACTTGTTCTTCATTGAACAGTGGGCTACCTCCTCGATCGCGAAGACAACTCGTAGGATCGTCTTCCTCCACCGGTATGCACACGAACAACTCCCGAACACGGCTACGCGGCATGCTAGCGCCTCTTGTGCGTCTCTCTTAATTTTCCACTCTAGGGGTTTTTCGCGGCTTTAGAATGCGCTTGACAAAATGTCCCGTGAGTTTTCTAAACCCGTTCGGCGCATTATATAAAATTAATCCTCATTAATTTTGAAATTCAAATTTCAAATATGGATTAAAATACATTAATTACATCAATCAAATCGATGTAACGTATTTAATCCGCATTAAAAGCGATTTGAAATTCGAATTTGGAATACGGATTAAAATAAATGTATTAATTAAATCCATCTAATAGATCTAATCAAATCCATTTATTTAATCCAAATTAAAAGCCTTCGATTTAATTTATCTCTATAAATTAAATCTAAGAAATAATATCTATCTATTTAATTTAAATTTGAGATACCATATCTCAATTTAATATTAAATAGATATACGATATCTTTATTCGAAAATTAAATGAGATACAATATCTCAATTTGTTTTAGATATTTAATTTATCAAATAAATTAAATACATAACAAATATATTAATATTATAATCTCTATTAATAATATTAACATATATTAATTTCGAATTTAATATATATATATATATACACACATATATATATATATCCTAGATTAAATTCAGTATTCATTAAATCTTAGACGTATCTAAGGTTCAATGAATCTGGACACATTCGCTCGTGTTGAGTTATTCTTGTGTGCGACCCTGCAGGCCCATATGAGATTGGCGTGGGCCAACACTGTCGTCAGCCCATAAATCGCAACCGGCCTCTAGCAAGACATTGCGACTACCCAATTCACATGGGGATCGATGACACGATACAACCTATCGTACAACCATGTCACGTCCCTTTTGTCACGCGATAATTTGGTCAAGGATGAGGCATGGATAATGTCAACTTGCTTTTCTTGACCACTACTTTTCGATTCTCGAGTAGTCTAATAAGTGAAAATGGAAACTCCTTTCCATCACAAGACGGCCGTACATTTCTTAGACTCACTCATCGAGGGGCCCAAAGATTATCTCTCTACAAATGTGAGGGACAAATTCCATCTTGACCATTCACATTCCTCCGCATGAAAACCACTGATCCCGATCCCCGCCTTTATCATCACCCGGTCAAAGGTGACTTTTGACTAGGTCAAAGGTCAGTAACTCATCATGTAGGAATCCATGATGGTCTCAGTCATAGGCGCAGACGCAGGTTATACATGAGATAAGCTTATGACTAAATCCATGCGGCTTTCTCATAGTGGGTCGGTCCAAAGACCTTGTACTCTTACAAGTGCCCATGACTTTGATTCGTATCTCCATACGTCATCAAAGTCATACTGGTCTTACCTCATCTTCGCTCCGCGTAGATGACCGATCAGGGACATTTAGGATATCATCTCTAAGATATATCCAAGGATCAGTCATCACTGTAAACATGCGAATGAAGTGATAACTTAATGGAGAACAATGACTTGCCCTAGGGCATAATTTCCAACAGTAACTTGAGCCAAAATTGCCATCTATATACCAGGTTAGTACAAATTCTTCATTAACCCAAGTCACTGTTATTGCCTCGAGTTAGGTACCTCGAGCCAATACGAATAGACTCGAGTTAATATCATTTTAATTCTTGCGTCGTTTCCTCTTCATCTTCAGTTATGAATGTCGCTTTGCCTCTCTACATTCGCCTCTCTATTTCTTATTTCTCTCTACATATGTCTCTCTGCTCTCTGTTAGTTCTCTACAGGTTTTGATGATAACTGACATTTGTAAACACAAGATATGGTTTTGTCTTTGGTAAGTTGAAAAACTTACTGTCAAGACAAAACTCAGTATTGGTCTCAATACTCGAGTATTGACTTGACAGAGAGTTGCTCAAATCAATTACACAAAGCAATACTCAAGTATTGGACACAAGACTCGAGTATTGGGCTTACGAGAGAGCACTCCAAGTTTTTTTTCACCCTAAGCCAAACTTGAGTATTGATATGAATACTCGAGTATGGATCACACAGACAATTTCAACATTGAATTAAGCTCTCAATACTCAAGTATTCAATTGAATACTCGAGTATTGGTCATACGAAGAGTCATCAAATTTTCCCATCTTATGGAGACTCGAGTATTGATTACGCATACTTGAGTATTGGATTTTCGTAAAGCTTTCATACTTAACACTTGTTTATGAAAACTCAAGTATTCATTTGAAAACTCAAGTATTGACTTGACATCAATCTATCAAAATTTTCAAACACCTTGAATACTCGAGTATTGGTTTGCACACTCGAGTATTGAACGACGTAAAGATTACGAGATTTATGCATATGTTGAATACTCAAGTATTCATTTCAATACTCAAGTATTGACTTGGGAAAGACTTCACAAAGTTTTTCAAGATGAACGCATACTCGAGTATTGAGTTAAAAACTCGAGTATTGGGCATACAAAGAGCTTTGCTCTTTGTCAATAACTTGAATACTCAAGTATTGAGGTTTTTGAACTTAAACTTATCTTCATATCAAAAGTTCAAAACTCGAGTATGGATTTTGATACTCGAGTATTGACCCTATTTCAATGTTAAGGTCCAAAGTCAAATCTCGATGATTCCTCTCTGGAAGAAGAATACTCAAGTATCAAGATGGATACTCAGGTATTGACTTAAATGCACAGTGACAAACTCGAGTATTGATACACATACTCGAGTATTGAACGCTAAGTTTGAAAATCAAGTCTGAGGAATTTGTGAAACCTTCTTATTTGATCTTAATACTTCATTTGATTAATCTCTAATGTTCCTAGACATGTTTAATGACTTTATTGCTTTGAGTTTAGAACATGATTAGAGAAGGTATATTGAAGGTTTAAAGCAAAAGCAAAGGTATTGTCGAACATTAAATGCAAACCCGAAACTTGCATACTTTTGGGTAATCCTTCGCACATGGTTGCAAAGCATTAAAGAATGATTTCTACAACAAGCAACTGCCTCTCCAATGGACTAATTTGCAGAGAGTCAACTCTGATATTCTACCCAGCTGGATTAAGTGCAGATTAGAGAGAGAAGAAGACCTTACCTTGCCCAGAACTTTGGTTAATTAAGCCAACAGTAATAATGAAGATTACAACGGTCAATTAATGCTCTCTTAGTATAAATAGAGATGCATTCAAGTCTTCTCAACAACTACAACTACTGAAAATGCATAGCATTAAAAGTTCTTCAACTACCTCTCAGTTTTCAGTGATATTGTGTCTTTTGACATTGTAAGCTTCTATGTTTATCATTATCCACTCTTAGAGAGTTTCTATTTGTAAAACATTTATTGTAAAGAATCACAAGTCGGGGACTTGGTGATTTGGGAGTTCATTGATTACAACTTGTAAGGGGGAGTGAGTTCTAGTGAGAGAACTACTCTTGAGTGCGAGTGTGTAATCAATTGTGATAGTGAAAAACCGGAGAGTTTGGGGACTGGACGTAGGTCAAGTGGTTGGACCGAACCAAGTATAAATCTCTGTGTCCAGCTCTTCTTCTCTACACTCTGTTCACCCCTGTTTTGCTGTTACAAAACAGAACAGTTTTAAAAAGATTTTGAAATACCCAATTCACCCCCCTCTTGGGTATTTAGCTCCACTATCACTCTCTATCTTTTCTTCATTTCCTTTGAATCCCTAAATCTTCATTCTCGTTCTCTCAATGCCTCCCAAATTTAACCTAAAACCTCGGATAAATCCAAGAAGTCAAACTCAGATTTTGAATCTACCGAATCCTCGTCACCTCCTTCGTTGGATCGACCTAAGCGTACAAATATGGCTCCAAAGAGATATCGACCAAAGCTATCGTTTGAGGAACACGAAGCCAAAATGCCCAAGAAGTTGAATGTTGAAGAACCTCCTCGAGTTTCCAAGAAGAAACCCATTGACAAAGAGGCTTTAACCCAGAAGCACAAAGAAGCTATTGTTGTCGATAGCTCAAAATAGTCAAAGAAGAAGCAATATGTTACTTCTTTTGAGTTTCGTGGCGCTTCAAGGAGTCAAGCATCGTCTCGGCGTCCAACACTCCTACTTCTACATCCAAGGCATCGCCTCGCTTCTAAGGCTTCGTTCAACAACTGGTTCTAAGGTAATCGAGATACCGTCTCTTATCTCCATATCCCATGCTCTAATTGATCATCCTCCTTTAGATTTTGTTTGTGGTCCTATTTTGTTCTCATCGAGGATGGAAAGAAATTTAGCAAAGATTATGCACTCAGGAATTTTTGTCTGTAGCGTCTCCGGACTTAGCAAAGCTTAAGTCGATTGCAATCTAGACCTATTCCCTGGTTTAAGGATTATGAGTCTTTTATTTCTATCTCTACTTTTTCCAGTCCTACTCTTGTTAGAGTATTTTACTTTAACATGTTTGTGCATACTCTTTTAGACAAAAATAATCATATTGCTGAGGAGAAACTGTTTACCATTGTGAGAGGAAAAAGGACTGCGATTACTGCTGAGTACCTAACTGATTTATTGCAAATTGCCAATCCTCTTCCTGTTCCTGAAATTCATTATGATAATGAACAAATTTTCAAAATTCTTTGACCAGATGAAAAATTAAGTGAACCAGTAGGGTTACTTCATTTACCTCCTGTTGTAATGCCACCTGAACATAAAGCCTTATGGTACATCTTCTAAAGGAACTTTGTACAAAAAGGAAAAAATTTTACTCATTTCACTCAGTGAGATTACTTTCTATTTGCTTCCTTTGTGGGCAAAGTTCCTCATAATCTTGGTCACTAGATATTCAGTGAAATGAAAAAGTATGCTCTACATTCCAAGAAAAACTCTGCCATTCCATTTCTTAGTTTGGTGTCTATTATCTTATTTCATGAGAAAATCTGGTATTTGGAGAAAGATGAGGTAGCCAATAAACCTGAAGATTTGGATAACACATTTTGAATATGATGAAGTTGAGTTTCTAAGAAGGGACAGGTCAATCTAGGGCTCCAGGACCATCCAAGTCAAGAGCCTCCAAGCAAAGAATTCAAGCTCAACATGAGTCTGATCTTGAACTGTCTTCACAGCCTGCTCCTTTCTTTCTTAGGGCAAATATCAAGGCAATTGTTGAGAAGGCTGTAGTTGATAGTTTGGATCCTCTCCATATCTCCTTGGCTACACAGAATTCTTTATCTGTGAAATTAGAGTTTAAAATTGGTAAACTGGTGCAAGAGGTAACCAAGATGCAAGAGGATCAAGTGGAACTGAAAGAAGAGGTTGAGAACTTGAGTGGAAATCTTGAATACCATGGAGCTAGCATCACCAATATGCACTGTTGGAAATTATGCCCTAGGGGCAAGTCATTGTTCTCCATTAAGTTATCACTTCATACGCATGTTTATGGTGATAACTATATCCCTGGATATATCTTATAGATTATCCTAAATGTCTCGGTCGGTCATCTACGCGGGAGCGAAGATGAGTTAAGACCGATATGACTTTGATAAGGTATGGAGATACGAATCAAAGTCATGGGCACTTGTAAGAGTACAAGGTCTTTGGACCGACCCACTATGAGAAAGTTGCATGGATCTAGTCATAAGCTTATCTCATGTATAACCGCGTCACGACGCCTATGACTGAGATCATCATGGATTCCTACATGATGAGTCACCGACCTTTGACCTAGTCAAAAGTCACCTTTGACCGGGTGATGATAAAGGCTAGGATCGGGATCGGTGGTTTTCATGCGGAGGGATGTGAATGGTCAAGATGGAATTTGTCCCTCACATTTGTAGAGAGATATCTTTGGGCCCCTCGATGAGTGAGTCTAAGAAATGTACGTACTGCGTCTTGTGATGGAAAGGAGTTTCCATTTCACTTATTAGACTAACTCGAGAATCGAGAAAGTAGTGGTCAAGAAAAGGAAGTTGACATTCTCCATGCCTCATCCTTGACCAAATTATCGCGTGACAAAAAGGGACGTGACATGGTTGTACGATAGGTGTATCGTGTCATCGATCCCCATGTGAATTGGGTAGTCGCAATGTCTTGCTAGAGGCCGCTTGCGATTTGTGGGTCGACACGGTGTTGGCCCACCGCCAATCTCATATGGGCTGCGGGGGTCGCACACAAGAATAATCCAACACGGGTAAAAGTGTCCGGGTTCATTGAATCTCGGATTAATCGAGATTAATGAATACGAGTTTAACAGGTAAATATATATATATATATATATATTTAAATTCGAAAATAATATAATGATATTATTTTAATTGAGATTAGAATATTATTATTATATTATTTGTTTTATGTTTAATTTATTTGATAAATTAAATATCTAAAACAAACCGAGATATTGTATCTCATTTAATTTTCGAATAAAGATATTATTGTCTATTTAATTTAAATTGAGATATTAGTATCTCAAATTTAAATAAATAGATAGATATCATTTCGGATTTAATTTATTGAGATAAATTAAATGAGAAGGCTTTTAAATTTGGATTAAATAAATAGGTTGGATTAAATCTATCGAGATAGATTTAATTAACTATTTTTTAATCTAGATTTGAATTCGAAATTTCAGATCTGGTTTTAATTCGATTAAATAAATATTATTATATTAGATCTATCGGATAGATTCAATTAATATATATTTAATCCAGATCTAAAGTTTGAATTCAGAAAGTTAATACGATTAATTTTGTATTAAATACGCCAACGAGGTTTCGTAGAAACCTACGGGACTTTCAGTCGAGCGTATTCTAAAAAGCCGCGAGAAACCCTAGAGTGAAAACGAGAGAGAGAGACGCAAAAGAGGCGCTAGCACGCTGCCGTAACCGTGTACGAGGATTGTTCGTGTGGATACCAGTAGAGGAAGAGGATTCTAAGAGTCGTCTTTTGTTGATCGAGGAGGTAGCCCACCTGTTCAACGAAGAAGAAACCACGAACGAGTTCTTAAAAGGTAATATCCGGATTCCTAGCCTTGATTTAAACGCGCCCGAGTGATCCTCGGGACGGATCCGTAGAAATTTTTAATCCATTTGCGTTGTACGGATCCCTACAAGTGGTATCGAGCCAACTCAACGTGCGTTTAAATTAGGCTTCTTCGTGTTTGATTATATATATGATATATGAATGAAAAACGAATCCTGGATATTTGTATGCAAGAAACGATTCTTTGTATGAAAAAGACCGAATCTTTGTATGAAAGAAACCGAGTCTTTGATGCAAGAAATCGAATCTTGAATGCTTTAATTTGATAATTCGCGTTAGGGTTTGAACAATGGTCGGAATCATCGAAACGTTTGATGTTGATCGAACGTTGGTGATTCTCGGACGGTTTTCTTTGTTCGCGTGATGATCGGATTCTGGAAACGTTCGGAGACGATGATCATACGCGACGATGGGTTAATTTGAGTCGAACACGTCTGGATTCGTGTTGATGTTAGGGTTCATCTTTCAGCGTAGTTTTAGGGCTGTTCGATTTAACGATAGTCATGTTAGACATGGCTGCGTTCGGACGTTCAGATAAACAGCGTTGGGGACGGCCTTCTTCATCGACGCGAAGTCAGGTTAAATCGACGCCTTTAGCGGGACCGCCGTAGGGACCGCCTGATTGTTCGTAACGCGATTAATTAAATCATGGCATATTATATATGTATCATGTAATATAAAATAAAATTAGAGAATTTTATCATGAATTAATACATATATTAATTTACCTCTCAAAGTGTTGTTTGGGTATGGTGAATAACATGGCTCTAGGGTTGTAAATTTTGTATATGGCCTACGTGCCATGCCTCTCTAAATAATCTTGATGTACATTCTTTTTCTCATCTCACTCCCCTCGTATGTGAAACGAGGTTTCGACTATGTACTTTCTTTTATTATTTAGAGAATCCCCTCATTGGCTTGAGAGGACTCTAGGTTAAATGAGCCATGTTATGTCACGAGTTTTTATTAATTATGTTTGATGTGATCATATCATAATTAAATTAGACATTATATGATATACAATGAGGATTGCATTCATATAGGTAGAATTAATAAGATTAATTAATATAAAAATACCCTCTAAATACAATCTTAAGTCTCAATGCCGTCAATAAATGAATACTTGTCAAAACCTAGATCACCCATTTGTATGTTCCACCAAAGTGGATGCATTTGAGTTATCTTGGTGAGGCAAAGAGAGTAATGGTGATACTCTATATTCATTATTGTCTTGACTTAATTGAGATTATCAAAACGGTTTTGGATCTCAAGGCATTGGATGGGATTAAACATGCTAGGTCATATGATGATCGAATCCCATAAAGATCTAAGAGTTACATGTGATGTAATTGGCAAAGTGGATTGCCTACCTAAATAACTTGGTTTTAAGCGTCCTGCCAAAGCGGACTTAAGATCAAGCCAAATATGGATCTTAGCCCACTAATTAGAATGAGGGTTGTTAATTCAGTGGGAGGTTACTGATTAAACTTTGCATATCTTTTAAATTGTAGAATCATGTCAAATAGTAACACTGTAACACCATCAATGCGATCGGTCCTTGAGAAGGACGAACTCGATGAGACAAAGTTTCCTGACATGTTTGAGGATTTAAGCGTTGATCCTAAACACGGAAGAAAGGAGTATCTCATCGATCAACTCATTCCTAATGAGCCTGCAGCTAATGATCCAAGAGATCAAACTGATGCTTACATGAAGCATCAAAATGACTCTATGGATACAGGATGCCTGATGCCTGCCACCATGATTCCAGATCTCGATAAAGATCTAGAACATGTGGAGGACTCTGAGATGATTGATCATCCTTTGGAAATGTTCCAGCAACAGGCAACGGAAGAGAGGTATGAGGCCATAAAGGCCTTACTCTCTTGCAAGATGGCTGAAGGTGAATCAGTTAGTCCCCATTTTTTGAAAATGAAAGGCTACATTGATCACCTTGAGAGGCTTAGATTCCCCATCTCCAAGGAGTTAGCTACGAGATGTGATCTTGAGCTCACTCCCGGGGAAGTTATGAACACGTTGTCATGAACTACGTCATGAACAACATGAGGGAATCAATTTACGAACCGCATGAGATGCTCAAAAGCTGGCGAGCAAAGTCTTAAGATGAGACCCGGTTCTGTTTTGTGCATTCGAGAGGAAGGGGTATGAAACGGAAAGCCAAGAAGGCAAAACCTCCAAAGGATGGAGTACGCTTCTTCCGCAATGAAATCGGTCATTGGAAGAGGAACGCAAGCTCTATCAAGAAGATCTGGAAAATAACAAGAAGGATAGCGGGGCTATCGCTTCAGGTATCTATGTCATAGATATTCACTTTTCTACTTCCTCTACATGGGTATTAGATACTACATGTAGATCTCACATTTGTACAAATGTGCGGGGTCTCAAGGACGAGAGAAAATTGAAGAAGGGTAAAGTTGACCTACGAGTGGAAATCAAGCAAGAGTTTGCTTTAGCCGTAGGCACTTATGAAATAGTTCTACCCGGTGGGCTTTTGTTTAATTTTGAACAATTGCTTTTATGTTCATGCTTTAAGCAAGTAACATTATTTTACTTCCATTGCTAGGAACCGCAAATGTTCAATTTATCTTAATGACAATTTTATGCTCATGGTGATTTGCATTCGGTCATTGTATGATTAATTAAGAAGATCCTAAAATGGAAGAATCTATGACATAACAACAAAATGGATGAAGTCAAAAGACTTGAATCCGACCTACCTATGGCATTGTCATCTAGGCCATATAAATGAGAAACGCATTTTGAAACTCCATCACATGAGATGGATTTTTTAATTCATTTGATTTTGAATCATTTGATACATGTGAGTCTTGTTTATTGGGAAAGATGACAAAGGCACCTCTTACTAGACACAGTGAGAGGGTCATTGATTTATTGGGCCTCATACATACGGATGTGTGTGGACCAATGAATACATTTGCCAGAGGAAGTCATTTGCACTTTATTACTTTTATAGACGATTTTAGTAGATATGGGTATATATCTACCTAATCAAATATAAAATTGAATCTTTTGAAATGTTCAAAATATTCCAAAATGAAGTGCAAAACCAACTTGGCAAAACAATTAAGGCACTTCGATCCGGTCGAGGTGGCGAATATTTGAGCCAAGAGTTATTTGACCATCTCGGGAGTTGTGGGATCTTCTCACAACTTATTCCTCCATAACACCTCAATGAAAGGTGTTTACGAACGGAGGAATCGAACTTTATTTGATATGGTTTGACCTATGATGAGTCAAACAGATCTTCCACCTTCCTTTTGGGGCCATGCCCTAGAAACCCAGTTTATCATTTCTTAACATTTGGGGATATGAGGTTTGTGTTAAACTACAAGCCTCTGATGAATAATCATCCAGATCCTCAAAATGCCCTTTTGTGGGGTATCCTAAGGAAACTAAAGGATACTATGTCTACAATCCCACCGATCACAAAGTGTTTGTTATTCGGAATGGTATCTTTTTGGAAAAAGAGTTTATCTCTAAAAGAACCAATGGGAGTAAGGTGAACCTCGAAGAAGTTCGAGAGTCACGGGACAATGTAGAACCACGAGATGGAAATCGAGAAGACTCACAACAAGTTGTTGAGCCTACTCAAGTAACACAAGGCCCACGAAGGTCCGATAGATCACGCTACTGCCTCGAGATATGGATTTCGATTCTTGGAAGTCGTGATGTTTTGCTCATTGAGCGGAGAATGAGCCAACGACCTATCGAGATGCCGTAGTGGGACCAAACTCGAAAATCGGCTAGATACCATGAAGTCGAAATGCAATCCATGTACGACAATAAGGTATGAACCTTAGTCGATTCACCTGTGGGTGTAAAAACCGTTGGGTGCAAGTGGGTTTTCAAAGAGAAAACTGACATGGATGGCAAAGTAAATATCTTCAAGGCACGACTGGTTGCAAAAGAATTCACTCAAACTCATGGTGTGGACTATGATGAAACCTTTTCCCCAGTTGCAATGGCCAAATCAATCAGAATCCTTTTTGCCATTGCATCATATTATGACTATGAGATATGGTAGATGGACGTCAAAACGGCCTTCCTTAACGAAAGGCTGCTTGAGGATGTGTACATGACACAACCTGAGGGTTTTGTGCGTCCAGAGGACTCGGTAAAGTATGTCGGCCTCAAAGATCCATTTATGGATTGAAGCACGCATATCGAAGCCGGGAATCGTCGTTTTGATGAAGTAGTCAAAGAGTTTGAATTCATTCAAAACATCGATGGACCTTGTGTTTACAAGAAGGTTAGTGGGAGCACGGTTGTATTTCTAGTGCTTTAATGTAGATGACATCCTACTCATTAGGAATGACATTCCTACCTTGCAGAGTGTCAAGTCTTGGTTAGGAAAGTCTTTCTCAATGAAAGATTTAGGCGAAGCCACTTATATCCTTGGGATTAGGATCTATAGAGATAGATCTAAGAGGCCGATAGGCCTAAGTCGAGCACATATATAGACAAGATCTTGCATAGGTTCGGTATGTAGGATTCCATAAGGGGTAACATGCCCATGTCTCATGGCATCCATCTCGAGAAGGATCTGTGTCCTAGTACACAAGATCAAAGAGACCGCATGAGTAAGATTCCATATGCCTCCGCCATTGGATCTATCATGTATGCCATGTTATGTACTCGGCCAGGATGCGTCATTTGCCTTGAGTATGACTAGAGATATCAACTAGATCCCGGTGAGGGTCATCGATTTCTTGTCAAGAATATCCTTAAGTACTTGAGAAGGACTAAGGACTTATTCTTGGTATATGGTGGCTTGGAAGATGAGCTCGTGTATTTGGTTACACGGATGCGAGTTTCCAAACTGACCAAGATGATTCAAGATTGCGATCGGGATAAGTATTCTGTTGAATGGTGGTGCGGTAAGCTAGAATAGCTCTAAGTAGAGTCGTAGCTTATTCTGCAACGGAAGCCGAGTGTATAGCAAAGCATAGGATGCGGTGAGGAGGCCTTTTGGATTAGAAAGTTCATTTATGAACCGGGGGTGGTTCCTACCATCTCGGATCAATAACTTTGTTCGTGACAATAACGGTGCTATTGCACAGACAAAGGAGCCTAGGTCACATCAAAGGACCAAGCACATACTCAGGCGATTTCATCTCATCAGAGAAATCAATGAGAGAGGTGATACTAGCATATGCAAAGTACCAGGAGAAGACAATGTAATTAATCCTCTTACAAAGCCGCTTGCACAAGCAAAACATGAGCATCATGTTAGGGCAATGAGAATTAGAGTAATTAATGATTGCGCCTAGTGCAAGTGGGAGTCTCTGTTGGAAATTATGCCCTAGGGGCAAGTCATTGTTCTCCATTAAGTTATCACTTCATACGCATGTTTATGGTGATAACTATATCCCTGGATATATCTTATAGATTATCCTAAATGTCCACGGTCGGTCATCTACGCGGGAGCGAAGATGAGTTAAGACGATATGACTTTGATAAGGTATGGAGATACGAATCAAAGTCATGGGCACTTGTAAGAGTACAAGGTCTTGGACCAACCCACTATGAGAAAAGTTTGCATGGATCTAGTCATAAGCTTATCTCATGTATAACGCGTCACGACGCCCTATGACCGAGATCATCATGGATTCCTACATGATGAGTCATCGACCTTTGACCTAGTCAAAAGTCACCTTTGAGGGTGATGATAAAGGCTAGGATCGGGATCAGTGGTTTTCATGCGGAGGGATGTGAATGGTCAAGATGGAATTTGTCCCTCACATTTGTAGAGAGATAATCTTGGGCCCCTCGATGAGTGAGTCTAAGAAATGTACGGCCGTCTTGTGATGGAAAGGAGTTTCCATTTCACTTATTAGACTAACTCGAGAATCGAGAAAGTAGTGGTCAAGAAAAGGAAGTTGACATTCTCCATGCCTCATCCTTGACCAAATTATCGCGTGACAAAAAGGGACGTGACATGGTTGTACGATAGGTGTATCGTGTCATCGATCCCCATGTGAATTGGGTAGTCGCAATGTCTTGCTAGAGGCCGCTTGCGATTTGTGGGCGACACGGTGTTGGCCCACCGCCAATCTCATATGGGCCTGCGTGGTCGCACACAAGAATAATCCAACACGGGTAAAAGTGTCCGGGTTCATTGAATCTCGATTAACGAGATTAATGAATGCGAGTTTAATGCAGGTAAATATATATATATATATATATATTTAAATTCGAAAAATAATATAATGATATTATTTTAATTGAGATTAGAATATTATTATTATATTATTTGTTTTATGTTTAATTTATTTGATAAATTAAATATCTAAAACAAAGCGAGATATTGTATCTCATTTAATTTTCGAATAAAGATATTATTGTCTATTTAATTTAAATTGAGATATTAGTATCTCAAATTTAAATAAATAGATAGATATCATTTCTCGGATTTAATTTATTGAGATAAATTAAATGAGAAGGCTTTTTAAATTTGGATTAAATAAATAGGTTGGATTAAATCTATCGATAGATTTAATTAACTATTTTTTAATCTAGATTTGAATTCGAAATTTCAGATCTGGTTTTTAATTCGATTAAATAAATATTATTATATTAGATCTATCGGATAGATTCAATTAATATATATTTAATCCAGATCTAAAGTTTGAATTCAGAAAGTTAATACGATTAATTTTGTATTAAATACGCCGAACAGGTTTCAGAAACCTACGGGACTTTCAGTCGAGCGTATTCTAAAAAGCCGCGAGAAACCCTAGAGTGAAAACGAGAGAGAGAGACGCAAAAGAGGCGCTAGCAGCGCCGTAACCGTGTACGAGGATTGTTCGTGTGGATACCGGTAGAGGAAGAGGATTCTAAGAGTCGTCTTGTTGATCGAGGAGGTAGCCCACCTTTGTTCAACGAAGAAGAAACCACGAACGAGTTCTTAAAAGGTAATATCCGGATTCCCTAGCCTTGATTTAAACGCGCCTGAGTGATCCTCGGGACGGATCCGTAGAAATTTTTAATCCGCTGCGTTGTACGGATCCCTACATGCACAACACTCTGCGAACTCTCTCCAACAAAGTGGACAAGCTTCTCCAATCTCAGTCTAAGTCAGATCTTGGTTTTGGCCTTCCCTCTCCTGCTCCTAAAACTTCACCTCCCTCTTTTCCATCACCCTCTTTTGCTTTCACTACCACACCTTCTTTTACCACTCTCCTATCATTTCTTCTCTACCTGCTTCTACCCCTGCCATTGTCCCTCTTCCTCCATCCAACATTTCAATTGTGAAGATTACATACCTGGATCTGCCACCAGAGCTGTTTGGTGAGGATGATCTAGATTCCTCCATCTCTCTTGTTAATCCTCTCTCTACCATTCCATATTCCCATCTTCCTCTCCCTTCCTCCTTTCATCCATTTTCTTCTCTCGTGCTAGCAACCTCCTATGTGATTCCCCTCTTTTTGATGGATGCCAAAGGGGGAGAGATTCTGTGAATGTAGAAGTGAAAAGAGAAGACAAAACTATTTTTGTTTTGATATTTTGATTTGCGTCTTTTGTATTTGTATTGATATATTGTTGCTTGCTGTTATCTTAGACTTCTACATATGACATTTGGTTTAATTTTCTGAAAAAATCGTTCTGTGGTTAACGCTATTAGCTTTAATCATTTTAAGATTTAATGCTTTATGACCAATATCTCTTGTTGCTTCATTTTGGTTTCTGGCAGTTGTTACTTTTTGATTGTGTGTTTCTGTCACGATATTTTTTTAAAAAAAAAAATTGTTAAAAACATTTTGGCTTCTTATTTTCAAAGGTTGTCATCATCAAAAGGGGAGAATGTTAGTTCCTTATTTGTGTTTTGATGATGATTTACTTTGGAATAAATATATGATCAAATATCTAAGCAAAATAGTTTTTAACTTGGTCAAAAATGCATTTTTATCAAATAATCTTTTTGCTGTCATCTTGGCTTGAGCCTATGTTGCAGCCTCGAGTCAATATCCTTATTGTATATTGCCAAAATGATATGTTGACTCGAGTCGGTAAAAAGTCTTCCTCAAGCTTGGGACCAAACTCGAGCCAGCAAATTTTGTGACTCGAGTCAACGAGTTTTTAAACTTAAAAGATTTCAAAATTATGTCTCGCCTAACTCGAGCCGGTGCATTTGACTCTAGCTTGAGGATTGACCGTTGCATTTGAAAATTCCTTTTGACTCGAGCCTCCATTTAATGACTCGAGTCAGAGACTTGTCATCAGGTTTTTGGAAGTTTTTCTTTCATCATTGACTCGAATCAATTTTCCTACCTCGAGTCTTGAGGTTGACTCGAGTCTCCTATTTTGCCTTGAGTCAAGTCTCCTCTGACTTTTGCATAATCATTTGAATCTGACTCAAGCCTTGTTTTCCAATGACTCGAGCCTAAGCCTAGACTCTAGTCAATGTTTTTTCTGCCTCGAGTCAGACAATGTTTTCAAAACTTCTCTTTGGCTTGAACAATGTTGCCTCTGTTTTTGAAATTGCGTAACAAAATTCTGAGAATCTTTAAGAATGTTTTTTGATTCTTCATATCATCTATTAGTATTGTTCTTAAGTGCATTTAATCAGTTTGCTAATAAGTTACAAATGATTAGAATGCAGATTAACTTTGAATTTTCAATAAAGCATCCAACGTGTCAGAGCATTTATTACGCTTACCTATTCAAGACACTCAACCAACAGACATACCTTTGCACATCGAAAGACACTTTGGGAAAGATTGTTCCATTCTCTTTGCTGGATTCTCCAATGGTCATAATCACAGAACAAAAGAAATAAAGAATGTTATGACGGTGATTATGGAGACTTTTCACGCCTCATCTCTAACGGTCATTTAGAGAGTCTCAACGGTTATTTATTCAAGCTTCTCAATGGCCTTAAATGTCAAAAGTTTTAAATACCTGAAGCTTTGAATTTTCTATCTATCGAAACGCTGTACAATCAATTTGACTCAACTACTTCTTATTGTTTCATTAAGCGAGCCAATATCTTCGGATATTCTCATTGTACTTCAGTGTTCATTACTTATTTACTCAGTGAGGAGTTAAATTCTATTTGATTATCTTTGTCATTTAAATCTTAAGGTTGTGGAACCTTAAGTTTGTGTGTACAATTATAGCTTGTAATGGGGAGTCAGTCCTAGTGGGAGGATCATCCGAGTACAATGTGTAATTGTAATTGTGTCTGAATGGAAATCTCAAAGTGTTTCTGAGGACTCGATGTAGGTCAGGAGTTGGACCGAACCAGTATAATCTCTCCTGTCTATTATTCTTCTTTCGTGTCTCTGTTTGTTTATTCTTTCTTGAACTTTAGCGAAAGTTTTTTTTAAATCACCTATTCACCCCCCACTAGGTGATATTCCACCTTCAAAAGGGGCATAGTACATCTTCCTTCTTTCATATAAAGGAAAGGATTAATAAAACAGTACATACCTATAAATGGGTACCTAAGGGATCATATGTGTCTCTTATTTTATGAACTAACCAAAAAGGGCCCAAGAAAAGATGGGTAGATGAGACTTAGATGACATTGTTTGCAGGTCTGTCTACGAACATCAAAAAGTAGTAAGTGGTACATTAATAGTGGATGCTCTAGACCCATGACTATAGATCAATCTAAATTTGTCATAATGAAAGCAAAAACTGATAGCAAAGTAACCTTTAGAGGCAACTAGTCTGGCAGGATAGCTGAAATTTGTGAAATTGGTGAGAAACACAAACCAAAGACGTCTACTATGTATGTCTATGCCACAATCTCCTTAGTGTTAACCAATGTGCAGATAAGGACAATTGGATCATCTTCGATCCAGAAGAATGCCTGAGTATGAACAAACAAGATCTTTAGATCAATAAGGATCAATTGAAGGTTTTATTCAAAGCATCAAAAAAAGGTAACTGCTATACTTTCAATATGCCTAGTAATAATACCAATTCTGAAAAATGTTTTCTTAGCAATATTGATGAAAGATGGCTTTGGCATAAGAGATTAACTCATCTTAATATGTTCCAACTTGGTAAATTACTTAAAAAAATTAGTTCTCGGTTTACCTAACCGTCAATTAAAAATGACTTAGTATGTGATGCTTGCCAAAAAGGTATACAAACTAAATTATCTTTCAAATCGAAAAGTAAAGTCTCGACAGAAAGGCCACTCCAACTTCTTCATATAGATTTAGTTGGATCAGTAAGGGTTAAAAGCCTTAGTAGTAATCTTTATACCTTGGTTATAGTCGATGAGTTTTCTAGATTTTCTTAGACTATTTTTCTTTAAACAAAAGATGAAACTTTTGAATAATTTATTATCTTTGCCAAGAAAGTGCAAAATGAGAAAGGTAAGTGCATTTCAAGAATAAGACGGACCACGAAGGAGAATTTGAGAATTAAGCCTTTGAAGAATACTGAGATAAAAATGGAATTAATCACAACTTCTCAGCTCTAAGAACTCCTCAACAAAATAGTGTTGTTGAAATAAAGAATAAAGTTCTTACTGAGATGGCAAGAGCAATACTGAAAGAAAAAGAATGTGTCACAAGTATTCTGAAGGGATGCGATGAACATGGCTTGGCACATCTAGAATAGAGCATACATAAGAAAGAAGCTTGGAAAGACTTCTTACAAACTTTACATGGGAAGAAAACCAAATATTGCTCATCTAAACATATCAATATGCAAATGCTTCGTCCTCTACAATGGTAAGGAAAACTTAGGAAATTTTGATCTTAAGTTAGACGAAGGTATTTTTTAGGTTACTATAGTAGGACCGAGCTTATATAATTTATAACAAATGAACTTGTGTTATTGAAGAATCTGTTCATGTTGCATTTTCAAAAAATGAGCCTTGTGTGAGATCTATAAATGATGAGCATGAACTACTTCTTAAAAAAGAAAGCTAAATCATTTCAAAAACGCCTGATTCTTTAGAAAAGGAAATATAAAAAGACCATGAATCTTTTGATCCAAACCAACCTAGAGCTTGGAGATATAACAAGAGTCATCCCATAGACTAATTGATAGGTGATGAAAACTAGGAACACAGTTTTAAATGAAGTTAGTTTCTCTGCTTTCATCTCTGAAATAGAACCCTCTAACATTGAAGAAGCCTTATCAAACAATGATTGGGGTGATTGCAATGCAAAAGGAACTGAACTAATTTGAAAGAAATCAAGTTTGAGACTTGGTATCCAGGCCAAAAGATCCTCTGTTATCAGCACCAAAGGGGTATTCAAGAAAAAAAAGCGTGAGGAATCTGCAACCATTGTCAGAAATAAGGCAAGATTGGTAGCCAAAGGTTATAATCAAGAAGAAGGTTTTGATTATGAAGAAATGAATACTATAGTGGCTATATTGGAAGCCATATGTGTACTCTTAGCCTTTGCATGCATCAAATGATTCAAACTCTATCAAATGGATGTTAAGAATGCCTTCCTAAATGGTTTTATTCAAGAAGAAGTCTTTGTTGAACAACCTCCCAGTTTCGAAGATGTGTCCAAACCTAACAATGTTTTCAAACTTAAAAAGGCTCTTTATAGTCTCAAACAAGCTCCTAGAGTTGGGTATGGAAGACTAAGCCACCTCTTCTTAGAAAAAGGTTTTGTATGAGGAAAGGTCGACATAACAGTTTTCATGAAACACAACAAGAATGATTTATTAGTTGTACATATTTATGTTAATGATATCATATTCCATTCTACTGATGATTCTCTTTGTCAAGAGTTCTTTAAGATCATGTAGGGTGAGTTTGAAATGTCCATAATGGGAGAATTAAGTTTCTTCTTAGGACTTCAGATTAAGAAAAAGAAGAATGAGATATTTATATCCCAAACCAAATACTTGCGAGAGCTTCTTAAGAAATATGGAATGGATCACTGGAGCTTATACTCCTATGATTTCAACAACTTTACTAGATGCTAATATCAAGGAACTAGACTTCAAAATCACCAAGTATAGAGGAATGATTGACTCACTGCTATATCTAACTGGTAGTATACCTGACATACAATTCAATATGGGAATGTGCAAAAGATATCAATCCGCTTGAACAGAATAAAAGTCGAGATGGTTAAAAGGATATTTCAATATCTTGCTGATACAACAAAGCTTGGAATTTGGTATCCTAAGGGAGGTAATGAATATATCATTGCCTAGTTTGATTCTGATCATGGTGGTTACAAAATAGATAGAAGTGTACCAGTGGATAATGTCAGTTCCTTGATTGCTCTATTGTATCATGGTTTAGTAAAAAGTGAAACACCGTGTCATTATCATCTGTTAGTTATGATTAGTTTTGATGATGTCTTATATAGATGTCATTATCCAGAACAAAAAGTTTGCATACTACATTTATCTTATACCTTGACTAATTCTTATATTTAATGTAGGTGTGAAGCTTAAATAATGAAGAATGATTAAGATTGGAGATTGAAGAAAGAAGAACTTGTTAAATATTATGAGAACATCAATATTCAAGTCTCCATGATCAACCGAAGTTGGAGCGGCTCAATTCGGAGTTAAAATGAGTTACAAGTGCATTCGAAGTAAAACTTGAGTATACCAACTTAATTCTCGAGTATGATACATAAACAGCCCAATTCAGGCAAAAATCCCGTCAATACTCAAGTATTACATATCAATACTCGAGTATGGTACTGATTCTCGAGTAGAGAACATCAATACTGAGTAATAGCGTGTTTTCAGCTACTCTGCTCAACTCTATTTCAGGCGACGTCTGGTAATTCAATGATATCTCTCCAACCAGAAGTCAGATTGAGGTGAAACCAATTTTGTATGAAACTAGACTCCCAATGCGTAATTTTGACAAATATTCAAGTTGAAGGGAGTCCAGATGAGAGAACTATGAATTTTGCAACTTGCTACAACAATCAGCATCACAATCCAGACCCACCTTCGGTATTTTAAGTATATCTCACAAACGACAAATCCAAATGAGCTGAAACTGGTGCCATTGGAAACTATACTCAAATACATTTCCAAAAACATCAAGAACACAGAAAACTAAGATCAATTGAAGGAGATATGATGTTTTGAAGTTGACAGTCTGTTCTGGATGCTGCAAAAACGCTGGTCAAGAACAACCTCCATTCATCTGATGTTAATGGATGAAATACAACTAGTTTAGAGCTAATTCTTATTGAACTGGAAAGAAGACTTAAAGAGATTCCTAAGCATGGGTGATTTGTCAAATTTGAAGCTATATCGATGATGTTACACTCACTAGAAATTGCCTCTTGTACTGCCAATATGATTGCTTCTTGAAAATCTGGTATTTGCACAACAACATAGTATATGGCAGCCAACGGTTTGATGTTTGAAGATGATTACTCGAGTAGAGGGTGATACATACTCGAGTAATCTCGACACAGAGCCATCCGTGAAGCAACCTATCAATAGTACTTGAGAATGTCACTTATATACTCGAGTAATATCGGGAATTAGTTGCTGGAAAATGGTGATACTCGAGTATTGGGAAGGAGCTAATTTCTGAATGTCATTTGCTCTCGGGTTGAGGTATACTCGAGCATGAAGAATATGATACTCGAGTACTAACAGTGTGAAGTCTCTGATATGATCTTGCTGCAACGATACTTGAGTATTGGATATAGATACTTGAGTATGGTACTCAAGTATGAGAGTTGGGCTACTCAAGTAATGTTGGGATATGATCATCTGTGAAGTGGTTCTACATGGATACTCGAGTACTCAGGAAGGATACTCAAGTATGAGCTATCAGCTGACGCAATTCATCTGTGCAACACTATTTGAATATTTTGATTACCCATTCGATTTGTTTAACTCTACTCAATCTTACTTACAATATTATTAATCATCTTTTTGAGTGAGTTACAGATCACTAACGAATGATTCAACAAGTGAATGGGCTGAAGCGATTTTGATGTTGAAGAATTTGATGAAGTTTGCTACAGACATTCACAAATAGCAGAGAAGACGGAATGCAACGAGGGACTAGAAGAAATGAAATTGAATGCTCATTATAATGTTCTTCAATGCTCAATGTGATCATCGGCTTCAAATGTTACGACTTGAATATCCCAACGGTAATATTTCTCAACTAACCGATATTCAAATTAGCTCACAGCGTATATTTCTCTAACAGATCGATATTCAAACGTGTAGCGGCTATTATCCACAATCGTGATATTCTACAATGGATGAATGCTTCAACAGATTAATATCAATTGTCTATAAGTAGAGACACATTCAAAACAGAGAATACATACACGAGCTTACAACGTCAAAATGCCAATACTTTGACATTCACTTACTCTCTGTTCTCAAAGCTTACATAGTATACTGTAGAGAGTGAGATGATAGTTTATGTACTTCCGTGTTTATTCATTCACTTATGAGAGAAAAGATTTATCTGTAAACATTCTAGCTGAGAGTTACTCAAGATTGGGTGATCTTGAGTGGGAAACACATTATGTTGATTGCAACTTGTAAGGGGAGTGAATCCTAGTGAGAGGATTACTTCGAGTACAGAGTGTGTAATCAAGCAGGTGTATTGATTACAGTTTGTAAGGGGGAGTGAATCCTAGTGAGAGGATTACTTTGAGTACAGAACGTGTAATCAAGTTGATAGAAGATAGTGGATTGAAAATCTCAAGTGGAGATTGGGGACTGGATGTAGGTCAAGGATTGGGCCGAACCAGTATAAATTACATTTTGCATATTCTCTTCCCTAAACTCTTATATTTCCAGTATACGCTTATTCGAATATCTAACAGTTAATTTAGAAGTTGTGAAAAGATTTTCAAAGTTCCTAAAGTTTTATCAGACACCCAATTCACCCCCCTCTTGGGTGATAGTTAGGTCTCACATCATCTGCTGAGGTAGAGTATATAGCAGCTTCAAGTTGTTATGCTCAAGTGCTATGGCTCAAGCAATAACTTCAAGATTTAGGTATTCAATTCAAATAAATTCCAATTCTCTATGATAATACTCGTACAATAAGCTTGGCCAAGAATCCAGTTCAACATTCAAGAACCAATTACATTGACATAAGACATCACTTTATCATAGATTATGTTCGAAAAAGAGATTTAAAAGTGATGTTCATTCTTACTCATCTTCAACTTGCTGATATTTTCACTAAGCCGTTAGCCAAAGATCAATATTTATATATCATAAGAGAATTGAGAATAGTAAATCCTAATGAATTATGAGTAATCTCCCTCATACTTGTTTTAAGTTAAAAATTGACAAATTTTATAACTAACTTGAGCTTTAGAGTTTTGGTCAATTGCTATGAGACACACATATGCATACAATTAATACGAAATGATGACTTAAGAGTTTCTTAAATAAGCTTCAAATTCGTGCAAAACAAGGATGATAGAGAAAAGTTAACAAAACTTGCAAAATAAGCCAAGTTAAGAGGATATTTTGCCAGGGCACTTTAGTCATTTGATTTGGGGGATTTTTAAGTGCCTGCTTGACATATTTTAAGACTCTTTGCACTCCCTTTTGCATGAGTATTTTGACTAAGAACTCAAGGGCCATAGAAATTAAAGTGTTAGTGCAGAAAGGCACAAAACACTTATACAATGTTAGTTAGTTAGTAAAAGTGCCATTTAGCTATGTTCTAAGGTATGGGACAATTTGCTGAGCAAAATTGTGCTAAAATAGATATGCACATGACATTTCTTGGACTGATAAGGGTTCCTTACCTTTTTTTAGGGAAAAAGAAGGGAAGAGTATTCAAGAAGCTTGTCATAGGAATAAGTCAAAGAAGAGTACATAGGAAGTTATACAAGAAGTTTGTTGAAGAAGCCAAACAAAAATCTAGAATTGCTTGAAGGAAAAGCAAAGAAATAAGTCAAATCAAGCAATCATGAAGAGAGATAAAAGATTAAAAAGAATAGAATTAATATGCACCATATTTCTTATTTGAATCTGAGTTTGATGTGACAATCAATCATGCTATTTTTGTGGTGTAAATGATGCCACAACAAGACTAGCCAAGAGAGAATCTGACTTGCTTGGAGAGAAAGCTAGAAAACCATGCAAAGACCTAGTGCATTCTTTTAACCAGTAGATAATAGCGTGTTCTAGACAAAGCATATAATTATGACACTTTGGAATTTGATAAAATCTAACCAAAGGGGATCATATTTGGGTCACATCAGTCCAGTCAAGGAAGATTCTAGAATTTATTGGGAAATAAGCCATAAACCCTAGTTCACCCAAATAACCAGTGGACAAAAGCACGTACCGAATATTTTGAGCAACCCATGACTATTATTTAAAGACCTCTTCTACCCATTTTTGGTTGTCCAAAATGTGATGAAGGAGAGAGGGAGAGTGAGGAGCCAAGTTCTTGGATTAGGTAGTAAAAGGAAGCAAACAAGCTTGAAGATTCAAGGAATGTTTCAAAGTAGAATCGAGTCAATTGTATTTTTCTAGAATTAACTACGAATATTTGAAGTTGGAATATGATTTCTAGAATTTCTAGAATATGATTTCTGAGTTATTGAATTAAGTAATATGTGTCTAAGTCATGGGTTGCTCGAGCAGGGCGTAGTTCATGCTCGAGTATACTCTATTTGATGAATTGTTTAAGTGTTTCAGAAAGGCTACTCGAGCAAAGAATATGATGCCCAAGCATAATTTCACAACTGTCCCAAGGATGCTCGAGCAGAGTAATTGGGTTGCCCGAGTAACATGGTTGTAGAGTTTTACAAGAGTTGTAAATTTTAAATATGGCTTGCGAGCCATACCTCTCTCTAAATATTCTTGATGTACATTCTCTTCTCATCCCACTCCCCTCGTATGTGAAACGAGGTTTCAACTTATGTATGTTCTTCTATTATTTAGAGAAGTCCTCCCATTGGCTTGAGAGGATTTAAGGTTAGATGAGCCATGTTATGTCACAGTTTTAATTATGTTTTGATTTGATCACTGCATGATTAATTTAGAATTTTAATTATGATTTGATTAGATCACTCATAATTAATTTAGAGTTTTAATTATGATTTGTGTAATGTACTGGATTTTGCTTTACCAAAGACCCTGTAAGATTGAGAATATTCAATAATATTTGCCAAGGTTGAATATCCAGTTTGATATGAATTATTATTGAATATTGATTACTTGGGAGAAAATAGACAACAAATGACGAAAAACAACCTAAACAATTCCTCCTCGAAAAAAGTGCAACAAAAACTGACAACAAAAAACCCACAACAAAACCCAAACACGCAAACCGAGACAACACCGAAAACCAAACACGCAATCCGAGGTAACAACACCAGAAACCAAACACGCAAAACGAGACAACACACACACATGTCACCTTGCATGTGTGACACCTGTCACACACATGCAAAGGCCATGACACTTGTTTCCTTGCATGCAAAGACACTTGCCAACACAACATTAAATCTGATTTTTATTTGTCTTAAACCTCCTTATCCGTAGCTTTACTTCACACACACACATTGAATAATAAACATTCATTCCTCTCATTTTAGTGGCACGGCTCATGGACACATCCATTCAAATCTTTTGTTTCAGCCTTCACATTCATTTTTGACAACACACCATTACGTGCAAGAATTTGACACTTATCCCTTGTGCATGTAATGACACTTGGCAACTTAAATTAAATCAGATTTTTGCACCAATTTATCTTCCTTCCCGTAGATACAATGCACACACACACATCCATTGATATTCATCGTGCACTCTTGGTCTCAATTAAATCGTTCGATCTCTCTCATTCACGTATACACAATGACAAAAACACTCACATACAAATACAAAACTGATTCACTTTTTCATTCTCTCTAATCCCTATCTCGGCCTCCTCTCCTTCCTCACGCCATCATCATCATCCTCCAACACAAGAAGGCTCAGCCATGGTTTGAATGAAGAAAGAAGAAGAGCCACAAGTAGTTCAAGGTAAGAAAACTTGAACTTTATCATGGTATCTTGGATTTTCCTACATGCATGTTAATGTTGATGGTTCAAAACTCACATGCATGTGATTCCCTTGAATATATGCTGAAATTTGAACAAGGTTTGGTGTGGTTAAAGAGACCACAAGATCAAGAACAAGCCTATTGGTAAGAACACTCATCCTCTCTTCAAGTTTCTCAAATTTTATTTAAAACCCAGATCTGGAAAATCGTGGTAAGCACCAAGAAATAGTTGTAACTTGGGAAATCTGAGATCACCATCGTTTTCCTTATGAAAAATTGTGTGGGGAAAATATTTTTGGTGAGCTTTTAAAGGTATTTTTACACATAAAATAAAGAGCTTGAAGGAAAAGGCAAATCTGTTAGTTTTGAACAACTGAACCTCGGTAGCTTGTAGGCGTGTGTTGGCTGGGTTAATGTCCTTTAAAAATTCTAAAAATATTCCAGGAGATAGAGGATACCCATACCTTTAAAATGATGGGTTTTTTCATTATTTTGATATTTGAGTGAGTAATAAATTTTCAAAAATTACCTCGCGTCTGGAAGTCAAAACTAGGTAGACGATTTGAACAAGTGAATTGATTTGGGTTTAAAAGTTTATAAAAGGGTGAAATTTTTCAGGCATGAAGAGGACTATCTGAAAATTAAGGAAATATAAATTTTGTAATTTTTAAGGTTATGAACAGTGAGTTACTAATTTTTAAAGTCGATGGTATGCCTGGAGATTTCACTGAACATGTTGTATGGTTTTTAAAACTGGGAACAATTGGTATTTTGATAAATCCTGAAATTTTCCATCTTGGTAAGGATTGTACTGGCTTTACTTTGATATATAATTTGGAATATTCGGAGCTATGTATGATTTAACATGTATTTTTAAAGACCGGACAAATTTCTGGACACCAATCTGGGCAATAGGGGCAAAATTGGAAAATTACGTTTTTTATGGTGTATTTGGACCTCTGGAAATATGTTCCCTTGAAATCATAGAAGTTAGGGAGCACGTGAGAGTTGGAATCACTCAAAAATGATTTTTCTAGAATTGATTAAAAATGATTAAAGTGACTGTATTTTTCAAAGTAGTTAAGGTTAAGAGTTGGAATTTGACAAGTTTGGGTTATTAAATTAAACCCCAATGAAATAAGGTTAAAAGGGAATAAACATGATAATAATGACATATTTATCATGTTTAACATTTATGGTTTAATTAATAACCAGTTATCCCAAAATTATAGATAATTCCTCAAGCGCACGCACCCCGAAAAATTACTTGGACGAAATTAAGGTTACTACGCACCAGGTAGTAACTCTAACCTTCTATGTTTGTGAGTGTAATTTTGCATGTTTCAACTGCCATGATTTGCGGAATGTGTTTTATAACGTATTTGATTGCATACAATCAGTTTGTATTGGCCATTCACATTTGTGCTAAGGAATTCGGATCTGCGTAGTTTCCGTGACCGTGATTTCCTTGTCTTTGGGGACTGGGTAAGTTTTGGGTTGGGCCTCGAAGAGATGGGCACAGGATCGGGTAGGTCCTGCTTGTCTTTCCAAGCACTATGGAATTTTGAACCAGGTAGGTTCTGTGCAAGTTCTCCTAGCACTGGGGTTTTGAACTGTGTTTTTATACTGTCTGTATGCTATGTGGTATTCTTGATTATGGTAATTTATTTATTACATATACTTATACTCCATGCATAGAGGTAAACATGTTACTCTGAGATTCATTTGTGAATATCAGATTTGAATAAAGCCACAGGTAGTGGAAGTGTGAAGAAGGGGAAGGCGGTGCTGTGAGAGGGAGCAAAAGAAGGTTGAACTTAGGAGAAGTTCCTTTTTGTTTTGTATATATTTATTTATTTTGAAGTTTAATTTTGGAGTTTTAAATTTGGGATGACTGTATATATTTAAATATCCCGGGGGGAATAAGTTTATTTTCCAAAACCAAGTTAAGTTATAATATTTTCCGCATTTTTATTTGTTAGTTCTCAATATGTTTTGATGATTAACAACAAATGTAAAACATGTTTTGAAGTTTGCAAAGTTGTTTAAAAACATTCTGATAGTTGCAAACCGCAGTATAGGTTTGCAAACTATAGTATTGAACACTCAATACCGCAGTTTGCTTGGCGAAACTCGAGTAAAGGCCATCCAGAAAGCAACCAAGTTTTTCAACCTTAGTCAATACCGCAGTTTGCATAGCCAAACTCGAGTATTGAACTTCCAGAGAGCTAAAGTTTTTCAAGTTAAGTCAATACCGCAGTTTGCATAGCCAAACTCGAGTATTGAACGATCCAATACTACAGTTTGCATAGCCAAACTCGAGTATTGAACTTCCAGAGAGCTAAAGATTTTTCAAGTTAAATCAATACCGCAGTTTGTATAGCCAAACTCGAGTATTGAATAGTCAATACTGCAGTTTGCGTAGCCAAACTCGAGTATTGGACTTCCAGAGAGCAAAAGGATTTTTTCACGTTAAGTCAATACTGCAGTTTGCGTAGCCAAACTCGAGTATCGGACTTCCAGAGAGCAAAAGGATTTTTCATGTTAAGTCAATACTGCAGTTTGCGTAGCCAAACTCGAGTATTGGACTTACAGAGAGCAAAAGGATTTTTCAAGTTAAGTCAATACTGCAGTTTGCGTAGCCAAACTCGAGTATTGGACTTACAGAGAGCGAATGGATTTTTCAAGTTAAACCAATACTGCAGTTTGCATAGGCAAACTCGAGTATAGGTTTTGTCTTTCAAATATAAGACACGATGGTTTGCCTCGAAAGGTGCAAACTCGAGTATCCAATTGATATCTTTGCAGTTTGGACACTTGTGAACAAGTGCCATACTCGAGTTTACATGAAGATACTCGAGTTTACAACGGTAGAAACCAATTTTTAAATTATACGAATTTGCAAATCACTCTTGTTTGTTCCAATTGCTTTCATGAATCATTCACCTATGAACCCAACTATGTTTAACAAGTTTGTTGAGTGAATTTCATTAAGAGCGCAGATGAAGATTATTGAAGGTCAAAGCCATAAAGCAAAAAGTGTACGGTGCATTTAATGCACTTCGCAAATCAACCTTCTTTTGGATAATCCACCCGGGCACGCATTATCAACGGTCAAGAATGCTTTCTTCATCAAGTAAACTCTTCTCCAACGGGCAAATCCTCAGAGTTCCACATCAGATCATATTAGCACCTGGATTAGTTGGAGTTTAGAGAGAGAAGATGACCAGACTTAATGCTAATCACCTACAACGGTTGGATTCATCATTCAACGGTCATTTAATGTTCTCTACCTATAAATAGAGTGCATTAACTTCTTCCCAAGCTGATACACCTACTGAGAGCGAAAATTCATTGATTGCCATTTATTGTGCTTAGCTTTCATCTCGTATTGTATCAATCGATACTTGTACTTCGTTGTTCATTTTATCGCTTCGTGAGAGAGTTCTATCTCGTAAATCATTTATTGATTGAGATAACCACAAGTCAAGGGACTTGGTGGTTGGGTGTATTGATTGCAACTTGTAAGGGGGAGTGAGTTCTAGAGAGAGAACTACTCTTGAGTACAGAGTTTGTAATCAGTTTGTGAGTATAGTGGATTGAAAATCCCAAGTGTGGCTTGGGGACTGGATGTAGGTCAAGGATAAGACCGAACCAGGATAATTTCTCTTGTGCAAGCTTTCCTTCCCTTCCTCCTCTGCTATCATCTGTTTTTACTTGATCAAAACAGCACTTTTAGAAAAGTTTTTAAAATACCCAATTCACCCCTCTTGGGTATATAGCTCCATTTACATTTGGTATCAGAGCCAAGTCTTCTCAAAAGAGCTTAACATCTCGAGAAGGATCAATATGGAAGGTATATTACCAGATGGAGCTTCTATCAACAGACCACCCGGTTTCAATGGAGAGCACTACTCATTCTGGAAAGCAAAGTTCAAAGTCTTTGTGAATGCTACAGAGTATGGGCTGTGGAGAGTATTTGAAAGAGGAAATTATGAGCCATCAACCGTTGAAGATGGAGTTAGAGTTCCTAAGTTAGAAGAAGAATATGATGAGAATGACAAGAAATGTCACACTCAACAAACAAGGATGTCCCGCTTCTTCAAAGTGCTCTTAGTCAACAAGAATACTTTCGTATTTGCAATCTACCTTCGCAAAACATATGTGGGATGCTCGGAGATAGCTCATGAAGGAACAACTGGAGTAAAGCAAAACGAGTCAATACTCTTATGATGAATATGATCTTCTACGAATGAAACACGGCGAATCCATTGGTGAGTTCCAGTGAGGTTCACCCATCTCATCAATCAACTTGCTGCCTTGGGAAAAGAATATGACCAACAAGTCCAAGTAAGGAAGATCTTGAATATTCTTAACAAGGAATGGGAAGCAAAGGTCGCAGCTATTGAAGAGGCTCGAGGAGAGTCAATGACGTCAGTAGCTGCTCTATTCGGCAGTCTCTCTGAATATGAGGCTAAACTCAAATTCAAGAAGGGACTTGATGAAGTTCATGGCAAGAACAAAGGAATTGCCCTCAAGGCTGCAAGAGAAGTTAAAGATTCAGATGAGGAAAATGAGAATGAAGACGAAGATGAAGAAATTGGCATGCTTGGTCCGAAGATTCAAGAAGTTCTACAAGAAGGACCAAGGCTTTAAGAAGTTTCACAAGGGTAGCTCCGGCTATGAGGCAAAGAAGCCAATCATCTGCTACGAATGTCAAAAGCCTGGCCACATCAAGTCTCGAATGCCCTCATTTGAACAACAAAGACAAAGAAAAGAAGAAGTTCAAAGCAAATACAAGAAGAAAGCTTATGTCTCCAGATCGGGGAGATAGCTCATCTGATGAAGATGATGAGGATGAGGAAGAGAAAGCCAATATATGCCTAGTTGCTGAAGAAGAAGAGCAACGTACTAAACTTGAAGAGGTATATGATTGCAAACCTCCTTATGATGATCTATTTGATGAGTATATGATCGTGCAATTTGAATTTGAAAAACTTGCTGAAAAATATTTCAAATTGAAAAAACGAAATATTACTATTGAATTGCAAATTGAAAAACTCTCTTCTTTAGAAAATCCCGCTTGTGAAGAATGTCCCGATTTGAAGAAAAAGAATTTACATCTTACAAAGGCACTCGAAAAATTCACTAAAGGAAGTGAAATGCTTGAGGTGATTTTGAAACAACAACGATTTATAAATGATAGATCGTGCATTGGCTACGTAATCGGATTTTGATAAAAAGAAAGGCAAGAAGAAGAGTGGTCAAAAAACGTACATGAACTATTTCACAAAATCAGTTCATTCTTCAAATCCCTTTGCACATTGTAATTATTGCAATAAGAAGGGTCATTCTACTTCATCTTGCTTTCATAGAAATGAAAGAAAAATTAAGCCCGTGGGAAATTATCAATGGGTACCGAAAGGAACTTATGTTCCTAAGGTCAAAACTAACTCCAAAGGACCCAAGAAAAGATGGGTACCTAAGGCTTGATCCTTTGTGAATTACAGGTTTGTCTTAGAGCATCAAGACCCAACAAGTGGTACATTGATAGTGGGTGCTCAAGACACATGATCGGAGATGAATCCAAATTCCTTTCAATCAAACCAAAGGATGGTGGTAGAGTCACATTTGGAGGAGACCAATCGGGAAAAATTGCTGGGATAGGTGAGATAGGAACCAATGAAGGTCCTCTCATCAAAGATGTCTACCTAGTAGAAGGATTGTGTCACAACCTCCTAAGTGTGAGCCAAAGCACCGACAAGGGTAACCTAGTTATCTTTGATTCAAATGAATGCTTGATTGTTAGAAAGGATTTAGTCTCCATTGATGATTTGAAAAATAAAGCCTTATTTAGAGCACATAGAGATGGAAATTGTTATACTCTTAACTTCTCTAGCAATGCTTCAGTTTCTGAAAATTGTTTTGTTAGTAACTTGAATGAGAGTTGGGTATGGCATAAACGATTAGCTCATGTTAATATGTTTCAACTTGACAAGTTCTTTGAAAAAGGATTTGGTCATTGGTATTCCTAAATTGAATTTCAAAAATGATATAGTCTCGTGATGCTTGTCAAAAAGGAAAACAAACCAAATCTTCTTTTAAAGCAAAAAATGAGATCTCAACTAGTAGACCTCTTCAATTACTTCATATGGATCTAGTTGGACCGGCTAGAGTAAAAAGTCTTGGTGGAAATCTTTACACCTTGGTCATAGTTGATGATTACTCTAGATTTTCTTGGACAATATTTTTATCATCTAAAGATGAAACGTTTGATCAATTTGTTACCTTTGCCAAAAAGGTCCAGAACGAGAAAGGTTTCGCAATTTTGTATAAGGACCGATCATGGTGGCGAATTTGAAAACAACGCCTTTGGCGAGTTTCGTGACAATGTGGGGATTGATCACAATTTCTCAGCTCCAAGGACCCTCAACAAAACGGTGTTGTTGAGAGGAAGAATAGAGTCCTCACCGAGATGGCAAGGGCAATGCTAAATGAGAACAACACCTCTCAAGTGTTTTGGCTGACGCAATGAGTACGGCTTGCTACATCTCCAACCGAGCCTATTTGAGGAAGAAGCCGAACAAGACCCCATATGAACTCTACAAGGGAAGGAAGCCAAATCTCACCACCTACACGTCTTTGGATACAAGTGCTATGTGCACAATAATGGTAAAGAGAATCTTGGTAAATTCGATTCCAAAGCTGATATAGGTATCTTCATTGGTTATTCAAATAGGAGTAGAGCTTATAGAGTCTTTAATACTCACACTCGTGTTGTTGAAGAGTCAATACATGTTATTTCTCGTGAATCCAAATCGATAAAGCCTTGGATAATGAAGAAGAAAATGTTTTCAAAAATCAATTCTTTTCGAAAACTACTCCCGCTTCTATTGAAAATCTGAAAATGTTTTTGAGGCTGATCCCCAAAACAATATTGAAAATCCCGATCGAGACTCAACCTAGAGCTTGGAAATTTATTAGAAATCATCCTTTAGACCAAGTTATAGGTGATATTAATCGGGTGTAAGAACCAGAAATAGTACTTTGAATGAAGTAACCTTCTCGCATTTATATCTCATATAGAACCCTCTAAGATTGATGAAGCCCTTTCGGATAATGATTGGGTGATAGCAATGCAAGAGGAGTTACATCAATTTGATAGAAATCAAGTTTGGGATTTGGTACCTAGGCCCAAAGACCATCCGGTCATTGGCACCAAATGGGTATTCAAGAACAAACGTGATGAGTCTGCAATCATTGTCCGCAACAAGGAAAGATTGGTTGCCAAAGGCTATAATCAAGAAAAAGGAATTGATTATGAAGAAACTTATGCTCCAGTGGCAAGATTGGAAGCCATAAGGGTACTTATAGCCTTTGCATGTGTAAAAGGTTTTAAACTATATCAAATGGATGTGAAAGTGCTTTTCTGAATGGTTTTATACAAGAGGAAGTTTATGTAGAACAACCTCTTGGTTTTGAAAATGAACATTGTCCAGATCATGTGTATCGTCTCAAGAAGGCTCTATATGGTTCGAAACAAGCTCCTAGAGCTTGGTATGAGCGATTAAGCAAATTCCTTCTTGATCAAGGCTTTGTTAGAGGAAAAGCATATACAACTCTCTTCATAAAGAGTAATAAGCTTAATGAAATTTTAATGGTTCAAATATATGTGGATGATATTATATTTGGTGCTTCTAATGATGCTTTGTGTGAAGAATTTTCAAAGACTATGCAGGAGAGTTTGAGATGTCCATGATGGGAGAGCTCAACTACTTTCTTGGACTACAAATCAAGCAAAGAAAAGATGGGATATTTATTTCCCAAACCAAATATCTGAATGATTTGTCAAGAAATTTGGGATGGACCAATGCAATGGAGCCGACACTCCTATGAGCTCAACCGCTTCATTGGATGCCGATGAGAAGGGCAAAGATTTCAACATCACAAAGTATAGAGGAATGATTGGATCACTACTCTATCTCACGAGTCGCCCGGACATCCAATTCGGTGTTGGGATGTGTGCAAGGTTCCAATCCGCTCCAAAAGAGTCCCATCTTGAACATGTGAAGAGAATATTCAGATATCTCTCGACACGAAGACTCTTGGACTATGGTTTCCCAAAGGTCAACCGGAACACTTGGTGGCATACTCACATTCGGATCATGCCGGCTACAAGACAGATAGAAAGAGCACAAGTGGCCAATGCGAATTCTTTGGCAACTCACTTGTTTCTTGGTTCAAAGCAAGAAGCAAACATATGTGGCCGTGTCCTCTACCGAAGCTGAATATGTGGCGCTTCAAGTTGTTGTGCTCAAGTGCTATGGTTGAAGCAACAACTTGCTGACTTGGGAGTTTACTTGAAGGAAATTCCAATTTTGTGTGACAACACAAGTACAATAAGCTTGGCCAAGAATCCGGTGCAACATACAAGAACCAAGCATATTGATGTGAGGCATCACTTCATTCGGGATCATGTCCAGAAAAGAGATGTCAAAGTGATGTTCATCCCAACTCATCTTCAACTTGCGACATCTTCACAAAGCCTCTAGCCAAAGAACCTCTCAACTTCATAAGGAGAGAATTGGGAATGGTAAATCCCAATGAATTGTAAGCATTTCTCATCCAATTTAATGTTAGTTATGCTTTTGATGATTAATCTTTACTAACTTGGGCATCGAAGTGTTTAGTCATGCTTTTTGGTATTTTGATGTTTCAAGAAATTGTAAACTCGAGTATGGGGTACTATACTGCAGTTTAGGACCAGACAGAGGCCAAACCTGAAATCTTGCAATAGGCAAACTGCAGTTTGTAAGTGAAAGTATGCTAAACTCGAGTAAGGAAAAGCTAAACTCGAGTATGGTCATCGTGGGTTCAAAAATTCACGCTACATTTTTGAAGTCCGGTTAGTATACTTTCACCTTTACCGAGTATGTAAATGAAAGTTTTCTAAACTCGGGTAAGGAAGAGCTAAACTCGAGTATGGTCATCGTGGATTCAAAACTTCCACCTTTACTCGAGTTTGTAAGTGAAAGTTTGCTAAACTCGAGTAAACAATAGCTAAACTCGAGTATAAGGGTCTGTCCATATATATACTGAATAGTCGTGTTCTTCAAAACTCGCGTCCTTACTCCAGTAAACCCTAGAGTTGCGACTTTCTTTCTTCTTTTCTCCTTGAAATCGTCACAAACCTTCATTAAATTCCCATTAATCTTCATCAAACCACTCTCAATCTCTTCCCAATCTCTCTCTCGACGGAACCCTAATCTCAGAATGTCAAAGGATCAATCTCAGTCCGATCAACCTGTCTCTTCTCAAATTCCCAGAGCACCAAGGATGAAGTCGATTCCCAAGAAGTTACAATCTGGAATTGATACAAGAATCCCTGGAGTTGGTATTACGATTGCAGACAAGCCTCCTTCGAACCCCAAGAAGAGGGATTCATCGTCAAAGGACCCGGTATCTTCATCGGCCACTAAGAAGCAGAAGACGGATGAGCAAAGCAAGGCAAAGGGCAAGAGGACTGTTGTTCACGAAAGACAAGGACCAAGAGAGCCACCCCGCCGGGCTCTCTCTCCACTATAGAGGTTACTGGCTCCATGTCAGATTCTGAGACTGAAGAAGATGAGCACGAAGGAGTCTCCCCATTCATCGACAATGCAGTGGAGGAGATTAAACTCCACAAGACTACGCCTACGGGATTCAAAGTCACCCCGGTTCCTCTTCCTCCCGGTCTCAATGCCAAGTTCAAGGACCAGTATTCGACTCGTGGCTTCTGCGCGGTTGTTTCAGTTGACTTGGAACAAATCTATCGAGAGTGCAATGTGGATCTCTCACCATGGTTCGGGCCCTATCAATCATTCGTCTCCATCGATGCCACTTACTACCCGGAGTTGGTCAAGATGTTCTATTTCAATATGGCGACCAATCACCTCTTGGACATAGAAGGCAGTGCGATTGAGGAGAGAATCACCACATGTGTTCGGGGGGTCCAATTCACTGTATCTGCCGCCATCATCAACAAGATCCTCAAGGTTACTCATCCTCCACCGGCGTCCACACCACAATACACCAATGCTGAGGTGTATAGGACTCTAATGCTTACTCAGGACGTAGGAAGATCGGTGTGCTCATCTCGTCTATCAAGCCCGAGACATGCCATCCCCGCACCGAGTAATTTGGTATATCTACACTCGGAATTTTGTGCGAAAGGAGGGAGCTATACTCACTTTGCACAGAAGGATTACAGATTCTTCACGGCATTCATCAAGAAGCATCCCCTCAACATTGGGCAGTGGCTCTTCAAAGAAATCAGCGCATTCAAGTTTTCATCCCGAAAGGGATCATATATGCCCTTTGCCTCACTGGCGTCTCTCATTATGTTTTATCACAAAATATGGTATGTGGGACCACATGAGCAGATGAAGTTCATCTCATCCTTCGGCAAGACTCAATTGAACTTTATGAAGATTTCATTCGAGCCGGAAGGATCGGAGCCGATCGAGGGCTCCTCCGAGGTCACAAGCCCGTGCATCGCGGATCATATGCGCACGAGGCTCGCCGCATCCTCCTCCATCATTGGAACTCGAAGAATGGTTGAGAGAGATGATCGATGCTGCCCTCTCATCTCATAGACTGATTATGAAGGCTGAGTTAGACATGCTGCGCGCAGAGTTCAAGATGGGTTTCATGGATGTGAAGGCTGACTTGGGGAAGCTGAAGGATGCCACTAACCAGAAGCAGAGCGAGATTTTGATCAGGGCATTGATCTAGACTCCCGGCTATCCATGACATATGAGCTTGCATCAGAAGCCCGGGATAAGATTGATCGTCTGATTGACCATTTTGGAGTTGGTGCTTCTTCATCATCCACGTTTGGGTTCACTACCGGTCCATCCTCATCCTCTCCTGTACCAGAGACCCGGCCACACCCGAAACTCACTTTTCCCCACCTTCCTCACCTACCTTCTCCTTTCCAGTCCACCTCACACCACTTTCACTCCTACCCCGTAATTCCATCTTCTCCTATCACTCCCACCACGAGGTTCTACCGACACATTTCCATCTCCATCTACCCCATCTACCGAGAAATTCCCCACACCTTCTCCTTATGCAGCTCACCATGACCCTACCTTTGATCCATCCTCGCCATGGTCCTCTATTCCCCTCCTTTTATTATCCTTGATCCGAGTATGTTGATGATGACAAAGGGGGAGAAGGAGAGAAAGATGTAGATGTATAGGGTTCTATTGGTTCTAGGTAGTTTGTTGTTCTAGGTAGTTTGCTTTTGTCATTTGTACTTCATTGTGTAGCTACCTTTTTGATGTTTCTGAACTTGTTTTTGATTATCAGAGTAATATCAGTAGTTATCAGAGTGTCTATCTTTTCTGATATTGTTCTTGATTATATGAAGAATGCTTAATTGAATATAGTTCAGCTTGTTTACACTTTTGAATTCCACTTCGCTGCCATTCTCTGAACTTCAAGTGTTGAAATGCAAAATTGGATGGTTTTTCGATAACTCAACCTTGAACTTTGAAAACTTCATTTCAAAACAAATTACATCTTTCAAATTCTTTGCAAAATAGTTTACAAGTGTTGTCATCATCAAAAAGGGGAGAATGTTAGTTCTCAATATGTTTTGATGATTAACAACAAATGTAAAACATGTTTTGAAGTTTGCAAAGTTGTTTAAAAACATTCGATAGTTGCAAACCTTAAGTATAGGTTTGCAAACTCGAGTATTGAACAGTCAATACCGCAGTTTGCTTGGCGAAACTCGAGTAAAGGCCATCCGAGAAAGCAACCAAGTTTTTCAACCTTAGTCAATACCGCAGTTGCATAGCCAAACTCGAGTATTGAACTTCCGAAGAGCTAAAGTTTTTCAAGTTAAGTCAATACCGCGGTTTGCATAGCCAAACTCGAGTATTGAACAGTCAATACTGCAGTTTGCATAGCCAAACTCGAGTATTGAACTTCCAGAGAGCTAAAGATTTTTCAAGTTAAATCAATACCGCAGTTTACATAGCCAAACTCGAGTATTGATTAGTCAATACTGCAGTTTGCGTAGCCAAACTCGAGTATTGGACTTCTAGAGAGCAAAAGGATTTTTTCACGTTAAGTCAATATCTTTGCGGTTTGCGTAGCCAAACTCGAGTATTGGACTTCCGAGAGCAAAAGGATTTTTCATGTTAAGTCAATCTGCGGTTTGCGTAGCCAAACTCGAGTATTGGACTTACGAAGAGCAAAAGGATTTTTCAAGTTAAGTCAATATCGCAGTTTGCGTAGCCAAACTCGAGTATTGGACTTACGAAGAGCGAATGGATTTTTCAAGTTAAACCAATACCTGCAGTTTGCATAGGCAAACTCGAGTATAGGTTTTGTCTTTCAAATACAAGACACGATGGTTTGCCTCGAAAGGTGCAAACTCGAGTATCCAATTGATATCTTGCGGTTTGGACACTTGTGAACAGTGCCATACTCGAGTTTACATGAACATACTACAGTTTACAACGGTAGAAACCAATTTTTAAATTATACGAATTTGCAAATCACTCTTGTTTGTTCCAATTGCTTTCATGAATCATTCACCTATGAACCCAACTATGTTTAACAAGTTTGTTGAGTGAATTTCGGTTAGCGAGATGAAGATTATTGAAGGTCAAAGCCATAAAGCAAAAAGTGTACAGTGCATTTAATGCACTTCTGCAAATCAACCTTCTTTTGGATAATCCACCTGAGCACGCATTCTCAACGGTCAAGAATGCTTTCTTCATCAAGTAAACTCTTATCCAACGGGCAAATCCTCAGAGTTCCACATCAGATCATATTAGCACCTGGATTAGTTGGAGTTTAGAGAGAGAAGATGACCAGACTAAATGCTAATCACCTACAACGGTTGGATTCATCATTCAACGGTCATTTAATGTTCTCTACCTATAAATAGAGTGCATTAACTTCTTCCCAAGCTGATACACCTGCGAGAGCGAAAATTCATTGATTGCCATTTATTGTGCTTAGCTTTCATCCGTATCGTATCAATCGATACTTGTACTTGGTGTTCATTTTATCTCGCTCCGTGAGAGAGTTCTATCGTAAATCATTTATTGATTGAGATAACCACAAGTCGGGGACTTGGTGGTTGGGTGTATTGATTGCAACTTGTAAGGGGGAGTGAGTTCTAGAGAGAGAACTACTCTTGAGTACGAGTTTGTAATCGGTTTGTGAGTATAGTGGATTGAAAATCCCAAGTGTGGCTTGGGAATTTGGATGTAGGTCAAGGATAAGACCGAACCAGGATAATTTCTCTTGTGCAAGCTTTCCTTCCCTTCCTCCTCTGCTATCATCTGTTTTTACTTGATCAAAACAGAGCACTTTCAGAAAAGTTTTTAAAATACCCAATTCACCCCCCTCTTGGGTAGATAGCTCCATTTACATTATTAGTTACTCATTCGTCCAAACCAGATCCGTACACTCCTACGTGTATGAACTCTGATTATGATTGGGAGCTATAAGGGAGTGTTACAATTTGATTAGATCACTCATCATTAAATTAAAATTTTAATTATGATTTGATTAAGATCAATCATAATTAATTTAGAGATTATATGAGATACAATTGTGATTGCATTCATATAAATAGAATTAATAGGATTAATTAGATCATATCAAATATACCCTCTAAATAAAATCTTAAGTCATAATGCTATCAATAAATGAATACTTGTCAAAACCTAGATCACCCATTTGTATGTTCCACCAAAGTGGATGCACTTGAGTTATCTTGGTGAGACAAGAGTGAGTAATGGTGATACTCAACATTCATTATTGTCTTGACTTAATTGAGATTATCAAAACATTTTGGATCTCAAGGCATTAGATGGGATTAAACATGCCATGTCATATGATGATCGAATCCCATAAAGATCTAAGAGTTACATGTGATGTAATTGGCAAAGGGTTGCCTACCTAAATAACTTGATTTTTAGTGTCCTGCCAAAGCAGACTTAAATTTAAGCCAAATATTGATCTTAGCCCACTAATTATAATGAGGGTTGTTAATTTAGTGGGAGGTTACTAATTAAACTTTTCATATATTTTAATTGTAGGATCATGTTATCTAGCAACACTACAACACCATCAATGCGATCAGTCCTTGAGAAGGAGGAACTCGATCAGACAAACTTTCTTGACATGTTTGGGAACTTAAGTGTTGATCCTAAACATGAAAGAAAGGAGTATCTCATCAATCAACCCATTCCTTACGAGCCTGTAGCTAAGATTCAAGAGCTCAGATTGATGCTTATATGAAGCATCAGAATCACTCTATGGACACAGGATGCCTGATGCCTGCCACTATGATTCTAGACCTCGATGGAGATATGGAACACATGGAGATCCCTAAGATGATTGATCATAAAAGGGAAATGTTCCAGCAACAGGCAAGGCAAGAGAGGTATGAGACCACAAAGGCCTTATTTTCTTGCAAGATGGCTGAAGGTAAATAAGTTAGTTCTCATTTGTTGAAAATGAAAGGCTACATTGATCACCTTGAGAGGCTTGGATTCACCATATCCCAAGAGTTAGCTACTGATGTGATCTTGAACTCACTCCCAAGAAGTTATGATAACTTTGTCATGGATTACAATATGAACAATAGGGAGGAATCAATTTCTGAACTACATGGAATGCTCAAAACTGCTAAGCTAAACCTTAAGAATAGGCTCAGTACTGTTTTGTCCGTTCATAAAGGAAGGGGTATGAAAACAGAAAGCAAAGAAGGCAAAACCTCCAAAGGATGGGGTCTGCTTCTTCTGCAATGAAATTGGTCATTGGAAGAGGAACTGCAAACTCTATCAAGAAGATCTGGAAAGGAACAAGAAGGATAGCGGGGCTATCGCTTCAGGTATCTATGTTATAGATATTCACTTTTCTACTTCCTCAACATGGGTATTAGATACTGCATGTGGATCTCACATTTGTATAAATGTGCATGGTCTCAAGGACAATAGAAAATTGAAGAAGGGCTAAGTTGATCTATGAGTTGGAAACAGAGCAAGAGTTATTGCTTTAGCCGTAGGCAATTATGAAATTGTTTTGCCCAGTGGGCTTTTGTTTATTTTTGAACAATTGCTTTTATGTTCCTACTTTCAGTAGTAACATTATTTCGCTTTCTTATTTGGATAAGGAAAGTTATACTTCCATTACTAGGAATCGTAAATGTTCAATTTATCATAATGACAATTTTATGCTCATGGTGATTTGCATTCTGGTCATTATGTGCTTAATTTAGAACATCTTAATAATTGACAGATCTATGACATAACTACTAAAGGGTTCAAGTCAAATGGTTTGAATCCGACCTACCTATGGCATTGTCGTCTAGGCCACATAAATGAGAAATGCATTTTGAAACTCCATTAAGATGGATTTCTTGACTCATTTGATACATGTGAGTCTTGTTTAATGGAAAGATGACAAAGGCACCATTTATTGAGCATAGCGAGAGAGCCACTGATTTATTGGGCTTCATACATACTGATGTGTGTGGACCAATGAATGCATCTGCCAGAGGAGGTCATTTGTACTTCATTACTTTTATAGGCGATTTTAGTAGATATGGGTATATCTACCTAATGAAATATAACTACGAATCTTTTGAAATGTTCAAAATATTCCAAAATGAAGTGCAACATTGGCTTGGCAAAACAATTAAAGCACTTCGATCTGATTCGGGTGATGAATATTTGAGCCAAGAGTTCATGGACCATCTTAGGAGTTGTGGGATTATCTCACAACTTACTCCTCCAGGAACACCTAAATGGAATGGTGTTTCTGAATGGAGGAATCGAACTCTATTAGATATGGTTTGATCTATGATTAGTCAAATAGATCTTCCACCTTCTTTTTGGGGTCATGCCCTAGAAATAGCTGTGTTCACACTAAATCGTGTTCCGTCAAAGGCAGTTGAAAAGACACCATATGAGATATAGACTGGGAAGAAACCCAGTTTGTCATTTCTTAAAATTTGATGTGAACCGATAAATTATCACCAGATCCTCAAAATGCCTTTTTGTGGGGCATCTTAAGGAAACTGAAGGATACAATGTTTACACTCCTACCGATCACAAATTGTTTGTTATCTAGAATGGTGTCATTTTAGAGAAAGAGTTCATCTCTAAAAGAACCAGTGGGAGTAAGATGTACCTCGAAGAAGTTTGAGAGCCACAAGATGACATAGAACCACAGATGGAAAACGGAGAAGACTCACAACAAGTTGTTGAGTACTCAAGTAACACAAGGCCCACGAAGGTCCAATATATCACGGTTACAGTCTCAAAGATATGGATTTCTGATTACTGGAAGTCGTGATGTTTTGCTCATTGAGCATAATGAGCCAACTACCTATCGAGAGGCCGTGGTGGGACCTAACTCTGAAAGATGACTTAATGCCATAAAGTCTGAAATGAAATCTATGTATGACAATAAGGTATGGACCTTAGTCGATCCACCTAAAGGTGTAAAAACCATTGGGTGCAAGTGGATTTTTAAAGAGAAAACTGAAATGGATGACAAAGTAACTGTCTTCAAGGAACGACTGATTGCAAAAGGATTCACTCAAACTCATGGTGTGGCCGATGATGAAACCCTTTCCCCAGTTGCAATGGCCAAATCAATCAGAATCCTCCTTGCCATTGCATTATATTATGACTATGAAATATGGCAGATGGACGTTAAAGCAGTCTTCCTTAACGGAAAGCTATTTGAGGATGTGTACATGACACAACCTGAGGGTTTTGTGCGTCCAGAGGACTCTAGTAAAGTTTGTAAGCTTCAAAGATCAATTTATGGATTGAAGCAAGCATCTTGGAGCTGGAATCATTGTTTTGATGAAGTAGTCAAAGAGTTTGGATTCATTCAAAACGATGAACCTTGTGTTTACCAGAAGGTTAGTGGGAACATAGTTGCATTTCTAGTGCTTTATGGAGATACTCTTTGGGAATGACATTCCTACCTTGTAGAGTGTCAAGTCTTGGTTAGGAAAGTCTTTCTCAATGAAAGATTTAGGCGAAGCCACTTACATCCTTGGGATCAGGATTTATAGAGATAGATCCAAGAGGCTGATAGGCCTAAGTCAGAGCACATACATAGACAAGATACTGCATAGGTTTAGTATGCAGGATTCTAAAAGGGGTTATATGTCCATGTCTCATGTTATCCATCTCAGTAAGGATCTGTGTCCTAGTACACAAGATCAAAGAGACCGCATCAATAAAATTCCATATGCCTCCGCCATTGGATCTATCATGTATGTCATGTTATGTACTCGACCGAATGTGTCATTTGCCTTGAGTATGACTAGCAGATATCAACAAGATCTCGGTGAAGGTCACTGGACTGCTGTCAAGAATATCCTTAAGTACTTAAGAAGGACTAAGGACTTATTCTTGGTATATGGTGGCTTGGAGGATGAGCTCTGTGTGATTGGTAGCGCAGATGCAAGTTTCCAAACTGACCAAGATGATCTAAGATTGCAATCAGGATATGTATTCCTCTTGAATGGTGGTACGGTAAGCTGGAAGAGCTCTAAGCAGAGCACTATAGCTGATTCTACAATTGAAGCTAAGTATATAACAGCATCGGATACAACTAAGGAGGCCATCTGGATTAAAAAGTTCATTAATGAACTTGAGTTGGTTCCTACCATCTCAACTCCAATAGACTTATTCTGTGACAATAGCGGCACTGTTGCACAGACCAAGGAGCCTAGGTCACATCAAAGGACCAAGCATATACTCAAGCGATTTCATCTTATCAGAGAAATCAATGATAGAGGTGATATAAAAGTATGCAAAGTACCAGGAGAAGACAATGTTGTTGATCCTCTTATTAAACCGCTTGCACAAGCAAAACATGAGCGTCATGTTAGGGCAGTGAGAATTAGAGTAAATAATGATTGCACCTAGTGTAAGTGGGAGTCTGTTGGAAATTATGCCCTAGGGGCAAGTCATTGTTCTCCATTTAGTTATCATTTCATTCGCATGTTTATAGTGATAATTATATCCTTGGATATATCTTATTGATTATCCTAAATGTCCCTAGTCGGTCATCTACGTGAGACCGAAGATGAAGTAAGACCAGTATGACTTTGATGAGGTATGGAGATATGAATCAAAGTCATAGGCAGTTGTAAGAGTACAAGGTGCTAGACCGACCCACTATGAGAAAGCTGCATGGATTTAGTCATAAGCTTATCTCATGTATAACCGCGTCACAACGCCCTTTGACCTGAGAGCATCATGGATTCCTACATGATGAGTCGCTGATCTTTGACCTAGTCAAAAGTCACCATTGACCGAGTGATGATAAAGGCTTGGATCGAGATCAGTGGTTTTCATGTAGAGGAATGTGAATGGTCAAGATGGAATTTGTCCCTCACATTTGTAGAGAGATAATACTGGGCCCTTCAATGAATGAGTCTGAGAAATGTATGACCATACTACAATGGAAAGGAGTTTCCATTTCAATTAGACTACTCAAGAATCGAGAGAGTAATGATCAAGAACAGGAAGTTGACATTATCCATGCCTCATCCTTGACCAAATTATTCTGTGACAAAAGGGACGTGACATGGTTGTACGATAGGTTGTATCGTATCATCGATCCCCATATGAATTGGGTAGTCACATTGTCTTGCTAGAGGCCGCTTGCAACTTGTGGGTTGGTAAAGTATTGGTCCACTGCCAATCTCATGTGGGCCTGCAGGGTCGCACACAAGAATAGACCAACACGAGCAAAAGTGTTCAGATTCATTGAATCTTATGTATGTCTAAGATTTAATGAATATTATGTTTAATTTAGGATGGATATATATGTATATATATATCTATATCTATATTTATTCGATAATAATAATGATATTATTTATAGATAATAATATTATTATATATAGTATTTAATTTATTTGATAAATTAAATAACTATAATAAATTGAGATATTGTATCTCATATTTAATTTTCAAATAAAGATATAGTATCTCAAATTTAATTAAATAGTAAGATATCATATCTCAGATTTAATTTATAAAGATAAATTAAATCAGTAGGTTCATAATTTGGATTAAATAAATATATTTTATTAGATTTGTTGGATAAATTTAATTAATATATTATTTTAATTCGATTCGAATTTTCAAGATTAATTAGATTAATTTTGGAATATTTTAATACAGCTCATTAGGGTTTTAGAAGCTCTCTAAATAGATATTGATCTAGTCGTATTGCGAGGACAGATGAATTAGAGAAGCCGCAAGAAACCCTAGAGAGAAAAGGAGAGACGCGAGAATCCTGAAGGCGCTAGCCCATCCGTGTTCAAGGTTATTCGTGTGGATACCGATAGAAGGAGGCGATTTGAAGAGTCGGCTCTTGGTGATCGAGTAGGTAGCCCATGTGATCAAATTCAAAAGACACGCTCACCAATTCCTATAAGTATGGTTTCTAACGAACCTTGATTTAAACATGGTTGAGCGATCCTCTGAAGGGATTCGTAAAAGTTTTTTTGTTCCGCTGCATGTACGGATCCCAACAGGAATGTGCGTGAGATTTCAATCAGCTCCTAAAGAATCACATGCAGAGCACATTAAGAGAATTTTTCGATATCTCTCAGACACAAAGGAGTTAGGTCTCTGGTTTCCTCAGAGGATCTCTCGTATCATGGTTCAGTAAGAAGCAAACGATGTGGCTGTATCCTTCACTGAAGTTGAATATGTTGTTGCTTCAAGCTGCTGTGCTCAAGTATTGTGGCTCAAACAACAACTCCAAGACTTGGGGATTCATCTGAAGGAGATTCCAATTCTTTGTGACAACACTAGCACAATAAGCTTGGCAAATAATCCTGTTCAACACACTAGAACCAAGCATATTGATGTAAGGCATCGTTTTATTCATGATCATGTTCAAAAGAAAGATGTCAAGGTGATGTTCATTCCCACACATCTTCAGTTGGCTGACATTTTCACCAAACCGTTAGCCAAGGAACAATTCATGTTCATCCGTAGAGAATTGGGTATGGAAAATCCAGATGAATTGTAAGTATTTTCTCCTCAAATGATTTATTTCTATAAGATAGTTACTAACTTTGGCATATGAGTTTCTAGCTTATGTTTATGCAGGATGCTCTGTTTAGATTATGTAAAAACAGAGGGTAACAAAGAGATTGTTGCTCGAGCATACCAACAATCCTTGCTCGAGCAACCATGTAAAAGGTATGATGAAGAAGGTGAGTTAAAGAAACATGCTCGAGCACACCCTCCAATCCATGCCTAAGCAACAGCGGGTTGTGAACAAGGTTCTTGAAGGAATCCGCTCGAGCATGCCTGGAAGCCTGCCCGAGCAACAACGGGATATGCGTAAGAGGAATGAGAAATGAAGAACGATGCCCAAGCATCCAATCATGTATGCTCAAGCATGCCACGTGGATGGACAAATTTTTGAAGGCAGACACCTTAATCGCAATGCTCTACAGTTCAAATATTATCTATAAATCAAGTGTTCACAGTACACACTTGATAGGAGGTTAGCTTCAGTCACTTAATTAGTAATTAAAATGCATGTGTTCGTCCATGCTCGAGCAAGACAAGAAGTCTGCTCGAGCAAGGCCCCTACTCGAGCAAGCAGAGAACTGTGCTCGAGCAACATCGAACGTCAGTGTTTCAAAAGGAGCGTGTCGTTTCATTTCGTCCATATTATCTTATCCCTATAGCAACGCCATCTGAAACCTTAACCCTCTTCTCTCCTAAATTCTCTCTTCCATTACGATCCTTTGAGAATCGTTACACAAATTTCAACCGTTACGACTGTTCAATCAAGCGAGAGTAACTGTTTTAACCAATTCATTTCCATAAATTTCTTCATTTCCCTCCGATTTCGCCACTCATTCCATCGGACCCATCGCCGAGAACTTCAAATTTCTTTGATTTTCACTTGATCAATGGCGGGCTCAAGCGATAAACCTCCATCTAAACAATCTCCTATGAAGAAATCAAGATCCTATCGTCTCAAAGTCTCAACTTCAAAAAAATCTACAAAGCCTTCTATTCCCAAATCTTCCAAGCCGAAGAAGATCACCAAACCAAAAGCCATTGCGAAGGCAAAGAAGAATGTGGTGATTCAGGAGTCTCCAAAACCGATGACTAGATTGCAAACTGGCTCTCTTCCTGCGAGTAAAGGAAAACGCACAAGGTCTCCATCTCCACCACCATCGGATTTCGACGACACTGAGAAGACGGTCGACAAGTTACGTTCTAAGGAAAAAGAAGATCGACCTCAGAATCCCAAGGGGTCCATTAGTCAAAAATCACAAGCCTTGGGAAGCAAGAAGCAGAAAATCTCCTTTTCACTAAAATCACAAGCTTCAAAAATTAAGAGAGAGCAAGTGTCAGCAAGTCGTCCCCCAAACGGGCAATTACTTGTACCTTCACCGGGTATGATCTTTGGTGATATTACTGTTGATGATCATGCTCTATATGCACATTACTTCGAGACTAGACCCTTCTGTCCGATAGTATATGTTGACTTGGCACACTTCAAGCAGACGTGCAGCTTGGATTTAACATATTGGCTACTGCAGTTTATGCCTATTCTCGGTATTAGCAAGCCATTCTCTCCCGAAGTTGTCCGAGTATTCTACCACAACATGCACCTACAAGCGAAGGTTCAAAAGGATGATGAAGATGTGTTAGTCACAAAGGTTTGGGATCAAGAAATCAAGCTTACAGCCCATGATCTCAATGTGATTCTCGGTATTGTGGACACTCCTAAGGACCCTCCAAAGCTATCTATTGTTGAGTGTCATCAGATTCTATAAGCTTTAATTAACTCCCTAATCAAGTGTTTATATGCCTACTAATTACATGTTTCATTGTATCATTGGTTTGTTAGCTAACCATGGCAATTAAGGCTTATTTAGACAAGTATTATTTCATTTTCCTTGGCCTTAATTATTTTCAAATATAATCAGCCGCCCCTTATTATTTTCTTTTATTTTTCCTATAATTAAATTGTAGAATATGCTACTAATCTCAATTAGTGCAAGCTTATTTGTCAATTTGCTAAATTGACACCTAATTTGATTAAGTGTTTTTATAGTCTTTCCATGGCTCTTTTAAACTTAAAATAGCCATTATTTTATGTGATTCTATGTCACATATGTTAACCAACTTATTATGGTAACATATTTCTAAAATAGAAGATTTTCGGTAAATCAAAAAATCGGGTATTATATGAGTTGTTATTTTTAGAACAAAAGCATAACCCCTCAACCAAATTTTACATTTAGAACTAGATAGCGTAATTAATGTAAATGATCCAAATACAAAAATCTAATTTTCTCATAGAGAGAATTCAGCTATGAAAATATATACCTGACTGCCCATGAGTATTCGATCACTAGCCTATATTGAGGTATACAAATCCTTTCCTACTTCATTATTACATTGGGAAAATGACAGAAAAATACTGCTTGAACTTCAAAATCTTGTTGACAACAATAGTAATGGGATTAACAATAATAGTAAACCAATTTTGAAATTCAAGTAGTATGTTCTTTTGATTTTCCCTTTCATATTTCTGTTGAGTGCAAAAATTACATTCTAGACTGCAATATGACTGTTCTTCGTTTCACTTTTCTCACCTAATACATGACAGGAACGAGGAAACAAATGGAGACTACTTTGAGCTACAGGTTGCTTTTATCTTAAAACTATGGTCAAATATAATTTAATAGAGGCCTCAAACCTTTGTTAGTGAAGTATTGTGGGTTGGAGTCCATTTAACAATATTTCAAATTGAGGATGGTGATAAGAAGTTTGGCAAAAGTGAAAATGAGGGGAAAAAAATAATCATATAGGAAAAACAATTTGGTAACTTAGTATAAATGTAAACAAGATTAAATTTAGATACAGAGGACTTGCTTTAAGTATATATGCAAAAACCCAATATAATTTCTTCTTTTTAAAAAATGTTCTCATTGGTCATAGGATATATTTGTACATTTATTTTAAAGGTATGCTTCACTTATATTCCTTAATGCATGATGATACAGTCTTTTTACTGTATAACTTAGATTAAAAACACTTGAAGAAATACTTACAAATTATTTATCAACAATGTCATAACATCGATGGTAGATTTGAGTTATTCTTTTCTTTGAAAGGTAGGAGTCGCATACTTGTCAAATGAACAAACTTCACGTATCCTTTCAAACATAACTAGACAAGATACATATTTTCTAATGGTGCATAAGTAAATAGACATACACACTGACAGAGAGGGAGGGAGGGAGGGGTATGCTTCATTTGGATGGAGAGAAAACAGGAGGAATACATGTTATTACCCTCCTGTTTGAATGAAAGAGATAAAATATGGAGGAAAAAGAAAATGGGCAAATGTTACAATGACAGTAGCACTTCGTATCCTGATTTATTAGATCTCATGTCATCATTTATAATAAAAATACATAAAAATAAATATTCTAAAAATATTTTCATATAAAAATGCCTAAAGAAAATATATTTTCATATTTGTATGTTTCAAAATCAAATAATTTTATATGACGGATATTATGTTTTTCATAATGTTTAAAATTAAAATAAATTGAAAGACATATTTTTTATATTTGTGAAGGTGACTCGGTGGAGTTGACTGGAGTAAAAGGATGGCATAGTGAAGAGCAGCTGTGGAAGAAGAATTTTCTTCCATAATTAATCACCCATCATTTCCCCCCTTCCTTTTCCATCTCATTCAAATAAGGGAAAACTTCAATCTTCCCATGCCTTGGTTTTTTTTCTCCCCAACTTTTCCAATCATCTAAACAAGGGGGTATGTGTAAAAGTCATTCATTTCTTTTTCATCTTTTCATGTGAGCTGGGGCAGTTGTTGAGTGAAAGCAAACCTTGGAGCATATAGGAAGGAGCGAGGAAGGAAGGTTCAAATGCGCACGTTTCTTTAGTATTATTCTAAGTGGAAGACTAAGACTTTAAAAGGTGAAAATGACCCATGATTGTAGTAGCTATATGCTTTTCTCTGTGAGAGGGCTAAAGAATTTGGAACTACAGTGTATTCAACATGCTATACCTGCATGACTCATTATTGATGGCTCCTGATTTTATTACCATTACATTTAAATACAGGACAAGGATACGGATGAAAAATCCTCGACCAGACAAATCTTCTTATAGGCCAACCACTCTCTCTCTCATATATTATTCCTACAATTACTCTCACTCTCTGATTAGCTCACCTCAAATTTGATACGTTCGTACAATAAGCAATAAACATGCGTGGTCCCCAATTCAATAGTAGATTATCTTCCAAGGCATAATTGTTCTTTTTTATAATCTTCAAGGGATTGAGGGGTAATACGGTCCGTTTCTTATAAAATTTGGCAAAACCCTTTAAGTTTTTAGTTCATAAAAAAGTACTAGAAGATATCTTGTACTCCCTGCTCCTAAACCTAGGAGCTAATAGTTAATCTTAATTATAAAATCTGAAAGAAATATTTTTTATATTTATGAAGGTGACTCGGTGGGGCTGACTGGAGTGAAAAGATGGCACGGTGAAGTGCAGCTGTGGAAGAAGAATTTTCTTCCATAATTAATCTCTCAACATATTTGGAGATAAGTTTTTTATTTTTATTATTTTTGGTGGGGGCGGTCCTCACCCAACATTTCCCCCCTTCCTTTTCCATCTCATTCAAATAAGAGAAAGCTTCAATCTTCCCATGTCTTAGTTTTTTCTTCTTTTCTCCCAACTTTTCCATTCATCTAAACATGTGGGTATGTGTAAAAGTCATTCATTTCTTTCTCATCTTTTTGAGAGGTAGGCAGTTGTTGGCTGAGAGCAAACATTGGAGCATATAGGAAGGAGCGAGGAAGGGAGGTTCAAATGCGCACGTTTCTTTAAAAGGGTCAATACTGTGGATACAGTGTATTCAACATGCTGTCCCTGCCGGACTCATTATTGACGGCTCCCGATTTTATGACTATTAGTTTTCAACACGTGACAGGGATAAGGATGGAAAAATCCTCGACCAGACGAATCCTCTTTTAGGCCAACCACTCTCTCTCTCATATATTATTCCTACAATTACTCTCACTCTCTGATCCTAAAATTTGATACGTACGTACAGGAAGCAATAAACATGCGGGGTCCCCTAGTCATTAAGAGATTACCTTCCAAGGCATAATTAATTATTCTTTTTTATAATCTTCAAGGGATTGAGGGGTAATACGGTCCATTTCTTAATAAAATTTGGCAAAACCCTTTATATTTTTAGTTCATAAAAAGGTACTAGAAGATATCTTGTCCCCGCTCCTAAACGTAGGAGCTAATAGTTAATCTTAATTACAAAATCTTAATTCATTTTGGGGAAATTCTAAATAAAGGTCTCAATAAAATTTGCCTCTACCAAATCAGTTATATATCCCAATTTCACAAATCCCAAACTAGTCCACTGTTTCATAAAGGAATTTAGAAAAATTCGTACTCTTACAAAATTGCCCATCAATCTAAAAGGCCAATGTTTCAGCATATCACTACGTTTCATTAGCTATTTACTATATTTCATTAGTAAATGACAATAAGTTTTTTCTTGTTAGCATATTTACTACAATGCATTAGCTACTTACTACATTTCATTGGTTATTCACTACACTTTATGAGCAAATGACAACACGTAATTACTAATGTGGACACCTATATAATTAAATCTAAAATGTTATTGTTCTAATACACTTCAATAGTTATTGACTATAGTACAATAGCTAATGGCTACAAGTTCTAACAAATTTCATACCTACAAAATTTAACGTAAAGGTTTCATCTTAAACATATTTACTACACCTTATTAGCAAATGACAAGATTTTTTTGGCAAAATGCACACTTACATATAATTTAATCTAAAAGGTCATTGTTTCAGCATATTTACTACATTTCATTAGATATTAACTACACTTTATTAGCAAATGAAAACATGGTTAAATAAATTTGTTAAAGCATATGTTTGGCTTTTTATATCCGCATTAAGTTTCAATTTAGTACTTTAAGTTAATTTATAAAGTGTATTTTAAGTACTTTAATCTTAACAACGGTTAATCTCATTAACAGAATATGTTAACTCTATGAGTTAAAATGATAACTCTGAATCTAAATTTAAAGGATTAAAATTGGGTTAAGGTGCAAATTTACCTAAGAAGCTTTTCTTTATGAGTTCTTGATGTCCAAAATTTTTTGGGTTCAATATTGCTTGAAGTTTTGAAATCGTAACAACGTAGTGTTAGTCATTATCTAAGTTAAGTTTGACCGTTAGTTGATCAAATATCTGAGTTGAAAGTTCTATGTACCATCTACCTTTTTTTTTTTTTCATTTTTTTTTTTTTTTTGGTTAAGGTACAAATTTGCATAGAAAATTTTCACTAAAAAACGTGGATTATGTAAATTTTTCCTTTTTTTTGGGGGGGGGGGGGGGGAGGGTGGTTCAGTGTCACCCAAAAGATTCTAAATTGTAGCAATGTGATCAAATAGCAATGGGGTTCTGAAGTGATCAAACTAACAAATGTTCATGAAGAGTTGTTCTTTTGCGGGAGACAAAACGTTCAAATTCTAAACATGGAATGAAGTTGATGACATGGTAAGGGGAAAGAAAAAACAAATTGGAGTGAATGAGATATGAACTTGTTGACTTAGCATATTTTAGTCAATTAATTGTTAAACTTAATTTGAACAATGATCGAGACGACATTATTACAATTTGGAAACTTCATGGTAACATTGAACTTAAAAAAAACTTCTGAATACCCTATATTTAATGTTTAACAATAATCCTATAACTTTTAAAGAAAATATGTCTTAGGTGAGTTATATTTTTAAGAATATAACCCAAAGTTAGAATTGTATAGAGAAGGGAAAATAGTATTGTTAAGGGGGATAAATAAAGTTATGTAAAGTTGATTTAAATATTTGAAAATATTTACTATATAATGGGTTTAATAAAGATATCATCACACTACATATGGGAGATTATTTAAAGAGTTACAAGTTCATGTCACTATTGAAATATTAAATATACTTTTGTTATCAGAGTATAATAAATAAATATATAGACACACATATGATAAGAGAGAGAAAGAAATGTTTATAAAAGGAACGCAAATTAAATGTAGTAAATATTTATTAACAATGATATTAAGAAAAAGATAAGATAAATTTATTTGAGATTAAATTGAACGTATGCAAGATATGTCTGATTATGTAAATAAAGAAATATAAATTCAAAATATAAGGAGTCCTATAGTGACTAAATAAGGAGAAGAGAGAGATCTAGGAGTCTACGTATAGGAGGTGATAAAGTAGAAATAAGGAGAGAATTTTTGCACAAAACCAGAAGTAGTCTTGGTAAAATGACGGTTGCACATTCATCAACCGTTGGATCGTAGTGAAACGTGGTCAGCGTTTTCGGGACATCCAACTCGCTCTTTCAAACGTTACACCATTGATATGTTGTTCGATGTGTGAGTTAAGTTCGAACCAAACACAATTTTCTGGAATATTGAGGTCAGAACCCTAGGTATAAGATTCACATTTACATATTGGTTGGACCGAGTTGCAATTTGAGTAGTAGGCTCATGCATTACATGCATTAAATTCAATGGTTGGGTCAATGCAGTGGCGGAGCCAGGATTTGGAGTTTATGGGTGCACAATTAGTGTAGGGGTTCGGGGCGCGTACCGAAAGTTTTTTTTTTTTTTTTTAAAGAAAGTTTTAAATGCATTAAGATTGTATCGTTGACATTTTCTGGAAGAAAAAAGTTTGACAAGATTAAAGAACATGTTGCAACCTATAAGAAATCAAAGAATGAAGAATTATAATAACTAGAAGGTGGGCAAGCAAACCAGAATGCTAGCTTCGTCTTCAATTCATCATAAACGAAAATCACAAGGTGGGGTATTACCTTCAGATATTCATTTACATCAGCCTTCATATGCTTAGCCTTGAGTGCTACACCAACCTCCAAAAAGATTCGAGGGGATAAAGTTATTTCTTGAAGCAAATCAATCTACAAAAGAAAGCAGAAAAGGAAGCTGTGTCATGCCAAGATTCAATACTGTGATGAAGAAAGTAGACAAGATGTGTTTTAAAAGACCTTTAGATTAGGTGTGGATGGATCTGGTAGCCTCATACTATGAGGAAATGCACTTAAAATAATATTTTGCATTTGTATGCAGCTACTAGGAATAACATCACAGAAGGTAAAATGATAAGCACACAAGAACTCGGCGAAGTCATGAAGTAGCATTAAGAGCACCCTAAGTGTGCCTTTATAGAGAAAATGAACCTTATGAACAAAAAGGAAAGAGAAAACAGAAAATATATACAAATAAGACTTATTATCATGCTTTCACCATAGAGCGAAGGAATAAGAGAAGGATAGTTACAAACTGGCACTCCAAGTTCAGCATGCCTCAAAAAAGGCTATCCACTAGAAAGCACGGCACTTTCAATAGGTTCAACACCAAACACCTACATAAAGGAGGAAGGAAAACAATGAGAACACAAATGCATTAACATAGAAAAATAATTATCAATAGTCAACTAACCTTTACATCAAAAGGATTACAAAATCATTCTTCGATTCTTCATTCCTTGAAAATATTTCATTATATCCTCATCATCAATCGTATCAAATATATCACATTCAACAAAAGTTAACATGCATGAGTTAAACCAATCATCATTTATCCGATTGCGCAACTTATTCTTAACAAAAATGATGAGGACATAGGAGGCGGCATGACCAAGGCAACAAACTTGGAGGACATACGAGGTCTTGGAGGCCCAATGACAAGAGCAAAAGCTAAAAAGGCTAAAGAGGCCCTAAATCTCCGGGACAAGCCCAAGTCTAAAGGAAGAAGAGGTCGAAGAAGAATAAGCCTCAATGGATATGCATGAAGGCTTCAATTTACTTGGCCCAAATTCTGCACTTAGTTTTATCTTTCAGTCATTTAGTTAAACTTTTATAATAAGGCTTATTGGGCTCGCTTATTGGGCTTTGTGTGTAAGCAGATTTACGTTAAACTTAATATGGGTGTTGTCCACTATATAAGGGAACACCATAGCTTTTGGGACGGCAGATTAGAATTTAGAGTTAACCTTTTTGGTGAGAGACAAGCTTCTCTAGGGTTCTTTTGAGAATCTCTGAACTTATCAAGGGCATCAATCCTTGTGGCGTTCTTGGGCTTATCAATTCTTTGGAATTGTGGCGCCTACCTATAATCCATAAACTTCAATTTTCCTTCTAAATTTCTTGGTTTCGTATCTCCAGTTTCCTTTATCCTTTTTCGGTGTTTCTTGAGCCAAAATCGTGTTTCAGAAAGTCATCTTTCACCTCGTTTTGGAAGCGCTCGAATCCGAGGTCTGTAGTGTGAGATACGGTCTATTCTTTCAGACTTGTGGAGGCTGAATTTCGGTGCGAAATTCCTTTCCTAGTTGATCCAATCATCCTTTTCTTTCGGGAATCATATCATCTCGGTATCAGAACAAAGGTTCTAGGATTGGAATTGGGTTATCTTTTCTCGATTGTTTACATCCAATCTGGTCACTCATTTGGTAACCCTAGTCCCTAAAGTTTGTGTTTTTGATTTTTGAATAGTGCAATTGCTTTTTAGCCGTTGTTGTTTGTTCCTAATTTGTTCGTTCAATCTTCTGGTTGTTTTTCTTTCAATTTCTTGTTCAGTTCACATATTTTTGCACTTGGTTCTTGGTGTTCATCCCTTGTTCATCATTGTTCTTGAATTGTAATCCTTTCAATTCATGTTTCTTGAGTAGTGTGTTGTTAGTGTGTTAAGTAATAGCTCGGTTTGTGGGGATTTCTATCTAAAAAAGTTCTGAATTAGTACAATTTCAAAGTTAGATTCCAAAATCACAAATTTCTTTTGTTGAAGAATCAGGTGTTATAAAAAAAAAAAAAAAAAAAAAAAAAAAAAGGAAAAAAATACTATAGAGCACCTTGCTATTCAATTACACACACTTCTACTTGTGAATCAAGTCCAAAGTGTCTTCTTTGAATAATTCCTCCAAATTGTTTTGGGTTTTCTTTGTCTTGTCTTTTTTGACATCTCTTCCAATTTGTATTGAGTCCAATTCTAGAGTTTGGGATTGTACTCTTGAGTGTTCTTGGAGATTCGTTAAGAACTTAAAGAGAGCTATTGAGTGGTAAAAGGCAAGAGAGCACACTACACAAAGCAGCCTTATAGAGAGCAACAAACACGAGTGATACATTTTTAAGAGTGTAAACACGTGAGCGAGTGGTGAGGTCCTATTACTTTTGTTCTTTTCCTTGAATTATGGCGGTACGGGTGGTGAAGGTGTTCCTCCTCCTATAGGAGATAACAGATTGCTAATTGAAGCCATTACAACTCAAATGCAAAGGATGATGAGGGAACACACAGAGGAATTATATGAGAGAATGGAGAGAATACAAAATCAGGGGAATCATGATGAAGATAGACAGAGAGGGAGGGATGAAAGAAGGAGAAGAAGAGATAATGAGAATGATGCTAGAGAGGATAGAATTAAGGGAGTGAAGCTTAATATACCATCTTTTAAAGGAAAGAGTGATCCGTGAGGCCTATTTAGAGTGGCAAATGAAGATTGAGCACTTATTTGCATGTCACAATTATCTTTTGAAGAGAAGAAAATGAAGGTGGCAACCATGAAGTTTAGTGATTATGCTCTCATTTGGTGTAACCAATTGCAAAGGGAGAGGGTGAGATATGAAGAACCATTGGTGGATAGTTGGGTGGAGATGAAAAGGCTAATGAGAAGAAGATTTGTTCCTTCCCATTATCATCGAGACCTTCACAATAAACTTCAAAGACTCACACAAGGTAACAAGAGTGTAGATGAGTATTATAAAGAGATGGAGGTGTCCTTGATTAGAGCAAATATTAGTGAAGAATGGGAGGCTACTATGGCACGATTCTTGCATGGGCTGAATAGTGATATAAGGGATGTTGTGGAGTTGCAAAATTATGTGGAGTTGGAGGATTTAGTGCAACAAGCTAGTAAAGTAGAACAACAACTCAAGAGAAAGGGTTTTATGAGGAAAAACTCTTCAAATTTTAATTCTTCAAGCTGGAAGGATAGAAATAAGAATGAGGGAGGTTCTTCATCAAGCAATCCCACTGCTACACCTCAAAGGACTCAAACTAAATCCAATGAGATCCCTAAAAAGACAAAGAGTAGTGAAATAAAATGCTTCAAGTGTTTGGCGAGAGGTCACATAGCTTCAGAATGTCCTACTAAGAAGACTATGTTACTTAAAGAGGATGGAGAGCTTACTAGTGAGTCTTCTTGATTCTCGCCTCACATGATGATGAAGATGAGTATATTGAAGAAATAATTCCAGAAGGAGATTTGTTTATGGTAAGAAGGATGTTGGGTAGCCAAGCAAAAGACATGGATGATAGTCAAAGAGAGAACATCTTTCATAGTAGATGCCTTATCCAAGGAAAGGTATGTTCTTTAATTATTGATGGAGGGAGTTGTACCAATGTTGCAAGTGCTAGAATGGTGTCTAAATTGGGCATTGGAACCAAACCTCACCCGCTGCCATACAAGCTTCAATGGCTTAGTGAAGATGGTGAAGTGACCGTAAGCAAACAAGTGGAGGTGAACTTCTCTGTAGGAAAGTATGATGATACAGTTTTATGTGATGTGGTACCAATGGAGGTTTGTCATTTGCTTCTTGGGAGAGCTTGGCAATATGATAAGAAAGTTATGCATGATGGTTGCACCAACAAGTTCTCTTTTGTACATAAAGAACGCAAGACTATTCTTGCACCTTGACACCAAGAGAAGTTGGTGAGGATAATTTAAAAATGAGAGAAAAAAGAAAGCAAGAGAGAAAAGAGAGTGGAAGAGAGCAAGAAAAAAAAAGAGAAAAAGAGAGAAAAGCACCAAACTTGTATATAAAAGAAAAAGAGGTGAAAAAGGCAATGCATTTGAAAAAGTCAATGCTCTTACTTTTGAGTAAAGAGAATAATTTTACAGATGCAAGTCCTACTAACTCTCTTCCAAATGAGGTTTCTAATTTGTTGCGGGAATTTAAAGATGTTTTTCCTAAAGAGGTATCTCACGGACTACCACCTCTAAGAGGCATAGAACATCAAATTGATCTCATTGCAGGAGCTACTCATTATTCTCCTTTTGAAATTGTTTATGGCTTAAACCCTCTCACTCCTCTTGATTTTATGCCTTTGCCTAACAACTCTATTTTTCAGCATAAAGATGGTAAGAGTAAGGCTGAATATGTGCGGAAACTACAAGAGAAGGTAAAGGAAAGCATTGAAAAAAAGGTAGAGAGTTACGTCAGGCCAGGGAACAAAGGAAGGAAAAAGGTAGTGTTTGACCCAGGTGATTGGGTTTGGGTTCATTTGAGAAAAGAGAGGTTTCCTGCCCAAAGGAAATCTAAGCTTCAACAAAGGGGAGATGGTCCTTTCCAAGTGCTATCCAAGATTAATGATAATGCCTATAAAATAGATCTCCCTGGTGAGTATGGTGTAAGCGCTACTTTTAATGTGGCTAATTTGTCCCTTTTTGATGCAGGAGAAGAGAATTATAATTTGAGGACAAATTCTTATGAAGAAGGAGGGAATGATGAGGACATAGGAGGCGGCATGACCAAGGCAACAAACTTGGAGGACATATGAGGTCTTGGAGGCCCAATGACAAGAGCAAAAGCTAAAAAGGCTAAAGAGACCCTAAATCTCCTGGGACAAGCCCAAGTCTAAAGGAAGAAGAGGCCGAAGAAGAATAAGCCTCAATGGATATGCATGAAGGCTTCAATTTACTTGGCCCAAATTCTGCACTTAGTTTTATCTTTCAGTCATTTAGTTACTTTTGTAATAAGGCTTATTGGGCTCGCTTATTGGGCTTTGTGTGTAAGCAGATTTACATTAAACTTAATATGAGTGTTGTCCACTATATAAGGGAACACCATAGCTTTTGGGACGGCAGATTAGAATTTAGAGTTAACCTTTTTGGTGAGAGACAAGCTTCTCTAGGGTTCTTTTGAGAATCTCGAACTTATCAAGGGCATCAATCCTTGTGGCGTTCTTGGGCTTATCAATTCTTTGGAATTGTGGCGCCTACCTATAATCCATAAACTTCAGTTTTCCTTCTAAATTTCTTGGTTTCGTATCTCCAGTTTCCTTTATCCTTTTTCGGTGTTTCTTGAGCCAAAATCGTGTTTCAGAAAGCCATCTTTCACCTCGTTTTGGAAGCGCTCGAATCCGAGGTCTGTAGTGTGAGATACGGTCTATTCTTTCAGGACGGGCTGGAGGCTGAATTTCCAGTACGAATTTCCTTTCCTAGTTGATCCAATCATCCTTTTCTTTCGGGGATCATATCAAAAAGTCATTGCAGAAAAAACCCGGGCAACACTAGCAGTTGCTATCGGTAGAACGAGTGCCAACTTTATCAACAAATAGACTTGTGGATAAACAATATCCTTTCTCTTCTCAACCATCTTCAATGCAAGGTCAGAAATTGTTTGCAAATTGACAAAATCGAATCAGCCCTCACATCAACAATAAAATTATTGAGACTTGAAGACGTAAAAGGAATATCTCGCAAGTTCATCAAACTCGAAGGATAGAATCTTGCAAACTCAATCAACCTTTCATTTTAAAATTAGCAAATGAATCACAAGGATCAAGACAACTCAAACACTCGAGCAACTTGATATTGACGTTATCAAATCGATCATTCAACTCTTGAACCTGAGTATCTATCACTGTATTAAATAACTCCACCTTAAAGTAGTGGACGAATGTGAATGATTCCAATCTCCGTCTCGATCTCCCTTTAGGACAATAAACATCATTCATATTTGGAATGTCAATATCATATTTATTGGCAAAAATGTTTGTATCTTGAAGCAATTTATCAAAACCATTATCCCTCACCTCTTGTAAACGAGACTTGACTACCTTCACTAAACCAATTGCATTTAAAAGGTCTTGATCTTTTCTTTGCAGTGCTTGTGACAACTCATAAGAAATCCCCAAGATCAATTTCATAAGATGCAACAACAATGCAAATTCAAAATCCTCCATGGCATACAAAATGCAGCCTACATCAGTTCTTGCAGCATCATTTTTCGGCTCATCTTCAATAACTTTCATCAAGGAAATTATTGGAGAAAATAATGAGATAACACTTGTAACCGTACCAAAATGGGAACCCCAACGAGTGTCTCCAAGTCACTTTAAGGTTGTCTCTTGATTTAAACCTTTTCTAGTTGATATTTCACCACTAGCAATTCTTTCAACTATTAGCTCATACTGATTCATTTGAAGAATTTCCTTCTGCTTGCACGAACCCCCCACAACGGTAGTCATCAAGTGCACAAGTGATGTGAATCAGACACTGAACAGAGAAAAATTAAACCGGAAATGTGCAAAAGTTCCAGAATAGTTCAGTGAGATGAGGTAGAATTCAATGAAACAAAAGATCAACTCTACACTCAATGATCTATCTCCATAATAGCCAAGTGCGCTGCAAGTATATATGAATATGGCATCTGAACATGCACCAGAAATCAAAGATATTTAGTTCAAGATTTAACACCTATACCCCATAAGACTGAGGTTTGAGCATGAGGTAGCATTTTGGCTAAAGTATTTTGATAACATAGAGCGCATGCAATTCCAATTTGCAGCTAATGGAAATAAACTTAACAACTTTTGGAGATTTTTAAAAACTTTAAAGTGGCTTTTTAAAAAGAATGACTTAAATATAAGAATTATTAAAATATATGAATAACATAATGATAACGTGAAATGACCTGGGATTACTCTATAAGAGCTTTGAAAATCTTTGAAAGATTGTGGAAATTTCATAGATGGTCTAAGAACTGGACGTAGGTCTAGATATTAACGCCAAACCAATGATATCTTTCTAACCCTTCCTTCTTGATTTAATTATTTTCTTTGAGATTGTTTTAAATTTTAAAAATCATTCAATTCGCCCCCTCTTAGGTGATACATTGTGACAACATCGATCGCTATATTCAAACAAGAAACAATCATTAATTCACTCCAAAATTTACTTTGCTTCAAAATTTATTCATTTACTCTTTGAAAGATATTACTCTTAATCATTTACTTCAATTGAGTAACTCAAGGTAGTGGGATCTTGAATGTGGACAATAATTGCAAAGTACCAAGGGGAGTGCGAGTGTTCCTTGAAAAGGAACTTACTTGCATGAAGGCACCAAAGGCACAACAAATCTTGGAAGCATAGTGAAATGCTCCAAAGGATTTGTAAGGACTAGATGTGAGTCAAGTGGTTAGATCAAACCACTATAAATCCGTGTGTCTATCTCTTCAATGATATCTCTCTAACTCTAATCTCTTTATACATTTTTCTTTAAGTTTAAAATTTATAATATCATCCAATTCACCCTCCTCTTGGGTGAAAGGCTTGAACTAACGCTTTTAAGACTGGTTGTAGGTCCAGTCTTAATCAGAGATAGACATTTTAAAACAATTGTTATAAGACTAAACCTAAACCCGATCAAAAAAGCCAATTTCAACTGGTCTAGAAAACCTTTTTTTTTTCTTGTAGTTAATGCTACTATAGATATGTGTTTTAAGTTCAAAATATTATAATTCTCCTAGCTAAAATTATAAATCAATAATTTTTTTATTTGATCAAGGGTATATCAAGCCACTTTGGTCTTGATATTAATCTCTTTCAAGACCTATGGTCTGCATTTCGTTCAACGAACGGAAGAAAGATGAGGAATTTTAATGTTACATTGTTTGGCTAAAAAGAGAGGAGAGGTGAAATATTTTTATTTGGACAACCTTACCCTCGTTTTCCCTCCCATCATAAGACCTTTGTAGTACCAATCAAAGGGAGAAAAGCAAAATCCCTTATGTCCCCTCCAATAACCTCCTCTCTCCTTGAACCAAATAGACCCACGATGTGTTTAGTTTGAGGGGAGATTAAATGCTCCCTTCCCCTCACGCCCGGGGGGCCTAAAACCTTCCATTCCCTTGCCTCCTATGTCCCTATTTTGGCTCACTCCAAATTGGAGGTTTTGGCAGAGAGCAAAAATTTTGGCCCTTCTTGCCCTTATAATTTATGCGATGTTCTAACGATGCCCGTGATAAAAAAGTATGATAAATGAAAATAATAATATTAAAATATTTTATTATAAGATAATTAAAATTAAACATATATTAATATGCAAAAACTGTCATACTAAAAATAAAATCATAAAGAATCAATTTAATTTAAAATATATTTTTATGAATGAAATATTATTATTTATTTCCATAATTTTTAAACTATTATAATTATAACATGGGTTAAAGGTCATTTTTGCCACGGAAGTATTGTTAATGGAGCGTCTAGCACCCGAAGTATTTTTAGTACCCATTTGCCCGGAAGTATGAAAAAGGTATCAAATTTACCCCGGAAGTATGAAAAAGGTAGCAAATTTGCCCTCCGTTAATTTTGACCGATAAGTTTGACTAAGTGTCACGTGGCATACCACCTCATGACACGTAAAGAGTTTGGAGCTGATTCTTCTTACATTGGATTCTTACCTCAAGCTTGGACATGTAAACTTGAGTTTGAAATTGGCCAAGAATCTTCCAAGTTTTCTGAACAAAGCAAAACCTCCAGGTTTATGAGAAACCTCCAGGTTTGAGCTCAAATGGTGCTTTCTCAAAATTTTGATTTAAGTGAAAACCTCCAGGTTTTGGAGAAACCTCCAGGTTTCGGCATCCAGAGCAAATGTTTTTCACTTCGATTTTCAAAACCTCCAGGTTTGTGAAAAACCTCCAGGTTTTGTTTTGGCTCAAAACTCGAGAATTTCAAAGTTAAAGTAAAACCTCCAGGTTTTGGTGGAAACCTCTAGGTTTTTTTTTTGGCTCAAAACTCAGAATTTCAAAGTTAAAGTAAAACCTCCAGGTTTTGGTGAAAACCTCCAGGTTTCTTTTTGGCGCAAACACTCGGAATTTCTACTTTTAATGAAAACCTCCAGGTTTTGACAGAAACCTCCAGGTTTGGGCAAACGAAAGCAAACGACTCTTTCTGGTTTTGAAAACCTCCAGGTTTCGAGAAAACCTCCAGGTTTGATGTTTTGAACTTGAATCTCCTTCACATGCTACAGTCAAAACCTCCAGGTTTGAAATTAAACCTCCAGGTTTCTTCGCGACTTCAGAATTTCAAATATGACGAATTTGCAATACCTTCTTGTTTGATCTTGATACTTCCTATGATTATTCTCTAATGTTCCTAGGTATGTTTAACCACTTTATTGGTGAGTTTCTGAAAGATTATAGATTGTATATTGAAGGTTTAAAGCAAAAGCAAAAGTGATGTCAGCACATTAAATGCAAACCCAGAAAGTTGCATTCTTTTGGGTAATCCTTCGCACACGTTTAACAAAGGATTAAAGATTGATTTCCACATCCTAGCTGCTATTCCAACGGATTTATTTTTCAAGAAGTCAACTCTGAACTTCTTTACAGATGGATTAAGTGAAGATTAGAGAGAGAAGAAGACCAAAACTGAACCAGAAACTTATCTGCTATGGGCAACGGTTATAAACGGTCATATATTGTTCTCTACCTATAAAAGAGGACAGATTCAAGCGAAGAACATAGAGATACAAGCCTACACTTCCAACATGCTGATACTCGCTTTTGCATCATTTACTGTTTTTCATGTTTAGATAACTTAGAGAGTGAAGTGATTTGTATTTGATCTTCGGTGTTTATCTATTCATTTCTAAGAGAGGAGATTTATTGTAAACACATTATCTTTATAACGAGAGTTACTCGGGATTGGGTAATCTTGAGTGGGATATACATTGTGTTGATTACGGCTTGTAAGGGGGAGTGAATCCTAGTGAGATGATTACTTGAGTACGAGTGTGTAATCAAGCGGTGTGTTGATTACGGTTTGTAAGGGGGAGTGAATCCTAGTGAGAGGGTTACTTGATTCTGAGAACATGTAATCAAGTTGAAAGAAGATAGTCGATTGAAAATCCCAAGTGAGGCTTAGGGACTGGACGTAGGTCAAGGATTGAGCCGAACCAGTATAAATCAGTTTGCACATTCTCTTTCCTTATCTCTTACATTTCCAGCATTTATATTTGAATGACTGTCAATTAATTTATAACTCATTTCTGTCATACAAACTGAATTTACTGATTTGCGAAAAGATTTTCAAAGAATGTAAGTTTTTATACTTCACCCAATTCACCCCCTCTTGGGTTCAGCCAGTACTTACATGTTGGAGTGAAGCAAAATAGAGTTAATACTCTCATGACTCGAGTATGATCTTCTTCATATGAAGCCTGGAGAATCCATTGGCGATTTCCATCTGAGATTCACTCATCTCATCAATCAGCTTTGCTGCATTGGGCAAAGAATATGAGCAACATGTCCAAGTGAGGAAAATTCTCAATATTCTCAACAAGGAATGGGAAGCCAAAGTCAACGCCATTGAAGAAGCTCGTGGAGATTCTATGGCATCTGTAGCAGCCCTCTTTGGAAGTCTCTCTGAATATGAGGCAAAGCTCAAGTTCAAAAAGAGACTTGAAGAAGTCCATGGCAAGAACAAGGGAATTGCCCTCAAAGCTGTCAAAGAGGTTAAGGAATCTGATGATGATGAAGATGAAGACGATGATGAAGAAATCGGGATGATGGTCCGGAGATTCAAGAAATTCTACAAAAAGGACCAAGTTTACAAGAAGTTTCACAATGGTAGCTCCAGATATGAGGCTAAAAAGCCAATCATCTGCTACGAGTGTGAGAAGCACAGTCACATGAAACGTAATGCCCCAATCGAAGAACAAAGACAAAGAAAAGAAGAGGTTCAACAGATTTAAAAATAAGGCATATGTGTCGGTATTTGGGGTGATATCTCATCTCGATGAAGATGATGAGGATGAGCAAGAGAAAGCAAATATTTGCTTGGTTGATGAAGAAGAAGAGCAGCATGCTAATAATGATGAGGTATATGATTCAAAACCACCTTATGATGAATTATTTGATGAATACCTTATTGTGCAATCAGAATTTGAAAAACTTGCTGATAAATATTTCAAGTTGAAAAACAATAATATTACTCTTGAATTGCAAGTTGAAAAACTTTCTTCCTCGAACATCTTGTTTGTGAAGATTGTCGATCCGAAGAAAAAGAATTTACATCTTACAAATGCACTTGAGAAGTTCACTAGAGGAAGTGAAATGCTCAATGTCATTTTGAAACAACAAAGATTTATAAATGACAGATCGAATTGGCTACAAACCAAATTTTGATAAAAAGAAAGGAAGAAAGAAGTCTGGTGAAAAATCCTATATGAACTACTTTACAAAATCAGTTCATTCTTCAAATCCTTTTGCATAATCGTAATTACGCAATAGAAAGGGTCATACTACTTCTTCTTGCTTTCATAAGAAGGAAATAAATAGCAAACCCATAGGGAATTATCAATGGGTGCCAAAGGGATCTTACAAGATTCCTAAGACACAAACTAACCCCAAAGCACCCAAGAAAAGATGGGTACCTAAGCCCTAATTTGCTGTGTCTTGCAGGTTTGTCTAAGAGCATCAAAATCCAACAAATGGTACATTGACAGTGGATGCTCTAGGCACATGACGGGAGGCCAATCCAAATTTGCCTCAATCAAGCCCAAGGATGGTGGCAAGGTGACCTTTGGTGGAGATCAATTAGGAAAGATTGCTAGAATTGGTGAAATTGGCAACAATGAAGGACCACTCATCAAAGATGTCTACCTTGTGGAAGGACTTTGCCACAATCTCCTCAGTGTGAATGAAAGCACTGATAAAGGTAACTTAGTTATCTTCGATTCTGAGGAATGCTTGATTGTGAGCGGGATATTCTCCCTTTAGAAAACAAAAAAACAAAACTTTATTTAGAGCCCCTAGAGATGGCAATTGTTATACACTTAACCTCTCTAGTAATGGTTTTGTTTCGAAAAATATTTTGTTAGTAATTTGGATGAAAGTTGGCTATGGCATAAGCGATTAGCTCATGTCAATTTGATTCAACTTGATAGATTATTGAAAAAGGACTTGGTCATTGGTGTTCCCAAACTTCATTTCAAAAATGGATTTGTGATGATTGTCAAAAAGGGAAACAGACCAAATCATCTTTCAAAACCAAAAATGAGATTTTAACTAATAGACCTCTCCAACTACTTCCCATGGATCTAGTTGGACCAGCTAGAGTAAAAAGCCTTGGTGGCAATCTTTATACTTTAGTCATAGTTGATGATTTTTCTAGATTTGCATGGACAATATTTCTATCTTCTAAAGATGTAACATTTGATCGTTTGTTGTGTTTGCCAAGAAGGTCCGAATGAGAAAGGTTTCTCTATTTCAGAATCGAAGCGATCATGGAGGAGAATTCAAAAACAATGCCTTTGCTAAGTTTTGTGATAGCATGGGGATAAATCACAACTTCTCTGCCCCAAGGACTCCTCAATAAAATGGTGTTGTGGAAAGAAAGAATCGGGTCCTCACTGAGATGGCAAGAGCTATGCTGAATGAGAACAACAGTTCTCAAGTGTTTTGGGCTGATGCAATGAGCACCGCTTGCTACATCTCAAATCGGGCATACCTCCGGAAGAAGTTGGACAAGACTCCCTATGAGCTGTATAAAGGGAGAAAACCAAATCTAGCCCATCTGCATGTGTTTGGATGTAAGTGTTTCATCCACAATAATGGTAAGGAGAACTTGGGAAAGTTTGATCCCAAGGCAGATGAAGGTATACTTTTGGGTTATTCTAATAGAAGTAAAGCTTATAGAGTCTTTAATACTCGTACTCGTATTGTTGAAGAGTCTATGCATGTTGTTTTTCGTGAATCTAAATCGATAAATCTTTGGATGATGATGAAGAAAATGTTTTCAAAAATCAATTCTTTTCGAAAACTACTCCTGCATCTATTGAAAATCCTGAAAATATTTTCGATGCTGATCCCCAAAACAATCCTGAAAATTCTGATCAGTCTCAGCCTAGAGCTTGGAAGTTCATAAGGAATCACCCTTTGGACCAAGTTATAGGTGATGTAAATCAAGGAGTAAGAACCAGAAACAATACTTTAAATGAAGTAACATTTTCTGCTTTTATATCACATATTGAACCCTCTAAGATTGATAAGCCCTTTCAGATAATGATTGGGTGATAGCAATGCAAGATGGCTTACATCAATTTGATAAAAATCAAGTTTGGGATTCGGTACCTAGGCCTAAGGATCATCCGGTCATTGGCACTAAATGGGTATTCAAGAACAAACGAGAATCCACAAGCAAAACCTCTCTAAAAAAGACGTGGCGTCGCCGTCATCGGATGCAAGCTCAGATGAGGAGGAGAAAGTCGCGACTCCCTTCACGGCCAAAATAATGGCCGCGCCTTATCCAAAAGGCCTAGACACCAAAGATTTCCCAAAATACGATGGAACCCAGAACCCACAAGTGCACGTGGGCAATTTCAAAATAGAGATCATGGTCAAAGGATATTCGGGGCCCGTGGTACCCGGTTGTTTGCGGAACGCTACATGGACCAGCCCAAATCTGGTTCAACACCTTGCCAGAAAACTCAGTCCCGGACTTGAAGGATTTGGAGAAGAAATTCTTGCTCAACTTCGCCACAAGTAGGAAGCAACCCAAAACCGAGTTCCAATTGGATCAGGTGAAGCAATCACCCGGGGAAACGGTGCAAAAGTATTTGGATCGCTTTAAGGACACGGCAATACAAGTGCCGGGATTAAAGGAAGACGTACATTTGCATTGCATCATAGCGGCTCGGACAAATCCTCACGTCCGAAGAAGTCGGTCGTAAAGCGACGTCCCAAAACGCGGCAGGGTCGAGGTCGATCAAAGACGTACATAGAGCTGGGAACGAGATGGATATTATGAGCCATGCACCATGGGACAAGCGGAGGAGTCCATCTCCCCGAATGAAGGAACGATACAACCCGAAGAGACAAGAATCCCGAGGACGAAGGGATACTAAACCTCGAGGAGGAAGAGCAGAAGGAAGATATGACCAATACGCTCCACTAAAAGTATCTCAGGCCCAAGTCTGGAAGGAAGTCTCCTTGACCGAGATGAAAAAAGCAGAACGACCACGCTCGTTGCCGAATGAGCATACCCTGGACAAGTCCCGGTATTGTGAATTTCATGACCAACACGGACATACAACGGATGTCTGTTGGGATTTGAGGGACGCCATCAAGAAATTCATCCGAGAGGGAAGCTCCGTAAATATCTGATCCAAACGCAAGGGCGGCAGGGCAAGCGTGGAGGAGAACGAAGTAAAAGTCCGCTAGCCGAAAAGAGAAGACGAGAACAGAAGAAAGGAAGAGAAGCACATGATGAGTTTCCCGAGTCAAAATATGACTGCAATGGGATTGTTGGAGGTTTCGGCGGAGGAGGAGATTCCGCCAATCAAAGAAAAAAATACTTGAAAGAGGTTCTACCAGTAGTTGACCGTCCGAGGTTTAAAAGGGAGTCTCGCAAAACCAAATTTGCCAATGCTCGGGTTTACGAAGAAGACTTGGAGGATGTAATGCCGGGACACCACGACGGGCTTGTCATAACCGGAATCGTCAGAGATTGCCGAGTTAAGAAGATTTTTATAGATAATGGAAGCGCGGTGGACACAATCCTATGGATTGCGTTTAAACGCATGCGGTTCGATTCGGAAGACCTCAAACCATGTAGGACCACCCTAACAGGCTTTAATGGAGAAGACACTCGTCCAAAGGGATACATCGACCTCAAATTGACGTTGGGGATGAAGGAGGCGTTCAAGTCAGGGATAGTTCGTTTCGTTGTGGCCGACTTCCCGTCTCCATACAATATTATCCTCGGACGACCGACTATCCATGATTTGGAACATGCTAGTATCTTCTAATCACCGAAGTTGAGATTTTATGTCGGAGAGAATCGGTCGTTACCATTAAAGGAAATCAAAGAGACTCTCGGCAATGTTACTTGAAGCGGTGAAGGAAAGCAAAAATCCAAAGACGGAACCTGCCAAGGAAGGTGAAAGGAAGGTGGATAATAAGTCTGTTTACATAGTAGAGTTAGACTTGAGGGAAGAGGACAAGATGCAAAGGTCCGAACCTAATGAAGAAACAGAAGATTTCGTCCTGGAGATGAACCAGAGCAGACCACCAAAGTTGGAAAGATATTGGATTCCGAGATACGAGCAAAATTGGAGTTGTTCTTGCGAGCAAACAAAGACGTATTTGCATGGACGCCATCTGAAATTCCTGGAATTGACCCCGAGTTTTGTTGTCACAAATTGGCCATCCACCATGGGTCAAACCCGGTAGCTCAGAAAAAGAGGAAACAGGGTACGGACCGAGGTAAAGCCTTGGAAGCGCATGTTCAGGAGTTGCTCACAGCCAGATTTATTAGGGAAGTGCAATACACGACGTGGTTGTCTAACGTGGTCATGGTTAAAAAGCCGAACGGCAAATGGCGCGTATGTACGGACTACAAAGACTTGAACAAGGTATTTCCCAAGGATGCATTTCCCATGCCCAACATTGACCAATTGGTTGACCAATCGACCGGCTTTCAACTTTTGTCATTCATGGATGTATACTTGGGATACAATCAGATCGCCATGCACCCCGATGATCAAGAGAAAACGGTATTTATCACGGACAATGTGAATTACTGCTATAATGTGATGCCTTTTGGCCTCAAGAATGCGGGGGTGACTTATCAGAGAATGATGACAAAAGTCTTTTCGGATCAGCTGGGAAAAAATGTGGAAGTCTACATTGATGATATGATAGTAAAATCTAAAGAGCAGAACGACCATGTTCATGATCTACAACAAACTTTCGAAAAATTGAGGAGGCATCGAATTCGTTTGAATCTGACAAAATGTGCTTTTGGAGTTCCGTCAGAAAAATTCTTGGGTTTTCTCTTGACTAACCGAGGCATTGAAGCTAACCCGAGGAAAAGTGCGGGGCCGTGATGGAAATGAAACTCCCGGAAAACAAGAAAGAATTGCAACGGTTGAGGGTGATTGGCGGCCTTGACAAGGTTCTTGCCCAAGTCGTGAGAAAAATCCCTCCCATTCTTTAAACTCTTGAAGAAGGAAGCTCGGGAAGAATGGAACTCGGAGTGTGAAGAAGCGTTTAACGAGAATAAAGCAATGCTTAGCATCTCCGCCAATATTATCCCAGCCAGAAGTCCGGGAGAATTTGTTTCTGTATTTGTCGGTTGGGAAAAAGCAGCAAGTGCGGTTTTAGTTCGAGATACTGACGACGGGCAGAAACCAGTGTACTTCGTAAGTCGGGCTCGCAAGGTTCCGAGTTGAGGTATCGAAGCTGGAGAAAATGGCTTTTGCACTATTAACGACGGCAAGACGACTTCGCCACTATTTCATTGGCCATTCGATCGTGGTAAGAACGAATCAACCCATACGACAAGTTTTACATAAACCAGACTTAGCTGGTAGGATGATAGCTTGGGCAATTGAATTGTCCGAGTTTGATATCACTTATGAGGCCCGGCAGGCAATCAAGTCACAAGCTTTGGCTGACTTCTTAGTGGAGCTAACCTCGGTTCAGAATGGGAAGACGGGAGCCGAACCATGGAAAGTGTTCGTGGACGGATCGTCTAACATAAAGGAAGGTGGTGCAAGAGTTATTGTGGAAAGCCCCGAAGGCGTGGCGATGGAATTTTCTCTCCGACTTGACTTCCCGATATTGAATAATCAGGCTGAATATGAGGCCCTCATTGCCGGGTTGCTGCAGGCTAAAGAAAACGGAGCTCGGCAAGTGCACGTGTCCACAGACTCTCAGCTGGTTGCTTCCCAGATCCAAGGGACCTATCAAGTGAAAGGGCCGCTGTTAGCTAAGTATTTGACAAAGGTCAAAGACATCATGACATATTTTGACGAGGTGACAGTGGCGCACATTCCTCAGGTAGAAAATACGAGAGCCGACATTCTCTCGAAGCTCACTAGCACGAAGTGCCCGGGAAATCTCCGCACAATTGTCAGCGAGAACCTACCCGAACCAAGTTGCGTGATGCGATTTCAGATTCGGGGATTGGAGAAAACCGATTGCGATTATCCGGAAAGGGGATCACCCCGGAGGATACGGCCGAATCAAGGACTCTAGTCAGAACAGCGGCCGCCTATGTAATGGTCAACGATCAATTGTATCGCAAAGGCGTGCATTCTCCCATGGCTAAATGTCTCAACGAAGATCAGGCCTAATACGTTTTGGCGGAAATCCACGAAGGCATAAATGGACAACACATGGGGGCAAAAGCTTTGGCCCGTAAAGCAGTTCAGGCGGGATATTATTAGCCTACCATGGCGCAAGATGCTAAATACCATGTTCAGAGATGCAGTAGTTGCCAGAAGCACGGCAAGATAATGTGGGTTCCACCATCCGAATTGACGCAGATCACGGCTCCATGGCCATTCTACAAATGGGGCATGGACTTGTTGGGACCGTTTAAAGCAGCTCCGAGGCCGGTTGAAGTGGGCGATCGTCGCGATCGATTACTTTACTAAGTGGATCGAAGCTGAACCTCGCGACCATCACCTCGGCAAGAGTACGAAATTCCGCAAAGGAATATTATATCACGATTTGGGATCCGGCGAAATAGTCACGGACAATGGAACACAATTCATGGACAGAGGCTTCCAAAAAATGATGTCCGCCCTTAATGTAAAGCATCATTTCGCTTCTGTGGAACATCCACAATCTAACGGACAAGCTGAGGCAGCAAACAAAGTTATCGTCAACGGGCTTAAAAAGCGAATGACCGAGAAACGGGAAAGTTGGGTGGAACATCTCTATGCAGTCTTGTGGGGTTGTCGGACCACAGTGCAAACATCCACAAGAGAAACATCGTTCAGGCTGACATACGGATGTGAGGCCATGATTCCAGTTGAAATCGGCGAACCCTCGTGGAGAAAAGCGACAACTTCACAACAAGGACAGGAAAATGACGAGGCTATCGCGGTCGAGCTAGATCTGATTGACGAAGTTAGAACCACGGCTCACTTGTGAGATTTAGCCACAAAGCAACTCATCGCGGCTCGGTTCAATAAGAAAATTAATCCACGTTCCTTCAACAAGGATGATTTGGTCGCGAAGGGCCGATATAGGCAACAAAAATGCCCGAGATGGGAAGCTCGCTGCAAATTGGGAAGGTCCTTACCGCATCCGACATGAACTCGGAAACGGTGCTTACGTGTTAGAATCGAAAGGAGAAGCAATCAAAAGGACTTGGAATGCGAGACAAACTTAAGGCTTACTATAGGCGATTATCGAAGTCGATGCAGTCGTTTGTTTTCAATGCTTTGTTTTCAGTTAATTTCAGTATTTTCCTCTATTAACTTTACTTTCAGGCTTACTTCATCATGAATATGTATCAAATTCCTACGGGAATCGAATCCTTGATGTAAAGCCACACATTGAATGAATCAAAAGGACGGGCATTAGTACCCGTATTTCGCAATTTGTTCAAAGGAAGTCGGGCATAACATGTATGGACCAAAGTTCATAAATCATGTAAAAAACTATTTCGCAATTTGTTCAAAGGAAGTCGGGCATAACATGTATGGACCAAAGTCCATAAATCATGTAAAAGAAAAACCGCTGAATGAATATCCTAGTAAGCACATTTACAGGATCGTGGCAACAAAAAGCCAAATGATAGGATTGATGAAACTCGGATTACTTAATTCGTGTTTATCATGTTATCCACGTTGGTCAAAGTAAACATGTGCGCATTGGCAAACGCCCATTTTCGTAAATCATGCAGCGGCATAGCCGCCAAGTTTAGTGTATACACCATTTAAATGCCGAATATATCAAAACTAGGCATACCAGAAAGGAGTGTTTCCTTGACCTTGATCACATCAGGAAACCTTCAATTTGCAAGGCGCTAAATAGAAAATAAGCGCATACGATTAAAGCGGTTAAATCAAACGTTTATAAATTAAAGCCCTACACGGGCAAAGCAGTGTTTACATAACCTACAGACAAAGCTGTAAGTTGCAAAATGGCAAATTGCCTATTATTGTTGGACAGACAGAGATTGGCTGCCAGCTTCTTCTTCCTGAACCGTCTCGGCAATACTGGCATCATCAACCACGGGCGGAGCCGAAATAAATATTCCGTCTTCAACGTACGCGTTCATGTGCACTCCTTCTAAATTCAAATCGATCGAGGGATTCGGAAGTGAACTTGTTCCGGGGCATTCTCGAAGGCCTCCTTAACGCCCGCCTTTAACTTGGAAATATTAACTTCAGTGACATCAAGGGCGTCTCAATACGAACTGAGATTGGCCTGAGCGGCAGTGAGGACTTGCTTACAAGAGTTGAGTTCCGTCGCTTGTTCGTCAATCAAGTTTTTATATCTGGCAATGGACTCCATGTCACTCTCGTGGACCTGCGCCCTTCGAGTAAGCTCAGACTCGGACAAGTGCACCTTGTCACGAACTTTAACCAGTTTGTCAGAGAGGCTTTCCTTCTCGGCTCTCGCCACTTGTAGATCCTCCTGTGCTTGAGTTAATGCCTCGTCGGCCTTCTTCTTCTCGTCCTCAAAGAAGTCCAGATCTTTCTCGTTCTGTCCGACCTTCTCTTTGAGGTGTGCCACAAGTTGACATAGGCCGGCATTCTTCAAGTTGGCATGCTCAATCTCCTTCAACTCTTTCATCTCCGCCTCCGACAATGTACGCCGTCATACCAATTGTCGGGCGGACGAATGCCCTTACGGAGGGAATTGGGTATTTTATGTCCCCGAAATAGGAATGAGGGAGCTGAATGGTTGGACGGACATCAGGGGCTAAAGTTTCAGGCTCTTGATTCCCCGGATCTTGAGCTGGAGAAGTCGGGGTAGGAATATCCCTACTTGTTGATGGATTGTCGTTCTTCTTCTTCTTCGGAGCTTTGGTTTTCTTAGCGATAGTAGGTTCATCAGGCTCTCCGCCAGGCACTTCCCGTTTTGAACCCAGAGTTGTTGGACGAGCGCGGAATCGTCACGTCCGGATACTCGGGTCTTTTACCCATCGATGTACCCGAGAAGCACAATCAAAGAAGTCAAAGTCGACCAAACACGCACAAAAGAATAAAAATGGGGGAGGGGAGCCCTATAAACACCTACGGGGTGTAATGTAGTCGGCCGAATCCACCAAATTGTCTTTCTGGACTAAGGCAATAAGGGCGCTGATGGTTTCCTTCTCGGCAGCGGATAATTGTGATTTAGTTGGCAAAAAATATTTTGCTTCAAACTTATGATGTTCATCAGACCAGTATAAAGGGAAGCGTTCGCCAAGTTCACCGGATGTCCGAGTTCGAAGGAACCATGGTGTATCCCGGGCTTCGCGATAACTTTGAAGTAAGATGTTTTGAAGCCTTTCCAGAATCTTTAAAAGGCCTAAGAAACTTGCGACCATGAGACGCCCGAAGTGAGGTCCAACAAAACCATTTCTTTTCCCCGTCCTTGGTAGTCTTAATATCTAAAGGAGTGAAAAAGCTACAAAACACGGAGACGGAACACTCAAGCTTATGAGTATGGCAATACTTTTCAAAAGCAACTGCCGCGGCCCAACCATTGGGGTGTAACTGAGAAGGTGCAAGGTGGAAATGGGTGAGAAGGCTCATTTGGAAGTCGGAAAAGGGGAATTCAACCCCGAGGTAGGTGATCAAATCCTTGTAAAAATAAAAGAAGTGGCTGGACTCATCGTTTGATCGACCCGAAGCCACGGACTCGCTTGCCGGAGGCAAGCACACATTATACCCCTCTCCACTTCGGACAATCCGCGAAAGCACTTTCCCAGACATCTTATTCTTGCAGTCAAGTACTATGTTGCTCACAGCATAGTCTTTGATGGAAGGCATTCGTGAAGATCCTCCGGAAGGGGCGGACTCTCCAGTCTCGGATTGAGTGGTTTGGTGTGAAGACATTTAAACCTAAAATAAAAACAAAGGCCAGAATCAGAACTACGAAGTATACCTGACAAGACAGGAATTTCAGGACGAGCTTGAACAAGCAAGGGCCCAAGCGACAAGGTATTCGTCGGTTTATTGCAGCGGCATTTATCCAAAAGAGACTCGGCTTCTCTGTCATGGCCATGACGGGCAAGCTCAATCGCTTTGTGGCAACATTCCTCACAAGGACAAGAAGGGCCCATGTTCGAAGCCGGGGGCATAACCTCGGGAGAAGCCGACAATCTGGGTGAAGGAGAATTAGGGAGTTCGGCATCGGGTGAAGAAGGAACTCAAACGCTTGTCCTACTCCCACTTCCCGAGATCGAGTAAATCTTCCATTCTCTCTTCTTCCGTGGGAAGGATGGACCATAGCCAAAGTTTAGTTCGACCAGGCACGCGTTCAAGAATCTCTCTATCTTCCTCTGGAATTGGCTTACCATACATATCTACTAGCGGGGGTTTTGGATCCATCTTGGGAACAAATTATATAACACGTTAAAACAGGAACGAAATTATGCATGTCAAACCCAGATAGCCCAGATTGCCTAGATTGCTAAAAACTCAACAGAGTAAAACCACTCAAATGCAGAATGGCTGGCAATAAAACATAGAATTATTCAAAGCCAGAAGGAATGAAGGTGAAAAAAGAACTGGTGTTGAAGCAACTCAGACAAGCAAAGTTCAAAATGGCGTTCAACATTTTTTCGTTCGGAGAGGAATTCACATAGTCATCAAATGTCGTTCAAACACCTCAACACCCAGGCCAAAGAGCAAAAATTGTCAAAATACGTAACAACGCTAGCTACGGACTATAACATGCTTGCTTCAAGAACAAGCGAGAAAGCAATACCTGGAAGCGAGAGAACGAGAGAGCAAGAAGCGGTCGATAAAGAGAAGTTCGATGCGATTCTTCAAAGTTGAGAAGATGAAGAAGAGTGATGATGAAGGGTGTGAGGGGCACTTATAAAAATTCTAGAGATATAACGTTTGAAAGTCGAGTCGTTTCATCGCTTATGAGGGGGTAAAAGGAAAACCCTAAAAAGCTATGATGACGAAAAGACGTGGAACATTAATGGGCGCGGTAACCGAAGGCGGCGCTTGAAGGCACGTGTCATTAAAATTGGAAGCGATGGTTATACGATGCGACGCGAGCAAACAAAAAGACATTTTGCTAGGCGAACGGTCATGTTTGCTGGTATGTCGGCATCCTTGCTCAAAACCTCGGGCCGAATACCAAGTTGTATAACGGCCGAGATAAATTGATAAACTCGAATGGAGGTCCTAAATGACGAGATCGAAGCGGCTTGTGGAAACGTACGAGGTCGGGTTCTAATGTACGAGGTCGAGTTCTGATACATAAGTTGACGGTAAAGCTTGTACAAATCGCTACTCAGCACAAGAAGTGCGGGATGCGGTTACGACCAATTGAAATTAGAACCCAAGATGGTTCTAAGAGAAATAAGGGCCTGGAAAATCGGGGCCAACACCGGAATAAACTCGGCAGCTCTTAAGCCCAAACAGCCGACTTTGGGGGCAACTATTATGGACCTCGGAAATGGGCCAGACCAAGTCAAGCCCACTAGAAGGCCAACTGCCACACGATTATCCCCACTACCATAGTAGTGAAAGTGCTAGCTATCACCCAAGAGGGGGGTGAATTGGGTGTTTAATAAAAACTTAGGAACTTTGAAAATCTTTTCGCAACTTATTGAAAGTGGTTTGAATGACAATGATAATTGATAAAGCAACGGTGAATCATTCAAACATGTATAGACATTCGATATATAATTTGGAAATGTAAGAGATAAGGGAAGAGAATGTGCAACCTGATTTATCGGTTCGGCCCAATCCTTGACCTACGTCCGGTCCCAAGCTCCACTTGAGATTTTCAAACCACTATCCTCTTGTTTAACTGGGCACAAGAGAAGCCTTTACAATCCCACAAGTTCACCCGGGCACTTGTGAAGCCAAATCTCTCACCGAGATACTCCCCCTTACACAATGTAAGGTTACAATGTGTTTCTCTCTCAAGATCACCCAATCTTGAGTAACTCTCGAGAAGAATAGAATGATTACAATAAATCTTCTCCCTTAGAAGTGAATAGATAAACACGAGGATCAAATACAAATCACTTCACTCTCTAAGTTATCTAAACATGAAAAACGAGTGCAAATGATATGAGAGCGAGTATCGGCATGTTGGAAGTGTAAGCTTGTTTCTCCTCTTTTTCTGCTTGAATATGTTCTCTTTTATAGGTAGGGAACTTCATATGACCGTTTATAGCCATTGCCTATCTCGGACAAGGTTTGGGTTGAGCTTTGGTCTTCTTCTCTCTCTAGTTTTTGCTTATTCCAGTGATTAATTGATGCGAGGTGGCTCGGAATTTTGCCCGTTGGAGAAGAGTTTGCTTGATGAAGAAAGTATTTTTGAACGTTGAGAATGCGTGCTCAGATGGATTAGCTGAAAGTAGGTAGATTTGCAGAGGTGCATTAAACTCACTGAACACTTTTTGCTTTATGGCTTTGACCTTCAATAATCTTCATCTGATCTTAATGAAATTCACTCAACAAACTTGCTAAACATAGCTAGGAATATGATTGAATGAATTATGGAAGCAATAAGATCAAACAAGAGTGATTTGCAAATTCGTGTAATTCAAAAATCAGTTTTCACCGTTGTATACTGCAGTATGTTCATGCAAACTCGAGTATGGCACTGTTCACAAGTGTCCAAACTACAGTATCCAATTGGATACTCGAGTTTGCACCTTTCTGAGGCAAACCATCGTGTCTTGTTTTTGAAAGACAAAGACTATACTCGAGTTTGGCAACGCAAACTGCAGTATTCACTTAACTTGAAAAATCCTTTTGCTCTCTGTAAGTCCAATACTCGAGTTTGGAAACGCAAACTGCAGTATTGACTTAACTTGAAAAATCCTTTTGCTATCTGTAAGTTCAATACTCGAGTTTGGCTACGCAAACCGTAGTATTGACTTAACTTGAAAAATCCTTTTGCTCTCGTAAGTCCAATACTCGAGTTTAGCTACGCAAACTGCGGTATTGACTTAACTTGAAAAATCCTTTTGCTCTCTCGTAAGTCCAATACTCGAGTTTGGCTACGCAAACTGCGTATTGACTTAACTTGAAAAATCCTTTTGCTCTCGTAAGTCCAATACTCGAGTTTGGCTACGCAAAGCTGCGGTATTGACTTAACTTGAAAAATCCTTTTGCTCCCTGGAAGTTCAATACTCGAGTTTGGCTATGCAACTGCGGTATTGACTAAGGTTGAAAAATCCTTTAGCTCTCGGAAGTTCAATACTCGAGTAAGCAAACCTATACTTTGCGGTATTGACTTATCTTGAAATTATCTGTCAACTTTCGAGGGCCATATCTCCCCGGTCCGAACTCCGTTTTGGTCCATTCAACTCAAAGCTCTTTGAGTCTATTTTCATATTCCACTGATTTCGGTTCAATACGATTTGTAGATTGTGAGTTACACTCAAAATCTTTGAAGGTGGGTCTCGGATCGTGACGTTGATTCTTGTGGCAACTTGTAAGAATCATATCTCCTTGATCTTCTCACCTTTGGACTTTATTTATATATCAAAATGATGCTTTGGATGTCTAGTTTCAAATGCCATTGGTTTCACGTCAATCGATTCCTGGTTTGAGAGATATCATCGAATCACCGGAGGTCGCCGTGCTTTGAACGTGAAACGAGTTGTCGAAGAGGCGATAACGAGTTGCATACTCGAGTTTTCACTTGCATACTCGAGTTTTCCTTGTCCGAGAGACACCGGAGTGCTTTGAAGACACTACAAACTCGAGTTTTGAGTTGTATACTCGAGTTTTGAGTCTCAAACTCGAGTTTTGTGTTCCAAACTCGAGTTTTCTCATCCTAAAGTTGATTTTTGCTGACTTTAACTTCAAATTGACCCATTCCAACTTCCATATGACCTTGGAGACTTCTAGCATCAATCTTAGAACTTGAATAATGATATCTTCACTTCATTCAACAAGTTCTTCTTTCTTTCTTATTCTCTTGATCATTCTCCATAACTCTAACTCTTTCTTTCTTCTCTTCTCTTGATCATTCTTTATAATTCATCTTGGATTAATCTACATTAAGTACAGTAGTTAGTCAATGTAGGAGATAACTATATTACTCAATCTTTTTGCTTTCAATAATGACATCCATATAAGACATCATCAAAACTAATCATAACTAACATTCTCCCCTTTTTGATGATGACAAATACTATAAGAAAAATATGTAAGAGCATGAAAATATGTTAGAAGTGCAGCATATTTTTCTTGTCATTTCTCTCCCCCCTTATTTGTCATTAGCAAAAAGTTGAAGTAAGGAAGAAATATTTAGAGAGACAAGTATGAAATCAGATTAGAAAGAGTCAAACAACTGTTTTTTCTCTCCTCGATTTGAAATTGTTTTCATTCTAAATATAAAGCAATTTGGAATGTTTTTATGAAAACAAATTTGTAAGAATTTGAAAAGGTTTTCAAGACATCTTTCAAAATTAAAGCATATAGATACCAAACATGTGCAAACTTTCTACTGAATATAAAAGGATAGAGATTAGAAATGCTCATGTTGGTTTTGCAAATTGATGAATGATCGATGAAGTCCATTTGCTAGCTTTGTTGTTGAAGGAGATTCTCGAAGTGTGCTCAATAAAAGGATCAAGAATATCGATGTGAATAGAACGAGAGTACCGGCTCCTTGAATGCTATCTCATCTTGAATATAGACAAGTACCCGACTTCAATCCTTTGACTTTTATTTATTGAACTCTTCTATAAAGCATATCTCCACTTGGATTCAAGAGATTTTCCTCTTCCTTAGCTTCATCGTGACTAAACATCAAAACATCTTTCCTCAATGTAATAGTTTCTCCTTGTAGTGCATTAAGGGAGACTTTTGCCTGAGACTTAATTCTCCTACCACAATTGTAAAACTTTCTTGCAAGAGAGAATTATTAGTGCAATCAACATATTCCTTTCTATATAATCTTTTCAAATTAAGATAATGAAAGGGAAATGTGATATTAACTCATCATCAAAACTAGTGAAACATAGTAAATGCAGATGAGTATGTTACATCCAAGCATGGAGTGTATCACAAATAAACTTATCCAATTAATTCATAACACTTGAACTTATGGATGAGCAAATAAGTGATACCAAGAAAATCATCTTTCAATGACAATTTGTAAAAACATTCATGTAGGAAATTATGTCATTGATATAAGATTTTCATAAACTATGCAAATAGTTTTCAATATCTCAAATATTCTTTTAAGTCATGATAATGCCTTAAAAAATTGAGATGTTGATGATATGAAAAATCATCTTTCAAGTTATGTTCAGAAAATCAATGCATCCACTAAATATGGTGGAAATTAAATTCCAATTTGAAATATCATTTGAGTGCAATCAAATCATGCATATTTTCAAAACATTGGAATGCATTTTCCAAACACAGAATGAGTTGTGATTCAAAACAAATTTTTGAATTGGGCATTTCGAGAAATCTAAAACTTAGAAAATTATGCACAAATTCACTTGTGATCCATTAGCAATCGAAAAACATTTTGAAAGTCATAAATGATTGATTGCTTAATGGAATGTATTTTTGGACAAGTATTCAATACCCAAATATGAATTCTACATAAGCACAATATAGGGTAAAGTTAGATATAACCATAATTGCTCTTGTCCTTGTTGAGGCTTGCTGGGATGAATTGATGCATATATCTTCTGATTTGACATTCAACATCAAGCGTTGCTTCTTCATCTTCCTCAAGAGTCAAAATGTTTTGCTATATAGTTGTTCTCTTGATAAGCTGTCCTTGATCCTACAATGCTGTATATAAACTTTTTCTCTTTTGGTATCCAATCTTGTTTGGATCCAATCATTGTTAGCTTGTAGGAACAAAATTCATATGCTCCAAGAATATAATCAGATTATGATAATTGAGCATAATGAATTAACCATAGCTTTATGCATAAAAGATATATTTTTCTTTTTAAAATCTCATGTATGCATAATGAGTTAAACTTTTCAACAATGCAAAAACTTTTGAATGAGTTTTAAAGAAAGAATAATTTCAAAATGGTTTGTAGTGCTCATTCCTAATATCCAATGTATAGAACCTCAATAAATATTTTAGATAATATAGTAGGAGGTTTTACCAACATGTACCCTTGCCTTAGGTACTTGGAGGATTGGCTTTGCAAACCCATTGATTCTTCATATATTTTCTTATGGGTGTTGGCAAAGTTCTCTCAAAGGATATAGACTTCCAGAATCTTTTGTTTGATACTTGAGAGATCCTTCTTTTCTTGTTCTCCTCAAGATAGTTGAATGGTACTCTGTGGTAATCCATTCTTGAGGTAGATGATACTCTTCTTGCTTGTATCCATTGCTTCCTTTGATGTTTAAACCATGTAGTTCAAGCAATGGGTGCCCTGAGAGTTCTCTTGCTTGATATAGATGCTATGATCTTCTTTAATGGTGCATGAGAAACTCTTGGCTTCTTCTTCCTCTTTTCTGTACCTTGATGTCCATTGATATTCAAATCATCCCGCACACATGGAGTACTAGATGGACATTTTGGTACCCACTTATACTTGGGTCCTTGACTGTTAGCATTGGACCTTGATTGTCCTTTAGGAACCCAAACAAGATTATTTCTCAAATTATAATTTCTCCTAATATAGCATGTATGAGAAATATGCCCAGATTTTCCACAATAATTGCAAATAATAGGGTGATGCTTACTATGAACATTTTTGCAAGTATTGTGCTGGTCATTAGAGTAAAACTTCAAATAATCTTCATTTGAACATTCATTCTTCCCAATAGATTTTCCAGCATTTTGTTTCAAAACATTCTTGCTTTTCAAATCAGAATCAATGATTGGTTGAAAAACAATTTTATGCAATTTTTCAAAATCATTTTTCTTAACTACACAAGAAGAATTGGAATTGTTTCCCATATGTGTATCTTGAGCTCTAGATAATGATTGATCATAATCGTCCATAAGCTCTTCTTGGGAATCCTCTTCCTCTTGTTCTTTTGTGTTATTTGGATCATGGAAGTATCCAATGATTTCTCCTTCTTCATTCTCCACTTCCAATTGTTCATCAATTGTGGATATGCGGCTTATAGTTTGAGATGAATTGTCAACACTTTCAACTTCAACATAATTGTTAGAAGCATACATAGAATCAAGAGTATCCCAGATTTCTTTAGCACTAGAGCGAACTTGATTTTCTCAAAATCATTTTCGGTTAAAGCATCATGAAGAATTTCCATTGCTCTAATGTTCAAAGAAAATATTTTCTTTTCTTTTTTTTGTCCAATCCTTTCTTGGTTTGAAATCAAAAGCGTTTGTAAAAACATTCCACATATTAAAATCAGTTGCTTTGATAAAACTAGTCATTCTAGCTTTCCAAAACCAAAAATCAATATCTTTGAAAAACGGTGGAATGGTATAATCAAAACCTTCTGAAAACGAAGAACACCTGAAATCAGCCATTGAAACTCTTGAGACGATTAAGTCCTTTAAACAAGAGCCTAGCTCTGATACCAAATGAAAGTGCTGGCTATCACCCAAGAGGGGGGGGTGAATTGGGTGTTTAATAAAAACTTAGGAACTTTGAAAATCTTTTCGCAACTTATTGAAAGTGGTTTGAATGACAATGATAATTGATAAAGCAATAGTGAATCATTCAAACATGTATAGACATTCAGATATATAAGCTGGAAATGTAAGAGACAAGGGAAGAGAATGTGCAAACCGATTTATCTTGGTTCGGCCCAATCCTTGACCTACGTCCGGTCCCAAGCTCCACTTGAGATTTTCAAACCACTATCCTCTTGTTTAATCGGGGCACAAGAGAAGCCTTTACAATCCCACAAGTTCACCCGGGCACTTGTGAAGCCAAATCTCTCACCGAGATACTCCCCCTTACACAATGTAAGGTTACAATGTGTTTCTCTCTCAAGATCACCCAATCTTGAGTAACTCTCGAGAAGAATAGAATGATTACAATAAATCTTCTCCCTTAGAAGTGAATAGATAAACACGAGGATCAAATACAAATCACTTCACTCTCTAAGTTATCTAAACATGAAAAACGAGTGCAAATGATATGAGAGCGAGTATCGGCATGTTGGAAGTGTAAGCTTGTTTCTTCCCTTTTTCTCGCTTGAATATGTCCTCTTTTATAGGTAGGGAACTTCATATGACCGTTTATAGCCGTTGCCTATCTCGGACAAGGTTTGGGTTGAGCTTTGGTCTTCTTCTCTCTCTAGTTTTTGCTTATTCCAGTGATTAATTGATCTGAGGTGGCTCTCTGGAATTTTGCCCGTTGGAGAAGAGTTTGCTTGATGAAGAAAGTATTTTTGAATGTTGAGAATGCGTGCTCAGATGGATTAGCTGAAAGTAGGTAGATTTGCAGAGGTGCATTAAATGCACCGAACACTTTTGCTTTATGGCTTTGACCTTCAATAATCTTTCATCGATCTTAATGAAATTCACTCAACAAACTTGCTAAGCATAGCTAGGACTATGATTGAATGAATTATGGAAGGAATAAGATCAAACAAGAGTGATTTGCAAATTCGTGTAATTCAAAAATCAGTTTTTATCGTTGTATACTGCAGTATGTTCATGCAAACTCGAGTATGGCATTGTTCACAAGTGTCCAAACTGCAGTATCCAATTGGATACTCGAGTTTGCACCTTTCTGAGGCAAACCATCGTGTCTTGTTTTTGAAAGACAAAGACTATACTCGAGTTTGGCAACGCAAACTGCAGTATTGACTTAACTTGAAAAATCCTTTTGCTCTCTCGTAAGTCCAATACTCGAGTTTGGAAACGCAAACTGCTGAGTATTGACTTAACTTGAAAAATCCTTTTGCTCTCGTAAGTTCAATACTCGAGTTTGGCTACGCAAACTGCGGTATTGACTTAACTTGAAAAATCCTTTTGCTCTCGTAAGTCCAATACTCGAGTTTGGCTACGCAAACTGCGAGTATTGACTTAACTTGAAAAATCCTTTTGCTCTCGTAAGTCCAATACTCGAGTTTGGCTACGCAAACCGCAAAGTATTGACTTAACTTGAAAAATCCTTTTGTTCTCGTAAGTCCAATACTCGAGTTTGGCTACGCAACCGCGAGTATTGACTTAACTTGAAAAATCCTTTTGCTCTCGGAAGTTCAATACTCGAGTTTGGCTATGCAAACTGCGGTATTGACTAAGGTTGAAAAATCCTTTAGCTCTGCGGAAGTTCAATACTCGAGTAAGCAAACCTATACCGCAGTATTGACTTATCTTGAAATTATCTGTCAACTTTCGAGGGCCATATCTCCCTGGTCTGAACTCCGTTTTGGTCCGTTCAACTCTTTATGGAAAGCGCTTTGAGTCTATTTTCATATGCCACTGATTTCAGCTCAATACGATTTGTAGATTGTGAGTTACACTCAAAATACTGAAGGTGGGTCTGGACTGTGATGTTGATTCTTGTGGCAACTTGTAAGAATCATATCTCCTTGATCTTCTCACCTTTGGACTTTATTTATATATCAAAATGACGCTTTGGATGTCTAGTTTCAAATGCCACTGGTTTCACGTCAATCTGATTCCTGGTTTGAGAGATATCATCGAATCACCAGAGGTCGCCGTGCTGAACGTGAAACGAGTTCTTTGAAGAGCGATATGAGTTGCATACTCGAGTTTTCACTTGCATACTCGAGTTTTCCTTGTCCAGAGACGCTAGAGGTGCTGAAGACACTACAAACTCGAGTTTTGAGTTGTATACTCGAGTTTTGAGTCTCAAACTCGAGTTTTGTGTTCCAAACTCGAGTTTTCTCATCCGAAGTTGATTTTGCGACTTTAACTTCAAATTGACCCATTCCAACTTCCATATGACCTTGGAGACTTCTAGCATCAATCTTAGGACTTGAATAATGATATCTTCACTTCATTCAACAAGTTCTTCTTTCTTTCTTCTTCTCTTGATCATTTTCCATAACTCTAACTCTTTCTTTCTTCTCTTCTCTTGATCATTCTTTATAATTCATCTTGGATTAATCTACATTAAATACGAGTAGTTAGTCAATGTAGGAGATAACTATATTACTCAATCTTTTTGCTTTCAATAATGACATCCATATAAGACATCATCAAAACTAATCATAACTAACAAGTAGTGCAGGGAGTGGGGGCACAGCACGCGACATCATGGGAATATGCTACCTGGAAAGTCGGACCGACCCGGCTTGGTTATAATAGGGGCATACCCTGGTGAACAGTACACACGTATTCTATCCTACTCTTTAGATATCGTCCCACTGTGCACACACCCCACACCTCTGTTGTGTACAGTGATCATCTTGTCCATTGTTATCTGTGCCATAGATAACACTGGATAAGCCTACCAGATCCTATATTGAAAGCTAACCAGCCTCAAGGGCTGAGACATTTGTGTTCCATATCGGAACAGAACCGAAGGTAGAAATAAAGGAGGAGAGACTTGAACTTGTAGAAACTAACAAAGGTAAGCCTCCAACTTGGTTTCCTATGTTAGAAACTTAAATGATATGGTTTTGGATCTGCATGTGATACTCTGTAGTAGGATAGCTAAAACATAGAACATTTGAAGTAAGTTGCATGCATGTCATTCTGATTGCTTAACGTTTGAAGCTTCACGCTAGATGCCTATGTTATTTGTGTTAGTAATTAGGTGTCCTAGAGACAATCTGTAAGGACAGATCAGCACCATTTCTACGTTATAGTATTTCATTATTAATAAATGAGCATATTTTATCTTTATCATATTTATGTATCGCCTTTATTTTAAGGTAAATATGTGTTTGAAGATAAAAGCCCTAGGAATAGAACATGTGTTATTCTTGAGGATCAATGATAGAGATCATGATCATGAGGACTCGAGAACACTTGGATATCTATTGCCTAAAAACTTGTTCCTAGTCTTGAATCACCAAGAAAGGGCATTGGTGATCTCAATAAGACTAGTACGACATCGTCTACTTGTATAGAGATACAAGGTAGGGACATCATGGAATGCAGACATGGAGATGCCTTAGCTGATGTCATGGGTAGATCTGTTAGAGAACAGATAGTACCGAACTGACCCACCGAGAGACTCCACAAAGATTCATTGTAGAGAGTATCATTGGATATGTAAAGTCTCTCATCGTTTGGTAGTACGAGATCGTCCTAGACTTAAGGATGTCATCGAACACTATGTCCTAGGGTTATACTTTGACCGTACAACTCTATCCACCTGAAAATGGGGAGAACAGTGTACTCTTGGGTGTAACTCAAATGCATGAGTATAGATGGACATGCTGAGAGGACTCACAGTCCCCTACAAGGGATTAGTCACTCATAAGACCGGTAGAGCTTGGATAGCTTCTAATTAACTCGAGAGTCTGTGCGCACAGCAAATGATCATGAAGAGTCATGATCCGTTACATAGTTAATATAAGAAGATTCCTAGTTCTGTGAAATAGCTACATTTAGTCAATTAAGAGAGATGATACTCTATCTTTGCTCTCGACTAAATGTGAATGACGATGTGAGGGATGATGCACGCACGGTATCCAAATATGAAAGGTAGATCACTTGATCAACTCAATTAGTTCTGGGGCCGCAGAGCATTGCTAGTGTCTTATGAGCTCATTAGATAAAATGGGCCCATTAAAAGGGTTTTTTGTAATACCCCAAATTTTGGGACCCTGAGAAGTGAAAATAAGCCTGAAATAGGCGGATGACTAGGCCCAGTTTGGGAAGAGTCCCAAGAAGGTCGGGGCATAGGAAGCCTCTCTGGGACTAAGTAACTTGGCCATACGGGTCAGTGGACCTAGTATGCTGAAACCGTGGAACTAAGGTACTAACGTAAAATGGGTACAGAAGATGTATACGGTGTAAGTCTGGTGGGAAAAGATGCCGCCCAACTATGTCCTGAGGTATAGGACACTTAGTTGAGCAAAAATATGCCGACGGGTAAGTATACGGCATTTTCGGGGTAGTCATGGGAGCCTGCGTTTTGAAGGAAACAAGAAGGGAAGAGAGAAAAGGTGTATCGGACCCGAAGGGAAGGAAGAGTTAGTAGTAGTAGTGCTACGTCGGACACGTGGCATTTCGGGGCCGAAGTTGGATTATCGGGTAGCACGCATTACGAGGTGGATCTGGGGTCTTTGGAATAAAGGTTTCTTGATCCCCAAGGTAGTATGCCCCGTCCACTTGTGGTCTGGGAAAAGTGACTGATGATCCCGACCCACACAAGTCCAGTTGAAGGGCACGCATCACGAGGTAAGGTGGGGCCGAACCGAGAGCCGAGCGGGGCCGGACGGGATTTGAGTCGGGCCCAGGCCCGGGACACCGATAGGGGCGAAATTCCGGTGGGCCCGGAAGGAGAGAGAAAATATCTTGTCATGTAATTATGAAAGAGAGAATGTCACATCAAGTCGTTATGATGAGAGAGAAAGAATAAAATAATCGGATTAACCTGGACCACATATTTGAATCTGATGTGACAAGGTGAAGGACAAGTAATTATGATTAATTATGGAATATCTTGGGCAGATTTCGTGGACCCCACTGCCTTGGAAGAAGAACGACGTGAAATGACCATTTTGCCCCTACATCTTAAACCTACAACTAAGGCCACCTAGGGGCAAAACTGGAACTCTATTTTTAGCCTTGGAATGTGCCATTTTCTGAACATGGATGACCCTAGAAGGCTTCTAGAAGATCTCATTTCGTGGGCCCCAAGCTTTGGAAGATGAGCAGTGCAAAATGACCGTTTTACCCCTGGACCTAAAACCTACCCAAAGTCACCATCAGGGGCAATCTTGGAATTTGGATTTGGAGGGTTCAGATGGTGCCACATGTCCTGGACCAAGAAGACTCTAGAGAACCCTAGAAAAGAATATTCTAGAGCATCTTTGGAAAAATCTAGCGGAAAATGACTATTTTACCCCTAGGGTGTTATTTTAACTACGGGACAAGCCATAACCTTTTGGAGCCTATAAATAGGGCACTCCTCCCCCATTTGGATCAGCCTATTTCGTGCTCAAGGTGAGGGAGAGGAAGGTCCAGCTGAAGGCCTTGGTCCAAGGGAGGAGGAAGGCACCATGGCAGACATCCTAAGGTAAGCCCCTAACAGAGACGACTTGGAATCTTTGCTTCTGCCCTATGGTGATTTTCGTGGATTTGCTGTAGTATTTTGGTATCTTTGAGGTTTCCATTGAGTCCAGAAGGTATTTTTGTGTGGGGACATGTTGGATCACTTTTTCCAAACCCTAAAAGCCTAAGTCTTTGTTATACGAAAATCTGTCGGTTCTTGCGGTTTTTGGGCAGCGAAGATAGATCCGTGGATTTAAAATAGTAAATGAAGTCTAAATGATCTGATACAAGGTGAAATTATACATCCTAAGGATGATTTTGATATAATATTTTGTGTCATTTGGAGTTTCCAACAGAGATATCTTTTAAGTTGAAAATGACCTAAAAACCTGGACTCTGTCTCGGACCAGTGGCTAAGTTTTAAGAATATAGAAAGGACTCGAACCCAGATGGCTTTGGTAATTATTTTTATGGTAAACGAGATATCCTAAGGGTTAAATAGCCACTGATTTCACATTAATCGGAGTTTTCTAGAATTTATTAAAAATCGAGAAGTTGGGTCGGCGTTTCTGGAATGTTCGGTGGTGTGCGAATTTTATGGAACTTGAACCAAAGTGTGTTCATATGACTAAAAGCATGATGTTTGGCTGTATCTAGGGTGTTTTCACGTGTGGACCCTATTTTCAATGTCAAGGGAAGAGTTTATTATTTTGCAAGGCGTGCCAGGTAGTGCTTGTAAACTTGCATACTCTATGTGGCTCTTGTATGTTGTGTGTTATCATGATTGTGGATATAGGCTAGGTAGTAGCTATGGGACTCATGTCCTATGGTGGCTACCGAGGCCCGAGGTATGTCGGCTAGGTAGTAGCGGTAGAGGCACTGCGAGGCCGTGGTATGTGGGCTAGGTGGATCTGTGTGTGTGTGTTCACGGGTGAAGGTGAGGCCCGTGGCATGTAGGCTAGGTGGATCTGTGTTTGTGTGTTCACGGGTGAAGGTGAGGCCCAAGGTATGTGAGGCTAGGTGGAACCTATATGATTGTGTGTTTATAGGTATCCTCTCGAGGCCCTAGGCTAGGGGTTGGGGTCGCTCGACTGCGAGGCTGTCGCGCGCGCTGGATCCGGGGGCTTGTCTTGACCAGGCGGTCCTGCGGAGTACATGCCATGTTTATGTTTGAGTTCCTGATTGTGATTTACATTACATGCATTGCATACATATTGTATATGAGTTTAACAGTTACTCTGGGGTTCAACCTTGAACTCCGTGACCGGCTTGAAAGATACGAGTGTAAGGCGGTAAGCCGGTTGGACGGTGGAAAGGATATGTGTAAGAGCAATGAAGACGAAGATTGAAGACTTATGGAAGTCTTTGTCTCATTGTAATTTTTATGACTGTATGAACTACTTATTGCCCAATATTAGTCTTGGACGATTGTAACCTTACCCTACGGGGATTATTTTATGTAACTATTGTATCTTTACCAGTATATTGTAAGTTGTCCAAACCGATCCAATACTCTGCCGCGCGTACTCTGATATCTGTTTTAAGCGAAAAATTAACCTAGGAAAAGATGATAAGCGATGAGGATCCCTCTAACCCGCCACCCGCAAGGGCGAGGCCGGTAGGGGTGTAACATTTTTAGTTGGTCCAAGTTTATTTATGTCAGTGACTAATTGGGGCTAATGGGTCACACACAAAAGGTTATTCCCGATTGTTTAAAATTAGCAAACTTGGGACAATAATTGTTATTGAGCTTTATCAAGTGTAAATGCGTATTTGGGTTGGAGTTGGACTCCAAGCCTAATGAGGAGAAAATGACGTCATATATGGTGTCCCCAGTGGGAAAGCAGTTTCTCCACAAAATGGCCCAAATGTGTTGGAAGACCCAACGAGGTCTTAGGCCAAGTTGAATTTTGAATTTAAGTTTGAATTTTAAATTTGAATTTAAATTCAAGAGATTAGGTAATAAAAGATAATTCTGAATTATCTAATATATATATATATATAAAGATCCAATAATGATTGGATGAGATAGGAGAAATAATAAATTAAATGAGGATTGATTGAAATGATTTTGAATTTTAGTTTAAAAGATGAATGTGATTCATCATCTTAAATTATTATTCAATCAAAATATGAATTTGATTCATTATGATTTGGATTTTCCAAATCAAGTTTGGATTGGGCCTTTCTTGTTAGCACTTTAATTAGGGTTAGACTCTTATAAAGTGCTGATTTTTTATGTGCCCTTTTTATGGACTTTTTTGAAGGAAAAATGAAGTAAATATAATCCATAATCTTAAATGATTGATTCAATCAATCAATCAAGATATGAATGTGATTCATCATCTTAAATTCAATCAATCAATCAAGATATGAATTCAATTCATTGTGATTTGGATTGTCCAATTCAAGGTTGGATTGGGCCTATCTTGTGAGTACTTAAATTAGGGTTAGACTCTTATAAAGTGCTGATTTTTGGTGTTCCTTTTTCCTGCACGTTTTTCTGAGAGAAAAACAAGATCCTTATGCTCTAAATTTCGGTCTTTACCAAAGGTTTAGAAAGAAAAACGCACCATCCATAGAAAGACAAGGTTCCAATGATCTTGCTCCTCCTATCTTTAACCTGATCCTAAGAAACCATCATCTTCTTGAAAAGATAAAAACCCAAGGAAACCACAACTCAACCTTGTCTTCACCTAGCAAGCATCCAAGGAGTGGGAGGTTTCAAAAGAAGGAGTTCTCATTGCAATCGAGGGGATAGTTTGTGTGGATCAACGTTAGAGGACATCAACAACCTTGAAGTCTTCGAGTGATCTAAGGTATTCTAATCTCCAATAATCGTTTCATCAAATTATCTTAAACCCCAATAGTTGTTTTAACGAGTAATCCTAAAACTCATGAGTATTATAAATTGTTATGAATTCTCATGAGTACCGTAAAGAGTTATAGATTAATAATTATTAACTAATTAGAGTAATGATTTAAGGTTAATAATTCATGAGGACCGTAAAGAGTTACGGGTTTCCGCATCGATTAAACAAATTTTTTTTGTTTTCAACCTCATGAAACTTTGCATGAAAGTCATGTAATAGGCAAAATTAACCAACAAGTGGTATCAAAGCCGGGCTCGTTACTAAAAACATATGGGATAATATTATTGAATTTGATTCAATAATAAGTTAGGATTTGAAAAAAAATATGTGCATGTGTTTTTTCTAACCTTTTGTAGGTACAAGAAAAGGGATGGTCATGGTGCTTCGAATGAATGATTTAAATTATTATTTAAATTTTATTTCTTTTGGTAAATGGGATTGTTTTGTCCCGATTTAAATTTTATTTTATTTTCTTATTTTTGATAAATGGGATTGTTTTGTGCCAATTTAAATATTGCATAGAGAAATTGTAATAGGAATAAGAATGTAAAATTTTAGATCGTGGACAAGTACAAGAAGAGTTTACCAAGAGATCATTCGAACATGATGAAAGAATGGAGTATATTTGAAGATTTGATAATCCAAGACATGGAGATGTTTTGGATCATTAATCGGGAGGCACCATGATCATCCACAAAATACATAAATTGTTATTATTATGCATAGAATTAGTACGACTAGCATGTATGATAATAGTAAACGCGATCACCACACGGCAAGCATGCATAATAAATACAAGCCATTTAAAATTAAACTATGTGATAATTGTTTTATATGTATGTCTAATTTATGCATGCAAGATAAAATCAATTCTAGCTTAGAAATTGACTAAATGTTAGTTAATTTATTAGTTAGTAATTTATGATGAGACTGAATAGAACCCTCACAAAATTATCTAGCAAGTTTACCTCCCATCATTGGTGGTGCTTAAGACCCTTCGACATGGTAGTGCTCTCTAGCTCAGCTAAGACCTACTGTTTCATCGGATAACGGTGCCATTGAAAGTGTATGACACTTAAGATGATGGTTGCTAGACTAGATGTATGGCCTACGGGCTCGTAGGGTCTATGCATTTATGGTAAATTAACTAGCACGTTTGTTTACCTCCCATTATCGGTGGTGCCTAAGAATCCTACGAATGGTAGCTCTCTCTAGCTCAGCTAGGACCTATTTATTTCACAGTGTATGACGGTGCTATTCGAAGTGTATGACACTTAGGATGATGGTTTGCGCTAGACTAGATGTATAGTCTGCGGGCTCAGCCGGGTCTATATATTTAGGGTAAATATGCCAGGTTGTCACATAATGATGTGACACTAAGTGACAAGGTGTTCTCAACCTGATGATCTAAGAGAAGACATGGAGATGTTGTTAATCAACCCACTTTGGATAAGTAAGTTTTGCGGGCTCGGTAGGAAACAAATGATTCCGGTCGTTCTCTTAGCCCACTATGGATATCCTTATGAAGGATAACCCTAAAATCAATATCTGAGGGTCATTGATTCTAGAGAAGATAGTGGGAGGGCCACATACGTTTCAAAAGTCTCTGTATATGGTTAATGAAATACTTATAAGTCCTATTTAGTTTTTGTTTTTCAACATATGAGTCATGACTGGAAACTTTATTTTTTTGCTCTATTATGGATACTAGTAAAATATCTGGACCTAACTTTAAGGACTGGCATCGGAATGTAAAAATAGTTTTACGCTCACGAAAAATAGCATGTGTTTTAGATTCTTCAGTTCCTGTTGCCCCTACTGAAGGGTAAGATGGGTTTTGATCAGTTTGATTTGGAAGCCCATAAACAACACCTAGCAGACAATGAGCATGTAGTCTGCATACTACTTGCGTCTATGCCTATGGGACTCTAACGTTAGCATGAGCATATGGATGCTCCCTCTACTATCTTGCATTTGCAAGAGCTTTATGACAAGCAAGTGAGGGCTGAGCGTTTCGAAACCTCCAAGGAGTTGTTTGGCTGTAAGATGGCTGAGGGCATGTCGGTTGGACCGCACGTCTTCAAGATGATTGGGCTGATAGAGAAGCTTGCTTCTCTAGGCTTTATCATGGACCATGAGCTAAGTATTGACTTGCTCTTGCAGTCTTTGCCACAATCATATAATGGCTTCATGGTCAATTATTATATGAATAAAGTAGAATCAACACTCCCTGAGTTGTTGAGTCTGCTGACCACTGCAAAGGGTCCTATTAAGAAAAATAGAACCCAAGCTCTTCTGATTAATGGGTCTTCCAAAGCTAAGGGCGAGGAAAATTTTATGGCGACAAACAAACTCAAGCCCAAAGCTAACCCTAAAAGAAGAAGGGTAAGGGCAAGGAGAAATCTAAAGGCACTATTGTATGCTTCCATTGTCAAAAGGAAGGACATTGGAAGAGGAACTGCCCATTAAACCTTACAAGCCTCATGGGAAAGAAACATGATGATGTTTCTACATTTGGTGGTAAAGAATCCTAGGAATAGTGAACTTCTTAGTATTCAAGTTAAGAAACCAAGGTTGGATAATCGATCCTATCCTTAGCACTGTAGGTTGGAACACATTAATGAGACAAGATTGTCTAGACTCCATAATGATGATTGTCTAGATTCCATGGATTTCGAATCCTATGGGCTTTGTGAATCTTGTTTGGCTGGTAAGATGACGAAGATCAAGCTTAAGAAGCTCGTAAGTCACAGAGCCAATGAGTTGTTAAAACTCATTCATTCGGATGTTTGTGGGACCATATCTAATCAAGCTAAAGGAGGATACTTCTACTTCATCACCTTTACTAACGATAGGTCAAGATTCGGATTTGTGTATCTTATGAGATATAAATCCAAAGCCTTTGAAAAGTTCAAAGAATTTAGGAATGAAGTAGAGAAACGTACTTGACAAGATGATTAAGACACTTCGATCTAATCGATGTGGCGAATATCTGAGTCAAGAGTTTCAGGATTATCTAAGAGAGAATGAGATTCTCTCACAGTTGATAGCTCCATACATACCACAAAATGGTGTGTATGAGAGGACGAACTGAACCTTGCTTCACATGGTAGGGTCAGTAATGAGTAGTATGAAGCTCCCAAAAATGTTTTGGGGATTCATCCTCAATATGACATTAAAACCTTCTTAAAAGGGTTCCGTCGAAATCTGTTCAGACTACTCCATATGAGATATGGAGGGGCCAGAAGCCCAACTTGAGCTACCTCAAGATGTGAGGCTGTCTAGCCTATGTCAAGACCCTAACACTGGATAAGTTAGAGGCAAGAAGCACATTGTGCTAATTTGTAGGATATCCTAAAGGATACTACTTTTACTACCTTGAGGACTACAAAGTGTTTGTCTTCAAGAATGCTACCTTTCTTGAGGAGGATCTACTCTCTCAAGTAGTTAGTGGGAGTAAAGTAAAACTTGAAGAAATTCAAGACCTACGAGAACAGATAACAAAGCCCGAGTCTGTTGGTCAGGCGATGCCTCAAGTAGAGGTTGTAAACACCCGGCACCGTAGGACTTCTAGGGTTAGTCATCAACCTGAAAGGTACGATTTTATGATTGGGAATCAACAAACCGTTGAAGATGACGAGCCTACTTCCTACACTGAGGCAGTCAAGAATGTTGACTCCTCCAAATGGCTTCAAGCCATGGAATCCGAGATAGATTCGATGCATGAGAACAAGGTATGGACCTTGGTTCTACCACCTGAGGGAATAATTCCCATTGGGTGCAAGTAGGTCTTCCAAAAGAAGATCGATGCAGATGGCGACATACAAACCTATAAAGCTAGGTTAATTGCAAAGTGTTATCATCAAAAACAAAGAGTTGACTTTGATGAAACTTTCTCGCATGTTGCCATGATCAAATCTATTGGGATTATGCTACCTATAGCCGCATGTCATGATTATGAGGTTTGGCAGGTGGATGTCAAAACCGCTTTCTTGAATGGTTTCTTGAAGAAGGAAGTGTATATGACACAGTCTAAGGGTTTTAAATCCAAGGACCAAAAGCATATAGGATGCAAACTTCAAAAATCAATCTATGGGCTTGAGAAAGCATTAATGAGTTGAAATCTTCGTTTTAATGAAGTTGTCAAAGGAAACAACTTTATCAAGAATGAAGATGAACCATGTGTTTACAAGAAGGTCAGTGGGAGTGTTGTTATTTTCTTTGTGCTTTATGTGGATGACATTTTGCTAATTGGACATAACATTCCCATGTTATAGTCCACAAAGATATGGTTATCAGAAAACTGTTAGATATGATTAGTTTTGATGATGTCTAATATAGATGCTTTTATAAGAGCAAAAAGTTTTGATGATATATTTATCTCCTACATTGACTAACTACTATTAAGTTTTGATGATATATTTATCTCCTACATTGAGTAACTACTATGTTTAATGTAGATTAGTTCAAGTTGAATTATAGATCAAGAAGGAGATAAGAGATTGTAAAAAGAAGAAATTGGAGAAAATGTCAAGAAAGTTTTCAATTTGTGATAGGAGGACTCAGTCTGTGCAAGAACTATCCTTAATGCATTGCAAGGAGAATATATTAATTTAAGGAAAGATACTTTGACAATCAATCTGAGATTTGCTTTACAAAGAATGAGGAACATCTCTTGGAACAAGCTGAGATATGTTCAACAGAAGAGTTCTATGAAGAAAGAGCAAAGGATGGAAGCTGAGTACTGATCATATTTAGATGCGATAATCTTCAAGAAGCCAGTACTTTCATCCTATTTTCATCATACAGGATATTCATGATCCTGCTATTGAGCCTCTTCAAGAATCTCACACAACAAGGGAGAGAGCCTACCACTGCTTCTCTCAGACTATGGCAACACTACCAAATTTCATACAGCTAGCAAATGGACTTCATCGATCATTCATCAATTTGCAAAACCAACATGAGAATTTCTAAACTCTACTTTTAATATTCAGTAGAAAGTTTGCACATGTTTGGTATCTATATGCTTTAATTGTGAAAGATGTCTTAAAAAAAACCTCTCCAAATTCTTTCAAATTTGTTTTCATAAAAACATTCCAAATTGCATGATATTTAGAATGAAAACACTTTCAATTGGGGACATAAAATCAGTTCCTTGACTCTTTCTAATCTATTTCTCTCTTTAAAACATTTCTTCCTTCCTTCAACTTTTTGCTAATGACAAATAAGGGAATGGCAAGAAAAATATGTTGCATTGTTGCTTTTGATATATTTTCATATTCATACATATTTTTCTTAAAGTATTTGCCATCATCAAAAAAGGGGGCGAATGTTAGATATGATTAGTTTTGACGATGTCTAATATAGATGCTTTTATAAGAGCAAAAAGTTTTGATGATATATTTATCTCCTACATTGACTAACTACTATTAAGTTTTGATGATATATTTATCTCCTACATTGACTAACTACTATGTTTAATGTAGATTAGTTCAAGTTGAATTATAGATCAAGAAGGAGATAAGAGATTATAAAAAGAAGAAATTGGAGAAAATGTCAAGTTCAAAAAGAAGAAGAAACATTAAAGAAAGAAGAAATTGCAGAGGTTGTCAAGGAAGCAAGATGTCATCCTAAGTTCAATGATGAAGAATGATCAAGTTGGGAGATGGAAGAAGGAAGAACTTGTTAAATGGAATGAAGATATAAGTATTCAAGTTCTTATGTTGAAGCTAGAGCCTCCAAGATCATATGGAAGTTGGAATGACTCAATTCAAAGTTAAAACAAGCAAAAATGAGGTTCGGATGAGCAAACTCGAGTCCCCAAGCATTAAACTCGAGTTTGCCACCTTGCGATAAAGATTTTGCCTCTCTCGACATGAACAAACTCGAGTTCGGGACCCCAAACTTGAGTTTAGGACTTCAAACTCGAGAAAGGAATCACAAACTCAAACCAATAAGTGTCTTCAGCATTTCGGTGTCTCTGGACTAGGCAAACTCGAGTCTATAAGTGCAAACTCGAGTTTACGGTCATCGACACTTCAAAGAACTCTATCTCACATTCAGCTCGGGCGAGGTCTGGTAATTCGACGATATCTCCTAAAACAGAGATCATATTGAGGTGAAACTAGTGGAATATGAAACTAGACTCCCAATGCATCATTTTGATATAAAATTCAAGCCCAAAAGAGTTCAGATCAAGGAGATATGAATTGTGGAAGTTGACAGAGAAATCCACGCCACACAGAAAACCAAGCTTCAATGTTTTGAGTGTAACTCACAATCTACAACTCCAATAGAGCTGAAATCAGTGGCATATGAAGGTAGACTCAAAGGGATTTCCATCAAGCTTTTAACGGACCAGAACGGAGTTTGGACCAGGGAGATATGGCCTTTGTAAGTTGACAAAGTTGCAAACTCGAGCCGGAGCCAAGTCGAAGCAACCAAGTCACAAGACAACTTACAAACTCGAGCTCGAGAGTTCCAGAAGAAGAAATGAACATTTGGAAAATGTCAAACTCGAGCCTATAAGTGAACAAACTCGAGTTTAGCTCAAACAGAGCAACCAGGTCCCAAAGAACATCCAAACTCGAGCCTATAAGTAACAAATTCGAGTTTGCGGGTTACAGAGAGCAAACATTTTTTTAAAGAGAACCAAACTCGAGTTTTGGCCAACCCGAGAGCATTTCAGTTTTTAATGTGCTGAAAACCTCGGGTTTAGACTGAAAACCTCCGGTTTTGATGTTTCGGACTAAGATCAACTTTTCACATTAAAGTCCAAACTCGAGTTTGGAAAAACAAACCTCAAGTTTGCATCGAATCGAAATTCAAATTCGACGATTTTGCAAAACCTTCATGATTGATCTTAATACTTTCCATTATCATTCTTCTATGTTCCTAGATATGTTTAATCACTTTGTTGGTGAGTTTCAGATGATTTAGAAGATGTTTAGTGAAGGTTTAAAGCAAAAGCAAAAAGTGACATCAACACTTTAAAAGCAAGACCCAGAAAAGTTGCATACTTTTGGGTAATCCTTCGCACACGTTTACAAGGAATTAAAGAATGCTTTCTACATCCCAGCTGCCATTCCAACGGATCTATTATCAAGAAGTCAACTCTAAACTTCTACACACCTAGATTAAGCAAAAACTAGAGAGAGAAGAAAACCAAAGCTCAACCCAAACCTTGTCTGATTTGGGCAACGGCTATAAACGGTCATATGGTGTTCTCTACCTATAAAAGAGGATAGATTCAAGCAGAAAAACGTGGAGATATACAAGCCTAAACTTCCAACATGTTGATACTCTGCTTTTACATCATTTACTATATGTTTTTCATGTTTAAATAACTTATAGAGTGAAGTGATTTGTATTTGATCTTCAGTGTTTATCTATTCACTTCTAAGAGCGGAGATTTATTGTAAACACATTATCTTTCTATCTGAAAGTTACTCAATATTGGGTAATCTTGAGTGGGATATACATTGTGTTGATTACAGCTTGTAAGGGGGAGTGAATCCTAGTGAGAGGATTATTTTGAGTACAGAGTGTGTAATCAAGCAGTGTGTTGATTACAGTTTGTAAGGGGAAGTGAATCCTAGTGAGAGGGTTACTTCAGCTACGTAACGTGTAATCAAGTTGAAAGAAGATAGTGGATTGAAAATCCCAAGTGAGGCTTGGGGATTTGGACGTAGGTCAAGGTTTGGGCCGAACCAAGATAAATCAGTTTGCACATTCTCTTCCCTTATCTCTTACATTTTCAGCATTTATGTTTGAATGACTGTCAATTAATTTATAACTCATTTCTGTCATACAAACTGAATTTACTGATTTGCGAAAAGATTTTCAAAGTTCCTAAGTTTTTATACTTCACCCAATTCACCCCCTCTTAGGTTCAGCCAGTACTTACATGAAAACTTCACCATGAAGGATATGGGAGAAGCGGCCTACATACTTGGTATAAAGATCTATAGAGATAGATCCAAAAGGTTGCTGGGTTTATCCCAATCCACATACATACACAAAATACTAAAAAGGTTTTGCATGGATGGGTCGAAAAGAGTTTTTTCTTCCTGTCAGTCATGGCATTCATCTTTCTAAGGCTATGTCCTAAGACATCGCTGAAAGGGAATGCATGGAGAGGATTCCATATGCATCAGCAATTGGATCCATCATGTATATCATGTTGTGTACGAGACCAAACGTCTCTTACGCTTTAAGTATTACGAGCCAATACTAGGCTGATCCTGTAGATGGCCACTGGACAGCCGTAAAGACAATCCTAAAGTACTTGAGAAGGACTAAGGATCTGTTTTTGGTTTACGATGGTGGTGGTGAGCTAAAAGTGAAAGTGTTCACTGATGCCAGTTTCCAGAATGATAAAGATGATTGTAAATCCTAGTCAGGTGTGGTTTACACCCTAAACGGTGGAACAATTTGTTGGAAGAGTTCCAAGCAAAAGACCACGACAAACTCTCCTACCAAGGTAGAATACATAGCAGCTTTAGAAGCGACTAAGGAGGCAAAATGGATCAAGAAGTTCATCCATGAACTTGTAGTGGTTCCTAGCATTGTTAACCCAATACCTTTGTATTGCGATAACACTGGAGCTAAAGCTCAAAGCAAGGAACCTACGTCTCATCAAAGATCTAGGCATGTGCTCCGCTAGTATCACCTCATCCAAGAGATTGTTGAAAGACAAGATATAAATAAAGAATATATCCCCACCGATGATGATTTGGCTAATTCTCTGACAAATGGAGTTTTTCAGAGAAAAACGTGGTAGTCATTATGAGTCTTTGGGTATGACACATCGACCTGATTGGCTCTAGGCCAAGTGGGAGATTGTTAGTAAGTAGGTGTCCTAGAGACAATCTGTAAGGACAGATCAGCACCATTTCTACGTTATAGTATTTTATTATTAATAAATGAGCATATTTTATCTTTATCATATTTATGTCTCGCCTTTATTTTAAGGTAAATATGTGTTTGAAGATAAAAGCCCTAGGAATAGAACATGTGTTATTCTTGAGGATCATTGATAGAGATCATGATCATGAGGACTCGAGAACACTGGATATCTATTGCCTAAAAACTTCTTCCTAGTCTTGAATCACCAAGAAAGGGCATTGGTGATCTCAATAAGACTAGTACGACATCGTCTACTTGTATAGAGATACAAGGTAGGGACCTCATGGAATGCGAGGCATGGAGATGCCTTAGCCGATGTCGTGGGTAGATCTGTTAGAGAACGAGATAGTACCGAATCGACCCACCGAGAGACTCCACAAAGATTCATTGTAGAGAGTATCATTGGATATGTAAATTCTCTCATCGTTTGGTAGTATAGATCGTCCTAGACTTAAGGATGTCATCAAACACTATGTCCTAGGGTTATACTTTGACCGTACAACTCTATCCACCTGAAAATGGGGAGAACCGTGTACTCTTGGGTGTAACTCAAATGCATGAGTATAGATGGACATGCGAGAGGACTCACGGATCCCCTACAAGGGATTAGTCACTCACAAGACCGGTAGAGCTTGGATAGCTTCTAATTAACTCGAGAGTCGTGCCTGTACAACAAATGATCATGAAGAGTCATGATCCGTTACATAGTTAATATAAGAAGATTCCTACTTCTGTGAAATAGCTACATTTAGTCAATTAAGAGAGATGATACTCTATCTTTGCTCTCGACTAAATGTGAATGACGATGTGAGGGATGATGCCTGCACGGTATCCAAATATGAAAGGTAGATCACTTGATCAACTTAATTAGTTCTGGGGCCGCAGAGCATTGCTAGTTTCTTATGAGCTCATTAGATAAATTGGGCCCGTTAAAAGGGTTTTTAATTGGTCCAAGTTTATTTATGTCAGTGACTAATTGGGCCTAATGGGTCACACACAAAAGGTTATTCCCGATTATTTAAAATTAGCAAACTTGTGACAATAATTGTTATTGAGCTTTATCAAATGTGTATTTGGGTTAGAGTGGGACTCCAAGCCTAATGAGCAGAAAATGGCGTCATATATGGTGTCCCCGGTGGGAAAGCAGTTTCTCTACAAAAGGGCCGAAATGTGTTGGAAGTCCCAACGGGGTCTTAGGCCAAGTTGAATTTGGAATTCAAATTTTGAATTTAAGTTTGAATTTTAAATTTGAATTTAAATTCAAGAGATTAGGTTATAAAAGATAATTCTGAATTATCTAATATATATATATATATATATTAAGATCCAATAATGATTGGATGAGATAGGAGAAATAATAAATTAAATGAGGATTGATTGAAATGATTTTGAATTTTAATTTAAGAGATGAATGTGATTCATCATCTTAAATTATTATTCAATCAAAATATGAATTTGATTCATTATGATTTGGATTTTCCAAATCAAGTTTGGATTGGGCCTTTCTTGTGAGCACTTTAATTAGGGTTAGACTCTTATAAAGTGCTGATTTTTTATGTGCCCTTTTTATGGACGTTTATTGAAGGAAAAATGAAGTAAATATAATCCATCATCTTAAATGATTGATTCAATCAATCGATCAAGATATGAATGTGATTCATCATCTTAAATTCAATCAATCAATCAAGATATGAATTCAATTCATTGTGATTTGGATTGGGCCTTTCTTGTGAGCACTTAAATTAGGGTTAGACTCTTATAAAGTGCTGATTTTTTGTGTGTCTTTTTCCCGCACGTTTTTTCGAGAGAAAACAAGATCCTTATGCGCTCTAAATTTTGGTCTTTACCAAAGGTTTAGAGAGAAAAAGGCATCATCCATAGAAAGACAAGGTTCCAATGATCTTGCTCCTCCTATCTTTAACCTGATCCTAAGAAACCATCATCTTCTTGAAAAGATAAAAACCCAAGGAAACCACAACTCAACCTTGTCTTCACCTAGCAAGCATCCAAGGAGTGAGAGGTTTCAAGAGAAGGAGTTCTCATTGCAATCGGGATAGTTGTGTGGATCAACGTTAGAGGACATCAACAACCTTGAAGTCTTCGAGTGATCTAAGGTATTTTAATCTCCAACAATCGTTTCATCAAATTATCCTAAACCCCAATAGTTGTTTTAACGAGTAATCCTAAATTTAAAATTCAAACCTAAATTCAAATTTTGAACTAAAGTTTGAATTTTAAATTTGAATTTAAATTCAAGAGATTAGGTTATAAAAGATAATTCTGAATTATCTAATATATATATATATATATATTAAGATCCAATAATGATTGGATGAGATAGGAGAAATAATAAATTAAATGAGGATTGATTGAAATGATTTTGAATTTTAGTTTAAGAGATGAATGTGATTCATCATCTTAAATTATTATTCAATCAAAATATGAATTTGATTCATTATGATTTGGATTTTCCAAATCAAGTTTGATTGGGCCTTTCTTGTGAGCACTTTAATTAGGGTTAGACTCTTATAAAGTGCTGATTTTTTATGTGCCCTTTTTATGGACGTTTATTGAAGGAAAAATGAAGTAAATATAATCCATCATCTTAAATGATTGATTCAATCAATCGATCAAGATATGAATGTGATTCATCATCTTAAATTCAATCAATCAATCAAGATATGAATTCAATTCATTGTGATTTGGATTGGTTCTTTCTTGTGAGCACTTAAATTAGGGTTAGACTCTTATAAAGTGCTGATTTTTTGTGTGTCTTTTTCCTGCACGTTTTTCGAGAGAAAAACAAGATCCTTATGCTCTCTAAATTTTGGTCTTTACCAAAGGTTTAGAGAGAAAAAGGCATCATCCATAGAAAGACAAGGTTCCAATGATCTTGCTCCTCCTATCTTTAACCTGATCCTAAGAAACCATCATCTTCTTGAAAAGATAAAAACCCAAGGAAACCACAACTCAACCTTGTCTTCACCTAGCAAGCATCCAAGGAGTGGGAGGTTTCAAGAGAAAGAGTTCTCATTGCAATCAGGGGATAGCTGTGTGGATCAACGTTAGAGGACATCAACAACCTTGAAGTCTTCGAGTGATCTAAGGTATTTTAATCTCCAAGAATCGTTTCATCAAATTATCCTAAACCCCAATAGTTGTTTTAACGAGTAATCCTAAATTTAAAATTCAAACCTAAATTCAAATTTTGAACTAAAGTTTGAATTTTAAATTTGAATTTAAATTCAAGAGATTAGGTTATAAAAGATAATTCTGAATTATCTAATATATATATATATATATATTAAGATCCAATAATGATTGGATGAGATAGGAGAAATAATAAATTAAATGAGGATTGATTGAAATGATTTTGAATTTTAGTTTAAGAGATGAATGTGATTCATCATCTTACATTATTATTCAATCAAAATATGAATTTGATTCATTATGATTTGGATTTTCCAAATCAAGTTTGGATTGGGCCTTTCTTGTGAGCACTTTAATTAGGGTTAGACTCTTATAAAGTACTGATTTTTTATGTGCCCTTTTTATGGACGTTTTTTGAAGGAAAAATGAAGTAAATATAATCCATCATCTTAAATGATTGATTCAATCAATCGATCAAGATATGAATGTGATTCATCATCTTAAATTCAATCAATCAATCAAGATATGAATTCAATTCATTGTGATTTGGATTGGGCCTTTCTTGTGAGCACTTAAATTAGGGTTAGACTCTTATAAAGTGCTGATTTTTTGTGTGTCTTTTTCCTGCACGTTTTTCTGAGAGAAAAACAAGATCCTTATGCCCTCTAAATTTTGGTCTTTACCAAAGGTTTAGAGAGAAAAAGGCATCATCCATAGAAAGACAAGGTTCCAATGATCTTGCTCCTCTTATCTTTAACCTGATCCTAAGAAACCATCATCTTCTTGAAAAGATAAAAACTCAAGGAAACCACAACTCAACCTTGTCTTCACCTAGCAAGCATCCAAGGAGTGGGAGGTTTCAAGAGAAAGAGTTCTCATTGCAATCGTGGGATAGCCGTGTGGATCAACGTTAGAGGACATCAACAACCTTGAAGTCTTCGAAAGTGATCTAAGGTATTCTAATCTCCAATAATCGTTTCATCAAATTATCCTAAACCCCAATAGTTGTTTTAACGAGTAATCCTAAAAATCATGAGTATTATAAATTGTTATGAATTCTCATGAGTACCGTAAAGAGTTACGGATTAATAATTATTAACTAATTAGAGTAATGAGTTAAGGTTAATAATTCATGAGGACTGTAAAGTGTTACGGGTTTCCGTATCGATTAAACAAATTTTTTTGTTTTCAACCTCATGAAACTTTGCATGAAAGTCGTGTAATAGGTAAAATTAACCAACAATATGGAGCAGATTAGTGATGGCTGAACCTAAGAAATTGCTGTATCACTTTAAAAACACATGTTTTGATAACCTTACGTAGTTCTGTTTGAAGCATAAACTGAACCAAAAACATTTGTTTAGAAGATTTGGAGTCAGGTTTAATAATGAAAAGTGCTTAGTGAAGCTTAAATGGTGTATATGCATGTATGGGTATGAGTCATATGCGTGAAAACATAAGCTGATACGTTTTTGGAAAATGAACTTTTCTGCTGAAACAGCAAACTTTGGTAAAGCAAAACTAGGGTAAATTACCTTGTTTGAACCTGAAATTTGTTGGGTACTTAGTAAACATCATGATCTTTTAAATAAGATTTGGATCACCCCAAAATGAGGTGTACAACTCCAGTTATGATTTTTGTAATTTGAGCTAAAAACCTGGGAAGTTTCAGTATGACTCTGGAGCAACAAAATGACATTGCACTTCGGATCAAGTAAACATTTGAGTTTGTCCCTGAAATTCTTACAGTATATATTAGACATCTCAAGCTTTCCAAAAATCCAAAGAACACCCAAATCGGATTTGTAGAATGAGAGATATGATTTTTCAAATTTTGATCAGAAAATCTGGAAAATCTTGGAACAAGCTTAAGTAACGTCTACACTTTGAATTTCTGGGAATTTTTGAGTCATAAATTAGTCTGGTGACTATTTTTGTCTCAAATTAGACTTATAGAACTTTGAATAGAAATTTGAATCACCCCAACCGGAGTTCTAGAGAATTAATTATGAATTTTCAAAGTTTAATGAAAATTATGAGAATTTAAAGTAAGTCTTTAAGTAGGAATTTAAGGGAATTTTTTTTGGGGTTAATCCATAATTCGCGTAGTCAGTTACTTAGCAACACAAGAAGAGACTAGTGACGATGATAAACATTTATAGGTATACCTTGACACCTCTACTGATCCCAACACTTTCGGACGAATTAAGGAATCAAGCTGGAGGTGGGTAACTATTATCTTGTTAGCTTGTACGTATGTATTAATGTATGACTGATCATGTTTGCTAGATGATTTACATGTTTATTTCCTAGCTATGGATTTGAGGCTGCAGTCTCATAGGGCTGCGTGTCCTAAAGGGCTGCGGTCCTTGGCCGTTAACTACGGTTATGGTGCGACTTATTTATTGTGAATTATTCTATGCTTATACATGTGTTATACTGTTATTTACATTTCACACTTGCATATGAGATTAACTGTTACCCCTGGGGTTCATTCTTTGAACTCCAGATCACATGAAAGAGACAGTAGTGGATCGGGATCAAGAGGAAAGAAGCAATCGCAAGGGTTACACAGATTTAAAACTTGTTGGAGAAATTTTAGTAGTTAGACTTTATTTTATCGTTTATCATCCGTCTATTTTGGATTATCGTATTATCATCCCACTATGGGATAGATTCGAATCGCGCAGTTTACCCTCATGTTTTCAAACTAAGTTATTTTAAGAAAGTTTTTATTCCGCAATTAAGTCTTCCAAACCTCTTCGATGCCTGTGCACTATAACTCTGATAAATAAAGGCGTATTTAAGACGGGTGTCACAACTTAACCATCTCAAGAGTTTCAATGGCTGATTTTGGGTGTTCATCGTTTTGGGAAGAAGGTTTTGATTATACCATTCCACCATCTTTCAAAGATATTGATTTTTGGTTTTGGAAAGCTAGAATGACTAGTTTTATCAAAGCAACCGATTTTGATATGTGGAATGTTTTTATAAGTGTTTTTGATTTCAAACCAAGAAAGGATTTGGAAAAAGAAAAGAAAATATTTTCGTTGAATATTAGAGCAATGAAAATTCTTCATGATGCTTTAACCGAAAATGATTTTAAGAAAATCAAGTTTTGCTCTAGTGTTAAAGAAATCTGGGATACTCTTGATTCTATATATGCTTCTAACAAGTATGTGGAAGTTGAAAGTGTTGACAGTTCATCTGAAACTCTAAGCTGCGTTTCCACAATCGATGAACAATTGGAAGTGGAGAATGAAGAAGGAGAAATCATTGAATACTTTCATGATCCAGTCAACACAAAGGAACAAGAGGAAGAGGGTTCCTAGGAAGAGCTCATAGACGATTATGAACAATCATTATCTGGAGCTCAAGATACACATGTGGTAAACAATTCCAATTCTTCTTGTGTAGTTAATAAAAATGATTTTGAACAATTGCATAAAATTATTTTTCAACCAATCATTGATTCTAGTTTGAAAAGCAAGAATGTTTTGAAAAATAATGCTGGAAAATTTATTGGGAAGAATGAATGTTCAAATGAAGATTATTTGAAGTTTTACTCTCATGACCAGCACAATACTTGCAAAAATATTCATAATAAGCATCATTATATTATTTGCAATTATTGTAGAAAATCTGGGCATATTTCTCATACATGCTATATTAGAAGAAATTCTAATGTGAGAAATAAGTTTGTTTGGGTTTCAAAAGGACAAGTAAGGTCCAATACTAACGGTGAAGGGCCCAAGTATAAGTGGGTATCAAAATGTCCATCTAGTACTCCATGTGTGCAAGATGATTTGAATATCAATGGACATCAAGGTATAGAAAAGAGGAAGAAGAAGCCAAGAGTTTCTCATGCACCATTGAGGAAGATCATAGTATCTATATCAAGCAAGAGAACTCTCGGGGAACCCATTGCTTTGAAACTACAAAGCTGAATCAAAAGAAGCAATGTTTACAAGCAAGAGAAGTATGTTCCACCTCAAGAACAAACTACCATAGAGTACCCTTCAACTATCTTAAGGAGAACAAGAAAAGGAGAATCTCTCAAGTAGCTAACGAAGACTATTGAAGTCTATATCTTTAGAGAGAGTTTTGCAAACACACTTGGGAAGACATATGAATAATCAATGCGACGTAAAGAAGCGGTGGGTAAGCAAAGTCAATCCTCCAAGTACCTAAGGCTAAGGTATACAATGGTAAAACCTCCTATGCTATCATCTAAAATTTTCTTTGAGGTTTTATATCTTGTAACCTTAGGAATGAGCATTGCAAACTATTTTCTTTAAAAATTGGGTTCTCACATCCTGATCTATTTTTGAAAGAAATTGCAATGTTCAATAGTTTAATTCCTTATGCATACATGATGATTTGAAAAGAAAGTATCTCTTTTATGCGTAAACTCATGTTTAATTCACTTTGCTTAGCTGTTCTGAATTAATTATATTTACAAGAGCATGTGAATTTTGGTTCCCACAAGCTAACGATGATTGGATCCAAGGTTGGATACCAAGAAAGAAAAAGATTTATACGGTTTTGTAGGAGCAAAGGAAGCTTCTCAATAATGTAACATAGAAAAATAATCCTAGTCTTGTGAAAGCTAAACAAGCTATGCTTAATGTTGATGGTGAACACCGAAAAAAGAGTTATCTACACCAATCCATCTCAACCAAGCAAGCTTCTATGAGGACAAGAGGAATTACGGTAATATCTAATCCTTATCCCATATTGTGATTATACGACATTCATTTTTGGGTAATGAATACATGTCCATCATTGCATTCCTTTAGCAATCAATCGTTTATATTTTTCAAAATGTTTTCAGATTGCTAAATGGACCATAAATGAATTTGTTAGTGAATTTTTGATAATCAAACAAGTGAATTCATGCATAACTTTTTGAGTTTATGTTCTTTGGAATGCACAAGTCTAAAATTTGTTTGGATTCCAATTCACTCTGTCATATGAAAATGCATACACATGTTTTGGAAAATATTCATACTTTGATTGCATTCAAATGATGTTTCAAAATTGGAAGTTAAATCTGTGTATATTGAATGTCAGATATTCTTCAAATCTGTCCATTAAAGTTTTCCTGTCATTCACATATTGGTCTTTGGTATTTAATGTGTTCCTTGAACTCCTTAGTATTTATTCTCTATTATTCTCTAACTGTTGGATCTCATGTCTAACAAGTTGACCATCTATGAGTTTCAAGTTTATCTCCTATAAAAGAATTCAATTTGTGAAGTGTTATGCCTCTTTTGCATAAATCTTATTGGCCAAGTTATTCAAAGCTTTATGAATATTCGTTATTGCATTGAATGTTAATGCATTATACATTAGTGGAATAACTTACTAGGATGATATTTTGGAACTCTAGTCATTTGAACTAATGTGCATGTGTTTCATCATCCATGAATCCTAGCACTCTTTTTGTTACTCAAATACATCAGCATTTGTCTTCATCCATATTTTGAGTAACTATTTCTGTATACTCATATTCTTGCCTTGAATATTCTTATATTTTAAGACTCTATTCCAAAAGGCAAGATTATCTCTTGATCAATAGCAAAGTCATTGTGCTCATATATTTCTGTTGTACTAAGCATGTATCAATAATACTCTACCTTCATGACTTTTGATTTTGAGAAAATTCTTCGACATGTAAATTGCAATGTTCAACATCTTCTCTAAAACTGAAGCATACCGATGTATTCACTAAACCTATTGACTTCCACCATGTTTAGAGTGGGCATCAATTCCTAAACATGTCTCAAATGAATTCTTCATAATACATCATCAATGTTTGAAATAACATTTGAGATTTGAAACTATTTGCATATTTCATTATCATTTTTGAAAAATCTGATCTCATTCATGAAGCGTAAATTGATAAATGCTTATCTTTATGGATAAGATTTTCAATGCTATTTGATCAAACTTATATGTATTTTATCAATGACATCTTTTCTGCATAAAGTGTATTTACAAATTGTCATTGAGAAATAATGTTATTGACATGATTTAATTATTACCCTTTGGATTCATTGGCCTGAACTTATTTGATTGGGTAAAATTATGTTCTTAATCTTTGATTGACTTATTATACTTTTTGCTCAAATATCATATGACTTAATTCTATAAGAGCATAAGAGTTGCTATGTCTAATCTTGTGTGGACTCATGATTCATTGAGTACCAAAGAACATATATTTTTGCAGGAGCTGACCAAAATGTTCTGTTGTCGGATACAAAGAACATATGCAAATATAATAGACCATTTCAGTGGCTATATCTGCAAATTATGTGACATCACTTGAATGACATCTCATCTCTAGTAAGAGGCTTAGACCAAGATGATAAGGAGCATACTTGTTTGACGAGAAGCTATGACCAGAAACTAATTTTGAGGTCCTATTCAAAGCTCATTTGAGATTTCTGCTTCTGAGATGCATTCAAAGCAATTGGTGGTTATAGAGACTCATTTTCTTAAAGCTTATTCACATCTGGTAGAGCCTCGATATTGATCACATAATAGCTAGCCAGTGATGCATCTATGGATTACGAATGATTATGACTCAAGTGATTACAATATTACTTGAGTGAGGTATTGTAATATGCATATATCATAATCATGCTAGGCTAACTTGATTTTATTCATTCCATTTTATTTCATGAATCTTAGCATGAGCATACTCATTTGTTTAAAATGATTTTTATGTTTTAAACCCTTTTATCATCATAAAAATCATAAGTGATTTCTTTATACCAATTTCAAGTCCATCCATGTGAACTTGAAAGTTCTTAATTTTGAGATACCATGTTATGTCCATTGGAGTTGGAGGAACTCTAGATCTCATAACATTTGGTGTCACATTATTATTTGGTATCATGAAAGGGAGCTTCATATTTTTAGTCATGTATTCATTAAGGGGAAGCTTCACATTCACATGTGTTTAATATCTTAAAAGCTCATCTCCTTTATTTGAAGAAAACCCTTTTTAAGCATTCTCATATCCATTCACTATGTTTTATTAGTTTTGATGATGAGTTAATATTTGTAAATATCTTATGTTTTTTTTTTTCCTTTCATTATCTTTATTTGAAAAATGTCACATAGAAAGGAATACTTTGATATTTGGCTTGCACTAACAAATCTCTTTTGGAAAGAATGTTTTCAATTTGTAGCTGGAGATTATGTTATGTGCTAGGACTTTACTTAATGCTCTACAAGGTGAAACAATTAACTTGAGGAAAGATGCTTTGATGTTCAATTACATTAAAGCTAAGCTGTGCTCTAAAAGGGAATAGGAGAACCTCTTGAAGCTAGCTGAGACATGTTTTGTAGAAGAGCTATATGAAGAAAAATAAAAAGATGGAAATCTTCTCATACAACAAGAAAGCAAGCAAATGGACTTCATCAATCATTCATCAATTTGCAGAACCTACATGAGCATTTCTAATATCTATCTTTTTATATTCAGTAAAAAATTTGTACATGTTTGGTATCTACATGCTTTAATCGTGAAAGATTTCTTGAAAATTTCCTCAATTTCTCTCAAATTTGTTTTCATAAAAACATTCCAAATTGCATCTTATAATGAATGAAAACACTTTCAAATCAAGGAGAGAAAATCAGTTTCTTAACTCATCCTATTTTGGATTTATATTTCACTCTCTACAAGTATTTCTTCTTTACTTCAACTTTTTGCTAATGACAAATAAGGAGGAGAGAATGGCAAGAAAAATATGTTGCATCTAATGTATTTTCATATTCATACATATTTTTCTTATAGTATTTGCCATCATCAAAAATGGGGAGAACGTTAGATACGATTAGTTTTGATGATGTCTTACATAGATGTCATTAGTAAGAGCAAAAAGCTTGTATAATATATTTATCTCCTACATTGACTAACTACTATATTTAATGTGGATTAGTTCAAGTTGAGTCATAGAGATTAATTAGGAAGAAGAGGAGATATTGAAGAAGGTGTAACTTGCTAAGAATGATGAGTCCAAGTTGAATGACAAAGAATGATCAAGAGAAGAGAAGAAAGAAAGAGTTTGATTATGAAGAATAATCAAGATGGGAGATTAAAGAAGGAAGAAATAATCAAGATGAGAGATTAAAGAAGGAAGAACTTGTTGAATGGAATGAGAATATAATTATTCAAGTTCTTATATTGATGCTAGAAGGCTCCAAGATCATATGGAAGTTCGAATGGCTCAATTCAGAATTAAAACAAGCAAAAATGAGGTTCTGGATGAGAAAACTCAAGTTAAGGATTCAAAACTCAAGTTTTGAGTGTCTTCAGCATCTCTGGCATCTCTGGACCAAGAAACCTTGAGTTTCCAAGTGAAAACTCGAGTTTTCAGCACTGATCAGCAACTCTGGTATACTCTGTTTCACGTTCAGCTTGGGCGAGGTCTGGTAATTCGATGATATCTCCCAAACCAGAGATCCGATTGAGGTGAAACTAGTGGTATATGAAAATAGACTTCCAATGCGTCATTTGGATATAAACTTCAAGCCCAAAGGAGCTCATATCAAGAAGCTATGAATTGTAGAAGTTGACTGTGAAATTCACGCCACACAGTAGACCAAGCTTCGATGTTTTGAGAGTAACTCACAAACTACAAATAGGATTGAGCTAAAATCAGTGGCATATGAAAGTAGACTCAAAAGGCTTTCCATCAAGATTTGAATAGACCAAAACGAAGTTAGACCAAGGATATATGGCCTTTGAAAGTTGACAGTCAGTTTAGGACGTTGCAAAAATGCTGGTCAAGAACAGCCTTCATTTATCGGATCATAACGGACATAATACAATGAGTTTGGAGCTGATTCTTCTTGCATTGGATTCTTACCTCGAGCTTGGACATGTAAACTTGAGTTTGAGATTGACCAAGAATTTTCCAAGTTTTTTGAACTGAGCAAAACCGTCGGTTTTCAGATAAAACTCAAGGTTTCATCACACAGAGACTTCTCAGTATTTTCTGGAAAATGCAAAACTCGAGGTTTCTGGTAAAACCTTGAGGTTTGGCCATACAGAGAGTCTCCTAAGTCTTGAATAGTTGAAAACCTCCGGTTTTTGTCTAACACCTCCAGTTTTTTAGTTTAACATGAAAATTCCAAGTTTTCACAAGATTTGTGAAAACTCGTGGTTTGATAAGAAACCTCGAGTTTTGACTTGGCGGGGAATTCAATTTTTAGCCAGCTTTTTTAAAACCTCCAATTTTTGTGAAAAACCTCCAGTTTTTGGTCATACGAGAGAGTCTTCTAAGTTTTGAACTATTGAAAACCTCCAGTTTTGTTCCAAAACCTTTGGTTTCATTTTAACATGAATTTTCCAAGTTTTCACAAGATTCATTTCAAAACCTCGAGGTTTATCCAGTCAGAGAGCATTCACTTTTCCTAGTTTTGAAACTGTCGATTCATTTCAAAACCTCCAGTTTTTGATTTGGTGCAAAATCTCAAAGTTTTCATATTTAAACGAAAACTCGAGGTTTGATCTCGAAACCTCAAGGTTTGGCCAACCCGAGAAACCGCACCTTTTAATGTTTTGAAAACCTCTAGTTTTGTTGTTTTGGACTTAAATCAATTTTACATGCTAAAGTCCAAACCTCGAGGTTTGAGAAAAAAACCTCAAGGTTTCATCGATTCCGAAATTAAAATTTGACGAATTTATAAAACCTTCTTGTTTGATCTTAATACTTCCTATCATTATTCTCTAATGTTCCTAGCTATGTTTAACCACTTTTTTAGTGAGTTTTAGATGTTTTAGAGAATGTTATTGAAGGTTTAAAGTAAGAGCAAAAAGTGACGTTAGCATATTAAATGCAAAACCCAGAAAGTTGCATTCTTTTGGGTAATCTTTCTACACACGTTTAACAAAGGATTAAAGATTGCTTTTCACATCTAGCAGCTGCTATTCCAACGGATTTATTTTCAAGAAGTCAACTTTTGAACTTCTGCACAACTGGATTAAGTGGAGATTAGAGAGAGAAGAAGACCAAAGCTTAACCAGAACCTTGTCTAATGAAGGCGACGGTTATATTGAAGATTGCAATGGTCATATATTGATCTCTACCTATAAAAGAAGAAGCATTCAATGTTGATGAGAAAGAGCTTGCACTATCAAGATGCCAACATTCTGAATTCAACATCTTTCTCATACACACTCTGTTTTTCAATGCTTACATATTTCATCGTAGAGAGTGAAATTATTTGTTATGCACTTCAATGTTTATCTTATTCACTTCTGAGAGAGAAGATTCATTATAAACATTATATTTGTTTATTTGAGAGTTACTCAAGATTGGATGATCTTGAGAGGGAAACAGATTGTATCCTTACAGTCTGTAAGGGGGAGTATTTTAGTGAGAGATTTGGCTTCACAAGTGCTTGGGTGAACTTGTGGTTTGTAAAGGCTTCTCTTGTGCCCGGATTAAACAAGAGGATAGTGGATTGAAAATCTCAAGTGGAACTTGAGGACTGGATGTAGGTCAAGGATTGAACCGAACCAGAATAAATCTTAGTTTGCATATTCTTTTCCCTAATCTTTTATGTTTCCAGCATATATGTTTGAATGACTATCTATTACTTTATAACTCTTTACTGTCATACAAACTGGTTTTACTGAGTTGCAAAAAGATTTTCAAAGTTCCTAAATTTTTATACTTCACCCAATTCACCCCCCTCTTGGGTTCAGCCAGTTCTTACACCTACTCCTGAATCCACTCCAATATTACCCACTCCTCCATTTTCTACTCCTTATATTTCCTCTGCACCTCCCACTGTCATTCTCCCTTCTTCTTAGACCTCCACTGTCAAAATCTCCTCTTCTTCTGGGGACACTACTGATCTCTTTGATGAGCACTCTTCTAGTACTTCCCTCTCATCACTTCCTTCACCCAGACCCTCCTCACTACTTCCTCTCTCTTCTCCTCCATCTCTCTCTCTCACCATATACTCACCTCTGCCTATTCTTCAGGCGGTGCATCCTTCCCTGGCCTCTAATCCTCCCATTTTACCTAACGACAAAAGGGGAGAGAAAGAGAAAGAGAAAAGTGAAGTTGCAAAAAGTGAAGATAATGTGAAGAAATGAAGTGTCTACAGCTTATGTGTTTAGCTTGTGTGTTTACCATTATGCACTTTCATTTCTATGTAGTTCATTTATGTGTTTTTGTATTTAACTTACATTTGCAATGAATGAATGCTAGTTGTTTCTGTGTTTTTATACTCAACACATATTTACAATAAGTAAATATTAGCCTTCTCATATCTGCTTCTGGTATATGTTTTACATTTCTATCATATCTTGCAAACTCATTTTCCCTTTAAAATTACAAGTGTTGTCATCAAGATTAATGATTTCTCATTCTTAGATCCAGTAGACCAAGCTTATGGGTTCGTCCGTAGTCAAGAGTGACTCGATGACTACACTTCCAAGTTCATCTACCGACAAGAGTGACTCAATCACTGTGCGAAGTGCTGACCATGACTTGTTAGCATTCCATAGTCCGTTGCAACCAAGATTAATGATTTCTCAACTAAGTCAGCCAACATCGATGATTTCTCAGACGATCCAGCCAAGGTCGACGCTTTGGGGGCCAAGTGTTGGAAATTATGCCCTAGGGCAAGTCATTGTTCTCAAATTGAGTTATCACTTCATTTGCATATTTACAGTGATAACTGATCCCTGGATATATCTTATAGATGATATCCTAAATGCCCCTGGTCGGTCATCTACGCGGGAGCGAAGATGAGATAAGACCAATATGACTTTGATGAGGTATGGAGATACGAATCAAAGTCATGGGCACTTGTAAGAGTACAAGGTCTTGGGACCCACCATGAGAAAGCTACATGGATCTAGTCATAAGCTTATCTCATGTATAACGCGTCACGACGCCCTATGACTGAGATCATCATGGATTCCTACATGATGAGTCACTGACCTTTGACCTAGTCAAAAGTCACCTTTGACCGGGTGATAATAAAGGCTGGGATCGGGATCAGTGGTTTTCATGCGGAGGGATGTGAATGGTCAAGATGGAATTTGTCCCTCACATTTGTAGAGAGATAATACTGGCCCCCTCGATGAGTGAGTCTAAGAAATGTATGGCCATACTGTGATGGAAAGGATTTTCCATTTCACTTGTTAGACTACTCGAGAATCGAGAAAGTAATGGTCAAGAAAAGGAAGTTGACATTATCCATGCCTCATCCTTGACCAAATTATCGCGTGACAAAAGAGACGTGACATGGTTGTACGATAGGTAGTATTGTGTCATCGATCCCTATGTGAATTGGGTAGTCACAATGTCTTGCTAGAGGCCGCTTGAGACTTGTGGGCTGATACGAGTATTGGCCCACGCCAATCTCATATGGGCACATAGGTCGCACACAAGAATAATCCAACACGAGCAAAGTGTCAGGATTCATTGAATCTCAGATTAATGCGAGATTAAATGAATACTAAATTTAATCTAGGATATATATATATATATATGTGTGTGTGTATATATGTTAAATTTGAAATCAATATATATATTAATATTATTAATGGAGATAATAATATTATTATATATAATATTTGTTTTGTATTTAATTTATTTGATAAATTAAATATCTAAAATAAATAGAGATATTGTATCTCATTTAATTTTCGAATAAAAGAATATCATATATCTGTTTAATTTAAATTGAGATATTGTATCTAGATTTAATTAAATAGATAGATATCATTTCTCGGATTTAATTTATAGAGATAAATTAAATCGAAGGCTTTTAAATTTGGATTAAATAAATATATTTGATTAGATCTATCGATAGATTTAATTAATGTATTTTTAATCCAAATTCAAAATTCGAATTTTAGATCTGGATTTTAATTTGATTAAATAAATATTATTAGATTAGATCTATCGATGGATTTAATTAATATATTTGATCCAGATCTAAAGTTTGAATTTCAAAATTAATATGATTAATTTTTCTTATAATACGCTAAATAGTTTTAGAAAACCTACGGGACTTTCGGTCGACCGTATTCTGAAAAAAACCGCGAGAAACCCTAGAGTGAAAATTGAGAGAGAGCAAAAGAGGCACTAGCACGCTGCCGTAGCCGTATTCGAGAATTGTTCGTGTGGATACCGATGGAGGAAGCCGATTCTACGAGTCATCTTCGCGATCAAGGAGGTAGCCCACTGTTCAAGGAAGAACGAGACTCGGACGAATTCTCCAAAGGTAATATCCGGATTCCCTAGCCTTGGTTTAAACGCACCGAGTGATCCTCAAGATGGGATTCGTAGAAATTTTAATCATTTGCGTTGTACGGATCCCAACGGTGGCATCGAGGCAACTCAACGTGCGTTTAAATTAGGCTTCTTCGTGTTTGATTATATATATGTCGGATATATATATGCAAGAAACCTAATCTTTGTATGCAAGAAATTGAATCTTGTATGCTTTAAAATGCGTTAGGGTTTAAATCGTTCATATTTGCGGCCACATCGAATTGTTCAGATCGAAACAAAAGTGAAGGATGATTGCAATTCGAGATTGCGAGTTATTGCAATTCGAAATCGCAAATCAAAATTGCAATTCGAAATTGCAACTCGAAATTGAAAATCATAATTGCAATTTGAGATTGCAATTCGTGATTGCAATTCGAGATTGCAATTATTGCAATTCGAATTGCAATTATTGCAATTCGAATTGCAATTTGAAAAATAATAATAATAATAAAAATAAAAAATCATGGATTATGTATATTATATAATCATGATATATTATATAATAATATAATATAATTTAAATTGGAGAATTTATTATATTATATTTATTATATAATATAATTTAAATTAGAGAATTTAAATCATGATATATTATATAATTATATAATATAATTTAAATTGGAGAATTTATTATATTATATTTATTATATAATATAATTTTAATTAGAGAATTTTAATCATGATAGATATTACATAAAGTAATATAAATTAAATAATTTAAAACATGATGATATATTATATAATTATATAATATAATTAAATTGGAGAAATTATTATATTATATTTATTATATAATATAATATAAAATTAAATAATTTTAATCATGTTTTATTTACCTTTCAAAGTGTTGTTTCGGTATGGTGAATAACATGGCTCTAGGGTTGTAAATTTAAATATGGCACGCATGTCATGCCTCTCTCTAAATAATCTTGATGTACATTCTTTTCTCATCTAACTCCCCTCGAATGTTAAAAGAGGTTTCTCTATATGTATTTTCTTTTATTATTTAGAGAAGTCCCCTTATTGGCTTGAGAGGACTCTAGGTTAAATGAGCCATGTTGTGTCATGAGTTTCTTAATTATGTTTGATGTGATCATAGCATAATTAATTTACACATTATATGATATACAATAAGGATTGCATTCATATAGGTAGAATTAATAAGATTAATTAATTAATATCAAAAATACCCTCTAAATACAATCTTAAGTCACAATGCCGTCAATAAATGAATACTTGTCAAAACCTAGATCACCCATTTGTATGTTCCACCAAAGTGGATGCATTTGAGTTATCTTGGTGAGGCAAGAGAGAGTAATGGTGATACTCTATATTCATTATTGTCTTAACTTAATTGAGATTATCAAAACAGTTTTGGATCTCAAGGCATTGGATGAGATTAAACATGCTAAGTCATATGATGATCGAATCCCATAAAGATCTAAGAGTTACATGTGATGTAATTAGCAAAGTGCATTGCCTACCTAAATAACTTAATTTTAAGCGTCCTGCCAAAGCGGACTTAAATTTAAGCCAAATATGGATCTTAGCCCACTAATTATAATGAGGGTTATTAATTTAGTGGGAGTTTACTGATTAAACTTTGCATATCTTTTAAATTGTATAATCATGTCTAATAGTAACACCCCAACACCATCAATGCGATCGGTCCTTGAGAAGGACGAACTCGATGAGACAAACTTTCTTGACATGTTTGGGGATTTAAGCGTTGATCCTAAACATGAAAGAAAGGAGCATCTCATCGATCAACCCATTCTTGACGAGCCTTCTTGGTGATGATCCAAGGGATCGATCGATGCTTACATGAAGCATCAAGATGACTCTATGGACACGGGATGCTTGATGCACCTTTGTGGTTCCAGACCTCGATGGAGATCTAGAACACATGGAGGTGTCTGAGATGATTGATCATCCTATGGAAATGTTCCAGCAACAGGCAAAGCAAGAGAGGTATGAGACCACAAAGGCCTTATTCTCTTGCAAGATGGCTGAAGGTGAATCCGTTAGTCCTCATTTGTTGAAAATGAAAGGCTACATTAATCACCTTGAGAGGCTTGGATTCCCCATCTCCCAGGAGTTAGCTACAGATGTGATCTTGATCTCACTCCCAGGAAGTTATGAACTATAATATGAACAACATGGAGAAATCAATTTCTGAACTACATGGGATGCTCAAAACAGTGAGCGAGCATTAAGAAAAGGTCCAAAGCACTATTTTGATGGTTCGAAAGGAAAGGGTATGAAAAAGAAAGGCAAGGGCAAAAGATGGGGCAAAATCTCATTGGTAAGACCAATGAGCCAGCCCAAGCCCGAATCTAAGCCTGAAGCCAAGAAGGCAAAAGTACACACATGTACCGCACACGGATCCTCGCGCTAGGAAAACAAGCATGCAACATTATCATATGAAACAATAATCCATAGCTAGCTGAATAAAATGCATAACTTAGGTATACAAACCCGGTCAAGAATCCACAAAACATGAATATACAAGGCATATATAAAAACACAAGGAATATAAGATTAAGTTACCAACCTTAACTTCACGTTATCAATACTAATTCCCAGTGCTTAGGACTCAAACTCCCTTTAATATCCTATAGTAAGGCCATTATAAATATTAATTTCCTTTTTGTTTTTGTCAGGTATTACATTAAATACCACTTTATAATATTAAAAAGGTTTTGTTTTTCCCTTAATTCTCTTTTTAATCCATAAAGTATAAATCTTTTCCATTTTTTACTTTATTGTACTTCATTTCTGGATTTTCCTCATTTCTATCCGAGAAAATTTTAGTAACTTTGAAACATCATATTTAAATGCACAAATATCCAATTGATGTGATCCCAAAAGCTGTAGGTCCTTTAGCATGTCTATTTTCATGAAAAAATACTCCTACAGTCAAAAACTTTTGAATTGTTCCCATAATAATAAACTTGTTAGTTCTCTGTGTGTTTTGATGATAACTGGCAGTTGTAAACAAGTATGGATGTTTTTGGTTAAGTTAAATGTATATTGAAACTTAATGATTTCAACTCAAAAACATTCTCGTCTCCAAACTCGAGCCTATATTTGCAAACTCAAGTTTGCTACCGACAAAGAGCAAAGACAAGCCGGTTTGCTTTTTAAACTTGAGGCTGGATCGAAACTTGAGCTTGAGAGTTTTACAAAGACTTCTCATATTTTTAGTAAACTTGAGGTTACACTTGGAAACTCGAGTTTGCAAGAGGCTGAGAGATTTTGATTGAATTTTTAATTCTAAACTCGAGGCTATTATTTTAAGCTCAAGTTTGCAACCTCCAGAGAAAATCTTCGAGTTTACAAAACTTGTAAACTCGAGTTTGTAGTGACAAATCGAGTTTGCCTCGCGGGCAGAAGAATTTTCAAATTGAGACATTTTCATAAACTCGAGACTACTTCTTTTTTAGTAGAGTTTTCCATTGTTTTGAAAATCTACAAGAGTTTACAAAACATGTAAACTCGAGTTTGCAGTTGTAAACTCGAGTTTCCACTTGGCCGAGAGCTTTCAAAGTTTTATAACTTAAGAAAACTCGAGGTTACTTCTATAAGCTCCAGTTTGCGTCTAGCGGAGAGTTTTCAAAGGTTTTCTTACTTTTAAGAAAACTCGAGTTTAGGTTTCTAAACTCAAGTTTGAGCCTTACAGAGAGCAATGCAATTTTAACTTAATAAAACTCCAGAGTTTGTACTTGAAACCTCCAGTTTACATTTTGAGAACTAAAACTGATTTTTGTGCTAAACTCGAGGTTAGTGACTAATAGACTCGAGTTTACATTTTACTCAAAATGTGTTTCAAAATGATTTCACGATGGTTTCCTCAACAAAGCTCTAAACTCGAGTTTAGACATGCAAACTCGAGTTTGGTACTCACGCAAATTTACAAACTCCGGCTTATCCATGCAAACCCCGGTTTGGTCCATATAGAGGTGAAACTTCAAATTTAAATGTTAAGCAAACTCGAGGTTAGCCTTACAAACTTGAGTTTGGAACATCAGATACAGATGAACGTATTTGAGTTTGAATTGTTCAGTTTGATTTAAACTTTAGCCTTATGCTGCGAATTGGTTGTATATGATTTATATGTTTCTTATCAATATTCCTAACCAGTCTTGACCAATTTGCTTGTGAGATTTCAGAAGATTTGGACTTGCTTTAAAGTCAAATAAATCAACTCAATAGCTACTTGCATTATTTTAATACATCTTCTAAAACAAAGCAAATGGAAGACACCTCGAAAGATGGACAACCATTTCTCAATGCAGACAACAAGGTCTCCACCAACTAAAGCTGACCATCATCATTCTTCAAACATGACCATATGGGAGACATTCTAAAAGAGCCAAAAATTCAAATATTCAAATCTGCAAATGTTCCCAACAGCCATATTCAAACAACAGTGGTCACAACAGCTAGATCCATGAACAAACACTCACAACAGCTATATTTTCGAATAGGCTTGAGTCACAACGGATCTACAACGTTCATCTACTTCAAATTAGTATAAATAACTGAAGATTGAAGTCTACAAGTAGAGAAGACATACACAGAAAACACATGCGAAGAAGCTTATTATTTTACTGCTTTATTATCTTTATTTGTATCTTCGATACATTGAACTTCAGTGTTTATCAATATCTACTCTTTGAGAGAGTTTCTTTCTGTAAATCATTCTTTGTAAGAATCTCAAAGTTGTGGGACTTTGAGATTGGGTTATCAGATTATAACTTGTAAGGGGGAGTGTATCCTAGAGAGAGGATAACTTTCGAGTACAAAGTGTGTATCTGATTTGAGTGCTAGTGGAAAATCCCAGAGAGTCCGGGGACTAGACGTAGGTCAAGAGTTAGGACCGAACCAGTATAAATCTTCTGTGTCAAGCTCTTCTTCTCTATCTTCACTTTACCTTGGTTAGCATCTGTCGTGTGGGTGTTTGAAAAAGAATTTTTAAAATCCCCAATTCACCCGCCCTCTTGGTGATTTCCTTCACTTTCAAAACTTTCCTTATTGTTCAAATTATACTTCCGGAAACACGAGTCAGTTTGAAAAATCCATATCCTTTTGTACAAACTCCAAAAATTTCCTATGACCTATCAAAAGAAAGCTCTTTTTGTCTACTTCATTTTTGAACAGTTTCATGATTTTTTGACATCAATTGATTAGTCAAAAATCATGCATAATCACTAATTTTGAGATTGAACTTCTAGAAACATAAGTCTTTTTCAAAAATCTGTAACTCCTTGTACAAAGCTCGAAATTACATATTACCTACTAAAATCAATATCTTTCTATCTACTTCATTTCTGGAAAGTTTCATGATTTTTAGACATTATTTGGTTAGTCAAAAATCACACACAATCACTACTAATCAAATTGTACTTTCACAAACATAAGTCTTTTTTTCAAAAATCTGTAACTCCCTGTACGAGCTTCAAAAATTACATATCACCTATCAACATAAATCTATTTCTATCAAATTTATTTCTAAGAATTTTCATGATTTTTAAACATCATTTGATGGGTCAAAAATCACATACAAGCCAACTACCTCCATAAAAACCAAAAAAGGTAGATTTTCCAACTCGTACAACTTTCATCTTTTGCTTCCAAAAATCACTTTCCACCTTATTCCCACATCATTTTTCATTTTAAATCCATTGGTGAGCTCAAAATCATGAAAATCATTTTGCTCCTTGAGTTTTGGTTCAGGCTGAAAATGACCTCAAAACAAGAAAAATCTCTTTTCATAAAGTCATGATTTCTAGCTTAGGTTTGTCTCGGGACTTGGATTTTGGTCTTTGATCATGTTGGATCTTATTTAGTGCAGCATGACCCCCCTTAGGGCTCCTGAAATAGACGAACGACTAGACCCAGTTTGGGAAGAGCCCCAAGAATGTCAAGAGTCAGGAAGACTCTTTGGGACTAAGCAACTCGGCCATACAGGTCAGTGGACCTAGTATGTACAAGTTATGGGATGAAGGTGCCAGTGTAAAATGGGCATAGGAGATGTATACGGTGTAAGTCTGGTCGGAAAAGATGCTGCCCAACTATGTCCTTAGGTATAGGACACTTAGTTGAGCGAAAAATATGCCGATGCAGGTAAGTATACGACATTTTCAGGGCTGTCATGGATGCCCTACGTTTTTGTGTAAATGGAGCAATATACCCAAGAGGGGGTGAATTGGGTATTTTAGAAACTTTTCAAAACAAGCTCTGTTTTGAGCAAGTAAAGCAGATTATGACGAAGAGGAAGAGAAGAAAAGCTTGCACAAGAGAAATTATCCTGGTTCGGTCTTTATCCTTGACCTACATCCGGTCCCAAGTCACACTTGGGATTTTTCAATCCACTATACTCACTAACAGATTACAAACTCGTACTCAAGAGTAGTTCTCTCTCTAGAACTCACTCCCCCTTACAAGTTGCAATCAATACACCCAACCACCAAGTCCCCTGACTTGTGGTTATCTTAATCAATGAATGATTTACAAATAGAACTCTCTCTCAGAGTAGATAAGATGAACACTGAAGATCAAGTATCAGTTTGATACAATATAGATGAAAGCTGAACACAATAAGTGACAATCAATGAATTTTCGCTCTCAGTAGTTGTGTCAACTTGAGAAGGAGTTAATGCACTCTATTTATAGGTAGAGAACATTAAATGACCGTTGTATGATGAATCCAACCGTTGTAGCCGATTAGCATTAAGTCCGGTCACCTTCTCTCTCTAAACTCCGGCTAATCCAGATGCTAATATGGTCCGATGTGGAACTCGAGGATTTGCCGTTGGAGAAGAGTTTGCTTGATGAAGGAAATGTTTTTGAACGTTGAGAATTCGTGCTCGATGGATTAACCAAAAGGAGGTTGATTTACTAAAGTGCAATAAATGCTCGACCACTTTTTTGCTTTTACCCTTGATCTTCATTAATTTTCATCTTGTGCTAACGAAATCCACTAAATAAACTTGTTAAACATATCGGGAACATAAGTGAATGATTCATGAAAGCAATTGGAACAAACAAAAGTGATATGCGAATTCGTGAAATTCGAAAATTGGCTTTCACCGTTGTATCTTTGCAGTTTGTTCTTGCTTACTGAGTTTTTACTGTACACAAGTGACCATCTTGCGGTATCCACCGGAAACTCGAGTATGCACCTTTCGGGGACAAACATCGTGACTTATGTTTTTCAAAGATAAAACCTATACTCGAGTTTGGTTCCTTTCTTTATGATAAAGCCTTAACTTAAAGAGTCGCTTTTGCTCTCGGTAAGTCCAATACTCGAGTTTGCAAATGCAAACTGCGATATTGACTAAGTTTCAATAACTTGGTTCCTTTCTAGATGTCCAATACTCGAGTTTGGTTTTGGAAACCGCGAAGTATTGACTTCGTTTGAAAAACTTGGTTTGCTTCTGGAAGTCCAATACTCGAGTTTGGTTTTGGAAACCGCAGTATTGACTTCGTTTGAAAAACTTGGTTTGCTTCTGGAAGTCCAATACTCGAGTTTGGTTTTGGAAACCGCAGTATTGACTTCGTTTGAAAAACTTGGTTTGCTTCTGGAAGTCCAATACTCGAGCTTGGTTTTGGAAACTGCGGTATTGACTAATCAATACTCGAGTTTGGCTATGCAAACTGCAGTATTGATTTAGCTTCAAAAATCTTTTGCTTTCTGGATGGCCTTTACTCGAGTTTCCCAAGCAAACTGCAGTATTGGCTATCCAATACTCAAGTTTGCAAATGCAAACTGCGGTTTGCAACTATCAGAATGTTTTTAAACAACTTTGCAAACTTCAAACCATGTTTTACATTTGTTGTTAATCATCAAAACATATTGAGAACTAACATTTTGAAGGCAACAAGAGGGGAAGAGAGAGAAAAAGTGTGTAACTGGACCCATTATAGAAGGAAAAGTCAATGGTAGTAGTGCTACATCAGACACGTGGCATTTCGGGGCTAGAAGTTGGATTATCGGGTAGCACGCATTACGAGGTGGATCTGGGGTACTGGAATAATGGTTTCTTGATCCCCAAGGTAGTATGCCCCGTCCACTTGTGGTCTGGGAAAAGAGACTGATGGTCCGGGCCCACACAGGTCCGATAGAAGGGCACACATTACGAGGTAAGGTGGGACTGGCAACCAGGAGCTGAGTGGGGCCGGATAGGATTTTCCGGAGTCGGGCCCAGGCCCAGGACACTGATAAGGGGCGAATTCCAGTGGGCCCAGAGGAGTGAGAAAATATCTTGGTATGTAATTATGAAGAGAGAGATTGTCACAGCAAAGTCATAATGAAGAGAAAGAATGACTAAAATAACCCGGTTAAATCTGGACGACACAATTTAAACCTGATATGACATTAAAGTGACATGTAATTATGACTTGGAAAGTGCAATTATGGCATATCTAGGGGCTGATTTCATGGACCCCACTACCTTGGAAGAAAAATGACACAAAATGACCATTTTGCCCCTACACCTTAAACCTACAACTAAGGCCACCTAGGGGCAAAACTGGAACCCTATTTTTGGCATTGGAATGCGCCATTTTCTGCCCTTGGAAGGCTCTAGAAGGCCTGATTTTGTGGGCCCCTTGCTTTGGAAGATGAACGGGGCAAAATGATCATTTTGCCCCTAACCTTAAAACCTACAACTAAAAATATCTAGGGGCAAAGTTTGGAACTTGAGGCCTATAAATAGGGCACTCCTCCCTCCATTTGGATCAGCCTATTTCATGCTCAAGGTGGGGGAGAGGAAGGTCCAGCTGAAGGTCTTTCTCCAAGGAAGAGGAAGGCACCCGCAACCGACATCCGAAGGTAAGTCCCTAAACCAGCAACTAAGCTATCTTCTTCTCTGCCCTATAGTGATTTTCGTGGATTTGCTGTAGTATTTTGGTATCTTTGAGGTTTCCATCGAGTCCAGAAGGTATTTTTGTGTGGGGACATGTTAGATCACCTTTTTCCAAACCCTAAAAGCCTAAGTCTTTGTTATACGAAAATCTGTCGGTTCTTACGGTTTCTGGGCAGCGTGTGTTAATCGGTAGTTTTGAAATAGTAAAACAACTAGCCACACATGGCTCTAATAAAATCTATAACAAAGAGATAAAAGTCCAGGTTCAAAGAAAAAAGAGAAAGCGGAAAGAAAGTTTCTCCGTCGCCTCCACAGTCCTCTCGTCCTTCCATGGAGATGATAACGAGAACCAAAACGCTAAGCCGCTACTCCTCTGCTTCTTTGTTCCTTCTTGTTCTACACCTCTCCCGATCTCTGTTTTTGTGTCTCTCCAATCTTCTCCTCTTTTCTTGTCTCTGCCTCCCTATTTATAATCTAGGTCTTGGGTCATTGATTCTCCTTTTCTTATTAAAAAGATATCTTATATCTTGTTATCAACTCCACTAGATCACGCAATTGATTTTATTTCTATTTTTCTTGCGTGGAACCACCGAGTTTGGCTGATTGCATATCCTCTTAATTGCCTTTTCTACTTCTTTCCAAATCAGCTAATATTTCGCAAAATATAATAGGAAATAAGTAGACTTTATATCAAAATCTCTTTTTATCCTATAATGATAGTAAAGTATATAAAAGATAATTAAATAGCTATGTAATATCAATAAATCCAACTAATTCTCATAAAAATATAGACCTATTTAATCATAAAATATATACTTATCATGGTCCCCGAGGCTAACGTCAAAAAGGCCCTCATCAAATGGTTATGGGAGCTACTATTAATTGGGAATATTGGACTCAAGTGGTATCTTGGGGTTATTCATCAAGAATTAGTGAGAATTTACTCCTACATTTAATTGAACTATGATAGTCACTATTCCATTTCCAAAAGCATCCATTATACATTTCATACTCATTTCCAAACTCCATTCCATTTTACAAAGAAAATACCAAAAACAATAGTTAGCATTTAATTAAATTGCATTCATATTTTATTTTACTAATCTGAAAAGCCAAAAGCAATTTTTCCCCTTGTTTTCATTGCATCTTCATGGCATTTAGAATATCTAGGAATCAATAAAAGGGTCCTCGAGAAGAGAGCGCGATCTTAAGTTTGCATATACACAATCCTTGGTTAAGTTTTGATTGTGGACCCCAATCCTAACCACAACAAGGCCCTCATCAGTCTCTTAATTCGTTGTATAGTAGTGTTCGGAAGAATTAAGTTTTCATTAGTATAAAAGAACTATGAGTAAATAGTCGTAATAAACTCATCATGAACAACAATTTTAAGAAAGACAGCCATAAGAAGACTCTGCAACATAGTATTTTAGTCAGAGAATTTATTTTATTTATGCATATTTAATATGGATAAACATTATATCAAACTAGTTGATTTCTTTCCAATCAAACTATGTTATAAACCTAGGTACAATAGCTTGCATGTTTATTTAATCCTCCCATTTAATTGAAGTAAATAAAATCGAAGACATCATATAGAACTGCATATTCCTTCCAGCATTAGAATCCCCTATCAACTTGAACCTGCATGACAGTTAAAATGAAAATATATTAAATAAAATTATCACAAAAAAGTGTTGAAGCTCCACACTAATTAATACATTTTAAATTTTTGTACCCATTTCTTATCAACCTCGTGATGAGAATGCACAAGCCAATATCGTTAAAATTTGTCTCTTTTGCTGTCTTTGTTGCATGAGGTAGAATTGCCTTTAATTTATTGAAAAATAAAGGCTTCTGAGTCTATTAAAGAGAGTTTTCCTATTCTCACGTTAAACCAAATGGACCAAACTCTTTGTTGGGTTTGAGCAGAATGGAGGGAGGGGAAAGAAGGTAAAATTGTCATGTGTTTGGATCTTGAAGAAGATGGAAAAATGGGCTTGTAAAATTGAAAAAATAAATAAATAAATAACCAGTAAAAAGTCCGAATTTTTGTTCAAAAAACAATTTTTTTTTTAAAAAAGACTTGACATATTATTATGGACAGAAAGAATCATTATTATGCAAATATTTCATGCACAGAAAATAGTAATACTTGAATTCAAATCTTTCTATAGCCATAAGAGAGTTTTCAAAACGGGCCCCTTTCGCTAATTATTTCTACAAATTTTAACAGAAAAAAACTAAAAATAAGATGATAAAAGTAACAGATTACCTGGCGAATGAATGAGATGAAATATGTTTCACTTTTGGGTTTAATCACACCCAACATAACTAGCGCCTTTATGAGTTGATGTTTGGCCCTTGTTTGGACGATGAGGAGAGTCTTATCGGCGGGGAGGAGGACGCTGTGCATTACTAGCACCACGTTGAACAGTTGGTGGTTGGCTATTGTTTGGACCTGTAGAACAGTCTTGAGGAGGAGGCACCGCATAACCAGCACCATCATTAAGAGTTGGTGCTTTGCCCATGTTTGTTTCTTTCTTCCTAATCTTATATTGTTCTTTGCTTGCTACAAGATGTGCACTTTGTGGTGTTCTATTTATAAAGATATTAGACGTGTGTGTAGGTATGCAGATGAACATTTTGTGTGAAAATGTGTCCTCATTTCTTCAAAGTTCGATCAAAATTTTCTCATGTTTCCATTTCTTCAATGCTTTTCAAAATTGGAGCATTTTGTGAAAGTATTGCGTTAATGAAGTTTGCTTGTTCAATAGGTCAAACGATTATGAAAAGTGTCCGCAAATGAAAGCTTTTGCTGCGAAGATGTTGAACAATTTAATAATAAGTGTATGCAACTGAACATTTTCTCTAAAATACCTCCAAATTTTATCTAAGTTTCATCAAACTTGTATGAAGGTTTCAGGTTGACATATTGCAACAAGAGTTTTACTTTATTTTATTTCTGCCAACCGCAACAACTGAAAGTTTTAAAAGGTTATGAAAGTTTTATCAAAATGGTCAAAGGTTCCTATGAAACTATATATACATGTATTGCCTAATAACTTATATAATGAAACCTTAATATTTATCATAATATTTTAATTCTGTAACCCATGTCGTAAAAAGGTTTTGAAGCTTGATGCAATTCAACGAAAATGATTTTTTTTTCTATAGTAAAATATCAAGTATGTAATTTTGACATTGTATAGACATTTTATTTCATAACTGACGTATAGATTATTACTGAAAAAAGAAATTTGTGATGAAAATTCTTATCACAATAGTTCAAATCATAAAAGATCAGTCCAGGCCACGAACTTTTTGTTTCTTATTTCCCTTAGTAGTGTGGCCTTTCTTATCAGTTTATTTTCTTCTCGAAGACGTTCTTATCAGTTTAAATAATCTCAAGGTCTATTGAAATGGAAAGGGACGTGCAACGAAATTTTTGTGAAGCAAACAGCGCATTTCCGATACCGTGCTTCATTTTCATTTCCTTTAGTCACTTTTAGTTTTCTGTGAATCTAACATGTTGCTAGTTTCTATAAAATAAATCTAGAATTATTTATATAAATTGAGTGTCTCATACGTAACAAGATTTATGAAATGAGTTGTGTATTTCCAAATGAATTAATGCTTGATCAAGGTAAGAAAGAGATTAAATTTCATGCGACATATAAGATTATGCATTTTGGCTTGAACCAACAGTTGCTACACCACCTGTTAACCCTCCGAGTTCCGACGTCTTCCTTAAATTTCAGCAATTGAACTAGTTCATTAAATTCATACTCTCTAATATTTAATGTAAGACATGTTTATCTAATTTGAATAAATAAATAAAAAATGTGTTAAGTTAGTTTATACTACAAGTTTTATCTAAAACACCTTAATGATGTTGCTTAATTTTTTTCACCTCTCTCTTACTTAATTATTGTTGGCGGAGTATTGAGAAGGATGAATTAGAAAATGATTGACAAGTATGAAAAAGAAGTCATAGTTATATTTAGAATCAAAATTGACTCTCCAATTAAATTCCACACTAAGCATCCGATGGAATAATGTTGAAAAATGTGCACCGCCAAGGTCTTTTATGTGTTTCATGGCGATGCGGTCTTACACTTTAGATGCGGGAAATGAAGTTCGAAGAGGTAGTGGTTAGCTATGGTGTAGGAGCTACCATTAATTAGGAATGTCGGACTCAAGTGGTATCTTGGGGTTTTTCATCAAGACCTAGTCGCATTTACTCCCACATTTACTTAAACTATGATAGTCACCATTCCATTTCCAAGAGAATCCACTATACATTTCATACTCCATTCCATTTCATAGAGAAAATACCAAATACAACAGTTAGCATTTAATCAAATTGCATTCATATTTTAGTTTATTGATTTGAAAAGGCAAAACAAATTTTTTCGCGTGCTTTCATTGCATCTTCATGGCATTTAGACTATCTAGGAATCAATAAAAGGCTCCTCGAGAAGAGAGAACGATCCTAGGTTTGCATATACGCAATCCTTGGGTAATTTTTGATTGTGGACGCCAAGGCTAACGAGAAAAAGGCCCTCATCAAATGGTTGTGGGAGTTACTATTTATTGGCAATATCGCACTCAAGTGGTATCGCGGGGTTTTTATTCACGACTGAGTGAGAATTTACTCCTACGTTTAATTGAACTATGATAGTCACTATTCCATTTCCAAGGGTATCCATTATACACTTCATACTCCATTCCATTTTATAAAGAAAATACCAAAAACAGTGGTTAGCATTTAATTAAATTGCATTAATATTTTATTTTCTATATTTGAATAGCCAAAACAAACTTTTTCCATTGCATCGTCGTGGCATTTATACTATCTACAAAACAATAAAAGACTCCTCGAGAAGAAGAGAATGATCCTAGGTTTGCAGATACGCAATCCTTTGTTTTATTTTTTATTGTGGTGCCCGAGGCTAACGTCAAAAAGGCCCTCATCAAATGGTTATGGGAGCTACTATTAATTGAGAATATTGGACTCAAGTGGTATCTTGAGGTTTTTGATCAAGACTTAGTGAGAATTTACTCCTACATTTAATTGAACTATGATAGTCACTATTCCATTTCTAAAAGCATCCATTATACATTTCATACTCATTTTCAAACTCCATTCTATTTTATAAAGAAAATAGCAAAAACAATAGTTAGCATTTAATTAAATTGCATTCATATTTTGTTTTATTAATTTGAAAAGCCAAAACCATTTTTTCCCCTTGTTTTCATTGCATCTTCATGGCATTTAGAATATCTAGGAAACAATAAAATGGTCCTCGAGAAGAGAGCGATCCTAGGTTTGCATATACACAATCCTTGGTTAAGTTTTGATCGTGGACCCCAATGCTAACGACAACAAAGCCCTCATCAGTCTCTTAATTCGTTGTATGGTAGTGTCCGGAATAATTAATTTTCATTAGTATAAAAGTACTATGAGTAAATAGTCGTAATAAACTCATCATGAACAACAATTTCAAGAAAGACAGCCATAAGAAGACTCAGCAACATAGTATTTTAGTCAGATAATTTATTTTATTTATGCATATTTAATATGGATAAACATTATATCAAACTAGTTGATTTATTTCCAATCAAACTACTTTATAAACCTAGGTACAATAGCTTGCATGTTTATTTAATCCTCCCATTTAATTGAAGTAAATAAAATCGAATACATCATATAGAACTGCATATTCCTTCCAGCATTAGAATCCCCTATCAACTTGAACCTGTATGACAGTTAAAATGAAAATATATTAAATATAGTTATCACAAAAAAGTGTTGAAGCTCCACACTAATTAATACATTTTAAATTTTTGTACCCATTTCTTATCAACCTCGTGATGAGGATGCACAAGCCAATATCGTTAAAATTTGTCTCTTTTGTTGTGTTTGTTGCACGAGGAAGAATTGCCTTTAATTTATTGAAAAATAAAGGCTTCTGAGTCTATTAAAGAGAGTTTTCCTATTCTCACGTTAAACCAAATGGGTCAAACTCTTTGTTGGGTTTGAGCAGAATGGAGGGAGGGGATAGAAGGTAAAATTGTCATGTGTTTGGATCTTGAAAAAGATGGAAAAATGGGCTTCTAAAGTTGGGAAAAAAATAATAATTAACCAGTAAAAGGTCCCAATTTTTTTTCTGATGTTTTTTTTTTTTAAAAAAAGACGACTTGATATATTTTTATGGATAGAAAGAATCAGTATTATGCAAATATTTCATGCTCAGAAAATAGTAGTACTTGAATTCAAATCTTTCAATAGCCATAAGAGAGTTTTCAAAACGGACCCCTTTTTGCTAATTTTTTCTACAAATTTTAACAGAAAAAAGCTAATAATAAGACGATAAGAATAAGAGTAACAGATTACCTGGCGGACGAATGAGATGAAATATGTTTCACTTTTGGGTTTAATCACACCCAACATAACTAGCGCCTTTATGAGTTGATGTTTGGCGCTTGTTTGGACGTTGAGGAGAGCCTTCTCGGCGGGGAGGAGGACGCTGCGCATCACTAGCACCACGTTGAACAGTTGGTGGTTGGCTATTGTTTGGACCTGTAGAAGAGTCTTGAGGAGGAGGCACCGCATAACTAGCACCATCTTTAAGATTTGCTGCCATGTTTGTCTGTTTCTTCCTAATCTTATATTGTTCTTTGCTTGCTGCAAGATGTGCACTTTGTGATGTTCTATTTATAAAGATCTTAGACGTGTGTGTGTGTATGCAGATGAACATTTTGTGTGAAAATGTGTCCTAATTACGTCAAAGTTCGATCAAAATTTTCTCATGTTTCCATTTCTTCAATGCTTTTCAAAATTGGAGCTTTTTGTGAAAGTATTGCGTTAATGAAGTTTGCTTGTTCAATAGGTCAAACGATTATGAAAAGTGTCCGCAAATGAAAGCTTTCGCTGCGAAGATGTTGAACAAATTAATAATAAGTGTATGCAACTGAACATTTTCTCTAATAATACCTCAAAAATTTTTATCTAAGTTTCATCAAACTTGTTTGAAGGTTTCCAGGTTGACATATTGCAATAAAAGTTTTACTTTATTTTATTTCTGCCAACCGCAACAAATGAAAGTTTTAAAAGGTTATGAAAGTTTTATCAAAATGGCAAAGGTTCCTATGAAACTATATATACATGTATTTCCTTATAACTTATATAATGTAACCTTAATATTTATCATAATATTTTAATTCTGTAACCCATGTGGTAAAAAGGTTTTAGAAGCATGATGCAATTCAACAAAAATGGTTTTTTTTCTATAGTAAAATATCAAAAATGTAATTTTGACATTGTATAGGCATTTTATTTCATAGTTGACATTTAGATTATTACTGAAAAAGGGAAATTTGTGAAGAAAATTTTTATCACAACAGTTGAAATCACAAAAGATCAGTCCACGAACTTTTTGTTTTTTATTTCCCTTAGTAGTGTGGCCTTTCTTATCAGTTTATTGCTACAAGAGTTCGATATGAGGATTAAGGATAGAACCATAAACCTTGTAGCAGATCCTTGGGTAGACTACCGGATGGTACATGGGGAGTACTTGACTCGACCTTATTTGTGATGATTTTCCAGATGTGTCCCTTATGTCTATCTCTCTCTATGTTCCTCGGTTTGCTAATCTAATGAATTATATTGTGACCGGTCTCATTCCCGAGCATATGTCTTCTTTTCGGGATCAAAAACTTAAACAAGAAGTTGAGCACTACATTTGGGATGAGCCCTATTTTTGGAGACTATGCAATGACCAAGTTATCAGGAGATGTATTCAAGATACCAAGTCCAAGGACATACTTTCTGCTTTTCATTCAATGGTTTGTGGTGGACACTTTAGTGCTTAAAAGACCTCTAGGAAAGTGTTAGATGCTGGGTTTTATTGGCCTACCCTATTTAAGGATGTCTATTTATATTGTAAGGCATGTGATAAATGCCAAAGGTTTGGGGGGCTCGGTAAACAGCATGAGATGCCGCAACAACCCATGCTCTTTTGTGAGGTATTTGATGTTTGGAGTATCAATTTCATGGGTCCTTTTCCACCATCATATGGCTTTACCTACATCCTCTTAGCCGTAGATTACCTCTCTAGGTGGGTAGAAGCCATTCCTACTAGGAAAGATGATGCTTAAACAGTTTCCAAGTTTCTTAAGTCTAACATCTTCTGTAGATTTGGAGTACCGAGGGTTATAGTGAGTAATAAAGGTTCCCATTTTTGCAATAAGGTTATTGATAACTTACTTGTTAATCTTGGGGTAACTCACAAAATGTCCACTCCTTATCATCCACAAACGAATGGGCAAGCGGAAGTATCCAGCCGAGAGATCAAACACATATTGGAAAAGATTGTCAGGCCTTCAAGAAAGAATTGGAGCTCAAGGTTGGAGGAAGCACTATGGGCCTATAGAACCGCCTTCAAGACACCAATAGGAATGTCTCCTTACCGGCTTATCTTTCGTAAAGCACGTCATATTTTGGTACAATTGGATCACAAAACCTATTGGGTTGTGAAAATGTGCAATATGGATGTGGAAGAAGCTGGCTTGGAAAGGAAGTTACAAATGCAAGAACTTGAAGAGATTCGATTAGAAGCTTATGAGAGCTCCTACATTTACAAAGAAAAGACCAAGTTACTTCATGATAAGAAGATTATGTGAAAGGATTTCAAAGTTGGTGATCAAGTTTTACTATGTAGGGCCCGATTCAAGTTGTTGGATGGGAAGCTTAAAGATAAATGGTATGGCCCTTTTACTATCACCAAAGTGCATTCATTTGGCATGGTAGAGCTGCTTGACGAGACTACTTTGGAAAGGAATTTCAAGTCAATGGACATCTCCTCAAGCTCTACTATGATTCATCATCAAAGCCTACTTAGGGCCAGGTTGTCTCTTTCCATCACTTACATTTTCTGATTTGAATTGTTTAACTTATTTGTGATTCTGAATGCTTGAAATAAGTGTGGGGGAGGGACTATCTGGGTAGAAAAGTAGTAGTATAGTTTAGTAATTAGAATAAGAACTCCCAATGTATACTTTGCATCTTAGCCATTATCTTGCTTAATTACCATTCCTCTTCACTCTAATTTTCTCTGTTATTATGGCTTGTTTCTTCTCTCTTCTCTCTTTATGATTCCACTTCATTAAGGAACAAGTTAGAATAATAGAATTGCTTTACAAACATTGAGGACAATGTGTTGATTAAGTATGGGGGAGCACTACTACAAAATATGGTTTTTACTTCTCAAAAGGACGTCTAATTTTTTAAAAAGGAAGTAAAATGTGGAGGCGGTGGCAATTTTGTAAATACTTGTAAGAAGTTTGATATATTAGACGTCCTATTAATTTTGTAGGACGCAAAAACTATACCTATGACGTCTAAGTAAAAAAGTTAGACTCCATAGGTATAGTTTTTAGTGTCTAAATTTTCTATTTAGACCTCGTAGTTATTGTTTTTCGCGTCTAAGTAATAAAGTTAGACGACGTAATTAAAATCTTTCACCCCAAAACCCTTTTCCCCCAATTTCTCCTGCATGCTCCGTCGATTCTCATTCTCATTCTTTCTTCTCAAATCGAAGCTCGACACACTCTTCTTCACGTCCTCACTCGGAGCTCCCGGTCTGTGCCTCATTTTAAAATCCTATGAATCTCCTCTCTCCTACGGTCCACTTTGGCGCTTTCATCGGTCACTCGGTCGTTGCGGTTCTCCTTCTTCATCATCTGATTCTTCTTCATTCTATTGCTCTAGTCAAGGCCCTTAACTTGCTGCCATACTATCATCATCTCCTCCTTCTTTTTTCTCGGGTCAAAATCCTCCAATCAAAGTAGCTTCGTGGATTTCTCATCTTTTCATGCTTTGATGAGAAGTCCTGTGTTTTAAGGGATCATCGAAATGGGGAGACGAATCGAGTAAATTTGGCGACAAAGGTTTGTATAATAAACCCATATTAGACTGTTTTAGGTTTCTTTTTTATCCTTTCTTTCTCATCGAATTCAGATAGCTTAGACGGTTCAACAAGATCGCAATAAACACCGATTATAATTTCTTCAGGTGAAAAGCCCATTGGTTAAATTATTGCGTATATTTTTAATATATTCGACTAATATATGTAATGTTTTTGGGTACGGATGACATTCCATGCGGGCAGCCTAAATCAAAGACAAACCATTTCATTAGTTAGATCTCGCTTAGCTAATTTTGCTACACCGTATAGAAAGAAGTATGTACATGATGATTCTTGCTCCAGTGAGAGTTATGATGAGAAGTACTTCCATGATTCACCAACAGAACTGTTAGAACCATCCATTTTTGGGGTCTAAAGCAATTCATTTTGCCTGGATGATCCTTCTCCTTACCAACGTAGAGCTAGTTCAGTAGCTTCTATGATTGCTAATAACCCATTTGATTCATATTTCATGTCCACAAGATGTCATGATGCCTATTATCAATCCAATTTTAGATATGATTTTTTCAGATGATTAAAGCCTGGATGCACTTGACTTTAATGTTCAAATGAGATTAAATCTGCAAGAACTAGAGGGCCCTGCAGTAACATAGGTATAGTTAAATTTGTTATTTGTTAATGTCATTTGATTGATTTATCATCGGGAAGAGGTAGCAAGGAGTTGGGAAATTATTTTTGTCACGGGTTTCGGAACCTTGGATCCTATTGCGGCATTTTTAGACGGACTCTCTAATTTGATTATAGTGACAGAATAGAACTCCTTTCTAATATCCCGAAGTCCGCTTACTCTAATTTCATAATGTCTCGAGGATGAGGTACAAAATTCGTAAGCTACTTTATGCTAGCTCTTTGTTATTTTTCTATAATCATATATTCTATTTCATTGATGTAGATGAAAGTTGCCTCGGGAATGTCTAAAGATATTTGAACACATCCGTTGCTTTTACACGCTCTTTTTTTCCAATCGAAACGTGGCGTGATATTATGTAGCTCTGGTTTTTATTTGTGATTTTGCTATTGCTTGGTGGTTGGTTTTTGTGCATTTGCCATGTGTAAAGTGGGAAGATGATCAACAGGGGAAAAAATTAAAATAAAGGCTTGCTTTTACAAAGCACTTTGGAGTTTAAATTGGATTTTTAAGATGAAACATTTTCTTATTAGGATAATGAGTAGTAATTGAAAAAATGATTTGAAAGGAAGAATCAAGATTTATTTATTTTTGCTGACCTTTGGTTTGTTCCATTTTGTTTAACCTGGAATATTTGCAAGCAGAGAAAAGGGATATTGTAGGTATTCTGGAACAGGTAAAATCCTTAATTGTTAATTGTCTAGTTTACTCTATTTTTATTCAATTGTAGAAATTGAAACTCGTCTTTTCAGTTATTTGCGAGCGAGACAAGGGTATTCTTTGGAGGTTCAATTGCGAACTACTTGCCTCAATTTGTGATAGTATTCTCAAGGAAGGTAATAGTGGGAAATTGAGTGATGAAGGAATTGAAGAAACACTTGAAAAGGTCTGCTCCACTCTCTCGTGTTATAGACACTTTCGACCAAACTAAGTAGGTTTTTTACTTTTAAATTGTTTTCATTCCCCTTTTGCGGGTGGTTTGCTTGCCTATATCGATGACAAAGACTTGTTTTCTGAATTCTATAGGTAAAACAAGAGAAAATAACATTTTAAGGGGTGATTTTGATGAGTGTCTTGCTTCTCATGGTTTGCTTCTAATTTTGTTCTAGCACTAGTTGGAAACCGAGTTTATAAAAAATTGTTCTTTGCTCCTAGATTGATAGCTCGGTTTGTCTAATTTTTAATTATTATTTTTATACCAAAGTGCTTCGTAAAATAATACCAAAAGTAAATTGCCTCCAAAGGTTGGTTTTGACATTGTTTGGATGCTATTCTCACAGAAGTATCTAGTGGTGTCTTTTGAAATATCAAAAACACCCTTTTTTCTTGATAAGATATTTTGAATTGAATACTTATAAGGTTCTTTTCTAATTTCTCGCATGAAGAAGCTTGCACGGAGGCTTTTGTTTGACAAAAGTGCCAATGATGACTGTGAGAGATTCATTTTGACAAAGTTGAAGAAGCAATGTGGTGGTCAGTTCACATCAAAGAAGGAGAGAATGGTCGGTGTTCTCAATTTAATTTTTTAATTCATGTCTTGAATTCTAGTTCTTACGTAGGATGTTGAATGAGATTATCCAAATGCTTGTTGCTTCCACCAGGTTGCAGATTTGACACTAGCAAAGGAAAATGAAGCCGGCTTTGAAGAGTATTTGAGCGGTAATTCAAATGCTTATTCGGACATTTTTTCTACGTTAGAAAGTGCATTACTTAGAGATGACAAGGTATGTGGTTAAACTCTCATGATGCTCGAGACATATATGATGCCATATTTTCATATTTTCCTTGAATTGCTTAGGTTGAGGATTTGTCAAGGATGTTTAGACTATTCTCTAAAATTCCTCAAGGATTAGATCCTGTTTCTAGTATATCTAAGTAGGTTGGTGCCATTTTCTTATTTTTTGTCTTTTCCTTTGTATATTTCATTCCAAGTTTAAATCTTATTTAATTTTTGCTAGCTTTCTCATTAATTACTTTCTTTCTCTCCTCTAATACATGTTACTTTTGAAGGCATGGCATTGGTCAAGCTTTTTGAAGATGAAGTTAGCAACAAGAAGGTGCAGGTCTGCATTAGTAATTTTTCTTCTCATTTCTTGTTGGAAAGTTCATTATCCTTAGTAATTGGGAAAGACTAGTATATCCTAGTATGCACCTATCTTAGGTGTTTATGGGTTATCTTGAATTGTTGATTTTTCTTATATGTTCCAAATTATATATTGTTTACCTAAAGAGGCCTGTTTATGGAAGGAAAAAAAATGAAATGAAAGTTTGAATCTTGGGTTTGAATATCTTTTTGGCTAATTTATCATCATGAGCTGGAATTGTTTTCCTTGAAAAAATTCAGAAAATATGTTTGTTATATCAATCAAGATGATGATAATGGAATTTAAACGATTTGTCTGGCATATTCTATGCGTAGCAAAGCAATTGAAACCTGATCAAGTTGTGTACTACACTATACTCCTCCAATTGAAAGAAAATGAAGCATATTTGAAGATTATAACATTATTAATGGCCATCACCACAATATGGGTTGGCCTTTTACAATCTAATATTTTATAATTTGGTTTATTCTTTAAGTCACTTTTGTGGAAAATGCTTGGTGTGTAATTTATTTTAGTTCCTAAAGCCTTGATACTACTAGGATGATCATAGGTTTTCCTTGTCTCAGGAAGGACCCTTGTAGTGCTCAGCCTCTTGAAGGACTTAAAATTGTTGATGTAGGTTGTGATTAATTCTTGCCAAGTGCAGTTGTGTAATTTCTGTATGAAACTGAAATTGCCAAGTGCCACTCTCTCCCTCATTTGTTATATTTGTGTCTGTATTAGATGATTGAGAGTAATGTAATCCTGTAATATGTGAGTTTGAGAGTTAATAATTAATTTAATTGTGGGTCTTATCCTAGCAGTTTATACTTCTAGTTCGAATTGGTCATTGTTATGGATATGGTGTTGAGCCTTCATGGCCAAGTAGTTATCTTCTAAAAGATGATGTTTATATATACGATTTAAGCATTAGTCAAATTAAGATCTATATTGTTACATTGAATCTACACATACACATGTTTGACTGCATAAATTAGGTTTAAGAAAAGATTTAAATGTTTAATAAACTCTTAATTTTCCATTTTCTTGGCCATATTCTTTTGTTGAATTGCTGCAGGTGTGGAGGCCTCACTTACAGATCTAACAGATTTTTTATGCGCTGCTCAAATGGCCAAGGCTGCAGATGCCCTTATGGCCACTTTGAAGAGAAGGTAGTATCTTGGCATTTTAAAAATTGACATGATGAAAATGAATTTCAAGCATACCACTTACTAATTTGTTTCCCTATTCTTTATGATAACTCACCATCTGCATTTATTTCAACTTTCTCCATAACCTTGATGTGTTGTTTTCTTTGATGTTAATTTAAGAGGCTGAGGGGGACATTTCATATAATGCTCTTTACTGGGCTTTATCATTTCCATGCAGTGACGCGTAATTTATAGAGTAAATTTTATACTTCTTGCTCAGTTCAATTGGATGCTTTAGGGTGTTGTTGGACTTTGTCAAAGACTTGGGTTATACTCGGCATTTTCATTGTGGGGCTTTTTGCTATCCTTATCTTGTGGATGTATGGTAACTTCTGGATAACGGGAACATTGCTTATTGTTGGAGGTATTGTATTTGTTACTCACCTTGGATTTTAAGATGTATTCCTCTAATGATCAATAAAAAAGCGTGAGGATTCATGGTCTGTTGTTTTATGCTCTTAAAGCATTCATCATTACTATTATGTGCTCTCAATTGCATTTCTTGATGCCAATTCCTCATCATTACTATTATGTGCTCTCAATTGCATTTCTTGATGCCATTTCCTCATATGACTTTTTTTTTTTTACTAAACGCATGCATTACTTGAATCTAAAATGTGATTTTGGGTAGTGATTTGCACAAAATTGAGTTCTTAGCTGATTGTATTCTTGTTTTTGTATTCCACAAATGTAGGTTATTTATTCTACCTAAATCATGCATGCTTGGTGGTACTAATGGCAACGGTGTAAGCTTTATATTGTGTCCAAGATCTGAAGACTAGGGACAATCAGAAACAGTTCTAGGAGATGACTTTACTGAAGAGTGTGAATATTTCATCCCTACTTGAATTAGTTAGAGCAAATTGGTTAACATGAATTGAAGTTAGTCACTTACCCTTTGTTGTTACTACTTTATTTGCTACCTCTATGTCCAATTCATCATGAACTATGTGTCTTGGGATATTTGTTATATATACATGCATATTTTCTGTTTTTGTCTTACACTTTGTTGCTACATTTTCGTGCAAAAAAGGTGTGTTGTTTTATTTTATTACATTGTGGTGATTGTTGCCTGCTGATATGTAAGAAGGTTTTTTTGTAAGGGTGGGAAATCATATGAAGCAAAATATTAAAAAAAAAAAACCCCTTACGGAGTCTAATTCTAGGAATTAGACTCCGTAAGTAAAACTTAAGACGTCTAATTTTAGTTATTAGACGTCTTAACTTACACATCAAAGCTATTTTTGTCATATTTAAGGCGTCTAATAACTAAAATAGGACGCCTTAAGTCTGGACTTACGGCATCTAATTATAATAATTAGACGCCGTAAGTTTTCCTTACAGCGCCCCCCAGATAGACGTCCCACGTAAAAAGGACGTTAAATGTGCCAAAAATAGGACGTCGTAGCCCTATTTTGTAGTAGTGGAGGGGAATATATTTTGAATCCCATTAATCGGTTGTTTTTAAATGAGAAAATGCCTTAAACTAGAATTTTTTTTTTTTTTCAAGAATGACTTGGTCTAATGCATGCCCTAAGTGGTAAAGGGTCGCATTTGCCACTTTGGAAGTGTATAATTTGTGGGAAGTTCTTTGTGCTTTCATGCGATCTAGTGTTTTGGCAACTTTATCAAACCATGTTTTGTTCTTCAAGTGAATGGGAAGAGAAATAAACCCACAATTGGATTTTTGCTTACACCTTATTTTGAAAATGAGAGTTTATAAATCATTAGTGCATTTAAGAGTTAAGCATGATTGTAGTTGATTGAGATGTCTTGATTGATTGTGTTTGTAAGGTTAGCGCTTGGAATACTTAAGTAGATGTTTTGTGGTTAGCTTACTATGCAATTGATTGTGTTGGAGTGAGCATTGGAAGAAAAAAAAAACCTTGTTGTAAGGATATTTGAGCCTTAAATTCTTTAAATGTGTGCATGTTTACTTAGTTTTTCACCTTTTAGAACTTGTTTCCATTTTTTTTTGAAACAGTATTTGCATTATTGTAATGAAAATGAAAGAGGCATTCAATTCTAAACCATTTTCACCCAAACACAAGCCTAAATTCATCTACCATTTGCTTCCCTTTTTTGAGCCATTCCTATGTTGTATGCATGTCATTACTCATCTTGTTCGTAGTATTCTAAAAATCAAAAGAGAATTGCCAATAAAAATTTGAAATGCCATGTATATGAAAAGAATGAAAAAAAAAGACGGAGTATAGTTTGAAAAAAAGGGGTATTGAAAAGAAAAAAATATAGAAAAGTATTTGGATTGAAAAGGAAAAAAAAATGAGAAGGCGTTGTTCATGATTTTCAAAAGAATTGGCAAAAGTTTGTAAAGTTATTTAGATGCTATGAACTTGCTCGTTAACTTTGACTTGCATATAAACTATTTTTTTTTTTCTAATTTATTCACTCCATTTAGCCTTCATCCATCATTACAAGCCTTTTAAATCCTCTTGATTCATTACATTAATTGTTGTTAGTAGTGGAGATTTTAGAGTTGTTACAAGCCTATGGTAAGGTGTTGCTTAAGTGAGCTAGAGTGAAATTATTCCAATGAGGTGAGATGAGTGAAACGCCGCGAAATTCATGGATTCTCCATCGTCGCCATCCTTAACCTTCAACTTCCATCATCTTCATTGTCCTTCAACCTTCTCTCCACCACCGCCCTCCACGTTATCATTCCATCATCGAATCGAACCAAGACCGCTTTGCCGAGATTGAAACAGAGGGAGCACCGGGGATTTTGAATGAGAGAACGAGAAAAAGCAATGCTGCAAACGAGAACCTTCGACTCCTTCATCATCTTCCATTCACCTTCCATCATCATCATCACCATTCCCCTACTCCAGACCATCTATCTCTCACCTCTGCTTAATTCCAGCAAGTTCAATTCCATGGTTGGATCAGTTTTGCACATTGTGTGGTGTCCTCTGATTGCTATGTTTAGCTAAACCCTTTGCTTCTTGTTGATGAAGACTTGTGGCTTGAGCATTTGTGCTTCAATAGGGGAGTTATTTAATTCAATTTTTTTTGCTTAGGCTATATATTTGATTTCGTTTAGGTTTGTCATTATTTAGTTGTGAGACTTGGATTGCTGTTATGTGTCCATGTGGATTGATTATTGTAGTTTTAATTGGATGATTATTTTGAAGTTCATATTTCTATATTTCTTTATATGCTTGAAGAAATTATGCTTGCTGTCATGTTTGTGATTAGTAATCATAGTTGATTTTAGCTTTTGAATGGTTCGTTAGAACATTCTAATTGCGAAGAACAATTTGTATCATCCAAATTTAAATTACACATTAAGTGGATTTTAACAATATCTCAAGAGGTAGTAGTTTGCTATGTTTGTAGGAGCTACTATTAATTGAGATTATTCGACTCAAGTGTTATCTTAAGGTTGTTCTTTAGACTTAATGAAAGTTTAAGTCCCATATTTTTTTTTAAGCAATGATAGCCATCTTCTTCATTCCTAAGAGCATCCATCATTAATCCATTTTAATCCAAAGCATTCTTCACCATTTTCCAAAAATACCAAAAATAATAGAATTAGTTTCTTTATATTTTTATGAATGTTAGTTTAGAGAAAATCAATTTCAAAACCCCTTTTCTAACTATGTTTTTAGCACCGAGTTTAACCTAGGGAATTCAAAATAAAAGGCTCTTTGGTAAGAGAACGATTCTTAGTTGTTTGCACTATATGGCATTTTAATTTATGGTAAATTGTGATTTGACCCTGAGGCCACTAAGGTTTTTGCAAATCACCTCTAGTAAGACATTGCGACTACCCAGTTCATATAGGGATCGATGATACGATACAACCTATCGTACAACCATGTCATGTCCCTTTTGTCACGCAATAATTTGGTCAAGGATAAGGCATAAATAATGTCAACTTCCTGTTCCTGACCATTACTTTCTTGATTCTTGAGTAGTCTAACAATTGAAATGGAAACTCATTTCCATTATAGTATGGCCATACATTTCTCAGACTCACTCATCGAGAGGCCCGATATTATCTCTCTACACATGTGAGGGACAAATTCCATCTTGACCATTCACATTTCTCTGCATGAAAATCAATGATCCCGATCCAAGCCTTTATCATCATCCGATCAAAGGGGACTTTTGACTAGGTCAAAGATCAACGACTATCATGTAGGAATCCATGATGTCTGGGTTAAAGGGCGTTGTGACGTCGTTATACATGAGAAAAGCTTATGACTTAATCCATGCAACTTTTTCATAGTGGGTCGGTCGAGCACCTTGTACTCTTATAATGCCTATGACTTTGATTCGTATTTCCATACTCATCAAAGGCATACTGGCCTTATTTCATCTTCGCTCCCGCGTAGATGATCGACAAGGGACATTTAGGATAATCTATAAGATATATCTAAGGATACAATTATCACTATAAACATGCAAATGAAATGATAACTAAATGGAGAATATTTTAAATGACATTAACGTTTATAGTACAGTGACTTGCCCCTAGGGCATAATTTCCAACATAGCTATGGCTGTAGGAGCTACTATTAATTGGGAATGTCGGACGCAAGTGGTTTCTTGGGGTTTTTCATCAAGACTTAGTGAAAATTTACTCCTACACTTAATTGGACTATGATAGTCACCATTCCATTTCTATAATACCTGAAAATTCCTATTTAATATAAGTATTATATTTTGCAAGATAATTATCAAAAATGTAAGTAAATATGTGTCTCAAATTATTATAATTAGTTGATCATAATTTTAGGAAAATTTCCCTTGGAAATAAACAAAAGGCAAAATATAAGATTAAGATTAGAGATCATAAAATGTGATATAATTAACACATAAAATAATGATTATTTTATATTCAAAAGAGGTAGGGAGTGTTATGAAAACACTTAATTAAGATAAAGGAAATTAGCAAGAGCAGTTGGGTAATTAAGTTGCACTAATTAAAGATCAACAGCATAATCACTTAAATCAACCAATTAGAGAATTAAGCTATTAATTTTGCATCGTAAATGAATTAATCAATCAAACACCCCTAAAGTTAATGAAAGGGCGCATGATGATGATTGAGGATGGATTTGATCATTGAATAAATAAGATATTGGCTATTTAAGAACACAATAAATTGAAAGTGAAGGAAATCACCAAGAGGGGGGTGAATTGGGGATTTCAAAAATTCTTTTTCAATCACCCACACAACAAATGCTAACCAAGGTAAAGTAGAGATAGAGAAGAAGAGCTTAACACAGAGGATTTATACTGATTCGGTCCAACTCCTTGACCTATGTCCAATACCCAGACTCTCTAGGATTTTCTACTATCACTCAAGAACAATCACACACTCTGTAACTTAGGATGATCCTTTCTACCTAGGACTCACTCCCCCTTACAAGTTGTAATTGTACACAATTAGATACACACTCTGTACTCGAAAGTTATCCTCTCCCTAGGATACACTCCCCCTTACAAGTTGTACTTTGATTACCCAATCTCCAAGTCCCACGACTTGAGATTCTTACAATGAATGATATATAGAAAATGAACTCTCTCACAAAGTAGATAAATGATAAACACTGAAGCTCAATGTATCAAAGATACAAAATGAAAATAAAGTAGTAAAAGACTAAGCTTTCTTTGTGTGTGTTTTTTGTATCTGTCTTCACTGCTGGTAATCTTCAAATCTTCATGTATTTATAGTGATTTCAAGTAGATGAACATTATAGATCCATTGAGACTTTGTTGGTCGATTTCCTTGATGGCAAGTGAACCAGTCTAACAAGTAATAAAAAGTAAGTAGAGTATCGTCCCACAGAGACTGAGATACTGAGGAGTGACGCGCAATTGCTATGATAGTTATGCAAGGAGAAATTAAGTATAATTAGGTTGAGGGGTTTTGATGGTTATGCTACTAGCAAAAGTAAATAGAATGACTTTAAACGTGAGAAGATATCAGTAAGAGGTTAGTCTGGACTCAGAATCATCCTTAAGTGCATCAATCCCCGCTATAGCATTTACACTCGTACAGCTTCCGCAATGCTACAAAGCATAGCTACTAACTACAAAGCTATTTGGTTAACCCACCACGATAGTCTACCGAAGCTTCCACGTCCGATACATATGATGCTAACTATACTCCTTCCATATTCCTATGAAAAATTTCTAGTCAGATCTGCTTGTATGCTCAGGGTGTTATGGTTACGAGAGGTAGACCCATTCCTGAAGTCTACAATAATAGGTCAAGCTGTGCACGGGCTACCTAGCAAACACTGTTTCTCAGAGGTCTAACCTCAACTCCTTGCCAGTAAGCTGAGGCCAAAAATCTAGCCCTTAACTTCCGTTAACCGACTAGTAATTAAAACACTGATAAGCAAACCAAATTTATTTAAATTAAGAACTTCCAACTGGGTTCATTCAACAACTTAAAGACTCATCCTCGTCCAGCCATATAAAGATTAGTTCATGATTGATGAGGGACACACAAAACAGACACTAACAGAATGACACATGATCGAGAAAACAAAGATAAAAAGGAAAAACAGAAAGCTTTGATGGAATTTCCAACGGCGTGGTCGAGGTCCTGTCACGTCACCACTCCACGTCTTCTTCATTCCGTCGTACTGCAGGGAAGGACGATGGGTTGTTCTGGAAGTCTCGTGCTCTTGTGAAATTTCTCCCTCTTCTCTTGAGTCCGCCGAAAGATAGAATCTTGTTCTAGGGCTCTCCGACTCTCCCAGGGTTGGCTTTGCTGTTTCCTTTTATAATCGGGCTTTTCTTGCGGCGTAAGGTACAGTGAGCTAGGCATTTCCTAATCCGTCGGGATCTATTATATCTCTTGATCTGAGTAGATTGCTTCTGTTGATTCTGTGGGATTCTTCAAATCTTTCAGTTCTGATCCTTTGCATCTTCTATTCCGTTACGTCAGCAACCTATCTATCAATATCGACCATTTATTTTATTCCTTAAATCATCTAGGTAAACGGGTCAGAAAACATGCCGCATAGCATTGCATCCTCTACTTTGCTATAGCATTCGGGATGCCTTGTATTGCACTTCAAACTGTTGTCAGAATGCTATAGCATCGTATCAGCTCTGCTATACGATCCTTTTTAAAAACTGTGTAAATTGTTCCATTTTTAGCAATTTCTATTCTTCAGTCCTTATCTCATGAATGTATGCCTTTTTGCTTAGATTATCTGCAGTTAAGCTTGTATTTAACATTCAATTCAATCATAAAGTATAGGGAAAACATGGTACGATTTGTGCTCATCAGACTTCAACCCATTCGAAAATATAGCTGTTGTGGGTGTTTCTCCATGGATCTAGCTGTTATGAGTGTTGCTGTTTGAATATGGCTGTTGGGAAACACTTGCAGATTTGAATATTTGAATTTTGGCTCTTCAAGGTTGTGTCCATCTTTGTCTTGTTTGAAGAATGATGATGTTGCTTTAGTTGGTGGAGGCTTTGTTGTGCGTATTGAGAAATGGTTGTCCATCTTTCCAGGTTGGCTCCCATTTGCTTTGTTTTAGTAGATATATTAAAATAAGACAAGTTGCACATTGAGTTGCTTTATTTGACTTTAAAGCAAATCCAAATCTTCTGAAATCTCACAAGCAAACTGGTTAAGACTGGTTAGAAATATTGATAAGAATCATATAAAACATATACAACCAGTTCGCATATTCAAGCCAATGTATAAATCAAACTGAACAAATCAGACAAAACTACGTTCATCTGTTCTGAAGTTCCAAACTCGAGTTTGCATAGCTAACCTTGAGTTTGCTCTTCATTTAAATATGAAGTTTCGCCTCTGTATGGACCAAACTGGACGTTTGCAATGGATAGGTTGGAGTTTGTAAATTTTGTTCAGGACCAAACTCGAGTTTGCATGTCTAAACTCGAGTTTAGACTTTTGTTGAGGAAACCATCGGGAAATCAGTTTGAAACACATTTTGAGCAAAACACAAACTCGAGTCTATAAGTGACTGAACTCAAGTTTGATACTATTCAAGTCAAAAATCAGTTTTAGTTCTCAAAACACAAACCGGAGGTTTCCAGTGCAAACTCTAGAGTTTTCTCAAGTTAAAATCACTTTGTTTTCTGTAAGGCACAAACTCGAGTTTAGAAACTTAAACTCGACTTTTCTCAACTTAGAAAACTTTTGAAAAACTCTTGGCCAGACGCAAACTAGAGCCTAAACACATAGTCTCGAGTTTGCTTATGTTATAAAACTTTGAAGGCTCTCGGCCAAGCGTAAACCGGAGTTTACAATGTTAAACTCGAGTTTACCCATTTTTGTAAACTCTTTCGGATTTTCAAAGCGATGGAGAACTCTCCACAAAAATGAGGTAGTCTCGAGTTTATGAAAATCTCATTTGAAAATTTCTTTACGCAGAGGCAAACTCGAGTTTGTCACCGCAAACTCGAGTTTATATATTTGTAAACTCTTTGAAACTTATCTCTGGAGGTTGCAAACTTGAGGTTTAGAAATTGAAGTCTCGAGTCTAATATGTTTTCAAATCAAAATGCTCTCGGTCTCTCGCAAACTTTGTAAAACTCTCAAGTTTAAACTTCTAGTCAGTCTCAAGTTTAAAGTGCAACCGGCTAGTTTTGCCCTTTGTCGGTGGCAAACTCGAGTTTGCAAGTTTAGGCTCAAGTTTGGCGCTGACAGAATGTTTTTAGGTTGAAATCAACAAGTTTTAACAATCAAATAGCTTATCCAAAAACATCTATACATGTTTACAATTGTTAGTTATCATCAAAACACATAGAGAACTAACATAAATGACTCAAAAGGAAGCATGTCGGTACAAGTATTGGAGGAAAGAGGATTTATCATATAATAAAGCTTGGCTTTGAAAAGTCAAATTTATCAATTAGCCAATGGGAAAAATCAAAGGAAATGGGCTTAATCCTCATAAAATTAAAGCAACCAATGAGAGACCTAGGCTATTGTAATAATGACACACGAAAAGCACAATGAAATGGGACTATATGTTATTTGGTTAATTTAAAAAAAACATACATTGAAATTGCTAATGGAGGGGGGATGTCGGTATGCATTTAAATGGAGGAGATTAAGTTTCAAAAAGTGCAATTTAATCTAAGGGTTGGGGTGAAAATCTGTTCACACTTAATTACCCATGTACCATTGAGCTTTCTCTATAAATAGAGAGACCCCTCCTTCACAAGTTTCCTCACACCAACAAAAATCACCTCTGATCTTTTGATTTGGAGGGTGAGACATGGAATTGAGGAAGACAAGGTGGAAGGAGAAGCAAGGTCTTCAAGGGTAAGTCTCTAGTTCTTGAGCTTTAGTTTTTAGCTTTTTTAATTTTTAGTAAAATATTAGTTTAATCTAGAAAATGGTAAAATAAATTCCCATGATTGTTTTTAGGCCTCCTTGCATTGAAAAATGCCTAATGAGGTAAAAACATGTTGGGAAATAATTTTGGAATTAATGAGACAAGATAATGAAGGATAGGAAATTGTTGGGTTTGCTGGGCTGTTGGAATCATTCAAAAAGAGGGCATTAATTTATGTATCAAGTGAAGTCTTTAAATCATGAACTTTTACATGGTTATAGTAGACATGGCTTTCCTTTGATGAAAAATTTGTAACGTTTTGAGTTCTTTAGAAGGAGATAAAAATTCTTGAAGTTGGGTCATATTTTTGGAAGAAAATCTGAACAGGGATTGGGAAAAATTAAACTGCTATTGATTCACACATTTTGAGTGAAAACCGTTATTTTTCCTCAAAATTATACATGTCAAGGATTGTGAGGAATTTACGGCGCCTCATTTCAATTTTTGTAGAATTAATTATGATTTTTCAAAGTTACCAAAAATCTGGGTAGAAATGCTGAAATTGCGTTTTTAAGGAAATGTAAGGGTATAATTGGAATACCAAATCCACCAGGGGTAAAAAGGTCAATAGTGGCTGAGGTATCTCTTAGGATATTGTTTATAAAGGAAATAATGCGGTGATACTAATATCAGACATCTGGGAAAGTCAGGAATCATAACAAACAGACGAACGTACCACTAGCTACACGGACTAAGGTACGGACACGAATTGTAACTTTAACTTTGATGTGTGTTGTATGCTTATATGTGATAGATGATTCATAGAGTCATGGACAAGACTAGGTCTTGAGTCATGTACTGTGGCTAAGACTCAGTCTTAGGTCACGTGTTTATATACATTCAGTTTGTGTGGGTTATAGTCTTAATAATGTCATACGGTTGTTTTCCTAGCGCTCAGGACACGTGGATTCGTGGCGCAGGGTGAGTGTGTAAACGTTGCGAACATTACATTTGCTGTGTGCTATGTATTTTTGTGCTATTAACATTACATTTGTTGTGTGCTATGTATTGTTGTAACCTTACATCTACTATGTGCTATGTATGGTTAGTGCTGAAATGTAATGAATATCTGTCATATATATATTGTTTATACTTGAGCATGAGGTTAACTGTTACCTAAGATTCAATGGTATTGAATCTTAGAATTTACCCTAGCTTCAGGATCTGGAGGATCAAGAGCCAGTGGGAAGGGTAAGCAGCACGCATGAGGACTCAATCAGAGTTTTTTTATTTTGGACTGTATTATGTTTAATATTTGCATATTTGGATAATTGTACCTCTAAGGTGCTGAATAGATACACCACAAAGAGTCTAAGTTTGTAGCTACTTATCAGTTATTCACTCACATAACCCAGCTTACTCGCTCTAAACGCTTTACTCTGATAATATTCTGATCTACTGCTTAATAGTATTCATAATGGTTAGTATTGAATATGGGGTGATACAATTTCCAAGAGCATCCATTATACATTTCATACTCCATTCCATTTCATAAAGAAAATACCAAAAACAACAGTTAGCATTTATCAAATTGCATTCATATTTTAGTTTATTAATTTGAAAAGCCAAAACAAATTTTTTCTGGTGCTTTTATTGCATCTTCATGGCATTTAGACTATCTATGAATCAATAAAAGGCTCCTTGAGAAAGAGAATGATCCTAGGTTTGTATATATGCAATCCTTGGTTAATTTTTGATGAAAATTCTTATTACAAAAGTTCAAATCATAAAAGATCAGTCCATGAAATTTTTGTTTTTCATTTCCTTTAGTAGTGTGTGTGTTAGTTTTGATTAGTTTTGATGATGTCTTATATTGATGTCATTATCTAGAGCAAAAAGTTTATATCATATACATTGACTAACTACTTTGTTTATTATAGGTTAGTCCAAATTAAATTATTGAGAATATCAATATTCAAGTCTCCATGATCAAACAGAAGTTGGAATGGCTCAATTCCGAGTTAAAATAAGCAAGTTCAAGCTTACGGATGAATACTAGTTTGTTATGGGGCATTATGTAATTTCAGCTTCCGAAGAATGACCAAGAATGAAGTTTGAAGAAAGAAGAATTTGTTAAATATTATGAGAATATCAATATTCAAGTTTCTGTGATCAAATAGAAGTTGGAACGGCTCAATTCGGAGTTAAAATAAGCAAGTTCAAGCTTCCGGATGAATATTAGTTTGTTACGGGGCATTATTGCAATTTTAGCATTTTCCTAGCATGAACAGTGTCATGCTCGAGCAACACCAACTCTTCTTTCATCTTTACTCTCTAGATGACCCGTGCGCGAGCGAGAATCAGCCATGCTCGAGCACCATGCTCGAGCGAGCAAAAAGCTTGGTCGAGCGGCGTGATATCTAAATATTTTTGCCTCTATCTGCGACTTGCTCGAGCAACGCGAAAATCCACGCTTTTAACTTAGACGCTAAGTGAAGCTTGCCCAAGCAAGCTTGAGATCTTGCTCCAAAGATAGGATGATTATATGAAGGATTAACATCAGATTATCAAAAAGCAGATGATGATGTCAGAAGCTCCAACGACTATATTTATTTCCTCCAACGTTCATATGCTAAATGTGAAGAATTACTCAAACGGTCGAATACTCTACATCAACTATAAAAGGAGAAGTCTTCAAGATAGAAGGTGTTAGTGACAATAGCTTGTAAGAACGAAATGCCAACATTATGAATCCAACGATTAACTTACATACTCTCTGTTTCACAATATTTATATAGTTTACAGTAGAGAGTGTGATGATTGATTTTGTACTTCAGTGTTCATCTTCTATTTACTCATGAGGAGTTATTGATTCTTATTCCTTTCATTCAGATATTAAATCTTAAGGTTAAGGAACCTTAAGGAGGGGTGTATCAATTACAACCTGTAAGGGGGAGTTGAGTCCGAGAGTGAGAGGACAATCCTTTGTTTACAGAGTGTGTCATTGTATCCTCACAGTGTGTAAGGGGGAGTATCTCGGTAAGAGATTGTAAAGGCTGCACAAGTGCCCGACTAAACTTGTGAGGTTGTAAAGGCTTTCTCTTGTGCCCGGTTAAAACAAGAGGATAGTGGATTGGAAATCTCAAGTGGAGCTTGGGGACTGGACGTAGGTCAAGGATTGGGCCGAACCAGTATAAATCACAATTTGCATATTCTCTTCCCTTATCTCTTATATTTTCAGTATATATTTATTTGAATATCTAACTGTTGATTTAGAAGACACGAAAAGATTTTCAAAGTTTTAAGTTTTTAATCTTCACCCAATTCACCCCCTCTTGGGTCCAGCCGGTTCTTCAGTGTGGCCTTTCTTATCAGTTTATTTTCTGGTCGAAGACGTTCTTATTAGTTTAAATAATCTCAAGGTTTAATGAAATGGAAAAGGACGTGCAATGAAATTCATATGAAGCAAACAAAGCATTTCAGATACCGTACCTCATTTTCATTTCCTTTAGTCACTTTTAGTTTTATGTGAATCAAACATGTTGCTAGTTTTTATAAAATAAATCTAGAATTATCTATATAAATTGAGTGTCTCATACATAACAAGATTTATGAAATGAGTTGTGTATTTCCACATGAATTAATACTTGATCAATGTAAGAAGGAGATTAAATTCCATGCGATATATAAGATTATGCATTTTGGCTTGAACCAACACTTGCTACACCACATGTTAACCCTCGGACTTCGGACGTCTTCCTTAAATTTCAAAAATTGAACTAATCTATGAAATTCATACTCTCTAATATTTAATGTAAGACATGTTTATCCAATTTTAATAAATCAAAAAAATGTGTTAAGTTAGTTTATACTACAAGTTTTATCTAAAACACCTTAATCGTCTTTCTTAATTTGTTTCACCTCTCTCTTACTTGATTATTGTTGAGGGAGCATTGATAAGGATAAATTAGAAAATGATTGACAAGTATGAAAAAGAAGTCATAATTTTATTTAGAATCAAAATTGACTCTCCAATTAAATTCCACACTAAGCATCCAATGGAATAATGCTGAAAAATGTGCACCGCCAAGGTCTTTTATTTGTTTCATGGCGATGGAGTCTTGCACTTTAGTTATTGCGGGAAATGAAGTTCTGAAGAGGTAGTGGTTAGCTATGGCTGTAGGAGCTACTATTAATTGAGAATGTCGGACTAAAGTGTTATCTTGCGGTTTTTCATCAAGACTTAGTGAAAATTTACTCCTACATTTAATTGAACAATGATAGTCACCATTCCATTTCCAAGAGCATCCATTATACATTTCATACTCCATTCCATTTCATAAAGAAAATACCAAAAACAACAGTTAGCATTTGATCAAATTGCATTCATATTTTAGTTTAAAAATTTGAAAAGCCAAAACAAATTTTTTCTTGTGCTTTCATTGCATCTTCATGGCATTTAGACTATCTAGGAATCAATAAAAGGCTCCTCAAGAAGGGAGAACGATCCTAAGTTTGCATATCCGTAATCCTTAGGTAATATTTGATTGTGGATGCCAAGGCTAACGAGAAAAAGGCCCTCATCAAATGGTTGTTGGAGCTACTATTTATTGGCAATGTCGGACTCAAGTGGTATCGTGGGGTTTTTCATCAAGACTTAGTGAGAATTTACTCCTACATTTTAATTGAACTATGATAGTCACTATTCCATTTTCAAAAGCATCCATTATACATTTCATACTCATTTTCAAACTCCATTCCATTTTATAAAGAAAATACCAAAAGCAATAGTTAGCATTTAATTAAATTGCATTCGTATTTTATTTTATTAATCTGAAAAGCCAAAACCAATTTTTCCCCTTGTTTTCATTGCATCTTCATGGCATTTAGAATATCTAGAAATCATTAAAATGCTCCACGAGAAGAGAGAGGATCCTAGGTTTGCATATACACAATCCTTGGTTATGTTTTGATTGTCGACCCCAATGCTAACGACAACAAGGCCCTCGTCAGTCTCTTAATTTGTTGTATAGTTGTGTTCGGAATAATTAAGTTTTCATTAGTATGAAAGTACTATTAGTAAGGGTTTATCATTTGTCATGTCACTTGACATAAGCTTATGTCAAGTCACCCCAAAACTATGTCGTTTGGGAGTTAAGGAATTAATAAAGAGTGTTTTTGTATTTTTGTTTTTGTATTTATTATATGAATTTTTCTAAAAGACCCTTCATTAATTTCCCTAACCCCAAAACTATGTCGTTTTGAGAATTCATTAATTCCTCTAACCCCAAAACGACGTAGTTTTGGGGTGACTTGACATAAACTTATATCAAGGGACATAACAAACGATAACCCCTATTAGTAAATAGTCCTAATAAACTCATCATGAACAACAATTTTAAGAAAGACGGCCATAAGAAGACTCTGCGACATAGTATTTTAGTTAGATAATTTATTTTATTTATGCATATTTAGTATGGCTAAACATTATATCAAACTGGTTGATTTATTTCCAATAAAACTACTTTATAAACCTAGGTACAATAGCTTGCATGTTAATTTAATCCTCCCATTTAATTGAAGTAAATAAAATCGAAGACATCATATAGAACTGCATATTCCTTCTAGCATTAGAATCCCCTATCAACTTGAACGCATGACAGTTAAAATGAAAATATATTAAATAAAGTTATCACAAAAAGTGTTGAAACTCCACACTAATTAATACATTTTAAATTTTTATACCCATTTCTCATTGGCTAGACAATTTACAAGAGGATTAAGCTTGATTATATTAATTAACCCTTAATTTGCATCTGCTATTGGTTAATTAATTAATCATGAAAATTAGTGCTTAATTAGGCAAGTATTATTTCATTCTCATTGACTTAATTATTTTATTAGTGTAAGCTTAATTACCCATTAGTTTTTAGTAATAGCCTTAAAATTGCTTAAATGTTTTCATAACATTTCTTGCTTCTTTTAATTATTTAAGAACCATAGTTTAATATGGTAATTATTTTGTATTTTATGATCCTTAAATGTGGTCTTAAATTTAATGTTTGGTTTATTTAATTTCCAAAGAAAAATTGTCTAAAATCTAATTAATAATCTACAAAATTTAAAGACAACATATTCTCCTTTATTTATTATGTATTAATTTATCAAAATTAGTACTTATGATAAATAAATTTTTAGGGCATTACACTTCACACCAAACTCATATCAAAATGGTTGAGTTTAAGAGAAGAGTGAAATTCTTGGAGCAAGGAGGAGGAGTAAGAACTTCAAAGGTAAGTTCTATAGTTCTTGAGTTTTAGCTTTTAGTTCTTAGTATAATTGTAGTTTAATCTAGAAAATTAGAGAATAAATGTTACACCCTTACCGACCTCGCCCTTTCGGATGGTGGGTAGTGTGATAACTCGTAATTCTTATATTATATTACTTAACAACATGTATCAGAGTAAATTACATAGTAGAGCATACCTTCAATTTGGGCGTAGTGTACTAGTAAGATATTACAAATCTTTGTTACAAATTTCAAACATAAATACGAAAACATCTACAAATCTTCCTCGAATGATTTGAAACCAGCCTGGCACCTTCACGTGCTAATATCCACCACTTTATCCTAGGAACTACTTCCAACAAGCTGTAAATACACATGTAGCAACACAGCAGGAATCCGAAGGATCCCAGATTAACCGTTAATCTCATATACAAAGTATAATCAAAGCATGTAAGGAAACCACAAACACAAACTGTAAAGCATTTAGTAGGTTGCACACAGTGAGGCACAAAGCTTAATCCGGAACAAGCAGTCTCTGTAGTACGTTGCACAGACTGTAGGCCACAATAAGGCCTTAGTCACACACAGCGGTTCCGGTACCAAAGCGCTTGGCAAATAACAACACCAAATGCATACACAATCATGGTAAAGCATACATATATATACATACAAAGCATATGAGGATTAAGGTTACTACCTGGTAAATTCTTAGACTCATCATCAACTCCCAAAATTCCTTAAAGCTTCGAATAACGATACTTCTTGTCCTTGATCTTAACTTTTCTTGATATCTTTCCTCTTTGAACCCCCTTGTATTTTCAGTCAAGACATCAAACACCACGCAAGAATCATTTATCAAGGTCTTAGGAATGTTTATGAAGATTAAAGGGAGTAGAGCAAAAATCCAAGTCCTACTTACCATGATTATGTGATCGGTTTGGAGATCTGACAGCACCTCCACCATCTAAATGGCACCAAAAACCTCATATCAAGAATCCAAAACCATAGAAACATTGCTTTCGCCAAGAGGAATAACATTGAAGAAGGCCAGGGAGCTAAAAACATCAAATCAAAGGTGAAATTGGCCCCTTTCTTCTCCATCTCCCCCTCCATTTCGTTTTTCACTCCTTCTCTCCTCTTTTTTCCATGTTTTGGCCAAGAATGACCTAAAGACAAACAAAGGGGAAGAGGTATATATAGAACATGGGTACGGTCTGGAACACGCCACGTGTCTGGTCTATAATGCGCCGCGTGTACAGTTTAGAATGTGCCACGTGTAGCGCCATGTGTCCTCTTTCCTTTAGACCACATATAAGTAGCTTTATGCCTTGTCATGATTATGGGACACGTGTTATGATCTTGTGGTGATGACTCAAAAGCTATGTCATAATGAGGTGACACATGTCACATTTCTATTTGACCAACAAAAGTAGCTTTTGACTTGTCATGATGGCGAACACATGTCATGTTTCTATTGGACCAACCCAAAAGTATGTCATAATGAGACGACACGTGTCATGTTTCTATTGTGTCAACACAACAGTAGCTTTTTCACTTGTCATGATGAGTCAACACGTGTCATGTTTTCATAGCACCAACACAAAAGTAGCTTTATGTTTTGTCATGATGAGGGACATGTGTCATGCTCTTATTAGACCAGCACAAAAGCATGTTATCATGGGTCATCATGACTTACTTCATTAAAGTTACTTTATCAGTGTTTGCTCGGAAACCAGCTCAGGTTTTACTCAAAAACGCAGGGCATACTCGACTGCCCTGAAAATGCCGTATTCTTACTTATACCGGTATATTTTTACTCAACTAATTGTCCTATACCTTAGGACATACTTAGGTGACATCTTTTCCAATCAAATTTATACCTCATAGGTCTTATGTGCCCCTTTTCACTGGCACTTTAATTTCATAGCTTATACATACTAAGTCCACTAACCTGTATAGCCGAGTTACTCAGTCCCTCGAGAGACTTCCTATCCCTCGACATTATTGGGACTATGCTCGAACTGGGCTTAGTCGCCTACCTTTTATAGGCTTATTTCCAAGTCTTTAGGCCCAAAATTCAGTATATTACAATAAATTTCTATACTTGTTTTTAGGCCTCCTTGCATTGAAAAATGCCTAATGAGCTACAAACATGGTAGGAAATAATTGTTGAAAATCAATGGATCAAGATTGTGAAAATTGTAGAATTTTTGGTTTTAAATCTTGTGCAGTCAGTGAAGCAAATGCTATTATTTTATGTAGAAAATGAAGTCATTAAATCATGAAGTTTTACAGGAATAAATTAGACATGTAGGTATTTCTAAATATATAAAATATGTAACGTTTTGATCTCTAGAAAAGGATATATGAATTTTTGAAGATAAGCTTTGTTTACTGGATTTAAATCAGAACAGTGTTTGAAAATGCAAGACCTGGGAATGATTCTTGATGTTCTAGCTTCTAGGAATATTTTTACTTGAAACTAGACGTGTCAAGGGTCATGAGGAATTTTACGGAACCTCAAAATGATTTTTGTAGAATTAATTATGATTTTTCAAAGTTACTGAAAAATCTGCCCAGAAAAATCCAGCATTGCGTTTTAAAGAAAATATAAGGGCAAAAATGGAATAATCAATCCGCCAAGGGTAGAAATGTCAAAATAGTTGAAAATATCGTTTCTGATATTATTCTAGGAAATATGATATTAATTATAATACCATGGAAAAGGAAATAATCCAACGATAACATTATAGGATATCCAGGAAGTCCGGAGTCGGATTCAAAGGTCGGACATGTTGGTAACTACACGGTGAAAGGTATGGACATGTACTATAACTTTAACTCTGATGTGTCTTGTATGCATGTATATGATTGAATGATTTATAAAGTGATGGACAAGACTAGGTCTTGGGTCATGCACTGTGACTAAGTTTATGGGGATTAGGTCACCTGATTATATACATTCAACTTTGTGCGGGTTATAGTCTTGATAACGCCGTAGTGTTGTTTTCCTAGCGTTAAGGACACGAGGAGTTGTCGTGGCACTGGTTAGTGCAAACGTTGCAAGCATTAGATTTGCCTATGTATTGTTGTGCTGTTAACATTACATTTGTTGTGTGCTATGTATTGTTGTAACCTTGCATCTGTTGTGTGCTATGTATGGTTGATGCTGAAATGTAATGAATATCTATCATATATACTATTATTACTTGAACATGAGGTTAACTGTTATCTGAGATTCAATGGGTATTGAATCTTAGCCTTGACTAAAGGTTCAGGAAAGGAACTTGGATCTGAGAAGGCACCGATGGACCGAGCCGTGAAGAGGCACCGATGGACGGAGCACGTGAAGAGGCACCGGTCAAAGTGAATGCTAGAAGAGCTTCATCAGAGCATAGTTTCTGGCATGAATCTGACAATGTTATCTCAAACCAATTGGTGCTTAAACTAAGGAAGGGTTAATCTATGTGGTTCAGTCAATAAGTCGTCGTGAAAGACGAGGAGACTTCCACTAGACACCGACCTGACCAATATGTTTGAATAACTGAGTTGGGTTCTAAGCCACAAGTCTAGCTAAGGCTTGGTTTAAGATTGTATAGTTACCATGTAAGATTGTAATTATACAAAGTTCTGTATTATTGTATCACATGAATATTTCCTTCGGGATTTTTAATATATCAGCTTATACTTGGGCATTTTATGTCAGTTACTTATTGTTCAAACATAAGTGTATGCCCTCTGTTCCGCATTACTCTAAACTGTAGCACTGTATTCCTAAATACTACATGCCAACGGGCACAGTAAGTAGTATGGAATTTGGGGTGTTACATAAATAATCTCAAGGTTTAATGAAATGGAAAGGGACATGCAATGAAATTCATGTGAAGCAAACAAAGCATTTCAGATACCGTGCTTAATTTTCTTTTCCTTTAGTCACTTTTAGTTTTACGTGAATCAAACATGTTGCTAGTTTTTATAAAATAAATCTAGAATTATCTATATAAATTGAGTGTCTCATACGTAACAAGATTTATGAAATGAGTTGTGTATTTCCACGTGAATTAATGTTAGTTCTCTATGTGTTTTGATAATAATTAACAATTGTAAACATTCATTGAAGTTGGTCTTTGGCAAGTTGGAAAACTTACTGTCAAAGCCACACTCGAGTATCGGTTTCAAAACTCGAGTATTGACTTGACAGAGAGCACTCCAAGTTTTTCATACCTGAGCCAAACTCGAGTATTGATATGCATACTCAAGTATTGAACACACAGAGACAATTTCAATGATAACTTTAGCTTTCAATACTCAAGTATTCCATTGAATACTCAAGTATTGGCCATACAGAGAGATATCAAGTTGTTCATCTTATGGACACTCGAGTTTTGGTTTTGCATACTTGAGTATTGGACTTTCACAAAGCTTTCATGTTTAACATGTGTTTATGAATACTCAAGTATTCTTTTGAAAACTCAAGTATTGTATTGTCATCAATTTATCAAAGTTTTCAAGTACCTAGAAAACTCGAGTATTGGTATCCACACTTGAGTATTGAACTGACATAAAGACTACAAGTCTTATACATACATTGAATACTCAAGTATTCACTTCAATACTCAAGTGTTGACTTGGCAAAGATTTCACAAAGTTTTTCTAAAACAAATGCACACTCGAGTATTGAGTTGGAAACTCGAGTATTGGACTTACGAGAGAGCCTTCATCTTTGACAACAATTTGAACACTCAAGTATTCATTTCAAAACTCAAGTATTGACTTGGGAAAGACTTCACAAAGTTTTTCAAAATGAATGAATACTCGAGTATTGAGTTGGAAACTCGAGTAGTGGGCATATAGAGAGCTTTGCTCTTTGTCAATGATTTGAACACTCAAGTATTGAGGTTTTGAACTTAAACTTATTTTCATATCAAAAGTTCAAAACTCGAGTATTGATTTGGACACTCGAGCATTGACCTTATTTTAATGATAAGGTCCAAAGTCAAAACTCGATGATTCCTCTACGGAAGAAGAATACTCAAGTATCGAATGAATACTCAAGTATTGACTTAAGTGCACAGTGACACACTCGAGTATTGATGAACACACTCGAGTATTGAACGCTAAGTTTGAAAATCAAATCAGACGAATTTGTGAATCCTTAATCCTTGATCATAATATCTTCCAGGATTATTCTCTACTATTTCCTGCTATGTTTAACCATGTTGTTTAGTGAGTTTGAGGATTGCTTAAAGAATGATTATTGAAGGTTAAAAGCAAAAGCAAAAGGTGATGTCAAAACATTAAATGCTTTGAACCCGAAACTTGCATATTTTTGCTTAATCCACTCGCACACGGTTGCAAAGCATTAAATAATAATTTCTACAACAAGCAATTTGCTATTCCAACGGACAAATTCAGAGAGTCAACTCGATCATCTAGCCGACTAGGTTAAGTGAAGATTGGAGAGAAGATGCCTAAACCATCTCGCTAATCTTGGTGAACTTCTCCAACGGATTTATTGGGATAGCAACGGTCATTTAATGATCTCTCGAGTATAAATAGGACTGCATTCAAGTCTCTTCAACAACTAGAACATCCGAAAATGCACAAGCATTCAAGTTTCTCAACTACCTTTCGTTTTCACTTGTATTCGTCTTTTGACATTATAAGCTTCAGTGTTTATCATCACTCACTCTTAGAGAGAGTTTTTATATGCAAATCATTTATTGTAAAGAATCACAAGTCAAGGGGACTTGGTGATTGGGTTCATTGATTACGGTTTGTAAGGGGAGTAAATTCTAGAGAGAGAATTTCTCTTGAGTACGAGCGTGTAATCAAATTGACATAGTGGAAATCCCAGAGTGTCTGGGGACTGGATGTAGGTCAAGGAGTTAGACCGAACCAATATAAATCTTTGTGTCTAGCTATTCTTCTCTACATCATCTGTTCACCTCTGTTTTGTTGTACAAAAACATAGCAAAACGAAAAAGTTTCAAAATCCCCAATTCACCCCCTCTTGGTGATTTAGCTCCACCTTCAATTAATACTTGATCAAGGTAAGAAAGAGATCAAACTTCATACGATATATAAGATTATGCATTTTGGCTTGAGCCAACACTTGCTAGACGACCTGTTAACCTTCGGAGTTCCGATGTATTCCTTAAATTTCAACAATTGAACTAGTTTATTAAATTCATACTTTCTAATATGTAATGTAAGACATGTTTAACTAATTTGATTAAATCAAAAAAATTTGTTAAGTTAGTTTATACTACAAGTTTTTTCCAAAACACCTTAATCGTCTTCTTTAACTTTTTTCACTCTCTCTTTCTTGGTTATAATTGAGGGAATATTAATAATGATAAATTAGAAAATGATTGACAGGTATGAAAAAGAAGTCTTAATTATATTTAGAATCAAAGTTGACTCTCCAATTAAATTCCACATTAAGCATCTGATGGAATAATGTTGAAAAATGTGCACCGCAAAGGACTTTTATTTGTTTCATGGTGATGGAGTCTTACACTTTAGTTATTGCGGGAAATGACGTTCTCAAAAGGTAGTGGTTAGCTATGGGTATAGGATGTAATATCTTGAATTTTGGGCCTAGAGACTTGGAATGAGCCTATAAAAGGCAAGTGACTATGCCCAGTTCGAGTATAGTCCGAAGAATGTCAAGGGATGGGAAGTCTCTTAGGGGACTAAGTAACTCGGCTATATGGGTTGGTGGACTTGGTATGTATAAGTTGTGGAATTAAAGTGCCAATGAAAAAGGGGCACCGAAGACCCATACGGTGGATGGGAGTTATCAAAACCAAGGCACGAAACATTATACCTAAGTCAAAAAAGTCAGAAACAAATGACGATATGACTGAACCGTTCTAATCTGATGTGGAACATGTACTTGCCGTCAGTATTGCCGAGCACGATGTACCAAGCAATCTCTTTGATTCTGCTGCGGAGTTAGAGTTGATTCCTATCCATATTGACGATGAGGAATCAGATGATGAGGCACAAGAGATATACTCAAATAATGAATTTGAATTCGACGACTATGAGATGTCAGAGGAAGGTGTGCAGGTAGAGGTCGAAGAATAGAAATCGTCTGGTTGATTTGAGTTAGTTTTATTGGTTTATACTAGATACTCTGTTACTTCACTAGTGTCATATTTAGTAAATTTCTTATATATATATATTTATATATATATTGATATAATGTTTATAAGTGTTCAAAGATGGAGCATCGAGGAGGGCGTTCGTGTCTTGGACATAGTAGTAGTAGCTCCTGGCCCCGTCCTCTCAGAGGGGGTAAGGCGATATCATCTACCTCCTCTATAGGCAGAGAGCTTGGCTCTTCCCCAGCTGCCGCCATTTACTTTTTCATCTTCACCATCTACTACCGACTCTATTTTAGGCGCGAGAGGTGTGCACATCTCGTCTCTTCGATTGATCCACAGCAAGGGGCAGAGCAGGTTGAGTTTACGATTTCGGAATAATTTACATATATTTTGTTTTCTTTAAGCACCTATATTCTAAAATTTTCAATACTTCTTCCTTTAGCACATTGCGTCGCCTCGGAGCCAGGTCGGGGAAGCTAGTTCCTCCGACACACCAGTCTGGGGAACAGTTGATCTTGCGATAGGGAAGTTGTGGATTCATCCTGTCGGCACCACCGAGTAAGCCATATAAAGTTACTAGTAATGTTATGATTTTTTACCTTTAGTTTGTATGCTAATATTTGTAACATTTTCTTTGTTTTCAGGTCTCAGCCTTATAAGACGGTGAAGAAATTCATAAGGGATCAAATGTTCCGTAATTTCAATCAGCCTTGGGTCAGTTGGGCAGAGATTCCTCAGGCTGAGTGGGACACTTGGTGCAATGAGTTCTTGGGAAGTTATGTGATTTATGGTTATTAATTTCTTCTCATCAAAATGCAAATTGATTGACTACTTTTATACTTTGGAGCACTAATTGTTTATTATTGATTTTCGGGGGAGAGTTTAGCTGGTTGTCGGTTGATTCGAGAAAATTTTAAAAAGCTTATAACTTCAAGGCCGGCAAGTGGATGTCGATAAATTTTATAAATTGAGACATGGAAGGGGAAAGAAAAATTGGACTCAACCCGAGGTCGCAGAACAGTTATTTCACAAATGGGCCACCGATGAGAAATATATAAAGCAAAGTGAATGAAATAGATCAAATAGGGCCTATATGGATGGACCGTCATATGCTGGCGGCTCCATTGCATTTAGTGAGCATCGACGAAAATTTGTAAGTATACGGTGTTTTCTATTTTAGCTTGCAATATTTTATACTTTGAAGTAATTAATTGACAATTATCAATTTGTGTTTTTGCGAGACGGCTGGGAAGTTCCTGCAGATTCGATTCCTTGGGCTACCTTTGAGCGGACCCGTTCCCGGGAGATTGAAGGTGGGAGGCGCTGGATTAATGCCAAGTCCCAGCAATGCGCAGTGAGATATTAATTAGATTTATTATTTGTTTCAAACAGTAACATTTATTTCATTTTACATGTCTTATTTGTGGTGTATTTTTGTGTGCTTGTAGGAGACCTATCAGCAGCTGACGCAGGAGAGAGACTTGCAGATTGAGAACGACCCGTTGTCCGCTTATTCCGATAATGAGAGTCTATTCATTCAGGCTGCAGGCAGATTTGACAAGAGGGGGAGAGTCTTCGGGATGGGTGCCTTTGCCAGCGAACTGAAGTCGTCTACTGTTACGGACCGGCCCAAAAGCCTCCAAGCCCAGGGCGAGGCCCAAGCAGAGCCAGAAGGCGTGATCTGCCAATCATGGCAGTAGATCCAGAAATCTCGGCTCGGCAGAATCCGCCCCTATCATATCGGCTTCTCGAGATACCCGCCCCATTAATGGCACGTCCCATTAATGGCATATCTCGGATATCCGCCCCATTAATGACATGTCCCATTAATGGGGTATCATCCAGTATCCGCCCCATTAATGGCTCACCATTAATGACGTGCCCCGGATATCGCACCAGACGCCTCTATAAATACGAGAGCGGCAGGTAACAAGGTGCACTCACTCTAAACCTAGACTCTTTACATACAGTCTCACTGTGCACACACAGCACCCCTTTGTCATGTACGGTGATCCCACGCTCTCCTGGTTATCTCCTTCATAGATATCCAGGTCAGCCGATACATCCAAGATCAATCTACCGGCCCTTGGTGGACATCGTGTTCTACAGAACATTGGCGCGACCGTGGGGACCTTAAACTTCTATCCCCGTGACCACTTATGGCTAACACCAGAAGCCACAGGCAAAGCCAGCAATCGGACCGGCCGAATGAGGAAAGTATTGTACCACCAAATCAACCTCAGGCCGGACCGAGCAGACCACCGGCTCACGAGCAACCCCCCCGAGGAAAGACGCCCGAGGGACACGTTACGGACGCGGAGAGCACATCTCCTTCCCCTAACGTGTCCTTGCATGAGGAGCCCCCAAAAGACCCTGCCCAGACGATCCCGGCTCCGGACGCTCAGGTATTAGACACCGACGTCCGTATCCTAAGGAGAACCCAAGAGTCGATGATTCAGAGGTTCGAAAACAAGGAAAAGCTAGATCACCTCCAAAGGCAGGAGGATTTTCATGCTCTGGAGCTAATGATAGAGGAAAAGCTTGAAAACCTTTTTCGTCGCGGATCCTCGAGAAACCCCCATAAGGGGAAAGAGTTTATACGCCGGATAGCGATAGTCGCGTACCGCCCCGAAGCAAATCGACGCCCCGTGGCCGGGGTGAGGGACACGCTCGAATGGAGCGAGATCGCCAACCGACCCCGGGAGGCACAAGGAGGGACCTTTACGGATCCGGGATGGGGAAGACCGAAGGCGAGCGACGGCCCGGCGGGAAGATAGGGATCGGGAAAACCGAGACCATGATGAGGACTCGGATGAACTACGCGAGGCGATCGCTACGACACGGACACGCGGATCGCCGCGGCAATATAGGATGAAATATCTCGGCGGGCGGTGGGACCCCATTCTCTCGAGCAACGGCCACGGCCCCGTGCCGAAGAATTTCGACCTAGCTGATCTCCCCCAAGTATGATGGTACCCAAGATCCACGTCATCACTGGAAATATTTGAAAAGTTAGTGTGGGTAAGGTCAATAGAAGGTCTGGTGATACTAAGACTCTTCTCGGCCACGTTAACAGGACCGGCCCACAAATGGTTGAGTTCATTACCCAATAACTCGATTCGAAACTTTGAAGACCTCGGGCGTAAGTTTGAATTGCACTTTGCCACCAGCAAAAAACAACCGAAATCTCAATTCACGGTGAGTAAGGTAAAGCAAAAGAAGGGCGAAACACTGCGAAGTATGCGGACCGGTTCGAGATACGACAATCCAGGTACGATCCTTATCCGAAGAAGTCCATGTACATTGCCTCGTCAACGGATTTGGACCCAATGACTCGCGGCCCGACATCTATGTAAGAATCGAGTATATTCATTGACGGAATTCTATACCGAAGCAAAGAAGTACCTAGACGTCGAGCAAATGGAAATCACCAATGCAGATGAGCGGGAGAAGGCAAGGAATTCTTCGCCCGAGAGAAGGGAGTTGACCGACAAACACAAGGAACCTCGCAGACGCGGCAGATAGAGCCGGCCAAGACGGAGAGCGGACGGACAATAAGGGAAGTACGGAAACTACACCCCTTGAATGTCCCGCGATCCCACTGTGGAAGGAGGTCGCTCGGGACCGAGATGAGGAAGTGGCCAAGCCTAAGCCTCTCAGAAACCGGTCCAATACTGACAGGGCGAAGTTTTGCACCTTCCACGACTGTTTCGGTCACACCACTGATGAATGCTATGAACTCAGGGATGCTATTGAGAAATTTGTAAGAGAAGGGAAACTACGCCAATACGTCATCAAAACTCAAGGGAAATCTGGCAAGCGGAATGGTAGCCACCGAAGTAGGAGTCCGCCACGAACGCTACGGATTCGAAAAGAAACGGAGAACCGGCCCTCCCAGGGCTACCCGGACGGCGATCTCCAATGCAATGGGATCAGTGGCGGCTTCGGGGGAGGTGGAGATACAATAAGTCAGCGCAAGAAATACCTTCGGGAGGTGTTAACGGTAAAAGAGGTGCCGAGGTTCAAGGGCACGTTGTCAAAACCGAAACCACCCCCTTTGGTCTTCACCGACGAGGAGCTCAAGGAGGTTATTCCGGCCACCAAGACGGATTGGTCATCACCGGATCGTCGTAAACCGCCGGTCAAACGGATATTTGTCGACGCGGGTAGTTCGGCCGACATAATAAGCTGGGATGCATACCAGAGGATGCACCTCGATGTCGAAGACTTAAAGTCGTGCAAATCTACCCTCATCGGGTTTAACGGAGAGCGATCCTTCCCAAAAGGATACGTCGACCTCAGATTGACCTTGGTAAATAAGGAAGCCTTCAAGTCAGAACGGGTAAGGTTTGTAGTGGCCGATTTCCACTCCCCTTACAACATCATACTGGGCCGACCCACTATACATAATTGGGATATGCTAGCATCCACTAAGCACCAGAAATTGAAAATGATCAATGATAAGAATCAAGTGGTCGAAGTGTCCGGAGACCAGAAAGCGTCACGACAATGTTACTTTGAGACTCTCCGTGTTGAAGAGGAAGGACCGTCATCCCCGCCGCGCCTCCGAACCAACGAGGTCATGACCGATGTCAGAAATGAGGGGCGGCCCGTGTCGGTCAACATGGTAGAAGCTGGACCTCCGTGAACCAGAAAACCCACGCCCAGAACCGGAAGGGGAGTTGGAGGAATTAATCCTCGGGACGGATCCCTCTAAGACAACTAAAGTCGGAAGAGACATGGACCCAGATATCAAAGCAAGGCTGATCGAATTCTTAAGACAAAACCGGGACGTCTTCGCCGGACGTCGGCCCGAAATACCGGGGATCGACCCGCGCCTGGCTGTCACAAGCTAGCCATATGGCGGGGTCGAAACCGGTGGCCCGGAAGAGAAGGAATATCTCGGACAACAGGCAGAAAGCCCTTGAAAGTCACATTGAAGAACTCCTTGCTGCCGGATTCATCAAAGAAATACAATACACGACCTAGCTCTCTAACGTGGTTATGGTTTTAAAACCAACCGGTAAATGGAGGGTGTGCACCGACTACACCAATCTGAATAAAGCGTGTCCAAAAGACTCCTATCCTATGCCCAGCATTGACCAGCTAGTGGATAACTCGGCCGGATACCAGTTGCTTTCTTTTATGGACGCCTACTCCGGATACAATCAGATCGCTATGCACCCCGACGATCAAGAAAGGACCGCCTTCATGACGGATAAGGAAAACTATTGCTACAACGTCATGCCATTTGGATTGAAAAATGTCGGGGCTACATACCAGCGAATGATGAATCGAGTCTTTGACGATCAAATCGGTCGTAATGTGGAGGTATATATAGACGACATGATCGTGAAGTCAAAACATCGGAGCAACATATCCGGGATCTAGAGCGAGAAGTTTGACAAATTAAGACAATACCGAATCGGGTTGAACCCGGCTAAATGTGCATTCGGGGTGCCTACGGCAAATTTTTGGGTTTTATGTTGACCAACCGAGGGATTGAGGCCAATCCGGACAAATGCAAGGCCGTGCTAGATATGCGGGTCCCCAACTCTAAGAAGGAAGTGCAAAGAAGCGACGGGTCGCTTAGCGGCCCCGACAAGATTCCTACCGAGGTCGGAGAAAGCTCTACCTTTCTTTAAATTATTGAAGAAAGAAACCCGGGAGGATGGAATACGGACTGCGAGACGGCCTTTGAAGAAATTAAGAAATGCTTGGCAACCCCACCGGTACTAACAAAACCGGAGCAGGGGGAGACCTTGTTCCTATATCTCTCGGTAGGGGATGAAGCGGTAAGCGCCGCCTTGGTAAGAGAAACCGAGCCCGGACAGACACCCATCTACTTTGTGAGCAAAGCGTTACAAAACGCCGAGCTCGATATCAAAAGCTGGAGAAAATGGCATTCGCATTCGACCACGGCAAGGCGACTTCGCCCATACTTCCGGGGACATCGGATTGTGGTCGGACCAATCGGCCCGATCCGGCAGATTTTGCACAAACCGGATTTGGCTGGACGGATGACGAGCTGGGCGATTGAATTATCTGAATTCGACATCACTTTTGAGGCACGGCAGGCGATCAAATCACAGGCATTGGCGGACTTCATCAGGGAATTGACTCCGGTTATGACTGACAACGAATTCTGGAGGGTATTTGTTGACGGGTCTTCCAACCCAAAAGGCAGCGGAGCAGGAGTCATTGTCGAAAGCCCCGAGGGAATCGCTACTGAACATTCCCTCCAACTGGAATTCCCGACCTCTAACAATCAAGCCGAATACGAGGCCCTCTTAGCGGGATTGGCTCAAGCAAAAGAAAGCGGAGCCAGACGGATTAAGGTGTTCACCGACTCACAACTCGTCGCCGCACAGATCGATGGCAACTATCAAGCGAAAGGCCCCTTGTTGGCCAAGTACTTGAATAAAGCAAAAGAGGTAATGATGGAATTTGAAGAAGTTTTTGTCTCTCACATCCCGAGAGAAGAGAATGCACGGGCCGACATCCTCTCCAAACTCGCAAGTACCAAAGGTCCGGGGAGTCATAGAACGTCATCCAACGAATTTGGCCGAGCCCACGTGCATTATGACTATCTCGTCCGGATCGGATTTGGAGAAAACCAATTGAAGATTACCGGAAAGAGGGATCATTCCCACAGACTCTACCGACGCAAAAAAGCTGATGAGAGAAGCCGCCATCTACACTATGGTCGATGATCAGCTATACCGGAAAGGAGTACACTGCCCAATGATGCGATGCCTCAGCGAGTCCGAATCCAGGTATGTACTCACCGAAATACATGAGGGATGCAACGGTCAACACATGGGCGGCAAGGCGTTGGCAAGAAAGGCATTGTGCGCCGGCTATTATTGGCCCACCATGATGCATGACGCCATGGAGGCCGCCAAGCGGTGTGACAATTGCCAGAAACACGGTGGGATCTTATGGCCGCCGCCCACAGAGTTAAAAGGGATGCCGGCTCCCTGGCCCTTCTATAAGTGGGGAATGGATATTCTTGGCCCATTTAAACCGCACCGGACGGCTCAAATGGCTCATTGTCGCTGTCGACTACTTCACCAAATGGATTGAAGCGGAAGCATTAACTACAATCACGTCGTCCAGGGTTATGAAATTCGTTCGTCACAATATCTTCGCTCGGTTCGGGATACCTGCTGAAGTCGTCACTGACAATGGAACCCAGTTCACGGACCAAAGATTCCAGGCCTTAATGTCCAACCTTGACATCAAACAACACTTCTCCTCTGTCGAACATCCGCAGTCTAATGGCCAGGCCGTGTCCGCCAATAAGATCATTCTCGACGGGTTGAAGAAACACATGTTAAAGGCCGACTCTAGTTGGACCGAACAACTCCACAGTGTTCTATGGGGATACGGGACGAGTGTGCAATCCTCTACCCGGGAAACTCCCTTCCGGTGACATATGGATGCGAAGCAATGATTCCGGTGGAAATCGGGCAGCCATCGTGGAGGAAGATCGAGCGGACATGGAGGACCGAGCATCGAATGACGACGCCTTAAAGACAGAGATCTGGACCTAATAGATGAGATCCGAGTCACGGCTCATTCGGGAACTTGCCACCAAGCGTTACTCGCGGCCAAATATAATCGCAAGGTTCGGCCACGATCCTTCAACCGGGGTAACTTAGTACTTCGGAGAGCCGATATAGGTAATAAGAACTCGAGACGGAAAACGCGGCAAAGCGGGAGGGACCGTATCGTGTTAAAGAAAAGCTGGACACTGGGGCATATGTTCTCGAAACTTTGGCAAGAAAGCCGGTTAAAAGGACATGGAACGCCGATAAGTTGAAAATCTACTACAGCTAGCCCAAGATTACGGCTCGGTCATTTCTTACTTTCTTTCATGTTTTTTGCAATTGCTTTCCAACTTTCCCTTGCTTTGCATTTGAATAATTTATGACCATTTGTACGCTCTTTAGAGCTGCTTTATTTAATGAAGGAATCCCTTAAAGAGGAGGAGCCAACGTGCACGATTATTTGCTTAAGCTTGAAGACGAGGCCACCAAGCCCGGCAAAAACCTGACTCTGAGGTACTTATACCCGGTCAGAAATGAAAAAAACATCTAGTTGTATGACACCGGCCATTGTACTCCGACGCGCATAGGTAAGAGCTCGGCGAAAATGCCATACGTGGCCTTCGCGAAATTGACGCGTCAACGCTCACCCGATTTGAGAAGGCGGCCGCCATCCCGACCGATCAAGTCAAAATGTCCGTCGAGGCACTAGACACCTCGGTCGACATGTGATGCCTCGCCCTTAAAACGGTCCCCACCATCTTTTCCGGCTATTTAAGCTGGGATGAGGCAGTGCGATTAAGTTAACACCCCCAGTGGGTACGACATACAACCCTCGTCCCACTCTCCCACACCGCAGTGTTGGTCGAGTACACGACTTGTATTTAATGCGATCAATAAATTTCAAACAATGGAATTTAAGAAAGCGAGAAAGGGCGAATAAATAAATTCCCCCATAAGTCATACAAAGTTACGGCACAAAAGCCGGGAATCAATAAAGTACAAAGGCACAGACGCCCACTAACACTAAAGATTAAAGCTTAACTAGAAGGACCGGCCTCAGGAGCACCCTTGGTCGCCTCACTCTCCGCATCCGACTCTCCCCCTCCTGACCCGGACGCAGTGGCGGAAGGAGGTTGATACGAAACTAACGCTCCGTCTTCCACAAAGGCACGAAAGTCGTAGCCGTCCAAGTTAAGCTCCGTCTTCGGATTCAAAAGTCGGATCTGCTCCGAGTGCATTCTCAAAGCAATCGCGGCGATACCGCTTTAAAAGTTCGTCGACTCTAAGCGCTCCATTGCGGCGATACGGCCGAGCCTCCTCGACGGCTTTAACCTTATCAAACAACGAATCACGCTGTTTCTGCAAGGTTCTCACCACATCCATACTTTCGCTCAGCGCTTTCTGGGCCCGGACACATTCGAGGCCGACTTCTCCGCCCCTTCTCGCGCTGTTGCAAATCGATTCCACCTTCACGAACGCCTCCTTGGCGGAATCCCGTTCAAGCCGGACAAAGATCCCGCTCCTCCTCCATAAGGCGCAGCTTGGCCTCTCGCATCGGCTAAAGCCTTTTTTACGGATGCCGCCTCGGCCCGGTGCCTTTTGGTTGGCCTCAACCTCGGCCCTAGACGCCTTCGTCGTCGTTTCCGCATCGGCCCGGAATGTACTTTTCCTCACAATCACATAGGCTGCGGGAAACCTATGGATTTACACAAGTACCGTTCGCGGCTTGCACTTCCTCGCACTAGGAGGGGACAGAGCCCGGTTATCCATGAATTCCCGGGGGGGAGGAACGCTACATCCAGCTCCTTGGTCACCCCCTTTTCAAATACGAAACTCCGAGGAAGCAAGGAAGAAGGACGTAAGGGCCCGGTTGAAGGAGGAGGAGGAGGCGGAACGGTCGAAGGCGAACGGTCGAAGACACCGGAAGAACCGTGCGTGAAGGAGGAACGGCGCGGCCCCGATAGGCCGCAGCTTCACCCTCCGAGACGACAACCTCGCTTCCCTTTGGAAATTTCGGGAACCCCGCCCGAGGGGATCCGGAGGGCGCAGATGGAGTCGATTCCTCGCCCGGAGACCCCGGCCTTCTTAGCCACAATAGGGGCATCAGCCTCGGGCGCGGAAGTCTTGACAGGGCGGCCCGTTTCCGAGACCGACTACTCGAAGATACGGCGGCTGGATTCACTTTTTTCAAATAACCGGGAAGGGCCTTCATGTCTTGAATGAAAAGAACAGGTAAAGCGAAATCAACAAGAAGCACAAAGTACGACTGCAATATACAGAACATAGGAATAAGAAACATGGCGAAAAAAGGACTCCTACAAGTCGAGGGAATTGGCCTAGATCCCTCCCCGGATATGAAAAAGGCCGCGCGGTCGGGATGCCATACCGCTCCACGAAGGCGTCCAACTGGGACGTGAGGGGCCATCTCGGGCGGGGAGGTCATCCCGTGAGATTTGGAAGGACGAGGGGCTGGCCTTATGATGATTCTCCACCCAATATAAAGGGAAGCGCCATACTACGTCGGCAGCCTCGACCCCCTTTAGAAACCAAGCCGGCTTACCTGTGCACGGCGACAACCTTGAAAAACACATTCTTAAACCGCTTAAAAGACTCGGAGAAGGGCTTCATAAGCTTCCGGTCGGGATTAACGTGGAGAGACACCAGCCCTTTCAACTTGTCACCTTCCTTCGGGAGAGCCGGGGTAAAGGGGCCAAAATAGTAAAAGAAAAGGTTGGTCGAGCGGGGGATTGGAACCGGGTAGGAGCGACACAATTGCTCGAACGCTACAAGATAGGCCCACCCATTCGGATGAAGTTGAGACGGGCCAAGTCTCAGGTGCATCAGGGCAAGCATTTGAAAATGGGTAAAAGGAAAGCGGACGCCAACCCGTGTAAGATAATCCCGGTAAAAATGAAAGAAATTTGGACTGCCTACTTCCCGTTCGGCCACAAACGGGCTCGTCGGCTTCCGGAGCAAAAGATAGGACGCACCCCTCCATGACGGGTAGGTCCAACCGGGCTATGTCCGTATCCGACATAATGGACCGGGTCTTCAAGACCTCGTGGGATACCCAGGGATACCTACGACACAGGGCCTCGGGTGGACTAGAAGAATCCGATGTCTCGGCCTCGGCCTTTTTCTTTGAAGGCAAAGATTTCGGAGCCATTAACCTATATGCAACATAAAAGGAAATTAGCAGGGTGGGAAATACCGGTAAAACAAGGTTAGAAGGCAAAACGAGATGGCGAGACTTGGACGAAAGGGCACGCGAGGAAGTGGGGCCGAAGGGCGCCGGGCCGGCAAGATCCAAGAACCGAGGTAGCTCAGAGTCCTCGCCACGCGCAATGAGGAATGAACTCTCACCAAAACGGTCCCGGGGACCGAGATAATCATCGGGATAAGGGTCCAAGCTCCCAGGGGATGGACCCTCATAGAAGTTGGGCGGTTGGGCCATCGAGGTAAGAGCCCGGGGACCAGCAGAAGAACCAACTCCGGCCCGAAAAGGTGATCGAAAAGAAGGTCGAATCAAGGAAGGTGACAAAGCTCTAGCTGATATGGGTTGGGGCCCAATTCGTCGAGAAGAACCATTCCCACCTCGAAGTAGAGGCGTAGACCTTTCAGTTTCCGGGAGCTCAGTTCCAAGAACCCAGTAAGAGGCTCTCGGGTAACGACGGCGGAGAAACTCCTCTTCTTCAGGGTTAAGCGCCGGTCTGGCTCTAAGGAAAGGCCTACGTCTATCCATCAGAAGAGGAACTAGAACCTAAGAGCTACAGGTCTTACGTCAAAAGGGAAGAACGTACAAAGCAAACCCAGAAACTGATCTTAAAGGGAAAACTCAGAAGACCCGAAGAATGGGAAAAGCAAATGAGGAACCAGAGGATATCCAAACGGTATGAAATATGCCTAAATGAGTAAAGACAAGGATGAAAAATACCTGCGTAAATATGAAGAGGATAACTTGAACAAGCGAAATGGAGGACGATGAAGTTTTCGCGGAAAAGACTCGGAGCAAGTTCACTACCAAATTGCAGGCGGGAAATAATGACAAACGTAAAGTGAACACTTCATATAAAAAGAAGAAGAGGGAACGCCGGGGGCAGTTCGGTCTTTGAACGTTGACACGATAGGAACTGCACGGAATGACGTAGGCGCATTAAATGTGCACACGAATCGGCACTCCGAGCGGCGCGACGGCTGCAGACCGTTTCCAATCAGGGCACGCCAGGTGTAAAGACGCAATGATGGCGCCTACGGAAAGAAGACCAAATGGTTTACCCGCGAACAGGGGACTTACCACATAAATCCGAGGCTGCCCAATAAGCCCCGGTCAGGCATCACCCAGGGCACCATCCAGAACGATGTTATAGAGGTAAGCCGCGGCATAAGAAGCCGGGCTGGCTGAAGCACAGGCCCCGGTCACACACCGGACCAGGAGAATCATACACCTCGGCCGTCCAACAGCATGAACAGCCAAGCTGGGGGGTAACTATTACGGACCGGCCCAAAAGCCTCCAAGCCCAGGGCGAGGCCCAAGTAGAGCCAGAAGGCGTGATCTGCCAATCATGGCAGTAGATCTGGAACTCTCGGCTCGGCAGAATCCGCCCCTATCATATCGGCTTCCCGAGATACCCGCCCCATTAATGGCACGTCCCATTAATGGCATATCTCGGATATCCGCCCCATTAATGACACGTCCCATTAATGGGGTATCATCCAAGATCCGCCCCATTAATGGCTCACCATTAATGACATGCCCGGATATCGCACCGTACGCCTCTATAAATACGGAGGGCGGGTAACAAGGTGCACTCACTCTAAACCTAGACTCTTTACATACGGTCTCACCGTGCACACACAACACCCCTTTGTCGTGTACGGTGATCCCACGCTCTCCGGTTATCTCCTTCATAGATATCCAGGTCAGCCGATACATCCAAGATCAATCTACCAGCCCTTGGCTGGACATCTGTGTTCTACACCAGAACATCTACGAATTGCTCATCCACCAGTGTTGGAGGTGTTCCTGCAGGTAGACGTAATACTTTTGCTACTAATCGCAAACCATTATTTCCTTGTCCATTTAAATGAATTACAAAAAATAAACTGACTTCGTAATGTTGGTTTTGTAGAAGATAAGAGGGTAAAGGCGTTAGAAGCGAAGGTGAGGGAGCAAGGAGAGATGATTACTGAGATGCGGGCACTTCTCCAGTCCATATTGAAGGAGGTTGCCTCCTGGTGGTGATGACGATACCAGACTGTTGCAGTTTAGACTTTTTTTGGTTCATCTTGGTTGAAACATTATAATTTGTAATATTTTGTTTTTACTATGTAAACTCTTATGATTGTTACAATTTATTTTTATGATATGCAAGTCTTTTTATTTTGTACTTTTTAATATTTTTTATGTAATTATTTTATTTTTTCTAATTTTTTTATATTTTGTTAAATTAATTGGAATTTGCGAGGGAAAAATGTTTCCCTCGCAAAATCCTCAATTTTGCGGGGAAACACCTTCCCTCGCAAATTTCATCATTTCCTCGCAAAAATTCTGAAATTTTACGAGGGAACAAGTCTCCTCGCAAATTCGAAGTTTGTGAAGGAACAAGTTTCCTCGCAATTTCTTCCTCGCAAATCCCGGAATTTGCGAGGAAAAAGCATTTTTACGAGGTGAGACATAAAGTCCCCGTAACTAAAATTAATTTATTAAATATGCAGGAAAGGATTGCAAGTCGAGAAGCAGTTTGTTAACATAATAATATTATTTAATAAATAAAATTGTGCATAATAATAAACAATTATTAGAACAAATAATACACAATTGTCCGAAACAATTAGAACCATCCCCCTCATCCATCCAGCTCCTCCTTATTTCCTCGGGACATGGTACGGCCTATTAGTGCTAGTATACCTGGCCAACGTTAGCTAGTCACTTCAAGAATACTGTCCCCTCTTATGTCACCACCAATATACCGTAACAGGGACGTGTCCGCCCAAAACACTCAACTCAAATTCCGGGCCAGGAATGAGAGAGCCAATGGGCACAATTTCACCCTCAATCTCTTCCACACAACCCAACATATCCCACAAATGTGAAGAAATAATATAATACTAAAATTTTCAACAACATTTTATTAAATTATCATTCCATACACATCACCACACAACAACCATTATAACCATCACAACAATAACAATCCCAGTAATCATAATTACTTAAATACATAAATTGCAAAATACACTGCTTCACTGAATTAATTTCATATTCAAACCTACACATAATTTTTCAAAACACATACGAGTAGTATATATAAAAATTAAGCTTAGAAAAATACCTCAGTCAAACAAGCATATAAAATAAATTAACCCCATTTACCTCAATTCCAAGCTTAACCCTAGCTTGATGAGTACCACTCACATAGATACCGGTCGCCAAAAGGCTCTACATTATCACAAATATAACTTATAATTCCCTATAACTTAAAATAAAAGTTCTAATAATAATATATATTATTATAACAAAAATTGAAAATGACATTTTGGTCCCACAAATTCCAAATGACATTTTAGTCCAAAAATTCAAGAAATTAGAATTTTACCCCAAAAAATTCCAGAAATTACAGTTTTGCCACAAAAATTCCAGAAATTACAGTTTTGCACCAAAATTTCAGAAATTACAGTTTTGCCCCAAAAATTCCAGAAATTACAGTTTGATCCCCAAAATTCCAGAAATTCCAGTTTTACCCCCAAAATTCCAGAAATTCCAGTTTTATCCTTCATATATAAAAAATAAGCTAATTAAATTCCAATAATATCTCCCTAACACAAATAAATTATTTTCACAACATTTAAGCGGTAAAATATTTTATAGACATAAAATCCTAAACTTCTTAAATAGAAAAATCCATTTTAAATTTCTATAACAACCAAACAATAAATCTAAACCGATTAAAATTCTAATAATATCTCTCTAACCCTAAATAAATTATTTTCATAACATTTAATCGGTAGAATATTTTATAGACATAAAATCCTAAACTTCTTAAGTAGAAAAATCCATTTTAAATTTCTATAACACCCAAACAATAAATCTAAACCGATTAAAATTTACTACTAATCATCTACTACATATATATAGTCTTCTATAGTCCAAACTCAAAACTTTCCTAAAATCTTAATCCCAAAATTTTCACTAACCAACATAATAATACCTCTATTAGAAAGAGAAAAATATATAGAATAACTTTCATGAAGAAAGTTTATTGAAAATAAGCTAGTTTAGCTATCTAAATAATCTTATAAGATAAAAGATGTAACTTAAAATACACTAAAAAGCCTCCAAACTTATCTTTTTCCCTCCTCACATTCTCCCTCTCACCTCTCCTCTCGTGGACCGAGTGTGTGTGTGTGTGTTATGCGTGGGTTATGTGTGTGTGGGGGTATTTTATAATCCCCCAACAACATTTTATTTATTTATTATTATTTGAATATGTGGGAGGCCACGCCTCCCACTTTAATATATATATTTTTTTCAACCTTTTTTTTGGGTGCTTTGCTTTTTTTTTTTTAATTTCTTTCTTTCTCCTTCTCTCTCATTTCCAACAAATACATATTAAATACATTTAATATATATAATTAATTTATAATTATAATTAAATCCTAAAATTAAAAAATAAGATGTTAGAAATTACCTTTTAATTAAAACAATTTTTATGATTTAATTTTTCAAATTATCCAAGCATATGTATAACTTGTTGAGCACTTTCTCACAAACAAAAAAAGAAAGAAATTTAAAATATGAAATTCATATTATAATTATAGTTTTAGAATTCTATGTTATATATATATGAAATTCTATAATAAAATAAAAAATTATAAATTAGAATAATCTAATACTAATATATAAATTATATAAATTAATATAAATATATATTCTAAAATAATATAAATATATTAAGAAATAGAAATAGAAATATATTAAATAAATAATATTATATTTATATTCTTATTGAAAAAATAATATATTAATTAAATATTATAATAAGTTGAAAAATGAAATAGAAATATTTATTAATATATTAGATATTATTAAAAGATATTTCCTACAATGACATCTTCCTCAAACTTGGTACATAACTGGTTTAATTAAGATACATATACAAAAGCAATATAATAGTAGTAACTTAAAATGTTAAAAGAGATTCCCATGTTCACCCACTATAAGAAAAAATATTTTTTTTACTATTATCATATTATTTTGAGAATAATTAACTCTAAACCTCATAATAATAAAATATAATGTTTGTTTACAACTAAAATTAACTTATTAATATAACAAAAAATGAACATGTTAGTTTGTATATATTCCTAAATAATTTTAATATTACAATTAATTTTTAATTATTTCATACATGTACACAAAATAAAAAAGAACATGTATACCTTAATTCTTACCACAAGAACCATACAAAACAATTTCCTTATAAATACAAACAAGGAAATTTCTGAAAGAAAATTTAATACATATAATTGCAGTTTTTAGGGATAAAAATTTTCCTACTCAAATTTACATTGAAGCAATGAATATTGAATATTATAGGAAGTTCTTGGGCTTACCTGGAGGTTGTGACGACAAGTGAGGAGTACTTGGAGGTTATGAGGACGAGGAGGAGCACGGGAGATCGCAGTGCACAACCGGAGGCAAGACATTGCGAGCAATGGAGAGGAGTGTCGGAAGAAGAGGCGAAAGTTGAGGGAGATGGGAGAACGAGAGGGGGAATTTTGGAAGAGGAAGGGGGTCGAAATGAATAAGGGGGGCGGTGGTTTTTTCAAAACATTTTGAAAAAACCATGAGGAAGTAGATTGGTCGGGCCAAATCCCGCCCAATTTGTGATGGACATGTTGCAACCCCCATTTGGGGGTTGCATCGGATTCAATTTCGCCGCAACCCCCAACTAAGGGTTGCAACGGCGGTTAATTCCGTCATTAAATGGGTGCCTTTTGTGATGGAATTTTTTTTTTCCGTAGCAAAAAAAAAAAAAAGCAAATTCAATTTTTTTCAATTCTCGCGGACTTTGCGACGGATTTTTTTTTTTTCGATCGCAAATTTTCCTTTTTTTTTGACGAATAATTTTTCCATCGCAAATTTTTAAATATTTGCGATGGAAAACATTCGTCACAAATTTCGTCGCTATTTACATTTTTTCTAGTAGTGTTCCTTGTCGGTAAACAATCGTCGCTATTTCTGGATCCCATTTTTCCAGTTTTGAATTTCTTCCTCCACAACTATGGCGGCCGCTTCTTCTTCCTCTGATGATTCTCAAATAAAACTCGACATCGTATTCTTTTACAAAGGAGAATATAAAGATCATGTCATGAGTCTACTTGATGCCAATAACCTTTTTCCCGCTTGTGGAATAAAAGGACTTCTAGATTAAACTCTTGTATCCATTTCAAATGACAATATAATACAAATGCATGATCTGATTCAAGAAATGGGTTGGGAAATAGTTCGCCAAGAATGTAAGGAAAATCGGGAAAACGTATTCTTTTTTGCGACAGAATAATTTTTCCATCGCAAATTTTTAAATATTTGCGATGGAAAACATTCTGTCACAAATTTCGTCGCTATTTACATTTTTTCTAGTAGTGTTCCTTGTCGGTAAACAATCGTCGCTATTCTCGGATCCCATTTTTCCAGTTTTGAATTTCTTCCTCCACAACTATGGCGGCCGCTTCTTCTTCCCTCGATGATTCTCAAATAAAACTCGACATCGTATTCTTTTACAAAGGAGAATATAAAGATCATGTCATGAGTCTACTTGATGCCAATAACCTTTTTCCCGCTTGTGGAATAAAAGGACTTCTAGATTAAACTCTTGTATCCATTTCAAATGACAATATAATACAAATGCATGATCTGATTCAAGAAATGGGTTGGGAAATAGTTCGCCAAGAATGTAAGGAAAATCTGGGAAAACGTAATCGGTTGAAGGACTTTGAGGAAGCGTATGATGTGTTTGTTAGACCTGGTTGTCACCCAAGAAGGGGTGAATTTGGTGTCTGATAAAAACTTTGAAACTTTGAAAGTCTTTTTGCAACTTATTGAAAGTAGTTTGTATGACAGCAATGATTTATAAAACAATAAACAGTCATTCAAACATATATGCTGGGAATATAAGAGATAAGGAAAGAGAATATACAAACAGAGATTTACACTAGTTCGGCTAATCCTTGACCTACGTATATTCCCCAAGCTTCACTTGAGATTTTCAATTCACTATCTTCTTTCTACTTGATTACACGCTCTGTACTCAAAGTAATCCTCTCACTAGGATTCATTCCCCCTTACAAGCTGTAATCAATACACCCACTTGATTACACACTCTGTACTCGAAGTAATCCTCTCACCAGGATTCACTCCCCTTACAAGCTGTAATCCATACAATGGGTTTCCCACTCAAGATCACCAAATCTTGAGTATCACACTCAGATAAAATGATAAGATGATTACAATGAATCTTTTCTCTCAGACGTAGATGAATAAACACTGAAGTACAATACAAATAATTTCACTCTCTAGTGATGAACTATACAAGCATTGAGAACAGAGAGCATGTAAGCTAAATGTAGGATTCAAAATATCAGCATTTCGACAGTGCAAGCTCTCATCGTTACCTCTATTTTGAATGATTCTCCTTTCATAGTCAATAAAGAATATTGAGCAATTCTTCCAGGTTTGAATACAACCGTTGGAACAATTCGACCGTTGGAGAAATATTATCGTTGAAGCTTCTGACATCATTATCTGCTTTTTCATAATCTGATGTTAATCCTTTGTTTGATCATCTAAAACTTGCTAACAAACATGATTAATAGCATTGAGAAGTATAGCAAGTGGAAATTGAAGATGGAATATCACCTAGAGGGGGTGAATAGGTGATCTTTAAAATTTATAAACTTCTCTCTTGTATAAACGAAATAGAGACCAATAAGAAAAAAGAACACAAGACAATTTATAATGGTTCGGTCTAATACTCTGACCTACGTCCAGTCCCTAGAACACCTGAGATTTTACTATTCCTCAAGAACAATTACAAACTCTATAAACGAAGGATTGTCCTCTTACTGTCGGACTACACTCCCCCTTACAAGTTGTAATTAATACACCCTCACTTAAGGTTCCACAACCTTAAGATACAAATTTGACAATGAAATAAGTGTTTAAATACTCCTCACGAGTTGATAAAAGAATGAACACTTAAGTGCAATTAATGATACAAATGAAACAGCGAATGATGTTAAACTCGATTTGATTGCGTAGCGTTTTTTTGGTAGGTGGCGGAATTGAATGTGATCGTCTTTTATAGCCTTCGCCATTAATGCCGTTTAAGGAGTTTGCAAACTAGCCGTTGAGACTCTTTTAATTTCCGTTAGACACAGCTCACTCTGTTTCGTAAATAGTCGAACTTTGAATCATTAAATGCACCTGATGTTAATGTCTCTGTGCAAAGAGTAGTTCAGAGAATTAGCTGGAATCGGTAAGCCTCGAAGAGTATGTTTCGTCTACCACAAAATCTAATTCCGATTGTTGTTCTGCTTTTCTGGACGAGCATTTAATGCGTTTTCCACGTCGGACTACTCTTTGTTCAAATTCTCAAATCAACGTAATTAATCACCTGTAGCTTGATCAAGAAGATGTTTAGATGTGATAAAATAGATTTGAATATTATTAACAATAATTAAATGATAACCCAAAGAGTTTCAGATGACATCAAACACATGTGAGATATGTTGCAAAACTAGAAGTGTATTCTCGAGAATTGTTCAGCTGACTCTCGAGAATTGTATGAAGAAGATGAAGTTCAAGAGATAATGATTCTACAAGTTTCGAGAATCATATTTCCATTCTTGAGAATTGAATCATTTGGCAAATAGATAAGAAATAGTAATTAACATGCATACTCGAGAATCATTTATGCATTCTTGAGAATTGGATGATTGTTGAACCAGGGGGTATTCTCGAGAATCATTTCTTTGTTCTCGAGAATTACCGAGAGAACTACTGATTCATTGAGAAGGAATTCTCAAGAATCGCTCGGGTATTCTCGAGAATTTACTTGTGCAATATCTAGGTTGTTCTTCAGACCTTATTCTCGAGAAGCCAACTTTTATGCTCCAGAATACAGAAAGATTCAGAGGAACAAACTATGTGAAGAATTTTTGGCTTATTCTCGAGAACCAGAATTCAGTTCTTGAGAATTGTTGCACAGAAGAATTTGCATAGCTTGTTTTAAGATAGATTGAATTCTCGAGAGTTCCAAGTGTGTTCTCGAGAACTTTTAGTCATGTGAATATACAAGTTTATAATGCTCCATTCTTGAGAATTCAATTCTTATTTTCGAGATGTTAGGTATTCTCGAGAGCCAACTGTTCAAGAGAATTCATGTCTTAGAACTTTTCAAGGGTAAGGTTGTTATCATCAAAACATACTTGGAGCTAACATTCTCCCCCTTTTTAATGATGACAACACTTATTTAAAAGGAAAAATTTTATCTGTCTTGAGAGCTAATTCATTAAATTTACAAAATCAGAAATTTTAAGGAGGAGAAAACGAAGAACCCAACAACATTAGATGTGAAATGATATTAACCTTGTGCATCGGTTGATAACGTGAATCTTACATATTATCGGACAAATCAAAATAACATCAGTCAGAAGTTCTAAGACCTAAGCACTAGCAAATCTAAATATTAGCAAGTCTGAAACAAAAGAGATAACTACAAACTAAACTCCTCAATCTAGAAGTATTTCCAATTTTCTTCAACTTCATCTTCATGTTCAACAATCTCTCCCCCTTTGTCATCATCCAAAAGGGAAGGAGGAGCAGATGAAGAAGGAATATTCACAGGAATAGATGTAGAGGCTGGATGAGCAGGCTTGGAGTATTTCTTGAGAGCCAATCCTTCGAGAGACATATCCAACTGATGAACATGCCCCTGAAGAGACTGAATTTCCTTGGTCAATTTAGCTGAAGATTCTTCTTGAGACTTGATGCAGATTTGAAAGCTAGTGGAAATCTTCGTTGCCAACTTTTCAAATTCAGTGCCAAGACCCTGCAGAATGGTCGTAGTGATTTTGTGAAGTTTGTTTGCGAGGCCAGTAACCTGGTTGGCATTATCATACAGAAGCTGGATGGCGTCAGAGATGCCTTTGGCCATTGCTCTTGCAACAGCCTGTTCCACATTGTGTTGAATAGCAGCTTGAGTAAAGGAGGGAGCAGGAGTAAAGGATGTACCAGCCTTTAAAGATTGGCCTTCTTCAGGTTGCTTAGAAGAGGATGGCTTAGGTTTTGAAGGACTCTTGGCTTTCTTCTTCTTGCCTGTAGCCTCGGTAAAGGAAATGTCCATGTACAAAAGATGAGTAGTAGTAAATTGCTTAGGAAAAGACACACTGCCTTTCTCCAGTAAATACCAGATATTGTTGAGGCCAAGAATCTGAGACACGAGGTTAGGGTAGGGAATGGTGTTCTTCTTGGCCTTTTTGTAGGTGGAGATAAAATCGACATCTCGGATATGACCAATTTTCCCATTCCGGCTTCCATGTTGATAATAGAAGCCATCAATTCATAGTCTTTGCTCACAAAATGCGTGAAGCTCTGTCCCTTGTTAACTATATTACGACTATAGAGATACCAGATAACTCTATATGTATCAGACATCTTAGAGGGTTTGAATTTTAAAGGCTTGCCATCATAAGTTTTATTTGGAAAAAGAATTTTAAAGCTTTCAATCACAGGAAGTTTAGGAGGATCAGGTATGTCAGAAAGACCAAAGAATGTATTCAGAATCTGAGCTGTAATCCTAATCTCTTGTCCCCTAACAGAAGTAGTTAAAATGATCTCATTGCCCTCCTTAGTCTCAGTCATATTATAGTAAAATATTTTTACTATCATAGGAGAAAATGGCGTAGTGATTCCTAGCAGTGGCATGTATGCAGTTAACCAAGGAGACAGATCCAAATTGCACTTTGTTTTGAAATCTTCTAGGTCCAAATACACAGTGGGACAAAATGGCCTATTTTCAAAATTTGACCAAAAAGATGGTTCAGATGGAATTACCAATTCATCTTGGCAGAATCCAGGAGGACAATGCAATGCACTCTTCTGGCCAGTAAGTTTGGAGGTGAATGATTTTTTAGTGTCTCTCGTGGTGTGCCTCGACAACCACGATGTTTATGAGGGGGTTTCTGAGGTCTGACATCCAAGCTCTTTGTTCTGAGTTTGTGAAACTGCGGATGATAATCTCAAACCAAATCTGATGTATTAGTAGACGCCGAGAGAAGACCTTTGCCTTTTTCAGTTGGTAGAGAATGGGTCTGAGTACAAGTGAGTGGTCGAGAGGAATCTGCAATGACAATGCCTTTAGATTTTGACTCGAAAATCTTCAACCGAGAAGCTTCTTCAACGGCAATGTCTTTGGGTGATGACTCGGGAGGCTCAAAAGTTTTGTGTTTAGAGCGATGCTTGGTTTGGGGTTTCTTAGTGAGTGGTTTCGGAGGTGATTCTGAGGGAGATTTCTCCATTGGGATGCTATTTATGAGAGTAAACTGGAGATTAAGATGAAGAGTAGACGATGAATGGTGGAAATGAGAAACTGTATTGAAGGAAGAGAATGTGGGTCCAAATCTACAGAGAAATTTAATCAGTAGCACAGGTAGAAAGATTTTCCCTTGTCGCCGAGAAGATGGAAGATGGTGAAATGGTGGACGAGAGGCGAAAACCCGGATGACGGGGATGAAGGAAAAAGAGGAGCTGAAGAGATTAGTATTCTCGAGAGGAATAGGGTTTTATGAAAGGTTTTTTTTTGAATTTTTTTTTTTGTCAAAATTAAAGGTAACTGATACTCTCAAGAATAGCTTCCAGTTCTCGGGAATGTGGAAAAGAGTCTTGTTTGCCACTTCTCGGGAATCTTACTATGATTCTCGAGAGTGCGAGAGTATAGAAAATTTGAAAAACACGTTGGTTCTCGGGAATGCCAGTTTGACTCTCGGGAGTTGTCCAGTGGGATGCCGTTGAACACAGGCAATTCTCGAGAATTCCTTGTAATTCTGGAGAATTAATCGATTTCTTATATTGTCCCATTCGCAGTGCTAGTCGCCCATTATCGAAACTCAATTTAATTCTCGAGAGCACTTCCTATCATAGGCGATTCTTGAGAATAGTTCTTAGATTCTCGAGAATATACGGAAGGAGCAATGGTTGACATCCTACAACACACGGCCATCCTCGAGAATCGGGAGTAATTCTCGAGAATGCAGAGTTGATACATTGATTCGGTTCAGCCCATTCTCGAGAATCCTATAGTGATACTCGAGAATCCCTTACGCAAGTGAAGTAGAAGCGAATACCATATTGATTGTTCTCGGGAATTCGAAATTAATTCTCGAGAACGCGAGAATGAATCATGGTTGAAGTACGCTAATTCTCGGGAGTAAAGATGTGATTCTCGAGAATCCCTTACACTTATCTAATTCATTATTCCCAATTCTCAGGAATACCCATGTGATTCTCGAGAGTGATTTATCCTTCTCACCACTGGTTTGCTACGGTTCTCAAGAATCCTTTAATGATTCTTGGGAATTATGTTTTAAAATGAATAGTAGAATCTCACAACTCTTAAAACATCGATAAAACGTGATAATTCTCGAGAGTTTATGGCCAATTCTCGAGAATTCTCAACTATTGCAAAATTAACATCTCATTAATTCTTGAGAATGCTAATACTCATTCTTGAGAATAGCTATGCTCTATAAGCCTCTGTTTTTCCCACATTAAACAGGGGAACCTACAAAACACGATTTCAACACTCCAATGCTTAAGTTAGTCTCCATCAATCATCAAAACACAATTAACAACATTCAACTGGAATTACTTACAATTCATTGTGGTTTACTGTTAGTCGATTTCCTTGATGGCAAGTGAACCAGTCGAACAAGTAATAAAGTGAAAGTACAGTATCGTCCCATAGAGACTGAGATACCGAGGAGTAACGCACCGATGCTATGACAGTTGTGAAAATAGAAAATAGATATATTTGGTTGAGGGGTTTTGTGACTATACTACTAGCAAATGTAAACAAAAGATCTATGAACGAGAAAAGATATCAGTGAGAAGTTAGGCTGGACTCAGAATCATCCTTAAGTGCTTCAATCCCCCTAGTTTCTCTACCCCAATGCTATAGCATCTATACTGTACAGCTTCTGCAATTGCTACAACATAGATACCGACTGCAAAGCTATTTGGTTAACCCACCACTATAATCTACCGAAGCTTCCGTGTCCGATACATTTGATACTAACTATACTCCTTCCATATTCCTATGGCAACTTTCTAGTCAGACCTGCATTACTCTCAGGTGTAATAGTTATGAGAGGTAGACCCATTCCTGAAGCCTACAATAATATGTCACGCCATGCACGGGCGGCCTAGCGAACACTTTCTTGTTTTTAGAGGTCTAACCCCAACTCCTTGCCGAAGTCGGGCCACGGATCTAGCCCTTAACTTCCGTTAACCGACTAGTAATAAGCACAAAGAATACGCAAACCAAATTTATTGAATTAAGAAACCGCAACTGGATTCATTCAACACTTAAAGACTCATCCTCGTCCAGCCATATAAAGTTTAGTTCATGACCGACGAGGGACACACAAAAAAGGACACTAACGTAATGACCCATGATCAATAAAACAAAGGTAAAAAGAATAGAAAACAGAAAGCTTGATGGAATTTCTAACGGCGTGGTCGAGGTCCTGTCACGTCACCACTCCACATCTTCTTCATTCCGTCGCACTACAGGAAAGGATGCTGGGCGGTCCTGGAAGTATCATGCTCTTGTGAAATCTCTCACTCTTCTCTTGAGTCTGCCGAAAGTCAGAATCTTATTCTAGGACTCTCCGACTCTATTAGGGTTGGCTCTGCTGTTTCCTTTTATAATCATTCTTTTCTTATGGCTTAAGTCACAGCGAGCTGGGCCTTTCCTAATCTGTCGGAATCTATCATATCTTTGGATCCGAGTAGATTGCTTCTATTGATTCTGCGGGATTCTCCAAATCTTTCAGTTCCGATCCTCTGCATCTTCTATTCTGTTACGTTAGCAACCTATCCGTCAATATCGCCCTTTATTTTATTCCTGAAATCATCTGGGTAAAAAGGTCAGAAAACATATCGCATAGCCTTGCTTCCTCTACTTTGCTATAGCAATCAGGATGCTTTATATTGCAATTCGAATTGCTGTCAGAATGCTATAGCATCGTATCAGTTTTGCTATATATTTCCCTTAAAATTACAGTAAATTGTTCCATTCTTATCACATGTAAATGATTTCTACTCCTTAGTCCCTATATCATGAATGTATGCCCTTTTGCTTAGATTATCTATGGTTAAGCTTGGATTTAACATTCAATTCAGCCAATTAGTATAGGGAAAACATGGTATTATTTGTGCTTATCATTTACCATCCCCAATTCTCTTCGGATGAATTGTTCTTTGGCCAACGGTTTGGTAAAGATGTCAGCCAGTTGAAGGTGTGTGGGAATGAACATCACTTTGATGTCTTTCTTTTGTACATGATCATGAATAAAGTGATGCCTTACATCGATATGCTTGGTCCTTGTATGTTGAACTGGATTTTTCGCCAAGCTAATCGTGCTCGTGTTATCACACAGAATTGGAATTTCTCTCAAGTGGACTCCCAAATTAGACAATTGCTATTTTAACCAAGGGACTTCTGTATAGCTGCTTGAGGCAGCAACATACTCCACTTCAGTTGATGACACAGCTATAGTAGTCTGCTTCTTACTGAACCACGATACAAGTGAGCCTCCGAAGAACTCACATTGCCCATTTGGTGCTCTTTACGTCGATCTTGTATCCGGCGTGGTCAAGCATCCGAGTATGCAACCAAGAACTCTTGTTGTCCTTTTGGAAACCAGAGACCCAATTCCTTTGTGTCTGAAAGATATCGAAAGATTCTTTTGATGTGCTCGGCGTGTGATTCTTTAGGAGCCGATTGAAATCTCGCAACATACCCACACTAAATTGTATATCTGGCCGACTAGTAGTCAAGTAGAGCAAAGACCCGATCATTCCTCTATATTTAGTTATATTGAAGTCTTTGCCTTTCTCTTCATCGGCATCCAACGAGGCTGTTGAGCTTATTGGAGTGTCTGCTCCATTACAGTGCTCTAATCCAAACTTCTTGAGCAAATCACAGAGATATTTTGTCTATGAGATGAATATCCCATCCTTCCGTTGCTTGATTTGTAATCCGAGAAAGTAATTGAGCTCTCCCATCATTGACATTTCGAACTCACCCTACATCTTCTTGGAAAATTCATCACAGAGAGAGTCATTAGTAGCACCAAATATTATATCATCCACGTATATTTGCACAATTAGGAGTTCATTAAGCTTAATAGTTTTGATAAAAAGTGTTGTGTCTGCTCTTCCTCTAACAAAACCTTGATCTAGAAGAAATTTACTTAAGCGTTCATACTAAGCTCTAGGAGCTTGTTTGAGACCATACAAGGCTTTCTTAAGACGATAAACATGGTCTGCATGATGTTCATTTTCAAAACAAGGAGGTTGTACAACATATACTTCCTCCTGAATAAAACCATTCAAGAAAGCGCTCTTTACATCCATTTGATACAATTTGAATCCTTTGATACACACAAAGGCTAAGAGTACATGTATTGCTTCCAATCTAGCCACTAGAGCAAACGTTTCCTCATAATCAATACCTTCTTCTTGATTGTAGCCTTTGGCGACCAATCTAGCCTTGTTGCGGACTATAATTGTGGATTCATCCTGTTTGTTTTTGAATACCCATTTGGTGCCAATGACCGGATGGTCTTTAGGCCTAGGTACCAAATCCCAAACTTAATTTCTATCAAATTGGTGTAATTCTTCTTGCATTGCTAACACCCAATCATTATTGATAGGGCTTCGTCAATCTTTGAAGGTTCAATGTGAGAAATAAAAGCTGAAAAAGTTACTTCATTTAAAGTGCTTTTTCTGGTCCTCACCCCTTGATTAACATCACCTATTACATAGTCCAGGGGATGATTCCTTATGAACCTCCAAGCTTTAGGTTGAGATTGATCAAGGTTTTCTAAATTGTTTTCAGGATCAATTTCAAAAACATCTTTAGAATTTTCAATAGAAGCAGGGGTAGATTTTGAAAAGAATTGATTCTTGAAAACATTTTCTTCATCATCATCCAGAGATTCATCTAATTTGGATTCACAGAACACAACATGTATTGATTCTTCAACCACACGAGTACGCTTGTTAAAAATTCTATATGCCTTACTCCTATTTGAATACCCAAGTAAAATACCTTCGTCGGATTTGGGGTCAAACTTTCCCAAATTGTCCTTACCATTGTTGTGAACGAAGCACTTACAGCCAAAAATATGAAGATGAGCCAGGTTCGGTTTCCTCCCTTTATAGAGCTCATATGGAGTCTTGTTAAGTTTCTTCCTGAGATAGGCTCGGTTTGATATGTAGCTGTCTGATTCTCATTCAACATTGCACGAGTCATCTCAGTTAGTACACGGTTCTTCCTTTCGACCACACCATTCGTTGTGGTGTTCTTGGAGCCGAGAAATTGTGATTGATCCCGTGAGCATCACGAATTCTCCGAATGCTTGATTTTCGAATTCACCTCCATGATCCATTCGAATAGATGTAATACAAATATCTTTCTCATTTTGCACCTTATTGGCAAACACGACGAACAGGTCAAAAGTTTCATCCTTAGAGGATAAGAAAATAGTCTAAGTAAAACATGAGAAATCATCGACAATCACCAGAGTATATAAATTTCCACCAAGACTTCTAACTCTTACAGGTCCAATTAGATCCATATGAAGTAATTGAAGATGGCGGTTTGTCGAGATTTCAGGTTTGTTTTTAAAAGATGATTTAGTTTGTTTACCTCGTTGACATGAAACACAGGTCATATCATTTTTAAAATGAAGTTTGGGTAAACCAATCACTAAATCTTTTCTTAGCAACTTGTCTAGTTGATGCATGTTGACATGAGCCAGACGCTTATGCCACGACCAACTTTCATCTAAGTTGCTAAGAAAACATTTTTAGAGTTTAGTTTTGGTAGATCCAGGGTATAACAATTTCCCACACGTGGAGCTTTGAACAATACCTTTAGTTTACCTTTATCGATTGGGAGATCGTCTTTGTTGACAATGAGAAATTCTTCGGAATCAAAGATGATCCAGTTGTTACGATCGGCACTTTGACTCACGCTCGAGAAGATTGTGAGAGACCTTCCACAAGATATACATCCTTAATCGAGGCCCGTCTTTTGCACCGATTTCACCAATGCCGTAATTTTTCCAGATTGATTTCCTTCATAAGTGACTCGCCTCCATCTTTAGATCTCATAGCAACAAACTTTTCTGCTTCTCCCATCATGTGTCTAAAGCATCCACTGTCAATATACCACTTGTTGATCCTTGATGCTTTCAAACACAGCTGCAAAAATAGAGGAGATCAAGCTTTAGGTACCCACCTTTTCTTGGGACTTTTGGGGTTAGTCTGGGCCTTAGGAACATAGATTCCCTTAGGCACCCACTAATAATTACCAACCGGCTTATCTTTTCTATCCTTTTTATGAAAACACGATGAGGTACTATGTCCCTTTCAAATAAGTAATTACAATGTGCGAATGGGTTTGAAGAGTGGACTGTTTTTTGAAAATAATTTAAATAGGATTTTCCACCCGTTTTCTTCTTGCCTTTTTGTTTATCAAAAATAGGATTATATCCTATTCCTGAATGATCATTTGTAAACCTTTGTGCTTTCAAAATCACATTGAGCATTTCATTACCTCTAGTGAACTTCTCAAGTGTTTTTGTAAGATACACATTCCTTTTCTCCAAAACCAGGCAATCATCACAAATAAGATCCCCACTCGTGAGATTTCCAACTTGCATTTTAAGAGTTAAGTTTTGCCTTTTCAAATATATACATTCATTACAAACTTCTATGTATTCAAAGTGGATTTCATTATATTCATCAAATAATTCATCATATGTTGGTTGTATATCATGTACCTCACTATCGTTTTCGATTGGCTCTTCTTCTTCTGCCACCAAACAGATGTTGGCAGTCTCTTTCTCTTCTTCGCTCTCTTCTCCTGAGGAGTCATCTCCCTAGATTCCTGACATATATGCCTTCTTCTTAAATTGATAAGACTTCTTCTTCTTTTCTTTCTCAATATCTTTCAAGTGAGGACATTCTGACTTGTAATGACCAGGCTTCTCACATTCGTAACAAATGACTTGATCTTTGTCTACGAAGTCACATTTGTTACTTGGATTCCCTCTTTGAAATCTATTTCTGAAGCCACGATCCTTTCTATAGAACTTTTTGAATTTATGAACAAACATGGCCATCTCGTCATCGTCTTCATCATCCTTGTTAGTTCTCAATATGTTTTGATGATTAACAACAAATGTAAAACATGTTTTGAAGTTTGCAGATTTAGTTAAAAAACATTCTGATAGTTGCAAACCGTAGTATAGGTTTGCAAACTCGAGTAAAAGCCATCCAGAAAGCAACTAAGTTTTTCAACCTAAGTCAATACCGCAGTTTGCATAGCCAAACTCGAGTATTGAAGATCCAATACCTTGCGGTTGCATAGCCAAACTCGAGTATTGAACTTCCTAAGAGCTAAAGGACTTTTCAAGCTAAGTCAATACTTTGCGGTTTGCGTAGCCAAACTCGAGTATTGAACTTCCGAGAACTAAAGAATTTTTCAAACTAAGTCAATACCGCGGTTTGCGTAGCCAAACTCGAGTATTGAACTTCCCGAGAGCTAAAGGACTTTTCAAGCTAAGTCAATACTGCGGTTTGCGTAGCCAAACTCGAGTATTGAACTTCCATGAACTAAAGAATTTTTCAAGTTAAGTCAATACTTTGCGGTTTGCGTAGCCAAACTCGAGTATTGGACTTACTGAGAGCAAAAGGATTTTTCAAGTTAAGTCAATACTTTGCGGTTTGCATAGCCAAACTCGAGTATTGGACTTACGAAGAGCAAAAGGATTTTTCAAGTTAAGTCAATACTTTGCAATTTGCGTAGCCAAACTCGAGTATTGGACTTACGAGAAAGCAAAAGGATTTATCAAGTTAAGTCAATCTGCGAGTTTGCGTAGCCAAACTCGAGTATTGGACTTACGAAGAGCAAAAGGATTTTTCAAGTTAAACCAATCGGTAAAGGATTGCAAACTCGAGTATAGGTTTTGTCTTTCAAACACAAGACACAATGGTTTGCCTCACGAAAAGTGCAAACTCGAGTATCCAATTGGATACTGCAGTATGGACACTTGTATACAGTGCCATACTCGAGTTAGCATGAACATACTGCAGTTTACAACGGTAAAAACTGATTTTTGAATCATACGAATTTGCAAATCATTGTTGTTTGATCTTATTGCTTCCATAATTCATTCAATCATATTCCTAGCTATGTTTAACAAGTTTGTTGAGTGAATTTCATTAAGATCAGATGAAGATTATTGAAGGTCAAAGCCATAAAGCAAAAAGTGTTTAGTGCAATTAATGCACCTCTGCAAAACAACCTACTTTCAGCTAATCCATCTGAGCACGCCTTCTGAACGTTAAAGAATGCTTACTACAACAAGCAAGGTAATCTCCAACGGGAAAATTCTCAGAGAATCACACCAGATCAAATTAACACCTGGATTAGCAAAAGTTTAGAGAGAAGATGACCGGACCTTAAGCTAATCACCTACAACGGTTGGATTCATCAAGCAACGGTCATTTAATGTTCTCTACCTATAAATAGAGTGCATTAACTTCTTCTCAAGCTGATACACCACCTGAGAGCGAAAATTTACTAAGTGTCATTTATTGTGTTCAGCTTCTTTCTGTATTGTATCAATTTGATACTTGTACTTAGTGTTCATCTTATCTGCTCTGTAAGAGAGTTATTTCTGAAAATCATTTATTGATTGAGATAACCACAAGTTAGGGGACTTGGTGGTTGGGTGTATTGATTGCAACTTGTAAGGGGGAGTGAGTTCTAGTGAGAGAACTACTCGAATACGAGTTTGTAATCAATTGTTGAGTTCTAGTGGATTGAAAATCCCAAGTGTGGCTTAAGGGATTTGGATGTAGGTCAAGGATAAGACCGAACCAGGATAATTTCTCTTGTGCAAGCTTTCCTTACCCTTCTCCTCTGATATACTCTGTTTTTCACTTGTCCAAAATAGACCTAGTTCATAAAATTTTAAGAATACCCAATTCACCCCCCTCTTGGGTATTTAGGCTCCACTTTCATTTGGTATCAGAGCAAGGTCTTCTCTAAGAGCTTAACATCTCGAGAAGGATCAACATGGATGGTATTCTACCCGATGGAGCTTCTATCAACGGGCCACCCGGTTTCAATGGTGAACACTACTCATTCCGGAAAACTAAATTCAAGGTGTTCGTCAATGCTACCGAGTATGGTCTTTGGAGAGTGTTTGAAAGAGGTGATTGCATGCCAACCATACTTGAAGATTGTGTGAGGGTCATGAAGCTAGAAGAAGACTATGATGACAATGATAGAAGAAACGTCACCCTCAACAGCAAGGCGGTTCTACTTCTCCAAAGTGCACTGAGTCAACAAGAATATTTTCGTATTTGCACTTTGCCTTCTGCTAAACACATGTGGGATGCTCTAGAGATTGCTCATGAAGGCACATTTGGAGTCAAGCAAAATCGAGTAAATACTCTTATGACAGTATGATCTTCTTCGAATGAAACCTGGTGAATCCATTGGAGAATTTCAGCTCCGTTTCACTCATCTCATCAATCAACTCGCGGCTCTTGGGAAGGAATACGACCGGACGGTCCAAGTGAGAAAGATTCTAAACATTCTGAATAAGGAATGGGAGGCCAAGGTCACGACGATAGAAGAAGCGCGAGGAGAATCAATGACGTCTGTTGTTGCCCTCTTTGGTAGCTTGTCGGAGTATGAAGCCAAGCTAAAATTCAAGAAGGGTCTGGATGAAGCACATGCAAGGAACAAAGGAATAGCCCTCAAGAGCGCCAAAGAAAGCAAAGAGTCAGAAGACGAAGAAGAAAATGAGGATGAGGAAATAGGCATGATGGTTCATAGATTCAAGAAATTCTACAAGAGGGACCAAGGTTTCAAGAAATTTCACAAAGCTAGCTCCAGCTATGAGGCAAAGAAACCAGTCATCTGCTATGAGTGCCAAAAGCCTAGCCACATCAAATTTGAATGCCCTCTGGTGAACAACAAAGACAAAGAAAAGAAGAAGTTCAGCAAATACAAGAAGAAAGCTTATGTCTCCGGCATACGGGGAGATAGTTCATCGATGAAGATGATGAGGATGAGGAAGAGAAAGCAAATATATGCCTAGTTCTTTGAAGAAGAAGAGCAACGTACTAAACTTGAAGAGGTATATGATTGCAAACCTCCTTATGATGATTTATTTTTGAGTATATGGTTTGTGCAATTTGAATTTGAGAAGCTTGCTGAAAAATATTTCAAATTGAAAAACAGAAATATTACTCTTGAATTGCAAATTGAAAAACTCTCTTCTTTAGAAAATCTTGCTTGTGAAGAATGTCGATTTGAAGAAAAAGAATTTACATCTTACAAAGGCACTTGAAAAATTCACTAAGGGAAGTGAAATGCTTGATGTGATTTTGAAACAACAACGATTCATAAATGATAGATCGGCATTGGCTTAGACCGGATTTTGATAAAAAGAAAGGCAAGAAGAAGAGTGGTCAAAAAACGTACATGAACTATTTCACAAAATCAGTTCATTCTTCAAACCCCTTTGCACATTGTAATTATTGTAATAAGAAGGGTCATTCTACTTCATCTTGCTTTCATAGAAATGAAAGAAAAAATAAGCCTATGGGAAATTATCAATGGGTACCGAAAGGAACTTATGTTCCTAAGGTCAAAACTAACTCAAAGGACCCAAGAAAAGATGGGTACCTAAGGCTTGATCCTTTGTGAATTGCAGGTTTGTCTTAGAGCATCAAGACCCAACAAGTGGTACATTGATAGTGGGTGCTCAAGACACATGACGGAGATGAATCCAAATTCCTTTCAATCAAACCAAAGGATGATGGTAGAGTCACATTTGGAGGAGACCAATCGGGAAAAATTGCTAGGATTGGTGAGATAGGAAACAATGAAGGTCCTCTCATCAAGGATGTCTATCTGGTAGAAGGATTGTGTCACAACCTCTAAGTGTGAGCCAAAGCACCGACAAGGGTAACCTAGTTATCTTTGACTCAAACGAATGCTTAATTGTTAGAAAGGATTTAGTCTCCATTGATGATTTGAAAACTAAAGCTTTATTTAGAGCACCTAGAGAAGGAAATTGCTATACTCTCAACTTATCTAGCAATGCTTCGAGTTTCGAAAAATGTTTTGTTAGTAACTTGAATGAGAGTTGGCTATGGCATAAGCGATTAGCCCATGTTAATATGTTTCAACTTGACAAGTCACTGAAAAAGGATTTGGTCCTTGGTATTCCAAAATTGAATTTAAAAAATGATATGGTCTGTGATGCATGTCAAAAGGGAAAACAAACCAAATCCTCTTTTAAAGCAAAAAATGAGATTTCAACTAGTAGACCTCTTCAATTACTCCATATGGATCTAGTTGGACCAGCTAGAGTAAAAAGTCTTAGTGGGAATCTTTATACTCTAGTCATAGTTGATGATTACTCTAGATTTGCTTGGACAATATTTTTATCATCTAAAGATGAAACGTTTGATCAGTTTGTTACCTTTGCCAAGAAGGTCGAACGAGAAAGGATTCTCAATTTCGTGTATAAGGATCGATCATGGTGGCGAATTTGAAAACAACGCCTTCGCTGAGTTCTGTGACAATATGGGGATTAGTCACAATTTTTCGGCTCAAAGGACTCCTCAACAAAACAGAGTTGTTGAGAGGAAGAATAGAGTTCTCACTGAGATGGCAAGGGCAATGCTGAATGAGAACAATACTTCTCAAGTGTTCTGGGCTGACGTGATGAGTATGGCTTGCTATGTCTCCAACCGAGCCTATCTAAGGAAGAAGCTGAACAAGACCCCATATGAACTCTACAAGGGAAGGAAGCCAAATCTCAGCCACCTACACGTTTTTGGATGCAAGTGCTATGTGCACAATAATGGTAAAGAGAATCTTGGTAAATTTGATCCCAAAGCTGATACAGGTATCTTTATTGGTTATTCAAATAGGAGTAAAGCTTATAGAGTTTTTAACATTAGAACTAAGGTTGTAGAAGAGTCCATACATGTTGTGTTTTGTGAAAAGGACTCTGATAAACTCTTGGATGATGAGGAAGAGACTATTTTCAAAGATCAATTCTTTTCAAAAACTACTTCTTCCTCCTCCGAAGTGTCTGAAAATGTTTTTGAGGCTGATCCGAAAATAATTTGGAAAATCTGATCGTCTCAACCTAGAGCTTGGAGATTTATAAGAAATCATCCTTTGGACCAAGTGATAGGTGATGTAAACCAAGGAGTAAGAACTAGAAGGAGTACTTTGAATGAAGTAACCTTTTCTGCATTTATTTCACATATTGAACCCTCTAAAATAGAAGAAGCCCTTTCACACAATGATTGGGTGATAGCTATGCAAGAGGAGTTACATCAATTTGACAGAAATCAGCTTTGGGACTTAGTACCTAGACCCAAGAACCATCCGGTTATTGGGACAAAATGGGTATTTAAGAACAAACGTGATGAGTCTGCAATCATTGTCCGTAACAAGGCTAGATTGGTTGCAAAAGGTTACAACCAAGAGGAAGGCATAGACTATGAAGAAACTTATGCTCCAGTAGCAAGATTGGAAGCCATAAGAGTTCTTCTAGCCTTTGCATGCACTAAAGGTTTTAAACTTTTTCAAATGGATGTGAAAAGTGCTTTTTTAAATGGTTTTATACAAGAAGAAGTGTATGTTGAACAGCCTCCAGGTTTTGAAAATGATCGATTTCCAGATCATGTTTTTAAACTAAAGAAAGCCTTGTATGGTCTCAAGCAAGCTCCTAGAGCTTGGTATGAAAGATTGAGTCAATTCTTACTCAATCAGGGATTTATTAGAGGAAAAGCGGACACAACATTATTTATCAAGAAAAATAAATTGAATGAGATTTTAATTGTTCAAATTTATGTAGATGATATTATATTCGGTGCTACTAATGACTCCTGTGTGAGGAATTTTCCAAGACTATGCGGGGTGAATTTGAGATGTCAATGATGGGAGAGCTCAACTACTTTCTTGGGCTGCAAATCAAGCAACGCAAAGATGGCATATTTATATCTCAAACCAAGTATTTGAATGATTTGCTAAGAAAGTTTGGGATGGACAAATGCAATGGGGCTGACACACCAATGAGCACAACCACTTCCTTGGATGCTGATGAAGAGGGCAAGGATTTCAATATCACCAAGTATAGAGGGATGATTGGATCACTGCTCTATCTCACCGCAAGCCGCCCGGACATCCAATTCAGTGTGGGAATGTGTGCCAGATTTCAATCAGCTCCTAAAGAGTCACATGCAGAACATGTTAAGAGGATATTCAGATATCTCTCTGATACGAAGACTCTTGGACTATGGTTTCCCAAAGGTCAGCCAGAGGTTTTGGTGGCATATTGATTCGGACCATGCGGCTACAAGACGGATAGAAAGAGCACAAGTGGCCAATGCGAGTTCTTTGGTAACTCACTTGTGTCTTGGTTTAGCAAGAAGCAAACAACCGTGGCCGTATCATCAACCGAGGCTGAATATGTAGCCGCCTCAAGTTCTTGTGCTCAAGTCTTTGTGGTTGAAGCAACAACTTGTTGATTTGGGTGTGCTCTTGAAAAAGATTCCGATCTTATGTGACAACACAAGCACAATAAGCTTGGCCAAGAATCCGGTGCAACATACAAGAACCAAGCATATTGATGTGAGGCATCACTTCATTCGGGATCATGTTCAAAAGCGAGATGTCAAAGTGATGTTCATTCCAACCCATCTCCAATTGGCCGACATCTTCACCAAGCCTCTAGCCAAGGAACAATTCACATTCATAAGGAGAGAATTGGGAATGGTAAATCCCAATGAATTGTAAATATTTATCCTTCAATTTAATGTTAGTTATGCTTTTGATGATTAATCTTTAACTAACTTTGGCATCGGAGTGTTTAGTCATACTTTTGCAGGGTATTTTGATGTTTCAGAAGTTGCATACTGCAGTATAGGATGGCTTACTCGAGTTTAGGACCAGACAGAGGCCAAACCTGAAATCTTGCAATAGGCATACTGCAGTTTGTAAGTGAAAGTATGCTAAACTCGAGTAAGGAAAAGCTAAACTCGAGTATAGTCATCGTGGGTTCAAAAATTCACACTACATTTTTGAAGTCCAGGTTAGTACACTTCCACCTTTACTGCAGTTTGTAAGTGAAAGTATGCTAAACTCGAGTAAGGAAAAGCTAAACTCGAGTATGGTCATCGTGGATTTAAAACTTCACAATATTGAATCAAAGATGTAATTTACTTCCACCTTTACTCGAGTTTGTAAGTGAAAGTTTGATAAACTCGAGTAAGAAAGAGCTTGACTCGAGTATAAGGGTCTGTCTATATATATACTGAATAGTCGTGTTCTTCCAAACTCGCGTCCTTACTCCAGTAAACCCTAGAGTTGCGACTTTCTCTCTTCTTCTCTCCTTGAAATCGTCACAACCCCTCCTTAAATCCCCATAAATCCTCATCAAATCACCCTCAATCTCTTCCCAATCTCTTTCTCGACGGAACCCTAACCTCAGGATGTCGAAAGATCAATCTCAGTCCGATCAACCGGTTTCTTCTCAAATTCCCAGAGCACCAAGAATGAAGTCGATTCCCAAGAAGCTACAAACGAGGATTGATACAAGAATCACTGGAGTTGGTGTTACGATTGCAGATAAGCCACCTTCGAACCCCAAGAAGAGGGATTCGTCGTCAAAGGACCCGGTATCTTCATCGGCCACAAAGAAGAAGAAGACGACCGAGTAAAGCAAGGCAAAGGGGAAGAGGACCGTTCTCCGAGAGAAAGACAAGGACCAAGAGATCCACCCCCGCCGGCTCTCTCTCCGTCGAGGTTCCGGCTCCATGTCGATTCCGAGGCGAAGAGGATGAGCACGAAGAAGTCTCACCATTCATCGACAATGCAGTGGAGGAGATTAAACTTCACAAGACTGCGCCTACGGGATTCAAAGTCACCCCGGTTCCACTTCCTCCTGGTCTCAATGCCAAGTTCAAGGACCAGTATTCGACTCGGGGCTTCTGCGCGGTTGTTTCAGTAGACCTGGAGCAAATTTATCGAGAGTGCAATGTAGATCTCTCACCATGGTTCGGGCCCTATCGGTCATTCGTCTCCATCGATGCCGCTTACTACTCGGAGTTGGTCAAGATGTTCTACTTCAACACGGCGACCAATCACATCTTGGACTCAGAAGGCAGTGCGATTGAGGAGAGGATCACCACATGTGTCAGGGGGTCCAATTCACTTTGTCTGCCGCCATCATCAACAAGATCCTCAAAGTTACTCATCCTCCAGCGGCGTCCACACCACAATACACCAATACTGAGGTGTATAGGACTCTAATGCTTACTCAGGACGTGCGGATGATCGAGTGCTCATCTGTCTATCAAGCCCCATGAGACATGCCATCCCCCGCACCGAGTAATTTGGTATATCTACACTCACAATTTTGTGCGAAAGGAGGGAGCTATACTCACTTTGCTCGGAAGGATTCTGATTCTTCACGGCATTCATCAAGAAGCATCCCCTCAACATTGGGCGGTGGCTCTTCAAAGAAATCGGCTCTTTCAAGTTTTCATCCCGAAAGGGATCATATATGCCATTTGCCTCCTTTGGCGTCCCTTATTATGTTCTATCACAAAATATGGTATGTGGGACCACATGAGCAGATGAAGTTCATCCCATCCTTCGGCAAGACTCAATTGAACTTTATGAAGATTTCATTCGAGCCGAAGGATCGAGCCGCCGAGGGCTCCTCCAAGGTCACAAGCCCGTGCATCACAGTCATATGCGCACGAGGCTCAGTCTCATCCTCCTCCATCATTGGAATTCGAAGAACGGTTGAGAGAGATGATCGATGCTGCCCTTTCATCCCATAGACTGGTCATGAAGGCTGAGTTGGACACGCTACGCGTAGAGTTCAAGATGGGCCTTCTGGATGTGAAGGCTGACTTGGGCAAGCTGAAGGATGCCACTGACCAGAAGCAGAGCGAGATTTTTGATCAGGGATTGATCTAGACTCCCGGCTATCCATGACATATGAGCTTGCATTAGAAGCCCGGGATAAGATTGATCGTCTGATCGACCATTTTGGTGTTGGTGCTTCTTCATCATCCACATTTGGGTTCACGACCGGTCTATCCTCATCCTCTCCTGTTCCAGAGACCCAGGCACCAGAGACTCACTTTTCCCCACCTTCCTCACCTACCTTCTCCTTTCCCAGCCCACCTCACACCACTTCATCCCCAGCCTCCACTTCCACTCCTACCCCTGTGATTCCATCGTCTCCTATCACTCCTTCCACAGAGATTCTACCTGACCGACCTCCATCTCCACCTACTCCGTCCACGGAGATTTTCCCTTCACCTTCTCCATTTTCCATACCTTTTGATCTAAATCCTTTGGCCATGGTGGTCTACTCCCCTCCCATTTTTGTCCTCGACCCGGAGTATGATGATGACAAAGGGGGAGAAGGAGAGAAAGATGTAGATGTATAGGGTTTTATTGGTTCTAGGTAGTTTGTTGTTCTAGGTAGTTTGATTTTGTCATTTGTTCTTCATTGTGTAGCTATCGTTTTGCTGTTTCTGAACTTGTTTTAATTATCAGAGTGATATCAGTAGTTATCAGAGTGTCTATCCTTTCTGATATCGTTCTTGATTGTGTGAAGAATGCTTAATTGAATATAGTTCAGCTTGTTTACACTTTTGAATTCCACTTCGCTGCCATTCTCTAAACTTCAAGTGTTGAAATGCAAAATTGGATGGTTTTTACGATAACTTCATTTCAAAACAAACTACATCTTTCAAATTCTTTGCAAAAATAGTTTACAAGTGTTGTCATCATCAAAAAGGGGAGAATGTTAGTTCTCAATATGTTTTGATGATTAACAACAAATGTAAAACATGTTTTGAAGTTTGCAGAGTTAGTTAAAAAACATTCTGATAGTTGCAAACCACAGTATAGGTTTGCAAACTCGAGTAAAGGCCATCCAGAAAGCAACCAAGTTTCTCAACCTAAGTCAATACTGCAGTTTGCATAGCCAAACTCGAGTATTGAACGATCAATCTTTAGTTTACATAGCCAAACTCGAGTATTGAACTTCCGAGAGCTAAAGGACTTTTCAAGCTAAGTCAATACTGCAGTTTGCGTAGCCAAACTCGAGTATTGAACTTCCAGAGAACTAAAGAATTTTTCAAACTAAGTCAATACTGCAGTTTGCGTAGCCAAACTCGAGTATTGAACTTCCTGAGAGCTAAAGGACTTTTCAAGCTAAGTCAATACTGCAGTTTGTGTAGCCAAACTCGAGTATTGAACTTCCAGTGAACTAAAGAATTTTTCAAGTTAAGTCAATTGCGCAGTTTGCGTAGCCAAACTCGAGTATTGGACTTACGAGAGAGCAAAAGGATTTTTCAAGTTAAGTCAATCTTTGCGGTTTGCGTAGCCAAACTCGAGTATTGGACTTACGAGAAAGAGCAAAAGGATTTTTCAAGTTAAGTCATTACTTGCGGTTTGTGTAGCCAAACTCGAGTATTGGACTTACAGAGAGCAAAAGGATTTTTCAAGTTAAACCAATACTGTAGTAAAGGAGTGCAAACTCGAGTATAGGTTTTGTCTTTCAAACACAAGACATGATGGTTTGCCTCTGAAAAGTGCAAACTCGAGTATCCAATTGGATACTGCAGTATGGACACTTGTATACAGTGCCATACTCGAGTTAGCATGAACATACTTTACGGTTTACAACGGTAAAAACTGATTTTTGAATCATACGAATTTGAAAATCATTGTTGTTTGATCTTATTGCTTCCATAATTCATTCAATCATATTCCAAGCTATGTTTAACAAGTTTGTTGAGTGAATTTCATTAAGATCGAGATGAAGATTATTGAAGGTCAAAGCCATAAAGCAAAAAGTGTTGGTGCAATTAATGCACCTCCGCAAAACAACCTACTTTCGGCTAATCCATCGAGCACGCCTTACGAACGTTAAAGAATGCTTACTACAACAAGCAAGGTAATCTCCAACGGAAAAATTCTCGAGAATCACACCGGATCAAATTAACACCTGGATTAGCAAAAGTTTAGAGAGAAGATGACCAGACCTTAAGCTAATCACCTACAACGGTTGGATTCATCAAGCAACGGTCATTTAATGTTCTCTACCTATAAATAGAGTGCATTAACTTCTTCTCAAGCCGATACACCTGCGAGAGCGAAAATTTACTAAGTGTCATTTATTGTGTTCAGCTTCTTTTGTATTGTATCAATTTGATACTTGTACTTGATGTTCATCTTATACGCTACGTAAGAGAGTTATTTCGAAAATCATTTATTGATTGAGATAACCACAAGTCGGGGGACTTGGTGGTTGGGTGTATTGATTGCAACTTGTAAGGGGAGTGAGTTCTAGTGAGAGAACTACTGCGAATACGAGTTTGTAATCAATTGTTAAGTTCTAGTGGATTGAAAATCCCAAGTGTGGCTTGGGACTGGATGTAGGTCAAGGATAAGATCGAACCAGGATAATTTCTCTTGTGCAAGCTTTCCTTACCCTTCTCCTCTGATATACTCTGTTTTTCACTTGTCCAAAACAGACCTAGTTCATAAAATTTTAAGAATACCCAATTCACCCCCCCCTCTTGGGTATTTAGGCTCCACTTTCAATCCTCATCCTTTTCTTCTTTCTCCTTCAGGGCATTAAGAGCAATTCCCTTATTTCAGCTACTGTTGACATCATCCAGATCCTTTTTGAATCTTAGTTTGCTTTCATATTCAGACAAACTTCCGAATAGGGCAACAACTGAGGCCATTGATTCTCCACGACCCTCCTCAATTGCAGTGACCTTTGCTTCCCAGTCTTTTGTCAGAACATTGAGAATCTTCCTGACTTGAGGACCTTGTTCATATATATTACCCAAAGCCACCAACTGATTTGTCAGATGAGTGTATCTGAGTTGGAACTCGGGATGGTTTCTCCTGGCTTCATCCGTAGTAAGTCATACTCGGTGGTCAGAGTGTTGATACGGTTCTCCTGGATGCCGTAAGTACCTTCATATACAATCTCTAGAGCCTTCCACATTTCTTTCGCGGTTGACAGATTACATATTTGAAAGTACTCCTTTTGATCGAGAACACTTTGAAGCATCAGAATAGCCTTACTGTTGAGAGTGATATTTTTCTTATCATTCTCATCAAATTCAGCCTCTGTCTTCGGAACATTAATTCCTCCTTCATTTTTCACTGCTACATAATCTCCAGTGTCTATTACTCTCTAGAGACCATATTCATAAGCCATCACGAACACTCTAAATTTAGCTTTCCAAAAGGAATAATGTTCGCCGTTGAATCCTGGGGGTCGGTTGATTGAAGCACCATCAGGTAATATTCCTTCCATGATCTTTCTCGGGATGTTAAGCCCAACTGAGAAACCAACGCTTTGATACCAAATGAAGATGAAATATCACCTAGAGGGGGTGAATAGGTGATCTTTAAAATTTATAAACTTCTCTCTTGTATAAACAAAATAGAGACCAATAAGATAAAAGAACACAAGACAATTTATACTGGTTTGGTCTAATACTCTGACCTACGTCCACATCCCAGAACACCTGAGATTTTACTATTCCTCAAGAACAATTACAAACTCTGTAAACGAATGATTGTCCTCTCACTCTCGGACTACACTCTCCCTTACAACTTGTAATTAATACACCCTCACTTAAAGTTCCTCAACCTGAAGATACAAATTTGACAATGAAATAAGTGTTTAAATACTACTCACGAGTTGATAAAAGAATGAACACTGAAGTGCAATTAATGATACAAATGAAACAGCGAATGATGTTAAACTCGAATTGATTGCGCAGCATTTTTTTGGTAGGTGGCGAAATTGAATGTGATCATCTTTTATAGCCTTTGCCATTAATGCCATTTGAGGAGTTTGCAAACTAGCCGTTGAGACTCTTTTAATTTCCGTTAGACACAGCTCACTCCGTTTCGTAAGTAGTAGAACGTTGAATCATTAAATGTGCCTGATGTTAATGTCTCTGTACAGAAAGTAGTTCAGAGAATTAGCTGGAATCAGTAAGCCTCGAAAAGAATGTTTCGTCTGCCACAAAATCTAATTCCGATTGTTGTTACGCTTTTCTGGACGAGCATTTAATGCGTTTGCCACGTTGGACTACTCTTTGTTCAAATTCTCAAATCAATGTAATTAATCCCCGTAGCTTGATCAAGAAGATGTTTAGATGTGATAAAACAGATTTGAATATTATTAACAATAATTAAATGATAACCCAAAGAGTTTTAAATGACATCAAACACGTGTGAGATATGTTGCAAAACTAGAAGTGTATTCTCGAGAATTGTTCAGCTGACTCTCGAGAATTGTATGAAGAAGATAACGTTCAAGAGATAATGATTCTACAAGTACTCGAGAATCATATTTCAATTCTCGAGAATTGAATCGGCAAACGATAAGAAATAGTAATTAACATGCATACTCGAGAATCATTTATGCATTCTCGAGAATTGGATGATTGTTGAACCAGGGGGTATTCTCGAGAATCATTTCTTTGTTCTCGAGAATTACTGAGAGAACTATTGATTCATTGAGAAGGAATTCTTGAGAATCACTCTGGGTATTCTTGAGAATTTACTTGTGCAATATCTAGGTTGTTCTTCACACCTTATTCTCGAGAAGCCAACTTTTATACTCCGAATACAAATAGATTCGAGGAACAAACAATGTGAAGAATTTTTGGCTTATTCTCGGGAACCGTAATTCAGTTCTCGAGAATTGTTGCACGAAGAATTTGCATAGCTTGTTTTAAGATAGATTGAATTCTCGAGATTTCCAAGTGTGTTCTCGAGAACTTTTAGTCATGTGAATATACAAGTTTATAATGCTCCATTCTCGAGAATTCAATTCTTATTTTCGAGATGTTAGGTATTCTCAAGAGCCAATTTATGTTCAAGAGAATTCATGTCTCGAGAACTTTTGAAGGGTAAGGTTGTTATCATCAAAACATACTTGGAGCTAACGAGTAAATCAATTGATAGCAATCATTTATGAATTCTCGGAGACGTTGTGCAATTGTGCTCTACTGTCTGATAGGCTATGTGCTTGACTCCTTCATATAATCATCTGAAACTTATAAAAATGATATAAATAATGTTAAGAAGTAGTATAAGTTCTTTTGGAATTCATCTAGATATTCTTGATGAGAATCTAAGATTTTAGACATGGTGAGTTTGAACGTACGCTTGAAACGCCTTTAACTCGAGGTAACGAAACCTTGACTCGAGTTTGCACGTCAGATTTGTTCTTCATCAGTTGCTCTGGCTTGACTTGGCTTGAGTTGGAGATTTGTGGCTCGAGTCAATCCATATTCAAAACTAAGAAGATTAATCACAACACCTTTGTCTAACTCGAGGCAAAGCAAAATACTTGGCTCGAGTCTGTGCCCCACCTCGAGGCAACCAAAATCATGGCTCAAGTCAATCATCAATTGCTCCATTAGCTCCCGAAGTATTTGACTCGAGGCACAAAAAACATTGGCTCGAGTCTGTCCCCAAACTCAAGGTGACCAAAATGTTGGCTCGAGGTAAAAACCTCCCTCAAAATCTCTAACTATCTACCTTCACTTAGACTCAAGGCAGAACTTCAGGCTCAAAGCAAAATCCTCCTTTTTGAATTCTTTGTTCTTTGACTTGAGCTTGACTTGAGGAGGCGCTCATCAAAATTGGTTGCTTCCAAATTCTATGAAACACTTGGTGAGCCTAGATTCATATGGAATTGGTTTCACTTCATTTGGTTGTGTATAGTGTGAGCTATATCCAGAAAACCGAGCCTATGCTGAACTGAATCTAGAATTTCCAGTGTCAACTTTCAAAGGCCATGTCTCCCTGGTCTGGTTGGTTTAAGTCTTGATGGAATGCATTTTTATTCTACTCTCAAATGCCACTAGTTTCAGCTCAATTGGATTTGTAGAGTGTGAGATACATCCAAATTATCGAGGCTTGGTTTGCTGTGTGGTGTGAATTGATGTGCCAACTTGTGAAATTCATAGATCCTTCATTTGAACTCCTTTTGGCTTGAATTTATATCAAAATGACGAATTGAGAGTCTAGTTTCATATGCCACTGGTTTCACCTCAATCTGATCTTTGGTTTGGGAGATATCATCAAATTACCAGACCTCGCTCGAGCTGAACGTGAAACAGAGGTGAATAGAGTGCTGAAAATCATTATTGGCTCGAGTCAGAAAAATGGCTGACTCGAGTTAAGGCCCAGACTCAAGTCTGTGAGTTTCTTGGCTCGAGTCAAACTGTACCAGGTGCCCAAAACACTGTAGAAACCATTCTAACTCGAGTGTAGACATCCTGGCTCAAGTTAATTCATCCCAAAGCTTGATTTTGCTTAGTTTAACTCCAATTTGAGCCATTCCAACTTCCATATCATCATGGAGACTTCTAGAATCAATCTAAGAACTTGTATAATGATTTTCGCATTCCATTGAGCAAGTTCTTCTTTCTTTCTTCTCTTATCTTGATCATTCTTTATAATTCAACTCTTTCTTTCTTCTCTCTATTTTCTCTTGTCAACTCTTCCTTTCTTCTCTTCTCTTGATCATTCCATCATTCTCAAGCAAGTTCTACCTTCTTCAATATCTCCTCTTCTTCTTGATTATTCCCAAAACACTTTGATAACTTCTTGCTTCCTTGATTTTCTCTATAATCTCTTATCTCCTTCTTGATTAATCTCTATAACTCAACTTGGACCAATCTACATTAAATATGTAGTAGTTAGTCAATGTAGGAGATAAATATAGTATACAAGCTTTTTGATCTTAATAATGGCTTCCATATAAGACATCATCAAAATTAATCATATGTAACAATGTTGAAGAACAATAAGGTAAGAGAACGATGGCTTCTGTTCTCTTTGCGAATGATTTTTGTACAAATTGTAGCTTGTTTGATGTCGTATAACTTTCATTATGATTTTTTTTTCAAGGAACTGATGCCATTAAAGGCATAGCATTTGGTGCTTCTCTCTTTAAACATGTGTAGTTGAATGTTAACACTTTAAAAAATATGCATGTTCTAGTGTAGAACACATATGTCTAGCCTCTGGGGCTAATGATTGGTTTATATTCGATCGAATGGCTCCTCAAGGATGTCTATTAATACTTCCTCCAGGAGAAGGTTACCCACTGCTATCTATGAGGAAGATAACACTGAGTATTTTTGGATCACTGTTCTACACGTATATGGCCTTTCGCCAGAGGGGTGGGGTGTGTGCATAGTGGGACTAAATTTAAGTAATGGAATTGAGTATGGAGAGCGTGCACCTGGTGAGTATCCTTCTATTTATATAGGTCACCTAGGGTTTTAGTCCACCAATCGTGCATCCGTTCCCAATAAATGTGTGCCTCCACGATCTGCCCAGTGCCTTCTCCACTACCTGCATTATCTCGGATTATACGCACAATCATGGAGTGATTAACGTGTTACCTGATTGAGGAGGATCCTGTCATAAAGTACCCTTACTGGGCCTTGCCCCTGTCCGGCCCATTATACAGGTCCATAAAAGTTGCCTCCAAGCTCGGTAGCTCTGGCCCCAGATCTGCCGAGATTAATCCGTTGCCTGACCCTGACCCCGACCTTCTTGATCTGAGTCTTTCCTGGCATTTTACCCGGATGTTTTCCAAGTTTCATGGAACTCAAAGAACTCCAAATTTCTCCTACTGTTTGCCCCCAGCTATTCTATCCGAGAGCGTTTGACGACTTAGCCCAACTTTTGTTGCCGAGCTGTGTGATATACTTTCCTCGTCTACTTTCGTCCTGCTCCTCGACATATATATCGTGAGCACATCCTAGGATTACTTGCTCTCACGATGCCCGGGATTATCTTAGAATTATTCACACGTCTAGTCGAGTTTACCATTCCGAGCCTACCATTTATTGCCATATGTGTGTTGCCCCCAATCCAGGGTATCATGTGAGCATGCGAACGTTTGAATAAGCGTGACTGTCCACTAAGCAAGGTGTTTGTTCGCTTTCCCCCATTGCAGCGTGTAACCTCCATTTTGCAAGATAGTGGGCACGCGCCCTTAAGAGCCGCCTTCGATTATCGTGCACATTAAATGCTCATGTCATTTCATAGCCGTTATGATTACCCTTGAGGGTTTTTTGCCTTATCTTCCTCGCATTCGACGTAATAGTTCACGCATTCAATGTTACGACTCCGACCCTCCAATTCACAATGTCTATAAAATCCCCTTACTATTCCTTTTTGCCACTCTACTTGCAACTTTCTCTGCTTTTTCAGAAAGATTCTCTCATTTTCATGAAGTTCTTTCTTTCCGAAGGTCTTAGCCGTTTCCTGCTTTCTTCTACTAGGTACCATCAATGATCCTCTGGTCATTCTGATCTCTTTTTACTGTGTTTTCATTGCTTTTGGGGTCAACCAATTTAACGTAAAACCTCCCTTATAGCGTTCTAGCATTCTGGGTTTTTCGGTTTTGCATTGTGAATGTTGTTTTGAAATCATTTCATCTTGTTTTTTTTCATTTTCTGAATATGTGTGGGCACTGAATGACTGTGATGACAAGTTTGAATTCCTCTCTGAATGAGAAGTGTTGAGAGCAAACATTGAAATACAGGCGCTTGGTCTGAGTCGCTTCAATACCGTGGGTTTTCGAATTTGCTTTGCAGAACTTCTTGACATTTTTCGGGCTCTTGAACTGAATTTCGGGTTTTATGGGTTTGTCTATATCCATTCTACAACTTTTTTGAACTCTAACATTTTCCTTCCCTATGTCTATTCGAATGGACCCAAATCCCGACGTGCCCTTAGACATGTATGGTAGGCCCATCCCCGAAGAAGATAGGGAAATACTTGAGAATATCTCTGGACCCACAAAATTCTAGTTTTGGTCAATTCTTCCCACTGAAGAAGAGAAAAAGGAAGCCTTCCTTCGCACATCCAGGGGGAAGCGGAAGTAGGGAAAGTGTCCAAGTTTCGCCCCCTTCATCCCCCAAGCTAGCAGTTTTCTCGACCTCCTTTTCCCAAGTTTCAAACCCAGGCTAGAGTAGTACTACCCCGGCTATGCGACTCGGGGCCCTACACCATGTGATGAGTCTTTGTTACAAGGCCATCGAACTTGCCAATCTCGACCGTGACAGGGAGGCCGATTTACTTTTGGATAGATGTTGATGTAACATCGTTCCGTAGACCATCTCGGCTGGCCTCCTTTCGAATCACCCCAACCTAGCACCTTTGATACTCATCGTGATATCCCTGTTGTGTCAGGTATGTTGGATATAATTAGTTTTGATGATGTCTTATATAGATGCCATTATTAAGAGCAAAAAGCTTGTATACTATATTTATGTCCTACATTGACTAACTACTCTATATTTAATGTAGAATAGTTCAAGTTGAATTAAAGAGATTAATCAAGAAGGAGATAAGAGATTATGAAAAGAAGAACTTGCAGAAAGATTTCAATGAAGCAATAAGTTATCAAAGTATTTTGAGAATAATTAAGAAGAAGATGAGATATTGAAGAAGGTAGAAAATGACAAAGAATGATCAAGAGAAGAAAGAAAGAGTTGAATTATGGAGAATGATCAAGAGAAGAGAGGAACGAAAGAAGAACTTGCTAAATGCAATGAGAATATGATTATTCAAGCTCTTAGATTGATTCTAGAAGTCTCCACGATGATATGGAAGTTGGAATGGGTCAAATCGGAGTTAAAATAAGCTACAATTGCATTCCTGAAGTCATGCTCCAGCACAACAAAGCCATGCTCGAGCAAGGTGCATCTCCAGCTCCTTTCAGGCATAAAATCCACTCATGCTCTAGCATAAAAAATGCCTGCTCGAGCAGCATGCTCGAGTAGAGACAACCTGGTGCTCGAGCAAGGTCGTTCTTAAGCTACTCTGTTGAGCTCGTTTCGGCGACGTCTAGTAATTCAGTGATATCTCCCAAACCAAAGATTGGATTGAAGTGAAACCAATTTTTTTTGAAACTAGACTCCCAATGAGTCATTTTGGTATACAATTCAAGCCCAAAGGAGTCCAAATCAAGGAGCTATTATTTTTTGAAGTTGAAACAAAAATCAACGTCACAATCCAGAGCGAGCTTCAGTATTTTGAGCTTATCTCACAAATGACAAATCCGATTGAGCTGAAATCGGTGGAATATGAAACTAGACACACATATCTTTCCAAAAAAATCAAGCTCATGAAAGAAAAGGTCAATTGAAGGTGATATGATGTTTTGAATTTGACAGTTTGTTCAGAATGTTGCAAAAAACACGATCAAGAACAACCTCCAATCATCTGATCATAACAGACAAAGTACACTGAGTTTGGAGTTGATTCTTCTTGCATTGGAAAGAAGACTTGAAGAGCTTTCTGAACATGGGTGATTTTCCAAATTTAGAGCTATATCGAAGACATTAAGCTCACTGGAAATTGACTCTTATACAGCTAATGCTATTGCGTTTTTGAAAATCAATGGACACCGTTTTTGAGCATGGGTTTTTGTAATGCTTGAGCATCATCGGGCCCAAAGTGAAGAAGTGCAAATTGGTGGGTCTTGCTCAAGCAGTGTATTTGTCATGCCCAAGCATCATCGCGTTAAGCATGGAATTTGGACAATTCAAGAGTCATGCCCGAGCAGAGGATTTAGCTTGCTCGAGCATCATCGGGATAGAAGTGAAAACTTACAAGTTAGAGAGTCATGCCCGAGCAGTGAAGAAGCCATGCTTGAGCAGTATGCTCGAGCAGAAGTAATAGTCTGCCCGAGCAGCATCGGATGACATCTCATTCATAGCCTCTGGATGACATCTACCCGAGCATGAAATTGTCATGCTCGAGCAGAAGGAAAGGTTGCTCGAGTAGCATCCCAAAACTCGCATTCACTCTCTTCTATATGCCTCATGCCCGAGCAAGGGTATTGGGTTGCTCGAGCATCAGAGAATTAAGTCAGGATTCCTAAGCTAACCAAGAGAAGCCTACCCGAGCAAGGGTAGATGGTTGCTCGAGCATAACATGTTCCTTTGAATTCTCAATGTGGCTACTCGATGGTTGCCCGAGAAGACTTAGAGTCTTGCTCGAGCAAGATTCTGATAAACTCAAAAATCACCGTGTTCGTAAATGTTAATCCATCTGAATATGATTTGATTTCTATATATCATTACTCATTACTATTGCTAATTGTCTTTTATCAGTTTGCTAATGAGTTTCAGATGATTTTATCATGGATTAACAACAAATTGGCATAAAGCAATTTGTGTGTCAAAAGCATTAAATGCTATGTCAGAAAACAGAGGAAAGCTTCTGGGTCTAATGTGAGAAATGAATTTGTTTGGGTTTCGAAAGGACAAGCAAGGTCCAATACTAACCGTCAAGGATCCATGTATAAGTGGGTACCAAAATGTCCATCTAGTGCTGTGTGTGTGCAGATTGATTCCAAAAAGAATGGACATAAAGGTACGGAGAAGAAGAGTCCAAGAGTTTCTCATGCACCAAGGAAGAAGATCATAGCATCTATATCAAGCAAGAGAACTCTAAGAGCATCCATTGCTGGAATTGCAAAGTCAAATCATAAGAAGCAATAAACACCTGTAAGAAGAATACATTCTGCCTTAAGAATGGACTACCATGAAGTACCATTCAACTATCTTGAGGAGAACAAGAAAAGGAGATTCTCTCAAGTTTCAAACGGAAGACTATGGAATCTATATTTTCTGAGGGAGCTTTGCAGACACCCATGGGAAGACATATGAGGAAGAGGTAGTGGCTAAGCAAAGTCGATCCTCCAAGTGCCTAAGGTAAAAGGTATACAATGGTAAAACCTCCTACACTATTATCAGTAATAATTATTGAGGTTTTACACTTTGGATATTATGAATGAGCATTGAAAACTATTTTGAAATTGATTTCTTTCTTATCCCTTGGAAATCCATTTGACAGATTTATTCATAAAGGAATTGCAATGTTCAAAAAGTATAATTCTTTATGCATAGGTGATAATTTGAAAAGAAATTATTTCTGTTATAAAGTCATGCTTAACTCTCTGTGCTGAATTGTTCTGAATTGATTATATTATTAAGAGCATATGATCTTGTTCCTACACGCTAATAATGATTGGATCCAAGCAAGGTTGGATACCAAGAGAGAAAAAGATTTATACGGTTTTGTAGGATAAAAAAAGGGGTTTCTCAAGAGAGCATCTACGTAGTGAAATAATTCGACTCTTGAGGAAGCTGAAGAAGCAATACTTGATGTTGATGGTGAATATTGAAGAAGAGATCTACATCAACCTATCTTAATCAAGCAAGCCTCTCTACAAGGACAAGAGGAATTATGGTGATATTTAACCTTACCCTATACTGTGCTTATATGAAATTCATATTTGGGTAACGAATACTTGTCCATTATTGCATTCCATTAGCAATCAATCATTTACGGCTTTCAAAATGTTTCTCAGATTGCTAAATGGACCGTAAATGAATTTGTACATAACTTTCTGAGTTTATGTTTTGTGAAATGCACAATTCTAAAATTTGTTTTTGATGTCAATTCACTCTGCTTTGTGAAAATGCATACAAAAGTTTTGAAAAAAATTCATACTTTGATTGCATTCAAAGAGTGTTTCAAAATTGGAAGTTAATATCTTTGAATGTCAGATATGCTTTAAATTTGTCCAGTTGAGTTTTTCCTATTGATCTTTGGAATTCAATGTGTTGCTTGAACTCTTTAGTTTCATTCTCGAACTAGTTGGACCTCATGTCTAACAAGTTGATCATATATGAGTTTCAAGCCTATCTTAAAGAAAAAAAATTCAATTTTGTGAAACTAGTATGCTTAAAGCATAAATTCTTAGTAGGCCGAGTTATTCCATGCTTTATGAATGTTCATTAATGCATTAACCATTAGTGGAATAACTTACTAGGATGACTTTTTGAAAACTCTAGTTATTTGGACTAATGAGTATATGCTTTATTATCCATGATCCTAGTAGTCTCTTTGTTACTCAAATTCATCAGCATTTGTCTTCATCCATATTTTGAGTAACAATATCTGTATATCCATATTCTTGTCTTGATTATTCATATATTTCTAGATTCAATTTTAGAGGCAAGATTATCTCATAATCAAAGCAAAGTCATTCAACGTAAATATTTCTATCCTTCTTAGCCTGTTTGGCTAATTCGTTTTCTCTTATGACTTTTGCTTTTGGGAAAATTCTTCTACATATTAACTTCAATGTTAATATGATCTCCAAAAATTGAAGCACTCTGACATGTTCTTTAACAAGCTGACTTCCATCATATTTAGCATGTGCATTGATCTTAAACATATTTCAAAAATGAATCTTTCATACATTAAAATTTCAATTTCATAATACATTATCAATGTTTGAAAGAACATTTGAGATTTGAAACATTTTGAATACTTCATTCTTGAAAAATCTGATCTCATTCATAAAATATTAGTTGATAAATGCTTATCTTTATGGATAAGATTTTCTATACTCTTTGATCAAACCTACATGCATTTTTATCAATGACATGTTTTCTACATAGAGTGTATTTACAAATTGTCATTAAAAATTAACTTTCATGGCATCATTTATTCGTTGACCTGTATGTTCAATGTCATGAATCAATTGGATATCATTTTTGCTGATTGTGATATTCTGTTTGCTCGAATATCACATGGTTAAATTATAAGAGCATAAGAGTTGTCATGTCTAATCTTGTGTAGACCAAAGAAACATCGGGTACCAAAAAGCATATATTTGTTTTGTAGGATCCTTTGTTTCATAGTTGAATAACAAAGAGATTGGTCCTCGAAGCATACCATCAATCTCTGCTCGAGCAACCAAATGAAAAGCATGATAAAGAAGCTGAGTTAAGGAACCCTACTCGAGCACACCCTCCAATCCTGCTCGAGGAACAACGAAAAAAAGAATTAACAAAAAACAAGGACAAAGATCCTTGCTCGAGCACGCCAACTCGTGAAAGAATTGCTTTGAGCAACAACGAGTCGTGTGAAAGAGGAATGAGGAACGATGGTTGAGCATCCATTTATGTCTACTCGAGCATGCCACGCTGATGGACAAATTTTTGAAAGCAGAAGCCTTAATCTCAATGCTCCAAGAATCCAAGTTCAACTATTGGGATTCAAGTGTTCTCAAGACATAATTGATGTGAGGTATTTCTAGCCGGTCATGCATCAATGGACAACAGAGGATTATGACTCAAGTAATTACAATATTACTTGAGTGAGGTATTGTAACATGCATAAATCATAATCATGCTAGGCTAACTTGATTTCATTCACTCCATCTTATTTTATGAAATTTAGCCTGAGTAAACTCATTTTTAAAATGATCCATATACTTTAAACATTTTTATCATCATAAAAGTTTAAGTGATTTCTTCATACTTGGTATCATTAAAGGGAGTTTCATATTTTTAGTCATGCATTCATTAAGGGGGAGCTTCACATCACATGTGTTTTATATCTTAAATGCTCATCTTCTTTATTTGAAAGAAAACCTTTTTAAATATGATCATCTGCATTCAATATGGTTTATTAGTTTTGATGATGAGTTAATATAATATTTTCCTTTCATTATCTTAACTTGAAAATATCATTTAGAAAGGAATACTTTGATATCTGATTGCACTAATAATTCTCCCTTGCAAGAAAGTTTTACAATTATCACAGGAGAATTGGGTCTGTGTAAAAGCCTTCTTTAATGCACTATAAGGAGAAACTATCAAATTGAAGAATAATGTTTTCACAGTCCATCATTGAAGTTGAGATATGCTATACAAAAGAATTCTATGAAGAAAAAGATGGAAGCTAAGTATTGATCATATTCATTCAGATACAACTCAAGAAGCCAGTACTTTAGTCTCATTCCACATCTCAAAGGCTATTCAGAGCACATCACGGATCTCACACAAAAAGAAAGAAAGCAAATGGACTTCATCGATCATTCATCAATTTGCAGAACCTACATGAGCATTTCTAATCTCTATCCTTTTATATTCAATGAATATTTTGCACATTTGATATCAATTTGTTCAATTTTTGAAAATCATTCAAATTGTCTTAAGTTTTTTAAAAAATTCCAAGTCATTTTTAGACATATTTTCATGAAAATTCATATTATTTTTCTAATTTGCATCATATTAAATCAAATACTTTCAAAAAGAGGGAGAGACTATCATTTTTGAATTATTTGCATATACGTCTCTTCACAAGTTTACCTTTATACTTCAACTTTTTGCTAATGACAAATAAGGGGAGAGAATGGCAAGAAAAATATGTTGCATTTAATATATTTTCATACTCATACATATTTTTCTTAGAGTATTTGCCATCATCAAAAAGTGGGAGAATGTTGGATATGATTAGTTTTGATGATGTCTTATATAGATGCCATTATTAAGAGCAAAACGCTTGTAAACTATATTTATCTCTTACATTGACTAACTACTATATATTTAATGTAGATTAGTCCAAGTTAAATTAAAGAGATTAATCAAAAAGGAGATAAGAGATTATGAAAAGAAGAAGAAAGATGTCAAGGAAGCAATAAGTTATCAAAGTATTTTGAGAATAATCAAGAAGAAGATGAGATATTGAAGAAGGTAGAAAATGACGAAGAATGATCAAGAGAAGAAAGAAAGAGTTGAATTATGGAGAATGATCAAGAGAAGAGAGGAAAGAAAGAATAACTTGCTAAATGGAATGAGAATATGATTATTCAAGCTCTTAGATTGATTCTAGAAGTCTCCATGATGATATGGAAGTTGGAATGGGTCAAATCGGAGTTAAAATAAGCTATAATTGCATTTGAAGTCATGCTCCAAAGCACAACAAAGCCATGCTCGAGCAAAGTATATCTCCAGCTCCTTTAGGCATAAAATCCACTCATGCTCGAGAATAAAAAATGCCTTGCTCGAGCAGCATGCTCGAAGAGAAAATCTGTGCTCGAGCAAGGTCATTTTTCAGCTACTATGTTCAGCTCTGTTTTAGGCGACGTCTGGTAATTCAATGATATCTCCCAAACCAGAGATCAGATTGAAGTGAAACCAATTTTGTTTGAAACTAGACTCCCAATGAGTCATTTTGGTGTACAATTCAAGCCCAAAGGAATTCAAATCAAGGAGCTATGAGTTTTTGAAGTTGTAACAAAAATCAACGTCACAATCCGGAAACAAGCTTTAGTATTTTGAGCGTATCTCACAAATGACAAATCCAATTGAGTGGAAACTGGAGGCATATGAAACTAGACACACATACCTTTCAAAAAACATGAAGATCAAAAAAAAATTAATCAAAGGCGATATGATGTTTTGAAGTTGACGGTCTGTTCAGAATGTTGCAAAAAACCGCTGATCAAGAACAACCTCCATTCATCTAATCATAACTGACAAAGTACACTGAGTTTAGAGTTGATTCTTCTTGCATTGGAAAGAAGACTTGAAGAGCTTTCTGAGTATGGGTGATTTGCCAAGTTTAGAGCTATATCGAAGACGTTAAGCTCACTGGACATTGACTCTTATACAGCCAATGCTATTGCATTTTTGAAAATAAATAGACACCGATATTTGCACAAGATCATAGTAGGGAGCAGGCTGACAATCAAAGACAGTTACTCGAGCAAAGAGTTTTTGTGATGCTCGAGCATCATCGGGCCCAAAGCGAAGAAGTGCAAATTGGTGGGTCTTGCTCAAGCAGTGCATTTGTCATGCCCGAGCATCATCGCGTTAAACATGGAATTTGGACAATTCAAGAGTCATGCCTGAGCAGAGGATTTAGCTTGCCCGAGCCTCATCGGGACAGAAGTGAAAACTTACAAGTTAGAGAGTCATGCCCGAGCAGCGAAGAAGGCATGCTCGAGCAGAAGTAATAGTCTGCCTGAGCAGCATCGGATGACATCCCATTCATAGCCTCTAGATGGCATCTGCCCGAGCATGAAATTGTCATGCTCGAGCAGCATCCCAGAACTCGCATTCACTCTCTTCTATCTGCCTCATGCCCGAGCAAGGGTATTGGGTTGCTTGAGGATCAGCGAATTAAGTCAGGATTCCTACGCTAACCAAGAGAAGCCTACCCGAGCACGGGTAGATGGTTGCTCGAGCATAACATGTTCCTTTGAATTCTCAATGTGGCTACTCGATGGTTGCCCGAGCAGACTCAAAGTCTTGCTCGAGCAAGATTCTGATAAACTCAAAAATCATCATGTTCGTAAATGTTAATCCATTTGAATATGATTTGATTTCTATATATCATTACTCATTACTATTGCTAATTGCCTTTAATCAGTTTGCTAATGAGTTTCAGATGATTTTATCATGGATTAACAACAAATTGGCATAAAGCAATTTGTGTGTCAAAAGCATTAAATGCTACGTCAGAAAACAGAGGAAAGCTTCTGAGTCTAACGGATAGTTTGAACATTCTCACAAAAAGCTTGAATCTTTGCAATAGGTATTATTATAACACTCAAGACGGAGCATTAACAAAGTCAACAATAAACATTTTATGACTAAAGTTGAATTAGAACTCAATGGGCAAAAAGCAACAAGAGTTTCAATGGCTACTTCCAATTGACCTCCAAAGTTCGAATACTCGCAACGGTCGAACCACAATAACATATAAATTGTGAAGACTTCAAACTGAAAGAAGTGACGACGATTGATGAACGAATCAACGAAGCCAACGAAATGATGTTACTACTTCACCGTCGATAGTTCACACTCTTTGTTTCTCAATATTCATATAGTTTATAGTAGAGAGTGAGATGGACGATTATGTACTTCAGTGTTTATTCATACACTTCTGAGAGAGAAGATTTATCTGTAAACATTTTATCCGAAGGTTACTCAAGATTGGGTGATCTTGAGTGGTAAACCGATTGTATCCTTACAGTGTGTAAGGGGGAGTATCTCGGTAAGAGATTGTAAAGGCTGCACAAGTGCCCGACTAAACTTGTGAGGTTGTAAAGTTTTATGAATTAAAATTGGGATGTTACAATTACTATGCTATTTGGTCATGCAAAAAAGATGTAACACTCATTTTTCAAAAGCAGAATAATATCATTTTATCAGAGTGGCGCATCGGAGCAATTCACAAGAGAGTACTGATGAGTACGTTACAAAATATTAACCATGGTTGGTTATAGTAGTGGTACCTTTATCCTAATAATTCAAAATAATATACAGTCCGAAAAACAAAAGGAAACTCTGGCCAGATCCTCACGCGGGCTGCTTACCCCTGTCGTCGGCCCTCGGTCCTCCAGACCCTGAAGCTATAGTAAGGGTTCAGGTCCAATGCCCATTGGACCTCAGGTAACGGTTAACCTCATACTTAAGTAATACATATATGTATGATAGATATTCATGACATTACAACAGTAATCAATACATAAGCACACAGAAGATGCAAGATTAACATATCAACAGTACATAGCACACAACACATGCACAGTCACCCACGTTTGCACTAACCGGTGCCACGACAGCTCCTCGTGTCCTCAGCGCTAGGAAAACTCAATGGCATTACCAAGACTGTAACCACGGGTATAAACATGTGAACTAGGCCCCATACCTTAGCCACGGTGCATGACCCAGGACCAAGTCTTGTCCATAACTCTATGAAATCATCCATCACATATATGCATACAATAAGCATCAGAGTTAGTGTTACAGTACGCGTCCGTACCTTAGTCCGTGTGGATAGCGGTACATCTGTTTGTCGGTATGTCTCTTGGATAGCCTATAAATGTATAACTGCATTATTTCTTTATAAATCGTAGTCTAAGAGGTACTTTAGCCACTATTGACCCTCTTTTTCTCTGGTGGATTTATTATTCTAATAATATCCCTTTATTTCTGAAAAACAAAACGCTGCTTCAGCATTTCTGGGCAGATTTTTCAATAAGTTTGAAAAATCATAACTAATTCCAAAACAATCGAAACAAGGTTCCGTAAAATTCCTTAGAAACCTTAGCATGTCTATTTTTGTGGAAAAATAATGGTTTTCACCCAGAATTAGTGAATCATTCCCAGTTTAACAATCTTCAACCTCTGCCCAGAATTTTTCCAGAAAATGTAGCCTTATTTCCTGAATTTTTATCTCCTTGTACAAAACTCAAAATGACACATGTTATACATATTTAGAAATTTCTGCATGTCTACTTTACTCATGAATTATTTCAGAATTTGTGAAGATAAATTTACTCATCAAATAATGCCCTCTAACTGACTGACTCCAATAACCCAGCAAAACCCAACAATTCCCTAGCTTATTCTAACTTGTTCCATTAATCCTAAAAGTTACTTCCCAACATATTTTTACCTTGTCAGGCATCTTTCAATGCAATGAGGCCTAAAAAAATTATGGAAAATTACTTTACCTACTTCCTAGATTAAACTAACATTTATACTAAGAACTACAAAAGCTAAAGACTAGAAACTAAAAACAAGCTTACCTCTTGAAGCCTCTTGCTACTCCTTCCTCCCTCTTGCTTCACTCTATACTCTCTTAGAAATCACCACTTGGTGGTTGATTTGGTGTGAAGAATTGTGAAGAGGCAAGGCCTCTATTTATAGGAAAAGTCCAAGGATTTCAACCTTTGGATCACTTTCCAAAATCAATGGTTTAGGTTAGTTTGTGTTTTCATGAAGGCTCAAATTATGCACAAAAGATTCCAATTGGTCAATTGTAATTACATAGGATTTAGCTAATTTCTTTTTTTAATTCAACATGTGCTCTAAAAATATTATATTTTAATCTCTCTCTCTCTCTCTTTCTCTCTGCCATGTGCAATCTAACACTTCTTTCCTCTCCCATTGGTCTATTTTCTTTTTCACAAGGATTAAGCTTATTTCTTTGATTTTCCATTGGCTAATTCAATTACACAAGGATTAAGGTTAGTTATAGAATTAATTAGGACCATTGGATTCTATTAGTGTTTGTTCAAGTTTAATCCTCACCATTAATCTATGGTTCAAGTCTCCTATTGGTCCATTTAATTTCATGAGGATTAAGGTCATTTTCTTGATTTATCATTGGCTAATCAATTTACAAGAGGATTAAGCTTTATTTATAGGATTAATGAACCCTTTATTGCATTTGTTGACTTTTCAAAGCTTGATTAAAGTTTAATTAACATCTTAATCAAGTGCTTTATTAGACAAGATTAATTCTTCATTAATTAGCCTTTTGATTAATTATAAAGATTTACACAATCATTTAATTAGTGAAAACTTAATTGTTCATTTATCTTTATTAATTCCCCTTAATTTGTTTAAGTATTTTCATAACATTATCTTGCTTCTTTTAAGAACCATGGTTTAATATGATGATTATTTTGTATTTTTATGATCCTTAGATGTGGTCTTAAATTTAATCTTTGGTTTATTAAATTCTAAGGAAAGATTGTCTAAAATCTAATTAATAATCTACAAAATTTAGAGACAACATATTCTTCTTTATTTAAGGTGTATTATTTACCAAAATATAGTATTTATGATAAATAGGAATTTTAGGGTATTACATTTCTCCCCTCGTTAAATAAAATTTCACCCTCGAAATTTGAACATTTAACCTCGAAAGATTATCTAGACTTCTAGTCTATTTCTCTCCTATGTATGCTTACTAAACATGTACCCTAACAATCTCATTCACCTTGTACCCAAGTATAGTATTCAAATACAGGACCTACTGATCCATTCTCACAGCACTTGGCTACGCAGGTCTCACTGGTTGACTCATTTAGCCTTTTGGCTTAACACACATTGGCCCTCCGGCTCAATCAATTACCACAGCACTGGAGATTCTAGCCTCATCACCTAGGAGATCATCCTCAAGCCTTAGGCATTTCACCTATCACCTGGTACAATGAATGTTTTGCCAGACGCAAGATGTACTATAGACATACTAGTCTAAAGTCACCATGACAATCAACATTTCACACAGTGCTATGTGAAGATGGAATATGAGGGGGGTGAATAGGTGATCAAAAAAAAATCTTTTCGCTAATAGTGCACAGGGCAAATTATGATGATAACAGAGGAATAAATCGAAAAGGAAATAGACACAAGACAATTTATACTGGTTCGGTCCAAAATCTCTAACCTACGTCTAGTCCCCAGAACATCTGGGATTTCACTATCTTTCAAGAAGGATTACACACTCTGTAAATGAAGGATAGTCCTCTCACTCTCAGACTTCGCTCCCCCTTACAATTTGTAATTGATACACCCTCTCTTAAGGTTCCACAACCTTAAGATTCAACTGACAATGAGATAAATGTTTAAGTACTCCTCACGAGTAGATAAAATGTTGAACAATGAATCACAATTTAATGAAACAGTTGAAACAACAAATAGTAATAAACTCGAATTGATTGCACAACATTTTGATAGTTGGCAAATTGAATGCTTCGGCTATTTATAGATGAATCAATTAATGACCGTGTTGGAAATTATGCCCTAGGGGCAATTCATTGTACTTTGGATATTTGAGTTATTTAAAGTATTTTCTTTAGTTATCATTTTCGTCTGCATGTTCGTATTGATAACTGCATCCCTGGATACATCTTATAGATTATCCTAAATGTCCTCGGGATCGGTCATCTACGGGAGAGCGAAGATGAATTAAGACCCGATATGACTTTGATGAGGTATGGAGATACAATCAAAGTCATGGGCACTTGTAAGAGTACAAGGTGCTGGACCGACCCACTATGAGAAAGCTGCATGGATTAAGTCATAAGCTTATCTCATGTATAACCGCGTCACAACGCCCTATGACCTGAGATCATCATGGATTCCTACATGATGAATCACTGGTCTTTGACCTAGTCAAAAGTCACCTTTGACCGGGTGATGATAAAGGCTGGGATCGGGATCAGTGGTTTTCATGCGGAGGGACGTGAATGGTAAAGATGGAATTTGTCCCTCACATTCGTAGAGAGATAATCTTTGGGCCCCTTGATGAGTGAGTCTAAGAAATGTATGGCCATACTGTGATGGAAAGGAGTTTCCATTTCACTTATTAGACTACTCGAGAATCGAGAAACTAATGGTCAAGAAAAGGAAGTTGACATTATCCATGCCTCATCCTTGACCAAATTACCGCGTGACAAAAGGGACGTGACATGGTTGTACGATAGGTGTATCGTGTCATCGATCCCATGTGAGTTGGGTAGTCGCAATGTCTTGCTAGAGGCCGCTTGCGATTTGTGGGCGACACAGTGTTGGCCCACCGCCAATCTCACATGGGCTGCGGGGTCGCACACAAGAATAATCCAACACGGTAAAAGTGTCCGGGTTCATTGAATCTCAGATTAACTGAGATTAATGAATACCGAGTTTAACAGGGTAAATATATATATATATATATTTAAATTCGAAAATAATATAATGATATTATTTAATTGAGATTAAAATATTATTATTATATTATTTGTTTTATGTTTAATTTATTTGATAAATTAAATATCTAAAACAAAGAGAGATATTGTATCTCATTTAATTTTCGAATAAAGATATTATTGTCTATTTAATTTAAATTGAGATATTGGTATCTTAGATTTAAATAAATAGATAGATATCATTTCTCCGATTTAATTTATTGAGATAAATTAAATCGAAGGCTTTTAAATTTGGATTAAATAAATAGGTTGGATTAAATCTATCGATAGATTTATTTGATTATTTTTTAATCTAGATTCGAATTCGAAATTTCAGATCCGGCTTTTAATTCGATTAAATAAATATTATTATATTAGATCTATCGGATAGATTTAATTAATATATATTTAATCCAGATCTAAAGTTTGAATTCAAAATTAATACGATTAATTTTGCATTAAATACGTTGAACAGGTTTTAGAAAACCTACGGGACTTTCAGTCGAGCGTATTATGAAAAGCCGCGAGAAACCCTAGAGTGGCGAGAGAGACGCAAAAGAGGCACTAGCACGCCGCGGCCGTGTACGAGGATTGTTCGTGTGGATACCAGTAGAGGAAGAGGATTCTAAGAGTCGTCTTCTGGCGATCGAGGAGGTAGCCCCATTGTTCAACGAAAAAGAAACCACGAACGAGTTCTTAAAAGGTAATATCGGATTCCTTAGCCTTGGTTTAAACGCGCACGAGTGATCCTCGGGACGGGATTCGTAGAAATTTTAATCCATTGCGTTGTACGGATCCCTTGATGGCATCGAGCCAACTCAACGTGCGTTTAAATTAGGCTTCTTCGTGTTTGATTATATATATGATATATGAATGAAAAACGAATCCTGGATATTAGTATGCAAGAAGCCGAATCTTTGTATGAAAGAAACCGAATCTTTGTTACAAGAAATCGAATCTTGAATGCTTTAATTTGATAATTCACGTTAGGGTTTGAACAATGGTCGGAATCATCAGCGATTAATTAAATCATGGCATATTATATATGTATCATGTAATATAAAATAAAATTAGAGAATTTTATCATGAATTAATATACATTATAATTTACCTTTCAAAGTGTTGTTTGGGTATGGTGAATAACATGGCTCTAGGGTTGTAAATTTTGTATATGGCTGCGTGCCATGCCTCTCTCTAAATAATCTTGATGTACATTCTTTTCTCATCTCACTCCCCTCGTATGTAAAACGAGTTTCCTAACTATGTACTTCCTTTTATTATTTAGAGAAGTCCCCTCATTGGCTTGAGAGGACTCTAGGTTAAATGAGCCATGTTGTGTCACGAGTTTCTTAATTATGTTTGATGTGATCATAGCATAATTAATTTACACATTATATGATATACAATAAGGATTGCATTCATATAGGTATAATTAATAAGATTAATTAATATAAAAATACCCTCTAAATACAATCTTAAGTCACAATGCCAGTCAATAAATGAATACTTGTCAAAACCTAGATCACCCATTTGTATGTTCCACCAAAGTGGATGCATTTGAGTTATCTTGGTGAGGCAAGAGAGAGTAATGGTGATACTCTATATTCATTATTGTCTTGACTTAATTGAGATTATCAAAACGGTTTTGGATCTCAAGGCATTGGATGGGATTAAACATGTTAGGTCATATGATGATCGAATCCCATACAGATCTAAGAGTTACATGTGATGTAATTGGCAAAATGGATTGCCTACCTAAATAACTTGGTTTTAAGCGTCCTGCCAAAGCGGACTTAAGATCAAGCCAAATATGGATCTTAGCCCACTAATTAGAATGAGGGTTGTTAATTCAGTGGGAGAATATTAACTGACTTTGCATAATTTTATTTGTAGAATCATGTCGAACACCAACACCACTACAACACCACTGCGATTAATCCTTGAGAAGGAAAAACTGAATGGGACAAACTTTCTTGACTAGTTTAGAAACTTGAGAATTGTTCTCAAGCAAGAAAGAAAGACTTATGTCCTTGATCAACCCATTCTTGAGGAGCCTGCAGCTAATGCTCCAAGAGCTCAGAAAGATGCTTACACGAAGCATACTAATGACTCTGTGGATGCAGCATGCTTGATGCTTGCCACCATGATTCCAGAACTCCAAAGAGATCTGGAACATATGGAGGCTTTTGAGATGATTGCTCGTCTTAAGGAAATGTTCCAGCAACAAGCAAGGCAAGAGAGGTATGAGACCGCTAAGGCCTTACACTCTTGCAAGATGGCTGAAGGTGCATCAGTTAGCAATCATGTTTTGAAGATGAAAGGCTATCTTGATCACCTTGAGAGGCTGGGATTTCCCATGGGTCAGGAGTTAGCTACAGATATGATCTTGAACTCACTCCCGGACAGTTATGACCAGTTTGTCATGAACTATAATATGAACAACATGGAGAAATCGATTTCTAAACTACATGGGATGCTCAAAACAGCTGAGCAAAGCATTAAGAAAAAGCCCAGCACTGTTTTGTTGGTTCAGAAAGGAAAGGGTATGAAAAAGAAAGGCAAGGGCAAAAGATGGGGCAAAAGCTCGGTGGTAAGACCAATGAGCCAAAGAAAGCCCGAATCTAAGCTCGAAGCCAAGAAGGCAAAGCCTCCGAAGGATGGGGTCTGCTATTTACGCAATGAACCAGGTCATTGGAAGAGGAATTGCAAACTCTATCAAGAAGGTGTGAAAAAGAACAAGAAGGATAGCGGCGCTATCGCTCGGGTATCTATGTCATAGATATTCATTTTTCTACTTCCTCTACATGGGTATTTGATACTGCATGTGGATCTCACATTTGTACAAATGCGGGGTCTCAAGGAAAGTAGGAGATTGAAGAAGGGCGAAGTTGACCTACGAGTTGGAAACTGAGCAAGAGTTGCTTTGCTTTAGCCGTAGGCACTTATGAACTAGTTACGCCGGTGGGCTTTTGTTATTGTTGAACAATTGCTTTTATGTTCCGCTTTGAGTAGTAACATTATTTCGCTTTCTTATTTGGATAAGGAAGGTTATACTTCCATTATCGGGAACCGAAAATGTTCGATTTATCATAATGATATTTTTTATGCTCATGGAGATTTGCATCTTTGGTCATTATGTACTAAATTTAGAACATCCTAATAATGGACGAATCTATGACATAACTACTAAAAGGCTCAAGTCAAATGATTTGAATCCGAGCTACCTATGGCATTGTCGCTTAGGCCATATAAATAAGAAACGCATGGAGAAGCTCCATAAGGATGGATTGCTTCATTTGATTTTGAATCATTTGAGACATGTGAGTCTTGTTTACTTGGTAAGATGACAAAGGCACCTTTCACGGGACATAGTGAGAGAGCAAGTGACTTATTGGCACTCGTACATACTGATGTATGTGGACCAATGAATACATCTGCCAGAGGAGGTTATTTGTACTTCATTACATTCATAGACGATTTCAGTAGATATGGGTATATCTATCTAATGAAGCATAAGTCGAATCTTTTGAAATGTTCAAAATATTCCAAAATGAAGTGCAAAACCAACTTGGCAAAACAATTAAGGCACTTCGATCGATCGGGGTGGTGAATATTTGAGCCAAGAGTTCATTGACCATCTTAGGAGTTGTGGGATCATCTCACAACTTACTCCTCCAGGAACACCTCAATGGAACGGTGTTTCTGAACGGAGGAATCGAACTCTATTAGATATGGTTCGATCTATGATGAGTCAAACAGAACTTCCACCTTCCTTTTGGGGCCATGCCCTAGAAACAGCTACTGCGTTCACACTAAATCGTGTTCCGTCAAAGGCGGTTGAAAAGACACCATATGAAATATGGGTAGGGAAGAAACCCGGTTTGTCTTTTCTCAAGATTTGGGGATGTGAGGTTTATGTTAAACAACAAGCCTCGATAAATTATCATCCGAGATCCTCAAAATGCCTGTTCGTAGGGTATCCTAAGGAAACTAAAGGATACTATGTCTACAATCCCACCGATCACAAAGTGTTTGTTATCCGGAATGGTATCTTTTTGGAAAAAGAGTTTATCTCCAAAAGAACCAGTGGGAGTAAGGTGAACCTCGAAGAAGTTCGAGGGTCACGGGACAATGTAGAACAACGAGATGGAAACCGAGAAGACTCACAACAAGAAGTTGTTGAGCGCTCAAGTAACATAAGGCCCACGACGGTCCGATAGATCACGGCTACAGCCTCAGAGATATGGATTTCTGATTACTGGAAGTCGTGATGTTTTGCTCATTGAACAGAATGAGCCAACTACCTATCGAGAGGCCGTGGTGGGGCCAGACTCCGAAAAATGGCCTGATGCCATGAAGTCTGAAATGCAATCCATGTACGACAATAAGGTTTGGACCTTAGTCGATCCACCTGAAGGTTTAAAAACCATTGGGTGCAAGTGTGTTTTCAAAGAGAAAACTGACATGGATGGCAAAGTAAATGTCTTCAAGGCACGGCTGGTTGCAAAAGGATTCACTCAAACTCATGGTGTGGACTATGATGAAACCTTTTCCCCGGTTGCAATGGCCAAATCAATCGAGAATCCTTCTTGCCATTGCATCATATTATGACTATGAGATATGGCAGATGGACGTCAAAACAGCATTCCTTAACGGAAAGGCGCTTGAGGATGTGTACATAACACAACCTCGAGGGTTTTGTGCGTCCAGGAGGACTCGGGAAAGTATGTAAGCTTCAAAGATCCATTTATGGATTGAAGCACGCATCTCGGAGTTTGGAATCATCGTTTTGATGAAGTAGTCAAAGACTTTGGATTCATTCAAAACATGGATGAACCTTGTGTTTACAAGAAGGTTAATGGGAGCACAGTTGTATTTCTAGTGCTTTATGTTGATGACATCCTACTCATTGGGAATGACATTCCTACCTTGCAGAGTGTCAAGACTTGGTTAGGAAAGTCTTTCTCAATGAAAGATTTAAGCGAAGCCTCTTATATCTAGGGATCGGGATCTATAGAGATAGATCCAAGAGGCCGATAGGCCTAAGTCGAGCACATATATAGACAAGATCGCATAGGTTCGGTATGCGAGGATTCTAAAAGGGGTAACATGCCCATGTCTCATGGTATTCGTCTCGAAGGATCTCGTGTCCTAGTACACAAGATCAAAGAGACCGCATGAGTAAGATTCCATATGCCTCCGCCATTGGGTCTATCATGTATGCCATGTTATGTACTCGGCCGGATGTGTCATTTGCCTTAAGTATGACCAGCGAGATATCAACAAGATCCGGTGAGGATCATTGATCTTGTCAAGAATATCCTTAAGTACTTAAGAAGGACTAAGGACTTATTCTTAGTATATGGTAGTTTAGAAGATGAGCTCTGTGTGACTGGTTACACAGATGCGAGTTTCGAAACTGACCAAGATGATTCAAGATCGCAGTCAGGATATGTATTCCTGTTGAATGGTGGTGCGGTAAGCTGGAAGAGCTCTAAGCAGAGCATTGTAGCTGATTTTGCAACGGAAGCCGTGAGTATATAAGCGAAGATCGGATGCGGCTAAGGAAGCGATTTGGATCGGAAAGTTCATCATCGAATCGGGGTGGTTCCTACCATCTCGGATCCAATAACTTTGTTCGTGACAATAACGGTGCTATTACTGGAGACAAAGGAGCCTAGGTCACATCAAAGGACCAAGCACATACTTAGGCGATTTCATCTCATCAGAGAAATCAATGAGAGAGGTGATACTAGCATATGCAAAGTACCAGGAGAAGACAATGTAGCAGATCCTCTTACTAAGCCGCTTGCACAAGCGACACATGAGCGTCATGTTAGGGCAATGGGAATTAGAGTAATTAATGATTGCACCTAGTGCAAGTGGGAGTCTGTTGGAAATTATGCCCTAGGGGCAATTCATTGTACTTTGGATATTTGAGTTATTTAAAGTATTTTCTTTAGTTATCATTTTCGTCTGCATGTTCGTATTGATAACTGCATCCCTAGATACATCTTATAGATTATCCTAAATGTCCCTGGTCGGTCATCTACGCCGGAGCGAAGATGAATTAAGACCAGTATGACTTTGATGAGGTATGGAGATACAATCAAAGTCATGGGCACTTGTAAGAGTACAAGGTGCTGGACCGACCCACTATGAGAAAGCTGCATGGATTAAGTCATAAGCTTATCTCATGTATAACAGCGTCATTAACGCCCCATGACTGAGATCATCATGGATTCCTACATGATGAATCACTGGTCTTTGACCTAGTCAAAAGTCACCTTTGACCGGGTGATGATAAAGGTGGGATCGGGATCGGTGGTTTTCATGCGGAGGGACGTGAATGGTAAAGATGGAATTTGTCCCTCACATTCGTAGAGATAATCTTGGGCCCCTCGATGAGTGAGTCTAAGAAATGTATGGCCATACTTGTGATGGAAATGAGTTTCCATTTCACTTATTAGACTACTCGAGAATCGAAAGTAATGGTCAAGAAAAGGAAGTTGACATTATCCATGCCTCATCCTTGACCAAATTACCGCGTGACAAAAGGGACGTGACATGGTTGTACGATAGGTGTATCGTGTCATCGATCCCCATGTGAGTTGGGTAATCGCAATGTCTTGCTAGAGGCCGCTTGCGATTTGTGGGGTGACACAGTGTTGGCCCACGCCAATCTCACATGGGCTCGCGGTCGCACACAAGAATAATCCAACACGGGTAAAAGTGTCCAGGTTCATTGAATCTTAGATTAATCGAGATTAATGAATCGAGTTTAATGCAGGGTAAATATATATATATATATATATATATTTAAATTCGAAAATAATATAATGATATTATTTAATTGAGATTAAAATATTATTATTATATTATTTGTTTTATGTTTAATTTATTTGATAAATTAAATATCTAAAACAAAGAGAGATATTGTATCTCATTTAATTTTCGAATAAATATATTATTGTCTATTTAATTTAAATTGAGATATTGGTATCTTAGATTTAAATAAATAGATAGATATCATTTCTCCGATTTAATTTATTGAGATAAATTAAATCGAAGGCTTTTAAATTTGGATTAAATAAATAGGTTGGATTAAATCTATCGGATAGATTTATTTGATTATTTTTTAATCTAGATTGAATTCGAAATTTCAGATCGGCTTTTAATTCGATTAAATAAATATTATTATATTAGATCTATCGGATAGATTTAATTAATATATATTTAATCAGATCTAAAGTTTGAATTCAAAATTAATACGATTAATTTTGCATTAAATACGTGAACAGGTTTTAGAAAACCTACGGGACTTTCGGTCGAGCGTATTCCGAAAAGCCGTGAGAAACCCTAGAGTGAAAACCGAGAGAGAGACGCAAAGAGGCGCTAGCACGCTGCCGGCCGTGTACGAGGATTGTTTGTGTGGATACCGTAGAGGAAGAGGATTCTAAGAGTCTTCTGGCGATCGAGGAGGTAGCCCACCTGTTCAACGAAAAAGAAACCACGAACGAGTTCTTAAAAGGTAATATCCGGATTCCTTAGCCTTGGTTTAAACGCGCCTGAGTAATCCTCAGGACGGGATTCGTAGAAATTTTAATCCGCTGCGTTGTACGGATCCCTACAGACCGTTGGTGAAGCTTGTGAAATAGCCGTTAAGAGACTTGAATGTGTTCGTTAGACTGATGAAGTTCTCGTCAAGGATTTTGTCGTTTTGATATTGAGGTCGAATGTGCAAAGTTGACATTCTCTTTCATTCCTTTTGTTTTGCCATTGTGAAATAGCATTTAATGCGCAGACAAAATATCAGAGACGCTTTACTTCAATCAGAGTTGCTTTAAGTGTTTAGCACTGGTTTAGGTAACTGCATTTAATGCTTCTGACAGACGAGATCGCTTTATTCAAATTCGCTTGTAATCCATGCCTAAATTATCTGAAACTCATGAACATATTGGTTAAAAGCATTTGGTAATCATAATAAGTAAGAATCAGAAGAAATAATAATGATTCATGAATCTCGGAGGATATTGATTTGAAAACAGGGATGATATTGCTTGAGCAATGATCTATCCTTGCTCGAGCAAGCTCCTTTAGATTACTCAAAAAAAATGTTCTTGATCGCTGATGCTCGAGCAACAAAATTCCTCGGCTCGAGCATGTTGCTCAAGCATGATTTTATCATGCTCGAGCAAGCCCTACTTGAAATAGTTAAAGGCACATTAGATTCACTGATGCTCGAGCACTCTTTTCTGTCAGCTAGAGCACGATGCTCGAGCATGAATTGATTCATGCTCGGGCAAGCTTCATTCAACGATGAGATAGCTTGTTGCTCGACTCTGCTTGAGCAACCTCTTCATGCATGCTCGAGCAGTACTTTGCTCTTTGCTCGAGCAAGGACTATGCTCACGTGAGAACACAGGTTGCTCGACTTTGCTCGAGCAACCTTTCAAGCCTGCTAGAGCATGATGCTTGAGCATGCTTTTGCCTCTTGCTCGAGTATGATAGGCTTTGCCTCGTTGATCCTTTGCTCAATGTTGCTCGAGCATGTTGAGGCTTCTGCTCGAGCAAGGCTCCAAACTCTTCATAGTGCTTTCACTTGATGATGCTCGGGCAAGCTGGTGAGATATACTCGAGTAAGACACCAGAGAAGTTGAGAGCTCGATATTGCTCGAGCAAGACTATACAGTCTGCTCGAGCAAGCCTTCTGTGAAGCACTTACTTTTACCTTGCTTTCGATATTGCTCGAGCAAGCTTGATACTCTGCTCGAGTAACCTTCTGAGAAATGTTTTTATCAGTTTATCTTATCAAATGCTCTTTGGTTATTAAATTCAAAAGCTTGAGAATTGTAATCATCAAAACACATGAGCTAACACTAAGTATCACCGATCTTATGGCCTAGGGACACCGCCCCATGTAAACTTGCACACCAGGTCTTATTGCCTCGAGCATCTGCTCATTTATTTCATCTGGGCTTTTCCCATTCAAGCTCTCAGACTACTCTCACTTTCTTAGCACTGTATCAGATAAGGTCGATATTAGACTCTCACCCATTCACACTCGCAATATAGTTTAAACATGCATCAAAAGCTACAGTTTTTACGCCAAGTGGGGTAGCTACTATCAAGTCATAGGGTAATCTATAGGCATGCATCTCTAAGCAATTGGCAAAATCATATGTAATAAACGAATGACTAGCACCTGAATCATACTACACTCGAAGTATATTCCCTTTGAGAGACATAGTACCTTGGACCATCTCTGGGGATTTCCAGGCTTCCTCATTTGTCAAAGCAAAAACTCGGCTTGGGTTTTGTAGCTTTTTCTCCGTAACCTTATAAGGACATTCCCTGCTATAGTGCCCTAGCTTCTGACAATGGAAACATACTTGTCCCAAGTCACAATTAGTACCATAATGGTTCCTCCCACATTTTGGACATGGTCCAGATTCTGACATTCTTGAATAGCTCTGCCGCCTATACTGGAATGGTATCTTGCTTCCACCTTGTGAGTTATTCCATGGTGCCTCCCTCTTTTGTGAGGAATTGCCACAGCTAAAACCGTCACGACTTGCACTGCTGCTGTTGTAATTTCTGGATGTGCGTAATTCCTTCAAGTTACGCTCGATCAATCGGCACACTCCATTACTTGCATTAACTCTTGGAACTGTTGCGGTACCAGCCTGTCCCTTATCTCATACTTTAGCCCATGTATCAAAATACGTGATTTCCAGCTTTCATCATCGTAACGCTTCAGATATGATGAGTATCGTGACAGTCTGGTAAATCGGGCAAAGTAATCATCAAGGACTCCTCGTGACCTTGCTGGATGTGAAGGAATTCTGACTCCTTGATCACTTGAGTCGAAGGAGGGAAGTATTGCTCGTTAAATTTCTCTAGAAAATTTTCCCATGTAACGGGACAGTAACGTGCTCGTAAACTCTCCGCAATGCTTCTCCACTATCTGTCTGCATCTCCCTTCAACTTGTAGATTTCTAGTTGAGCTTTGCGATTTGCTGGGCACTCCATGACTTCGAAGATCTTTTCCAGCCTCATTATCCAGTCTTCTACTGAGTCCAGCTTACCGTGGAAGCTGGTGGCTTCAGCTTACAGAATTGGTTGACCCAATATTGCGTGGTTTCAGCTACTCTGTTGGGTTGAGGTAGTACTGCCATCGCTCTATTATGTCTAGGAGGTGACACCGATCTCTCAGACTCCTCAGCTTCTTCCGTGCGTTCCTCGTCTCGTTCGTCTTCCTCTTCAGAGTTATTCTATTCCGCATTTCCCTGTCAGTCCACTTCAGCTTGTTGTCGTTCTACTTGTCTCTCTTGCCTATCAGCGCGTAGTTCGCCAATCATTGCCCATTGCTCTTGCAGCATTACCATTACTTCCTGCCAGGCCTATTGGTTTGGTTGATCGGGTATATGTTGTTCCTGTTCCGGTACCGATATTTGTACCATTCGAGGGGGCTTGCCTCTTCCTCGGCTTCTACCTCTACCTCTAGGAACGCCGACTCCACGTAAATTCACCATTTTATCTTTCTATATTTGATATCACAAGAATGACAAATATCAATGTCGAGGGATAATATAGTCTGTAAATGAAAAATATATTTCACATAAGATATAATGTACATGCCAACATATGTCACATCATCCCACTGGTTTATGACCAGTGGTTATATCTTACATCCCCCATATTGTCGTATTTTATAGTTCCTCGTTTACATGTTGTCTAAAACTAACCCTTGGAGATGATTTAGAAAGAAGTGGAAATCGGTTATATGTTCTCATTCTAAAAGCTCATTCGTCGTTTCCATCCAGAAGCGATGTCGTGGTAAAAGGTATAGCGTTGATATCACCCAATCGTCTAGCGGGTAGGGAATTCCATTATGTTTTCTCTGTTCGTAGGTCGTTTTGACTTGCTCCAGGCACTGGAAGTACGTCCCCTTGAAAGTCCTACTGTGTCGTTCCGCCATTAAGTAGTCGGTTCGTAGAGTGCCTATCAGCTTTTTGTTTGTATCCAGGACATGTTGCAGGGAATTTGGTTTGTAGAAAGATTCACTCTTAGAGTCATCGCGATAGCTTAGTAGCTGGAAATATTCACGGTTGTCGTCAACGGATGAATGATCCGATCCTACAAGCCTCTCCAGCTCAGAAGATATACTAGCTATTGGTTCGGAGTAGTACACTGGATCAAGGTCGTGTACAAGTTCAGGGTCATATACCAGCTCAGGTTGGTATACGTTCGAGGGTTCATGGTCATGAATGGGCGTAGGGGGTTTTTCTTCTGGGTTAGGGTGATGCACCGGCTCAAGGTGGTACACCAGTTTCGGATGATATAATGGTTCAGAATTGTATACCAGGCTAAGGTGGTATACTGGTCTAGGTTTGAATATCGGTGTTACTTTCTTCCGGACAGTCCTCCGCACAGTATATCTTACTCATCCATAGTAGTTTATATTTGGAGGTCCATCTCCGTTCATCACTACTGCATCATACCAAGGTTATATCAGTACTCATTTTCAAAACATGCTCTAGGTTAAAGGCTGAGAACCTAACTCCGTTAATCAAACAATTTGTCCAGGTAGGTGTCTATCATGGAAGTCTCACTGAGTTCAAGGCGACTGATTGACTGATCCACATAAACTAGCCCTACCTTCGGCACCAAACTGTTTGTAATAACTTCGTTAAATTCATGCCAAAATGAATTGATATGATACCAAAAAGTGTAACACCCCATTTTTCAAAAGCGGAATAATATCATTTTATAAGAGTGGCGCATCGAAGCAATTCACAAGAGTAAGTACTGATGAGTACGATACACAATATTAACCCTGGTTGGTTATAGTAATGGTACATTTATCCTAATAATTCAAAATAATATACAGTCATAAAAAAAAAAAAGGAAACTCCGGCCAGATCCTCACGCGGGCTGCTTACCCCTGTCGTCGGCCCTCAGTCCTCCAGACGTTGAAGCTATAGTAAGGGCTGAGGTCCAATGCCCATTGGACCTCAGGTAACGGTTAACGTCATGCTTGAGTAATACAGTATATCTATGACAGATATTCATGACATTACAACAGTAATCAATACATAAGCACACAACAAATGCAAGATTAACATATCAGCAGTAGATAGCACACAACACATGCACAGTCACCCACATTAGACAAAGTATGAGAAGCCGGGGGACAGTAAGTTCTCTTCCCATATGGCCTTGGATGTAAGTCTTCGTGTATTCCCATTGCTTGCAAATCCAATCTTGCCCTCACACCATCCTTGGAACTACCTTGTATGTTGAGAAGCGTGCCAACAATACTATCACATACGTTTTTTCTCCCATGCATGACATCAATACGGTGTCTCACATCAAGATTGCACCAATATGGAAGATCGAAGAATACGGATCTCTTTTTCCATATATTTTTTTCTTTTATACTCTTGGTTGTCTTACCGAAGATGACACTGATATTTTTCACCTTCTCTTAAACTTGCTCCCCAGTCAATGGCACCAGAGCATCTTCATACTCTTGGCCACCAAAAAAGGCTTTCTTTAATTGACGATATGGGTGGCCCCGTCTAAGAAATCTCTTATGTCCAAGATAAACCGTCTTTCTTCCATGTTGGAGTTGATGGTAGCATGTGCTTTCTTCACAAACCGGACATGCTTTATGGCCCTTTACACTATACCCTGACAAGTTACCATATGCTGGGAAGTCATTTATAGTACAAAATATCACGGCTCACAATTTAAAGACTTCCTTCTTGAAAGAGTTAAAAACATCAACACCTTCTTCCCATAACTCTTTCAAGTCTTCGATCAAGGGCTCAAGGTAAAAATCAATGTCATTTTCATGTTGTTTTGGTCCTAAAATCAACATAGAGAGCATGATTACTTTCGTTTCATGCATAACATAGGAGATAAGTTGTAAATAATCAGGAGTACAGGACATGAACTATGTATGCTGCTAAGGCTTCCATAGGGATTCATGCTATCTGTGCTAAGGACAAGCCTAAGGTTCCTAGGTTCTTCGCCGAAGTTCGGAAATAATTGATAGATTTTTTCCCATTGAGAAGAATCGGCCGGATGTCGAAGCTTTCCATCAAAAATCCTCTCATCAGCATGTCACCTCAAATTTTTTGCATCATTTTTATTAGCAAAAAACCGCTTGAACCTTGGTATGATTGGAAGATACCACAACGCTTTTGCAGGCCCCTTATTTGACTTGTATCTTTGGGTTTCACATATCGGACAATTCTGCTTCTCTTCAAACTCTTTTCTATACAAAAGGCAATCATTTGGGCATGCATGAATCTTTTTGTACTGCATCCCTAGTGGACAAAGTATTTTCTTAGCATAATAGTATCGGTGCGGCAACACATTTTCATCTGGAAAGCATGTCCTTAAAAGCCTCAAGCATTTCAGAGAAACTCTTGTCGCTCCATCCATGACGTGCCTTCAAGCTTACCAATTTCAATACAGCGTTCAACAATTGGTATTTTTTACACCCGGGGTATAGCGGGGTCTCGCATCTTTGCACATATTACCATATGCATGTGATTGCTCAAAAGCCTCTTCTCCTACATCACGAATAATGTCCTCTACATGCAATCATCCATATCCAGGTGTGATTATCATCAAAGGCCACTTCCCATGTTGAGACCCACTTGGCATTTTTTCACCATGCCATGACCATACCGTATAAGTCTTACAAAATCCTTCACAAATTAAATGTGTGTGTATAACTTCCGGACTTAGTCGCCTCTCATTCAAGCATTTTACACAAGGGCAATAAAACTTCCCGCTATCACCATGGGCATTTTGTTTAGCAAATTCTATAAAGTCCCTCGCCCCATTCTGATATTCAACACTCGTCCGTAAACCATTTATCCAACTGTGATCCATAGTAGAATTGCTATATATATAGACGAAAATATTTAACATACATAATCCGAAAAAATTGAAGCTTGTATATAAAATAAGACAACTCCAAATGCATATATATGCTCAAATGTCAATTATGTCTTTTTTTTTCTTTTTTTCCGGATAAACTTGCCCATTAAATGCAGAACGAAGAATCACTTTTGGTCATAAATGTATCATAGTGAATCCAAGAGCAAAATAAATGCATGACGAGGAAATTAAATGCATCACATGAAGGTCTTGTGGACTCACCTGTAGCAATAAATTCAAATGCGTTTGCTGAGTCTTTCTTCTCCGGCCACGAACGTTAATGTTGCAGACAGCAAGAGTAACCTAAAAACACTAGTTGGTAGTACGGTAGGTCTAAAGTGCAAATATAATCTTCAAAATACAATATTCATTAACAACGAGAGAAACCACAATAACATTTCATCGATTTCGTTCAACCCATGAAAAACCAGAACCATAAGAAGGAAAATCATAAAGTTATATAACCGAAACACCTCGCATGCCTTGGTCTATAGACGTTTAGCTAAAGAACCGAAAGTGATTCTCGAGAGAGGAAGCGAAGCAAGCGACAACGCAACACACACTTTGGAGACGAACATTGTGTAATCACTTTTGGCGCGACAAGAGAAGTTCTGAGAGGGAAATTTAATTTTCCCCATGACAGAGACATGTCTTAGTATTTTAGATTTTATTAAGACCGGTTAATTATAAAGTATCCAGTCCTAAAGATATAATTTTATTAATTAATTTTTAAGACCGGTGGTTAACAATACTCCGGTCCTAACTTTTACTACTCATTTAATTTTAGGACCAGAACCGGAGCTTTATAAAAAGTCCGGTCCTAAAAGTCAAATATTAATTTTTAAGATTGACGGTCCAGAATACTCCGGTCCTAACTTTTACTATTCATTTAATTTTAAGACGAGTTTTATAAAAACTACGGTCCTAAAAGTATTTCATTTATTAATTAACCAAACTAAAAAGAAGACGTTTGCCTTTGCCGAGCGCAGCAGAAACTGAATTAATAAAATAAATTAAAGGAAAACTGGAGAATATGAATATTAGAAAGACAGAAGCTTAGTTCTTACTGCTTCCATACAAAACTGGAGAATATGCACGTACACAAGAAAAAAAGAAAGAAAAACAATAACTGAACATTATCAACGATAAGAATCTAACTAAACATCCTAAAGCTTATTATCCTCCCATGCCTTGGCAATATCGGCGTGAGCAGCATTAACTTCCCGCCGGAGATCAACAAGTTCCTGTCTTACTCGCATAAGCCATAATGCATCATTAGAGGAAAGAGGAGAGGGGTAAGTAGTAGGCCTGTTGGGGCTAAGAGGTTGGAGAAGGGGTGCGGCAACATCTTCATCATCCAAAATAACAATGGGTCCAACAACCCGAGACTCTTCTGTCACAATAGAACGCACTCTCACTGGAGGAGGCACACTGTATAATGATCTAGGAAGGAACGAGCATCACGAGTAAGAGTACCCCTACGAGCAATTATCTTGTATCTAACCATGGTTTGAGGAGTTGGGGCAGAGAGGAGTTATGAGGAGTTAGGGCAGAGAGGAGTTACGAGGAGTGACGAGTTAATAAGGAGTGACGAGTTAATAACGACAGAGAGAGAGAGAGAGATCGATACGCAATGTAGGCGGTGGATAAGGAGTTAATAAGGAGTGACGAGTTAATAAGGACAGAGAGAGAGATCGATACGCAATTGATTATGATGTTTAATTTGTGTTTCTACTTTAAGACCATCCTTTTATCATATCTCCGGTCCTAAAAGTATATTATTTATTTTTTCAATTAAATTACTTTTAAGACCGTCATTGTATTATATATCCGGTCCTAAATGTCTACTATGTATTTTTTTCAAACAATTCAATTACTTTTAATATTGACCTTTTATCTAATATCTGGTCCTAAAAGTCAATTATTTTTTATCAATTATTTATTTTTGTAAATTAAGAATTTTTCCTTAAAAATATTACTTTTAAGAACGATCCAGTGTTAAATGTTCAATCACTTCAAAATTACTCGGATAGCGAGAGTCATATCCTTACACTCTGTAAACAGATCCAGAGTCTCTTCGCCTTCAAGGTTAACTACCAAATGATGCGTCTCCTTGTATTCTGAGGAAACTATGCGTCTCCCTGTAAAAAGTTTTCGGCATTTCATATTCTTCAGGATGGGTTCTCTATTTAAACCCGTTGTTACTTTAGTTTCTTCACATTCTTCTCCATCACTTCTACAGGTCTCCTCCACCACCTAGCCTCCACTGTAATGGCTGCTCCCCCAGGTCCTCCGTTTCCTCCTCCTCCTCTTCAACCTCAGCCCCTCTACCATTCCCTCCTCTAAATCTGATTGTCAAGCAGTTAGTGCAGACATTGGTGGCCCGTGTCGATCAAGTCGATCGACGCTTCGGCCAATTGGTTGAGCTTGTTCATACCATGAACAACAAGATGAACATGGTAATCCACGCCAATGACGTGGAGTACGATCCCGTTGAAGATGACACCTCCGACGCCCCCTCCCTCTCCGACTACGGGGAGGATTAGTTGTTTTATAGTTTTTTTTTTTGCTTTTTTTTTTTTTTGTTTTGTAAACGGGCAGCATTAAAATTATTAAATAAAATATTTTTAAATTTTGTTCTCGTGCGAGTTTAGTACTTTAATTAGTTAGTTTATGCATTATCTAAACCTGGAAAGCAATAAACAAGGCAATTATGAAATATGGATAATGGCAGACTCAAAAAACTAAAATTAAAAAAATAAAAATAAAAGCAAGGCAATTATGAAATATGGATAATGGAATGATATAGGTACATAGTATTTTGTAAATTAATAAAAGAACGAAGACTTTTAGGACCGGACATTTAGTAAAGTTAGGGTCCTAAAAACATTGCCATTTTGTAAAAATTAAACGAAGACTTTTAGGACTGGCAATTTAGTAAATCTACAGTCCTAAAAGATTGGCATATTTTTTGAATGATACTTTTAGGACCGGACATTTAGTAAATTTACGGTCCTAAAAACATGACTTTTAGGACCGACGATTTAGTAAATCTACAGTCTAAAAGAATGGCATATTTTTCGTATGAGACTTTTAGGACCAGACATTTAGTAAATTTACGGTCCTAAAAGACTGGCATATTTTTCCGATGGTAAACGAAAACTTTTAGGACCAACAATTTAGTAAATCTATGGTCCAAAAAGACTGGCATATTTTCCAATGACTTTTAGGACCGTACATTTATAAATATCCGGTCCTAAACTTCTCGCAATATTTTTTAAAATTAAGCAATAAATAGTTTTATCCACCATCCAATACATTCAGCAACCACTAATGGACACAAGGAAATTGTTTGAAATGAATTAACAAATTATTATTGTATACTATCACAAATTGGATAATTGTTCATTTACAGACCGAAGATGATTGTTGGTACAACATATATTTATGAATGAATTCACAAATCAATTACTTTTCCGACTTTCCGAGATCATCAGATCATATAGATATTCACTTAACTTTATGCGTGTGCACTCAATATCACCGTTAGGAAAGGGATCAACAAAGTCAAACGTCTGTAGCTACATCAAAGAAAGAAATATATATATTAGTCGTCCTTCCTTGCATCAAAGGGGTTAGCGCACAGGCAAAGTTATGTAACATACATTTACCGTTTCAGTGATGGTAGTCACTGGTTGCATGACAATATTATACATGTGTGTCAAGACGTAATGCCCACATAAGTTGGACTCCTTTGGTTGCCGACGGGTCTAAAAACGAACAAGAAATATATAAGAGCATATATTGACACTGACCAAGTTCACAATCCAAAGGTGTGTGCCCGGTCAAATATGTACTAACCTTTGGTATGATCCATGTAGGCTCTTTGACCTCGCCCCACTCCAAACCTTTTCTTGACGTTTTGTTGGAATGATTTCAAGGGCCTATTGTCAAAACCACAAATTTACTCAATAATGGTCACTGAAAATTTACAGCAGAAATTTCAGACTAGACAATCAAGATGACATATGCTTACTTGTTCACCATCTGCTACAATGTAGGCAGTGGATCATAGTGAAGAGAGCATAAACCTACAATAATGACGTCAGGGAATTAGTATATACATAGTATGGTGCTAAGTACCGCTTTCTCTTATTGGTGGATAACCTTGATGTTATGTATGATTGTCTCTCCGTTAAGGGTGGTTGACTTATGTACTGTGGGCACAAGAATCCAATATGTTGGCTTCTGCCCTGTTGTTCCAATTCACGATGCATGAACCTACAATAATGACGTCAGGGAATTAGTATATACGTATGTGAATGTCTCACATTTATGTTATGTACTCATAGAAGAAGATACTTACTTTATAAACATGAGAATAATTGCATCAATAAGATCCTATTTATCAAACAGTAGGGAAATTATATCATCTTGGTCAACAAAAACTGGCTGCTTGTTTTTAAGACCTACTTCTGTATTGACAAGCCACTGATTAATTCCAACTTGTTTATTGGATACCATAAGGACAAGCTTGTCCTTGGCACTCAACTTAGCCATGCCAACCAAATCAGGAGGGGCTGGAACTTCAGGAGGAGTAGAAACATGTACAAGATTCACTGGCCACGAGATGAAGGTTCCAATGACATCACTCACAACCTTCACCTCACCAGTTGGGAGAGGGACAAGTGCATCAATGATGACCTCTTCAACTGACACTCTGAGTTTGTCATCAACCATTTGTTGGTGGTGTACGGTTGATCCCAAGTTGTGGATAGTCCCTTTTGCAACCAATCGTCTATCATGATGATCGGGATCCTCCACATAAAGGTCACAAGGTTGCTCGATTGTCCAACAATGCAACTCCTCTAGTGTCTTCGCTGCATAGCATTGTAGGTGAGTGTGGCAAGGGAACACTGGCCTCTGCATGAGAGCTGACAAGCAGCTTCATTTGATTCATTTCCTCCTTCATCTCCCTCATATGGGATTGAAAATAGGTAGTTAATAAAGCTTCTTTAGCCGCTGCTTGCTCACTCATTTTGGCCAGCGTCTGTTCCATCTCCTCCCGGGTAACCATATTTTGTTTATGGTGTTTGGAAGCACCAAAGTATTCCTTCAGGCCTACCCATCCTCCAATCCCCCTTACATGCCCCGAGTGATCTGGTTTTTCGATCGCAATGATTAGAACATCATTCCTCCTGTCCGACACAAAAGATCCCTCTGCTTCTTTCTTTTTTAGATCTTCCTGTAAGATACAGATAATGAGAAGCTTAGTAATGAAACATATTTAGTAACTAAAAATTAACAATAATGATACTTACAATTCTTTTAGCAACTAGCCGACTCCATTCACTCGTGTAGTCGCCACTTGGCTTTTGCCGAATATACAACCACAACTCCTCGTGACTTATTGGAGATGGCGAATCATGTATCGCAGAAGGATTGGATTCTGCTTCATCTTCCAATCTCTTCCACTTGGCCACCATCAATTCTTTTTCAGCCTTTTCATTTTCATCGTGAGAAGCCCTATGCGGGCAATCATTCTTTCTCCTATCTCCCGTGCTTGTTCCCTTCTTTTCTGTGAATCAAAATTGAAAACAACTATTAATTACGAATTCCGGCCATCTCACTAACGAAATTAGAGAACTTCGCTTGATATCAACCTCAAACACTAGTCAAATTCACTTCATCAATTTTCAACATTTTATTTAAGGAAGATGTAGAATTGTAGAAGAAATTGAAGCTATGTTTTGTCGCTAGATAGATAGGTTAAGAAACAAAAGAGAATTATGCTTACGAATAATACAAACTTGATCCTTTTTAAGGCATCCGAGTGGGATCGGTCAGTCCCCATTAGATAGTAACGATTGGGTATATAAAGTTTCCCCATTTTAATACTACTCATTTCCTCCTTTACATAGTTAACATACTAACTAACTAATAGCAATGTCTAACCACTACCTACTATAAAAGAACTAGCTAAGACTATAATAATGGTTTATTTGACTCTTATGCCATTATTATTTCCTTACTTACCTACTTAGTATTTTACCTTTGCACAGTTTACATATCAGACTTGCATACAACTAAGACATGCTCCTCTTATGCAGGACAAAGGATGGAAATATATACTTCTATTCACACACCAAGCCATCTAACTAATAGGATTAGATGAACACGTACAATAACATTCACATATCTGCACAAGTTAATAAGCAAACAAAAAAGGGCAAACAAAACTAAATATAAACTCACCAAAGCTCCAGGAGTGGTCCATGGTGAACAAATTGTTGCCAAGTTTGTTCATCAATAAATGTCTTGGTCCCAAGGATTATGGTCAGGCCTAACCTCGGTAAAAATATATGTGTTAGCTGGAAAGGTCTTAAACTTCCTCCACTGATCAGCACAATGAGAAAATGTCTTGTCTTTCAACTTCGAGTAGTCAGGGATAGTGTATGTAAGCTGGATAGTGTCCCAAATAGGTTCCTTTACAGTGCGAAGGTCCACATTTTTCCACTCATCTGTCAAGATGCTAGCCTTATTGCGTGCTAGATAGCTGACAAAACTATTATATTTGCCTTTATTAGGACCGAAAGGAGCCAACTTTTCATTAAACTGAATCTCAAGCTTTGACCCAGGGGTCCGACTTACGGATACGTCTTTCATTCATGTGCCACTTCTACCATGGCGTGCAGGGCGGTTACGAGGCTCATTGTGAGATGAAGAGGATTCATTCTGACTCACACTAGTCACACCAGTAACTGGCGTTGAACGAACAGGAGAAGAACCGTTCTCTCCGTTCATTTTTTAGAAAGGAAGAGAGGTTGAGAGTGGTGGTGCGAAAGAGGAACACCTGAGAGAGTGAGAGAGTAACAGAGGATGGTGGTGGTGGGGAGGAAGAGAGGTAGTGCAGCTGGAAGGGGGTTTCGCAACAACAACAATGGGGTTTCAAAGTTTAGAGAGAACAACGTTAAGTCGTAAGGTAAGGTTTCATGCAAAGAAAAGTATATTTGCCACTTTTGTTTTAAGACCAGATGAAGTAAACGATGGTCTTAAAGGTTACAATTTAAGACCGTCCTTTATTAATGTCCGGCCTTAAAAAAAATTCAATATTTAGTACCGGGCACCATTTATGTCCGGTCTTAAAAGTATACCCTTTAAGATCGTCTTTCAATATATATCCGGTCTTAAAAGTTTTAGACAATATATTTAAATTTTTCCTTATTTTTTTGGACCGCGAGAAAATATAAGTCAGCCGTATGAGATTTCTCTAATAATGTATTGATATTTCAATTTTTTAATAACATTTTAAAGACCGATTGTGTTTTTTTTTTTGCCAGTCTGAATAATATATTTAAAACCTATAAAAAATGATCTGGTCCAAGAAGTTCTTTATATTTACAAAATTGCCACCGGTCATACCTTTAAGACGGGGGTGTCGATAGTCCGGTCTAAATGAGGCGGTCTTAAAACGTTTTTTTGCACTAGTGTGACTTGGTAAATTAATTTAAAACAGACTTACATTATTGTTTTCAGACATAATACCTCGTTAGGTTGAGTAGTTAGTACGAATAATATTTACGCAAAACTAAATATATTCATGACAATTCATCTTTCAACTGGTTTCAAGATCATTTTCATAAAATGAATGAGCATTATCCTAAACAACAATTAACACTTCACCTGAAAGTAAAGCATTAATAAAGCAACGTACTTGGAAAAAGTTGATTGCCCGGTCTGATATATAACAAATCTTCACACATGATCTCTTTTGTCCATTCCCAAACAATACCGGGCTGTGATAAGGAATGACTTAATAACATACAGGTGAAAAAGTGACATAGGTAATAGCCTGATGCCCATAATGATGCTTCTTTACTTGCATCGATATACTCATTGTCATCATCTAACAATCCAAGAGTGTAACATGCTTCCTTGAATGTCGGATAGACAACATTGTTGATAGTTCTACTATCTACGTAGTTCTTTGGACCTCAAACTTTTGTCAACAGCAAACGTAGGTAATATAACTCTCCTTGAGCAGGTGTACAATGACCAAGCCTTCCAATGGAAAAACCACATTCACGATGCTTCCAAATTATTTTTTCCCTAACAAATGTAATGTATTTAGGGAATTGAGAATAAGTTAGCATTCTTGCAAACGGGTCATCCTTATTCTTTTCAAACCAAGCAAGGAACATTGATTCTTTAACTCTGGGATTGTTGACAAGCGATGACATCCTTTGGGTTTGAGAGTAATAAACTAGTTGTTGTTTATGAAGATGAAAACTTAGTCTCTCAATAGGTGGTTGTCTATGGTGTATATCAAACCCGAAAATTCTCCATGATGCCTCACATGAAGATACATACCTACAGATGAGGTAGTGTGAAATTTCATCAAATGCTTGTTGAGAGACTGAGGTATCATTGGTGCTATATATACCTACGATTATGCGGTCATTCCCTTTACTTATGTATTTGCATAGGTACTTGACAGCTCGTGACTGATTTGTCTTCTCAATGTTTAAATGAGTATAAAAGAGCTTTAACAACCTAGTATTGTAACAAACAACAAATCTAGTATCCAGACAAACACCCTTCCTAGACAACGTACGTCCATCATTTCTCCTTCGATATGTTGGATAACCATTTTCATCCAACATGCATGGTACATGCATTATACCTTTTTGGAAAGTACTTGGTACTCTTACCATCCTTCGTACAAGGTGCATGTTTGACAATCGACAGCATGGACCATGAACATATAACTTCCAACTAATTCATATAATTCAGGGTCTACATCTTTGTCAGTTATCTCTGCGGATATTAAGTTATCAACCTCGAATAGTGTTTTTATTTTGTCCAAATCCGACAACCACAGTATGATGTGTGTGTGTGGTAGCCCTCTTTTTGAAACTCGATAGTGTAGACCTCTACAAGTACAACTATATCAGTAAATTATACATTCTAAGAACTAATTCACTACTAACATTGTATAACATAAACAAGATGTTAATTTATCTATGATGTGTTTAAGACATTCATAAAACCAATTTGGCAACTTCCTGTAAATTATGAATAAATTTTGAATGGATACAAGTAATCCCTTTTAATTATATTTCGAACCAAATATAACTCATTTCATATAGTTTTACAATATATATTTTTTTGTTAAACCTTAATATAGAAACAAATATATCTCAGAATAGTCATGACAATATTGAATAATTTGGAATAAGTACTTAGTTTGCTTAATTTTTTGTAAAACATACCTACTTTTATTGAACCAAAGATCTTATTGTCCTTCAAAGTACGAATCAACTTCCGCAGCTTGATGTGGAATATTCTGCTTAAAATTTACCCAAGCACAAATGGCCATAGTATCTTTATAGTTTTGAATCATGTATCGTGTACCCCCAGTGAAAGAAGAATGTAGAATAACTCATTGTCCTGTTGATGAAGGATCTATCTCTCCTCTTGTTACCGCTTCTGGAAGTCCATTATAAAGATCAACTCTTAATTCCTTTTGATGCTTTTTCATGTAGTCAAGCCTATCAACTTTCTACCATAGAATAGCCATCAACAATGAACTGTTGCAGTAATTTTTTGCCATGCAAAATAAGAGACCGCTCTGAATTCCTCCTCATTAGACGAAATGCCAAGTACTCCTTAGGTGTTAGTTTTCTGTTCTTCTTTGTCATTGACAATGATTCATGAGCATGGTCATTTGTTGAGTCGTATCCATTGTCACCATAGGGAAATAACAAAGGATATTGAAGTGGTAGATATGACATGTGTAGCTCATCAATGTTGCAAATGTCCATTCTGACATTTGCCAAGATGTCTCTTTTGGTGTATGACTTGTCAAAATCACCAACAATAAGTACTGTAAGTTCATAAGTTGTTGGCATATTATATTGAGAAAGACTTTCCTAACCAAGACTTGACACTCTGCAAGGTAGGAATGTCATTCCCAATAAGTAGGATGTCATCAACGTAAAGCACTAGAAATAGTCTTTGTGCTCCCACTAACCTTCTTGTAAACACAAGGTTCATCCATGTTTTGAATGAATTCAAACTCTTTGACTACTTCATCAAAACAATGATTCCAGTTCCGAGATGCCTGCTTCAATCCATAAATGGATCTTTGAAGCTTACATACTTTACCAGAGTCCTCTGGATGCACAAAGCCTTCAGGTTATGTCATGTACGCATCCTCAAGGAGCTTTCCATTAAGGAAGGCTGTTTTGACGTCCATCTGTCATATCTCATAGTCATAATATGATGCAATGGCAAAAAGGATTTTGATTGATTTGGCCATCGCAACTGGGGAAAAGGTTTCATCATAGTCCACACCATGAGTTTGAGTGAATCCTTTTGCAACCAGCTGTGCCTTGAAGACATTTACTTTTCCATCCATGTCAGTTTTCTCTTTGAAAACCCACTTGCACCCAATGGTTTTTACACCTTCAGGTAGATTGACTAAGGGCCATACCTTATTGTTGTACATGGATTGCATTTCAGACTTCATGGCATTAAGCCATTCTTCAGAGTTTGGTCCCACCACGGCCTCCTAATTGGTAGTTGGCTCATTCTGCTCAATGAGCAAAACATCATGACTTCCAGTAATCAGAAATTCATATCTCTAAGGCTGTAGTCGTGATCTATCAGACCTTTGTGGGCCTTGTGTTACTTGAGTAGGCTCAACAACTTTTTGTGAGTCTTCTCCGGTTTCCATCTGTGGTTCTACATTGTCTTGTGACTCACGAACTTCTTCGAGGTTCACCTTACTCCCACTGGTTCTTTTAGAGATAAAATCTTTTTCCAAAAAGATACCATTGCGGATAACAAACACTTTGTGATCCGTGGGATTGTAGACATAGTATCCCTTAGTTTCCTTAGGATACCCCACAAAAAGGCTTTTTGAGGATCTAGATGATAATTTATTAGAGGCTTGTTGTTTAACATAAACCTCACATCCCCAAATTTTAAGATATGACAAACTAGGTTTCTTCCCAGTCCATATCTCATATGGTGTCTTTTCAACAGCCTTTGATGGAACACGATTTAATGTGAATACAGCTATTTCTAGGGCATGGCCCCAAAAAGAAGGTGGAAGATCTATTTAACTCATCATAGATCGAACCATATCTAATAGAGTTCGATTCCTCCGCTCAGAAACACCATTCATTGAGGTGTTCCTGGAGGAGTAAGTTGTGAGATGATCCCACAACTCTTAAGATGGTCAATGAACTCTTGGCTCAAATATTCACCACACCGATCAGATCGAAGTGCTTTAATTGTTTTGCCAAGTTGATTTTGCACTTCATTTTGGAATATTTTGAACATTCCAAAAGATTCGGACTTATGTTTCATTAGTTAGATATAGCCATATCTACTAAAATCCTCTATAAATGTAATGAAGTACAAATGACCTCCTCTGGCAGAAGTATTCATTGGTCCACACACATCAATATGTATGAGGCCCAATAAATTAGTGGCCCTCTCACTTTGTCCAGTAAAAGGTGCCTTTGTCATCTTTCCCAATAAGCAAGACTCACATGTATCAAATGATTCAAAATCAAATGAGTTAAGAAATCCATCTTGATGGAGTTTTGAAATGCGTTTCTCATTTATGTGGCCTAGACGACAATGCCACAGGTAGCTCGAATTCAAATCATTTGACTTGAACCTTTTGGTAGTTATGTCATAGATGTGTCCATTATTAGGATGTTCTAAATTAAGTACATAATGACCAGCATACAAATCTCCATGAGCATAAAAACATCATTATGATAAATTGAACATTTACGATTCCTAGTAATGGAAGTATAACCTTCCTTATCCAAATAAGAAAGCGAAATAATGTTACTACTCAAAGCAGGAACATAAAAGCAATTGTTCAAAACAAACAAAAGCCCACTGGGCAGAACTAATTCATAAGTGCCTATGGCTAAAGCAGCAACTCTTGCTCGGTTTCCAACTCGTAGGTCAACTTCGCCCTTCTTCAATCTTCTATTATCCTTGAGACCTGCATATTTGTACAAATGTGAGATCCACATGCAGTATCTAATACCCACGTAGAAGAAGTAGAAAAATGAATATCTATGACATAGATACCTGAAGCGATAGCCCCGCTATCCTTCTTGTTCTTTTTCAGATCTTGTTGATAGAGTTTGCAATTCCTCTTCTAATGACCTGGTTCATTGCAAAAGTAGCAAACCCCATCCTTTGGAGGCTTTGCCTTCTTGGTTGCAGGCTTAGATTCGAGCTTCTTTGACTCATTAGTCTTACCAGCTGAGCCAGTACCCTTTCTTTTGCACTTGCCTTTCTTTTTCATACCCTTTCCTTTGTGAACCATCAAAACAGTGTTGGGCTTCTTCTTAATGCTTTGCTCAGCTATTTTAAGCATCTCATGCAATTCAGAAATTGATTTCTCCATGTTGTTCATGTTATAGTTCATGACAAACTGGTCATAACTATCTGGGAGTGAGTTCAAGATCATATCTGTAGCTAACTCCTGGCTCATGGGAAATCCAAGCCTTACAAGATGATCAATGTAGCCTTTCATCTTCAAAACATGAGGCTAACTGATGCACCTTCAGCCATCTTGCAGGAATATAAGGCCTTTGTGGTCTCATACCTCTCTTGCCTTGCCTGTTGCTAGAACATTTCCTTGTGATGAACAATCATCTCAAAGGCCTCCATATATTCCAGATCTCTTTGGAGCTTTGGAACCATAGAGGCAAGCATAAGGCATCCTACATCCACAGAGTCATTAATATGCTTTGAGTAAGCATCTCTCTGAGTTGTTGGAGCATCAGCTGCAGCCTCATTAGGAATGGGTTGATCAAGGACATAAACCTTTCTTTCCTGCTTGAGAACAATTCTCAAGTTTCGAACGATCAAGAAAGTTTGTCTCATTCGGGTTTGTCCTTCTTAAGGACAGATCGCAATGATATAGTGTGGCGGTGTTACTAGTCGACATGATTCTACAATTAAAAGATATGCAAAGTTAGTTAATAATCACCCACTGAATTAACAACCCTCATTATAATTAGTGGGCTAAGACCATATTTGGCTTAAATTTAAGTTCACTTTGGCAGGACGCTTAAAAACAAGTTATTTAGGTAGACAACTTCTTTGCCAATTACATCACATGTAACTCTTAGATCTTTATGGGATTCGATCATCATATGACCGGCGGCACGTTTAATCCCATCTAATGCCTTGAGATCCAAAACCATTTTGATAATCTCAATTAAGTCAAGACAATAATGAATATTGAGTATCACCATTACTCATTCTTATCTCACCAAGATAACTCAAATGCATCCCTTTGGTGGAACATACAAATGGGTGATCTAGGTTTTGACAAGTATTCATTAATTGACAGCATTACAACTTAAGATTTTATTTACACTAGTGAAAAAAGGCTTTTAAAACTGGACAAAAGAGGCATCGTAAGATAGGACCCGACCGGTCTTGTTCCAGCCGCATATTAAAAGTCTACATTTAAGACCGGACTTTGACCGGTCTTAAAGAAACTATTTTAGACCAGACATTTAAAACATTGGGTCTTAAAAGTCGTACTAAATAAACCGAAATACTTTTTGTTCGGTCCTAAAACTCAACTTTTAAGACCTAAAAACTAGGCCGCTCTTAAAAGATCGAATTTTAAGAGGACAAAAATAAATATGGTCTTAAACTTAGCGGCTTCTAAGACCAACTAATTATACGCGGTCTTAAAAGACTGACTTTCAAGACTGGATGATAAATAAATCTGGTCTTAAAAATTTTATTTTAGACTGCATGTATAAATTTACCGGTATTAAAAGACCAACTTTTGCTTAATATTAAATGTGTATACTTGACCTTTAAGACAGGACATATAAATACATCCGGTCTTAAAGCTAACCATTTAAGACTGCGTATTTATTTCCGGTCAAAATTTTCCCGAATTTTTCCCGTTATTGTTCTTCCCGATTGTATTACACACAAATCCACCACCCAATCCAAGACATAAAAGTCGATACTTTAAGCTACAAGCTATGAACAATTATTGAATAAATTGAATTGGGAAAAATAATACAAATATTATTCACCATGAGTTATGTGGCCTCTTAATTAATTATTATACTATGACTACAACACCTAAATTAATTAATACGATAAGATAACTTACTTACAAATACCATAAGTTACAAATACAACAAACATGCCCAAAATAATATTCACCATGCCTTCCTCTCGATTCCCACCAACAATGTAACATCCTCTTTTATAACATGCCCCTTTGGATTGGATCTTACACAAAAATAAAACAACAAACTTCATAGTCGGTGACATTGTTTATGAACATAGAAGGAATATAATATAGGTAAAACCTTAAAGTTTTCAAAGAATTCTCGCATATGAATATTACCTTATGAATTGACTCTTTTATAAAGTGATATCCTCCCATATCCCTTCTTGATGATCATTTCTTATGCGGGTTCATTATCCGCTTCATCTTCTTTGTTCATGTCCGGTAGACCCCTTGAAAAAGGAGTACTCTCAGGAAGACCATAATCTGAATGACTTTCCTCATCAATATCAATGACTCTTTTTTCCTTGGAGAGCTACCTACCACATTTTATTTTCTTGATCGGTGATATAGAACACTTGTTTCACCTAGTCTGCCATTATAAAAGGTTCATCTCCAAAACTTCTACCATTGACATCGACTAATGTAAATCCTAGCCGATCGATCTGAACACCATTATTGACATTAACCCATTTGCATTTGAAAATAGAAAATATAATTTTCACATAGTCCATCACCCAAATCTCTTTAGTAACCCCATAATATGGCATGACTGCCAATAAAGGCCTCTTGTCTTTCGAACTGGAGAAGTGCATAGATTCAGCCTAACATAACACCACTATTTTGGATGTGCTCGTATCATCTAGGGACTTAGGTGTAAAATGTATAACCATTGATCACATACGAATTCCAACTTATGACATCATCCTCAGGACCACGTGCTAACCATTTGATTGTATCAGAAACACATTCCTCTCCCTCGACCTTTTATTTGAACCAGTTTGCAAAAGTTCTGTTATGCTCCCTAATCAACCTTTGTTTAGTCATTCGATGATTTTCTTTCCTTACAACTTCTTTATGTGCAGCTATGCTGGCTTGAACTTCATCAACATTATTCAAGATGTATAAGTGGACTTGTGACAATTCATCAGGATCCACACTCTTTATTGAAGCCCCTCGTTTACCCCCTTCAGGATGCTGACGTTTTGGAAGCCCAATATGTCTTACTTTAGCCAAATCATTTTGTCAAAATTCCATGGCTTCTTCCAAAACATATTTCTGAACAATTGATGCTTCTAGCCGGTATGCGTTCTTCACATACCCTTTTAGGAATTTCATAGATCTTTCAATTGGGTACATCCACTGTAAATGGATAGGGCCGCACAACTTTATCTCCTTCACTAGATGAACAAATAGATGAACCATGATGTCAAAAAATGTAGGAACAAAAAACTTCTCAAGGTGGCACAAGATAAGATATCCTTCATTCTCCAATTCATCCAAATTTTCAATGTCGAAAACTTTACCACAAACCGCATTAGAGAAGACACAAAGTCTAGTCAAAACGACCTGAAGATCATATTCAGCGATACCTCAAATAGCTATTAGGAGTAGCTGTTGCATCAAGACATGACAATCATGAGATTTTTGGCCTACTAATTTCAAGTCCTTCATCGATACAAGCCTCTTAAAATTTGAAAAATACCCTGAGGGAACTTTTGTGCCATGTAAACACTCACAAAAACTTCGTTTCTCATCCTTAGACAAAGTATGAGAAGCTGGGGGACAACAAGTTCTCTTCCCATATGGTGTTGGATGTAACTCTTCGCGTATTCCCATTGCTTGCAAATCCAATCTTGCCGTCACACCATCCTTGGAACTACCTTGTATGTTGAGAAGCGTGCCAACAATACTATCACATATGTTTTTCTCCACATGCATGACATCAATACAGTGTCTCACATCAAGATTGCGCCAATAGGGAAGATCGAAGAATACAAACCTCTTTTTCCATATATTTGTTTCTTTTCTACTCTTTGCAGTCTTACCGAAGATGACATTGATATTTTTCACCTTTTCATAAACTTGCTCCCAGTCAATGCCACCGGAGCATCTTCATACTCTTGGCCACCAAAAAAGGCTTTCTTTAATCGACGATATGGGTGGCCCCGTCTAAGAAATCTCCTACGTCCAAGATAAACCATCTTTCTTCCATGTTGAAGTTGATGGTAGCGTGTGCCTTCTTCACAATTCGGACAGGCTTTATGGCCTTTTACACTATACCTCGATAAGTTCCCATATCTTTGGGAAGTCATTGATAGTACAAAATATCATAGCTCACATTTTAAACACCTCCTTCTTGAAAGAGTCATAAACGTCGACACCTTCTTCCTACAACTCCTTCAAGTATTCGATCAAGGGCTCAAGGTAAACATCAATGTCATTTCCGGTTTGTTTTGGTCCGGAAATCAACATAAACAGCATGGTGTACTTTCATTTCATGCATAACATAGGAGATAAGTTGTAAATAATCTGGAGTACAGGCCATGAACTATGTATGCTGCTAAGGTTTCCATATGGATTCAAGCCATCCGTGCTAAGGGCAAGCCTAAGGTTCCTAGGTTCTTCGCCGAAGTTTGGAAATAATTGATCGATTTTCTTCCATTAAGAAGAATCGGCTAGATGATGAAGCTTTTCATCAGAAATCCTCTCATCTGCATGCCACCGCAAATTTTTTGCATCATTTTCATTCGCAAACAGTCGCTTGAACCTTGGTGTGATTGGAAGATACCACAACACTTTTGTAGGCCCCTTATTTGACTTGTACCTTGGGGTTTAACATATCGAACAATTCTGCTTCTCTTCAAACTCTTTTCTATACAATACGCAATCATTCGGGCATGCATGGACATTATCATCCGGTGGACAAAGTATTTTCTTAGCATCATAGCATCGATGCGGCAACACATTATCATCCGGAATCATGTCCTTAAAAGCCTCAAGCATTTCATAAAAACTCTTATCGCTCCACCCATGACGTGCCTTCAGGCTTACCAATTTCAATACAACATTCAACAATTGGTATTTTTTACACCGAGGGTACAACGGGGTCTCTGCATCACTGCACATTTATCATATGCATGTGATTGATGAAAAGCCTCTTCTCTTACATCACGAATAATGTCCTCTATGAGATCATCCATATCCGTGTCATTATCACCAAAGGCCACTTCCCCATGTTGAGACCCACTTGGTATTTTTTCACCATGTCATACCCATACTGTATGAGTCTTACAAAATCCTTCACAAATTAAATGTGTGTGTACAACTTGAACTTAGTCGCCTCTCATTCAAAAATTTTACGCAAGGGCAATAAAACTTCCCACTATCATCATTGGCATTTTGTTTAGCAAATTCTATAAAGTCCCTCACCCCATTCGATATTCAACACAAATGCGTAAAAAGTTATCCAACTATGATGCATAGTAGAATTCCTATAGACGGAAAGATTTAACATACGTAATCCGAAAAGATTGACACTTGCTTATAAAATAAGGCAACACCAAATGCATATTTATGCTCAATGTCGGTTATGTCTTTTTTTTTTTTGTTTACGGAGAAACTCCCCATTAAATGCATAACGAAGAATCACTTTTGATCATAAATATCACAGAGAATCCAAGAAGCAAAATAAATGCATGACGAGGAAATAAATGCATCAAGGTCTTGTGGACTCACCTGTAGCATTAAATTCAAATGTGTTTCCTGAGTCTTTCTTCTCCCACCATGAACGTTGATGTTGCAGACAGCAAGAGTACCCTAAATACATTTGTTGGTCAGTTGGGTAGGTCTAAAGTGCAAATATAATCTTCAAAATACAATATTCATTAACAACAGAGAAACCCACAAGAGCATTTCATCAATTTCATTCAACCCATGAAAAACCCATAACGATAAGTAGGAAAATCATGAAGTTATATAACCGAAACACCTCTTACAGCTTGGTCTATATACGTTTAGCTAAGGAACCAAAAAGTGATTGTTGAGAGAGCAACGCGAAGCACCGACGGAGCAACACACAAACACTAGAAACAGAACCTCATTAATCACTTTCGGCATGACAAGAGAAGTTCAGAGAGGGAAATTTAATTTTCCGCGTGACAGAGACATGTTTTAGTATTTGAACTTTATTAAGACCGCTTAATTATAACGTATCCGGTCCTAAAGATTTTTTATTAATTTAATTTTTAAGTCCTAAAAGTGTACAATTAATTCAGTTACTTTTAAGACCGAATTATTATCCTGTATCCAGTCCTAAATATATTTTTAAGACCAGAGTTTTATACTACTCCGGACCTAAGTTTTTATTATTCATTCATGTGCATAGATTTTATTAAGACTGGTTAATTATAAAGTAGCCGGTCCTAAATATATAACTTTTTAAGACCGTAGCCTCTGAAAACTCCGGTCCTAAATTCTCAATTTTTCTTTTCAAGAAAAAAGTATTGGCTTTAGTGAGTGTGATCGCTTGAATGAATAAAAATTGAAGGAAAACTGGAGTTTAATTTCTTTAATTCTTGGAGAATATGAACAAAAAATAAAAGACACAAGCTTAATTCTTAATGCTACATATATTACTTGAATATGCACGTACACAAGAAAAAATATAAAAGAAAAACAAGCAGAAAATTATCAAAAACAATAATTTGACTATATATACATCCTACAGCTTATTATACTTCAAAGCCTTGGCGATATCGGCGTGAGTAGCATTAACTTCCCGGGATATCGCAAGTTCTGTCTTATTCGCATCGCGCATCATGGTCGAAGGTGGGGGTGCGGCAATCTCTTCATCATCCGAAGAAATAACAATGGGTCTAATGACCCGAGACTCTTTGTCTCAATAGAACGCACTCTCGGTTGGAGGAGGCGCACCGTATAACGATCTACGAAGGCATGAGCATCACCGGTAAGTCTACCCCTACGAGCGGTTCTCTTGTATCTAACCATGGTTTGAGCAGTTGGGGCATGCAGAGAGGTATGAGGAGTTAATAAAGGCAAAGAGCAGTTCCCCCTTCCCAGATAGCCACGTACGTTGTTTGGAGTTACGAGGTAGTGAAGATAATAATATAGAGGTACTTTAAGAGCAGATTTTATAAATATGCGGTCCTAAAAGTCTATTATTTATTTTTTTAATCAATTCAATTTCTTTTAAGACCAACCTTTTATCATTTATCCGATCATAAAGTTCATTAATTTTTTTTTTTCAATTCAATTTTTTTAAGTAATATTTTTTCTGAAAAAATATTAGTTTTAAGAATGGATCTTTTACAATATCGGTATTAAATCGATAGCGAGTTGTATCCCTACACTCTATTCAAATGAATGAATCAGAGTCTCTTCAGCTTCCAGATAAGCTTCCCAACTAGGCGTCTCCTCGTATTTTGATGAACTATGCGTCTCATCATTAAAGTTTCTAGCGTTTCACATTGTTCAGGATGGATTCTCTATTTAAACACGTTGTTACTTTACGTTCTTCGCATTCTTCTCCATCACTTCTACAACCTCCACCGTAATGGCTGCTCCACGACCACGAGGTCCTCAACCACCACGAGGTCCTCCTTTTCCTCTTAATCCTCTTCCTCCTCCGTACCCTCCTCCACTGCCTCCAGACCCGTCCTTCAGACAGATGATGCACCACCTCCTGGACCGTGTCGATCATATAGACCCACGATTGGGCCACCTTTTTCAGGTCTACAACGCCGTCAACAACAAGCTGAACGCGGTACTCGACGCCCATGACGTTGAGTACAATCCTTTGGATGACGACGTCTCCGACCTCTCCGACGACTCACTCCCCTCCGACAACAATGGGGAGGAGTAAATGTTTTTTTTTTTTTTTGTATCGTCTGCTGCCTTTGCCGCCCCCGGGGCAGCATAAGAAAAAATAATAAATTTTTTTTCTTTCCTATTTTAATCGCCTTTCGTTTTCATTATCTTCTTTCATTTTTCGACGAAAAGGAAACAAACAAAATATTGTCCTCGTGTGTGATAAACATTAAAAAATGCGCAGAATACGGTTAAGACCATACAAAACAAAAAACATCTTTTACCTTTTTTCGAATAAAAACAAACACAGTAACAATTCTTCTCAAGGTTGGACCATCGTTGTCGTCGGTTTTACCTCGCCCTGATTTGAAACAAAGTGTCCTTTTCAATATCTTCCTTCTTTTTCGACAAAAAGAAAAGAGACAAAGAAAAGGGAAACCGATAATGCTGCTCAAAATCAGGAGAGGTAAAATTGACTACAATGAAGGACCTAGCTTGAGCAGAACGCCAGAACCTCGGTTGTCTTGAACCCTAATGATTTGTCTGAAAAGTGAGTCAACTATTTAAAGGAAGACTATTAAGACCGGACATTTAACAATTACATGGTCCTAAAGGTTAAGCCATACTTTTTAAAATAAAAATAAGATAATTCTGGACTTTTAGGAGCGGATAGTAAAAGAATATACGGTCCTAAAAGTCTCATATTTTTTAGATTGAAGACTTTTAGGACCGGATGTTTACAATATATGGTCCTAAAAGTCTCAAATTTTTTAGACCGAAGACTTTTAGGACCGGATGTTTATTATGCAGACTTTTAAGATCAGACTTTTAATTAATATACAATCCTGAAAGTCGCGAATACATTTCAATAGTCTCTTACTGCTCATTTACAACATCCTGAACCTCAAATTTCAAGCACTAAATAGCTTTATCCACCATCCAATACATTCAGAAACCCAAAATGGACACAAGAAAATTGTTCAAAAATTTAAACAAATTTATTTATTGAATTTTACATTGCATATGTATATTTACAAATGAATATTGTTCGAAAAAATAAACAAATTTGAGAAGATTATTGTTGCTACGGGATATATTTACAAATGAATTTAGGACATTAATTATTGTCGACTTTAAGATCGAGTCATACGAGATATTCACAAAACACATTGCGTATGTGCTCCAGTTCATCATCGAAAAGGGATCGGGCAGTCAAACATCTATAATATCAAAGACAGAAACTGAATTAACTTGCGTGCATATTTCATATGTAACATTAAGCTAGAAACTGAATTAACTTGCGTGCATAATATGTAACACCAAATACATTTACCTTTGCAGTTAATTTAGTCCTTCATTGCGTGATAATATCATATATGTGTTTCATGACGTACTAGCCACATAAGTTGGACTTCGGTGGTTGCCGACGGGTCTAAAAAGAACAAGAAATATATATAAGAGCATATATAGCTTACTGACCAAGTTCACAAGGCAGTGTGCCAGTGTACAAATATTGTACCAACCTGTGGTGTGAGCCATTTAGGATCTTTGGCCTGATACCCACGTTTTTTCTTTACCTCGATTTGGAAGGTCCTCATGGCACTATCATAGAAATCACAAATTTATCAATAATGTTCACTGAAATTTCACAGCAGAGATTTCAGACAAGAGAATCAAAATGAGATGCTTACTCGTTGATGGAAAGTGCGTCAACGCAGTGATCGGATCGTGAGTGGAGCATAAGAAGATAACTTTATGCTCCTCCATGCACATGAGGACCAACTGCCATTGGTGGTTGAAAATTCACAGCAGTAAAGTACTCAGTGATATATGTAGCAGAATTAAGTGAATTGCAGACAAGATTTGTGATATGTACCTGTGGAAGTATGGAAACACATACACCTTTCTTCTTACTCCACACAAACTCTTTGATATGTACTCCTGTCTCTCCTGCATGGATGTTGCACTTGCATAGACAGGGCATAAGAATCCAAAATCGTTGCTCCTGCCCTTTTGAACAAATTCTTGATGCATGAACCTACAATAATGACATCGATTAGGGAATTAGTATATATGTATGTGTGTCTAAACGATCCATTTAAATTATGTACTCATAAAAGAAGATACTTACTTCATAAAAATTTGAACAATTGCATCAGTAAGCTCACTTCCAGGAAGCAGCAGGGACTCAACATTAACGGTGTCAACTTGAACTTGGTAGAGGATGAGAGACGCGCCCACTACTTCATTGACAAAGCCACGATTTATCTTTAAAATATCCACTCTTCACCATATCGGATATTTTTTCCCTGGCAGTCAACTTAGCAGTAGGGGATTGAGCTTGAGGAGGGGATGGAACTTTAGGAGGAGGGGTTGAAGCTTCAGGAGGAGTAGAGACATGTACAAGCTTCACTAGCTAAGTTGATGAAGGTTCCCTTGACATCACTCACAAGCTTCTGTTGATTAGTTGGGAGAGGGAAAGGTGCATCAATGATCACCTTTTCAAGCGACACTCGACTTCATCATCGGCCATTTGTTGGTGGTGTACAGTTGATCCCAATAAGTTGTGGACAGTCCCTTTTGCAACTAATCGTCCAGGACTATCACGACCCTCCACATACAAGTCACAAGGTTGCTCTGAATGTCCAACAATGCAGCTCCTCTAGTGCTCTACTGCACAGGTGCAGGTGAATGTGTGAAGGGAACACTGGTCTCAGGATGATTGCTCAAAAGCAGCCTCATCTGATTCATTTCCTCCCTCATCTGGCTCATCTCGGATTGAAACCTTGCTTCTTTAGCCGCTGCTTCCTCACTTAATTTGGCCACTGTCTGTTCCATCTCCTCCCGGGTAACCATACTTTGTCTATGGTGTTTGGATTTACCAAAGTATTCCTTCAGGCCTACCCGTCCTCCAATCCCCCTTACACGCCCACCATGATCCAATTTTCTGGTCGCAATGGTTAGAACATCACTCCTCTCGTCCGACACAAAAGATCCCTCTGCTTCTTTCTTTTTAAGATCTTCCTGTAGGATATAGATAACGAGAAGCTTAGTAATGAAACATGTTTAGTAACTAAAAAATAACAATAACGATACTTGCAATTCTTTTAGCAACTACACGAGTTTGTTCACTCGTGTAGGTGTCACTTGGCTTTTGCCGAATGTGCAACCACAACTCCTCGCGACGTATTGGAGATGGCGGATCATGTACTGCAGAAGGATTGGATTCTGCTTCATCTTCCAATCTCTTCCGCTTGGCCGCCATCAATTCTTTTTCGGCCTTTTCATATCCACCGCGAGAAGCCCTATGCAGGAAATCATTCTTTCTCCCTATCTCCTGTGCTTGTTCCCTTCTTTCCTGTGAATCAGAATTGAAAACAACTATTAATTATGAATTCCAACCATCTGACTAACAGAAATTAGAGAACTTCTGCTTGATATCAACCTCAAACACTAGTCAAATTCATTTCATCAAGTTTCAACATTTTATTTAAGGAAGATGTAGAATTGTAGAAGAAATTGGATCTACGTTTTGTACTGCTAAATAGATAGGTTAAGAAACAAAAGAGAATTATGCTTACAGAATAATACAAACTTGATCCTTTTTAAGGCATCCGATTAGGATCAAGCGGTCCTCATTAGATAGTAAAAGAACTAATGAAATGTCTAACCACTACCTACTATATAACGAAATAAGACTATAATAATGGCTTGACTCTTATGCCATTATTATTTCCCTAATTACCTTCTTAGTATTTTACCTTTTCAGGGTTTACATATCAGACTTGCATAGACAAAGGCAGGAAATATATGTTGGTTATGATTAGTTTTGATGATGTCTTATATAGATGCCATTATTAAAAGCAAAAAGATTGAGTAATATAGTTATCTCCTAGATTGACTAACTGCTGTATTTAATGTAGATTAATCCAAGTTGAATTATAGAGATTAATCAAGAAGGAGATAAGGAATTAAAGAAAGAAGAGCTTGTAGAGATTGTCAAGGAAGCAAGATGTTATCAATAGATTTTGGAGGATGACCAAGAAGAAGAGAAGAGACTAGAGAAAGATGTTATCAAAAGAACTTGCACAATATAATAGGAATATCAACATTCAAGTTCTTGTGATCGGAAGTCTCTATGATAAGCAGAAGTTGGAATGAAGCTTCATCACTTTATGGATATTGAAGAAGGTAGAAGCTGCAAAGAATGATGAGCCCAAGTTAAATGAAGAAGAATGATCAAGTTGGGAGATGGAAGAAGGAAGAACTTGATGTATGGAATGAAGATTTAATTATCCAAGTTCTTATATTGAAGCTAGAAGCATCCAAGATCATATGGAAGTTGGAATGGCTCAATTTGGAGTTAAAGTCAGCAAAAATCAGCTTCGGGATGAGAAAACTCGAGTTTCCAAGTCAAAACTCGAGTTTCCTACTTATTTGTAGTGATTTGCCTCTCGGATAGGAGAAAACTCGAGTTTGGAATACAAAACTCGAGTTTGGAACTCAAAACTCGAGTTTGCAACTCAAAACTCGAGTTTGGGGTGTCTTCAGCATCTCGGCCTCTCGGACTAAGAAAACTCGAGTTTCCAAGGCAAAACTCGAGTTTCCAGTGATGATCAGCTCTTCAGCAACTCTGTTTCACGTTCAGCACGGGCGACCTCTGGTATTTCCATGATATCTCACAAACCAGAGATCGGGTTGAGACGAAACCAAAGGCATATGAAACTAGACTCCCAATGCGTCATTTTGATATATAATTCAAGCCTAAAGGAGTTCAGATCAAAGAGCTATGAATTGTTGAAGTTGACATAGAAATCCACGCCACACAGAAAACCAAGCTTCAATGTTTTGAGTGTAACTCACAAAATACAAATCCAATTGAGCTGAAATTGGTGGCATTTGAAAGTAGACTCACAGAGCTTTCCATCAAGAGTTGAACGGACCAAAACAGAGTTCAGACTAGGGAGATATGGTCTTCGAAAGTTGATGGTTATTTCAAGAAAACTCAACAAAGTCCAGCAGAAAGCAAAACTCGAGTTTTGAATTGAAAACTCGAGTTTTCAACATGAGAGCAACGAACTTCGGAGGAACTTCCAAAACTCGAGTTTCCAAGTCAAAACTCGAGTTTTCATCTCGATTCAGAAAATCGAGTTTGAAAATCGATTCTTTTGATAAACATCCAGATGATTACCCAAATGATTCATAACACTTCTTATATCATTTGTGTACAAGTTTCAGGTGATTAAACGAAGGATTGGATGCAAATCTTCAAAATATCAGATCTGTGTCGAACATCGAAAAGCGTGCAAAAGTTCTAACGGCTAGTTTCTAACAGCTATATTTCTTTATCAAACGGTCATTGAATCTTCTCAACGGTCATATATTGATCTCTACCTATAAATAGAAGACGATTCAAGCGGAAAAATGTGGAGATACAAGCTTACACTTGCCAACATGCTGATACTCGCTTTCTCATCATTTACACTCTGTTTTACATGTTGAGATAACTTAGAGAGTGAAGTGATTTGTATTTGATCTTCGGTGTTTATCTATTCACTTCTAAGAGAGGAGATTTATTGTAAACACATTATCTTTCTATCGAGAGTTACTCAAGATTGGGTAATCTTGAGTGGGATATACATTGTGTTGATTACAACTTGTAAGGGGAGTGAATCCTAGTGAGAGGATTACTTGAGTACGAGTGTGTAATCAAGCGAGTGTGTTGATTACGGTTGTAAGGGGGAGTGAATCCTAGAGAGAGGGTTGCTTGATTCTGAACGTGTAATCAAGTTGAACAAAGATAGTGGATTGAAAATCCCAAGTGAGGCTTGGGACTGGACGTAGGTCAAGGATTGGGCCGAACCAAGTATAAATCAGTTTGCACATCCTCTTCCCTTATCTCTTATATTTCCGGCATTTACATTCGAATGTTTTTCAATTGATTTATAACTCACTTCGTTATACAAGTTGAATTTGCTGAATTGCGAAAAGATTTTCAAAGAAGCTAAATCTTATATACTTCACCCAATTCACCCCCCCTCTTGGGTTCAGCCAGAACTTACATTTGGTATCAGAGCTAGGCTCTTGTTTAAAGGACTTAACCGTCTCAAGAGTTTGAATGGCTGATTTCGGGTGTTCCACGTTTTCAGAAGGATTTGATTTTACCATTCCACCGCTTTTCAAAGATATTGATTTTTGGTTTTGGAAAGCTAGAATGACTAGTTTTATCAAAGCAACTGATTTCTATATGTGGAATGTTTTTACAAATGTTTTTGATTTCAAACCAAGAAAGGATTGGACGAGAAATAGAAAAGAAAATGTTTTCATTGAACATTAGAGGAATGAAAATTCTTGTTTGTGCTTTAACCGAAAATGATTTTGAGAAAATCAAGTTTTGCTCTAGTGCTAAAGAAATCTGGGATACTCTTGATTCTATTTATGCTTCTAACAATTGTGTTGAAGTTAATAGTGTTGATAGTTCATCGAAATTATAAATTGCATATCTACGATGATGAACAAGCTGGAGATTGAAGAAGGAGAAATCATTGAATGCTCCCACAATCCAGTCAACACAAAAGAACAAGAGGAAGATGATTCCCAAGAGGAGCTCATGGAAGATTGTGATCAATCATTGTCTGGAGCTCAAGATATACATGTGGTAAACAATTCCAATTCTACTTGTGTAGATAAGAAAAATGTTTTCAAACAATTTCATAGAAGTGTTTTTCCACCTTTACTTGATTCTATTTTGAAAAACAAACATAATTTCAAAAATGATCTTTGGAAAAACATGTGGGAAGAATGAATGTTCCAATGAAGATTATTTGAAGTCTTACTCTCATCACCAAAGACAATATTTGCAAAAATGTTCATAATAAGCATCATTCTATTATTTGCAATTATTGTGGTAAATCTGGTCATACTTCTTACACATGCTATATTAGAAGAAATTCTAATGTAAGAAATAAATTTGTTTGGGTTCCTAAAGGACAATTAAGGTCCAATGCTAACAGATCAAGGACCCAAGTATAAGTGGGTACCAAAATGTCCATCTAGTGCCTTGTGTGTGCAGATTGATTCCAAAAAGAATGGATATCAAGGTACAAAGAAGATAAAGAAGAAGCCAAGAGTTTCTCATGTACCAATGAAGAAGATCATAGCATCTGTATCAAGCAAGAGAACTCTCAAGGCACCCATTGCTGGAACTACAAGGTTTAAACATCAAAGGAAGCAATGGATACAAGCAAGAAGAGTATCATCTACCTCAAGAATGGATTACCACAAAATACCATTCAACTATCTTGAGGAAGATAAGAAAAGAAGGATCTCTCATGCACAAGGGAAAAGATTCTTGCGAGTCTACATCATATGAGAAAGCATTGCCTCATCCCAAGACTAAATTCAAAAAGACAAAGTATCAACGAATGATAAATTGGGTGAGCGAATGCAATCCTTCAAGTACCTAAGGCTAAGGTATGCAAAGGTAAAACCTCCGATGCGATCATCCGAAATAATCATTGAGGTTTTATATTTTGTAACCTTAGGAATGAGCATTGCAAACTATTTGTTTTAAATTGGGTTTTCACATCCCGATATATATATTTTTAAACAGATTGCAATGTTCAATAGGTTGAACTCTTTATGCATTCATGGTGATTTGAAAAGAAAGTATTTCTTTATGCATGAACTCATGATTAATTCACGTGCTTTATTGTTCTGAATTGATTATATTCATAAGAGCATGTGAATTTCGGTTCCTACAAGCTAACAATGATTGGATCCTAGTAAAGTTGGATACCAAGAAAGAAAAAGATTTATAAAGTTTTGTAGGATGAAAGAAAGCTTCTCAAGAATGCAACATAGAGAAATGATTCAAGTTTTTGAGAAAGCTAAACAAGCTATGCTTAATGTTGATGGTGAACTTCAAAAAGGGAGTTATCTACATCAATCCATGTCAACCAAGCAAGCTTCTATGAGGATAAGAGGAATTACGGTGATATCTAATTCTTACCTCATATGATTACATGAAATTGATTTTTTTTGGTTTGTCTTTGATTAAGCTAAAAGGTTTTGAAACTTGTTTAATTTCAATTAGCAAGTTTCTTGTCAAAAGCAAAATCCAGTTTAGAGTTGAAAACTCTAGTTTCCATTTGGAAACTCAAGTTTTGGCTATACGAGAGAGTTACCAAAGTTTTCAACTTGAGAAAACTTGAGTTTTGATATGAAAACTCCAGTTTTCAGTTTGCCATGAGTTTTCTAAATTTTCTCAAAGTTGTGAGAAAACTCAAGTTTTGAATGAAAACTCAAGTTTTGATGTTTTGGACTAAAACTCATTTTAGTCATGAATAGTCCAAAACTCGAGTTTTGGTTTGGAAACTTGAGTTTTGATCAAACAGAAAGCTTTGCTCTTATTCAATGTTTTGAAAACTCAAGTTTTGAATGAAAACTCAAGTTTTGATGTTTTGGACTAAAACTCATTTTAGTCATGAATAGTCCAAAACTCAAGTTTTGGTTTGGAAACTTGAGTTTTGATCAAACAAAAGCTTTGCTCTTATTCAATATTTTGAAAACTCAAGTTTTGAATGAAAACTCAAGTTTTGATGTTTTGGACTAAAACTCATTTTAGTCATGAATAGTCCAAAACTCAAGTTTTGGTTTGGAAACTTGAGTTTTGATCAAACAAAAGCTTTGCTCTTATTCAATATTTTGAAAACTCAAGTTTTGAATGAAAACTCAAGTTTTGATGTTTTGGACTAAAACTCATTTTAGACATGAATAGTCCAAAACTCGAGTTTTGATATGGAAACTTGAGTTTTGCTTCAAGTCACTGATGACAAACTCCAGTTTTTCATTTGAAAACTCCAGTTTTCATTTGAAAACTCCAGTTTTCAAAGACTCAATTTGATAATCAGTTTTTTTCAGATTTGCGAAATCTTCATGTATTATCTAAATACTTCCTATCATCAATCACTAATACTCCTAACGTGTTTAATCAATTTGTTAGTGAATTTTTGATGATCAAACAAGTGAATCTGTGAATAACTTTTTGAGTTCATATTTTTGAAATGCACAAATCTAAAATTTGTTTGGATCTCAATTCACACTATTTTTATGCAAATGCATACAAATGATTTTGAAAAATATCCATACTTTGATTGCATTCAAATGGTATTTCAAAACTAGAAGTTAATATTGTTCTTGAATGTTGGATATGCTTCAAATTTCTCCAGTTGAGTTTTTCCTTATCTTTCACATATTGATATTTGGAATTCAATGTTTTCCTTGAAATCTTTAGTTTCATTCTCTAACTAGTTGGACCTCATGTCTAACAAGTTAATCTTATGTGAGTTTCAAGCTTATTTCGAAAAGAATTCAATTTGTGAAAACTTATGCTTATTGGATAAATCCTTATTGGTCAAGCTATTCCAAGCACTATGAATGTTCATTAATGCATTAAATGTTAGTGCATTAACCATTATATGGAATAACTTACTAGGATAATTTTATGGAACTCTAGTCATTTGGTCTAATGAGTTTGTGCTTCATCGTCCATGAATCCTAGTACTCCTTGTGTTACCCAAATACATAAACATTTGTCTTCATTCATATTTTGAGTAACTATCTATGTATATTCATAATCTTGCCTTGATTGTTGATATACTTTCAAGACTTTCATTTAAGAAGCAAGATTATCTCTTGGCGATAGCAAAGTCATTATGCATATATATATGTTATGCTAAGCATATCTTGATAATGCTTTACCTTCATGACTTTTGCTTTTCAGAAAATTCTTCAACATGTTAACTTCAAATGTTCAACATGTTCTCTAAAATTTGAAGCATTTTGATACATTATGATATATTGACTTCCACCATGTTTAAAATAAGCATTGTTTTCAAACATGTTTCAAAAATGAATCTTTCATCCATCAAAATTTTGATTTCATAATGCATTATCATATTTTTGAAAGAACATTCAAGATTTGAAATGATTTCTACATTTCATTATCATTCTTGAAAAATCTGAACTGTGGGTTGATAAATACCCATCTTTATGGATAAGATTCCCTATGCTCAAACTTACATGTATTTTATCAATAACATCTTTTCTGCATAAAGTATATTTACAAAATGTCATTGAGAAATAATTTTCTTGGTATCATTTAGTTGTTACCCTATTTGATTCATTGGCATGAACTTATTTGATTGAGTAAAATTATGTTCTTAATCTTAGATTGACTTGTTATACTCTTTGCTCAAATATCATATGATTTAATTCTATAAGAGCTTAAGAGTTGTCATGTCTAATCAGTTGTGGACTCAAGAATCATTGAGTACCAAAGAACATATATTTTTGCAGGAGTTGACCAAAATGTTCTGTTGTTGGACACAAAGAATATAGGCCAATAAAATAGATCATTTCAAAGTGGCTATGTCAGCAAATTCTGTGGCATCACTTGAGTGACATCCCAACACTAGCAAGAAGCTTAAACCAAGATGATAAGAAGAGCCGTTGGTCACAGAAAATCGTCCTTATGCATCAAATCTGGGAGTTTGTCAATATTGGTCACATCATCAGAATGTGATTAGCCAATAATGCATCTATGGATTACAAATGATTATGGCTCAAGTAATTACGATATTACTTGAGTGAGGTATTGTATTTTGAAATAATATGCATATATCATAATCATGCTAGGCTAACTTGATTTCATTCATTCAATTTTATTTCATGAAGTTTAACCTAAGAAAACTCATTTTTAAAATGATCCTTATGCTTTAAACATTTTTATCATCATAAAAAGCATAAGTGATTTCTTCATACCAATTTCAAGTCCACCCAAGTGAACTTGAAAGTTCTCAATCCTGAAGTACCACATTGTGAGCAAAGATATTTCCAAACCTCATAACATTTGGTGTCTCATTATTATTTGGTATCATGAAGGGAACTTCATATTTTAGCCATGCATTCATTAAGGGGGAGCTTCACATTTATATGTGTTTGATATCTTAAAAGTTCATTTCCTTTATTTGAAGAAAATCCTTTTAAGCATACTCATCTCGCATTCATTATCTCTTATTAGATTTGATGATGAGTTAATTTTATATTTGAAAATATCTTATATTTTCCTTTCATTATCTTAATTTGAAAATATCATATAGAAAGGGATATTTTGATATTTGTTGCACTAACAAATCTCTTTTGCAAAGAAAGTTTTCAATTCATAACAGGAGATTTGGTTATGTGTTACAACTTTGGCGATCAATCCTTAAAGCTGAGATTTGCTCTACATAGATGATCTATGAAGGAAGAGCAAAGGATGAAAGCTGAGTACTAATCATATTCAGATGTGATAATCTTCAAGAAGGCCGTACTTTTATCCTATTTGCATCATACAGGATATTCGTGATCCTACTATTGAGCCTTTTCAAAGAACCTCACACGACTACTTCATCTGAAGCCACGGCAACACAACCGAATTTCATACAGCAAGCAAATGGACTTCATCAATTTACAAAACCAACATGAGCATTTCTAAACTCTACCTTTTTATATTCAGTATACATTTTGCACATGTTTGGTATCTATATGCTTTAATTGTGAAAGATGTTTTGAAAAGCTCTTCAAATTCTCTCAAATTTGTTTTCATAAAAACATTCCAAATTGCATCATATTTAGAATGAAAGCAATTTCAATTGGGAGAGAAAATCAGTTCTTTGACTCCTTTTAATTTGGTTTTATATTTGTCTCTTTAAGCATTTCTTCGTTACTTCAACTTTTTGCTAATGACAAATAAGGGGAGAGAATGGCAAGAAAAATATGTTGCATCTAATGTAGTTTCATATTCATACATATTTTTCTTATAGTATTTGCCATCATCAAAAAGGGGGAGAATGTTGGTTATGATTAGTTTTGATGATGTCTTATATAGATGCCATTATTAAAAGCAAAAAGATTGAGTAATATAGTTATCTCCTAGATTGACTAACTGCTGTATTTAATGTAGATTAATCCAAGTTGAATTATAGAGATTAATCAAGAAGGAGATAAGGAATTAAAGAAAGAAGAGCTTGTAGAGATTGTCAAGGAAGCAAGATGTTATCAATAGATTTTGGAGGATGACCAAGAAGAAGAGAAGAGACTAGAGAAAGATGTTATCAAAAGAACTTGCACAATATAATAGGAATATCAACATTCAAGTTCTTGTGATAATCGAAGTCTCTATGATAAGCGAAGTTGGAATGAAGCTTCATCACTTTATGGATATTGAAGAAGGTAGAAGCTGCAAAGAATGATGAGCCCAAGTTAAATGAAGAAGAATGATCAAGTTGGGAGATGGAAGAAGGAAGAACTTGATGTATGGAATGAAGATTTAATTATCCAAGTTCTTATATTGAAGCTAGAAGCATCCAAGATCATATGGAAGTTGGAATGGCTCAATTTGGAGTTAAAGTCAGCAAAAATCAGCTTCGGGATGAGAAAACTCGAGTTTCCAAGTCAAAACTCGAGTTTCCTACTTATTGTAGTGATTTGCCTCTCGGATAGGAGAAAACTCGAGTTTGGAATACAAAACTCGAGTTTGGAACTCAAAACTCGAGTTTGCAACTCAAAACTCGAGTTTGGGGTGTCTTCAGCATCTCTCGCCTCTCGGACTAAGAAAACTCGAGTTTCCAAGGCAAAACTCGAGTTTCCAGTGGTGATCAGCTCTTCAGCAACTTTGTTTCACGTTCAGCACGGGCGACCTCTGGTATTTCCATGATATCTCACAAACCAGAGATCGGATTGAGACGAAACCAAAGGCATATGAAACTAGACTCCCAATGCGTCATTTTGATATATAATTCAAGCCTAAAGGAGTTCAGATCAAAGAGCTATGAATTGTTGAAGTTGACATAGAAATCCACGCCACACAGAAAACCAAGCTTCAATGTTTTGAGTGTAACTCACAAAATACAAATCCAATTGAGCTGAAATTGGTGGCATTTGAAAGTATACTCACAGAGCTTTCCATCAAGAGTTGAACGGACCAAAACAGAGTTCATACTAGGGAGATATGGTCTTCGAAAGTTGATGGTTATTTCAAGAAAACTCAACAAAGTCCAGCGAAAGCAAAACTCGAGTTTTGAATTGAAAACTCGAGTTTTCAACAGAGAGAGCAACGAACTTGAGGAACTTCCAAAACTCGAGTTTCCAAGTCAAAACTCGAGTTTTCATCTCGATTCAGAAAATCGAGTTTCGAAAATCCGATTCTTTTGATAAACATCCAGATGATTACCCAAATGATTCATAACACTTCTTATATCATTTGTGTACAAGTTTCAGGTGATTAAACGAAGGATTGGATGCAAATCTTCAAAATATCAGATCTGTGTCAGAACATCGAAAACTGTGCAAAAGTTCTAACGGCTAGTTTCTAACAGCTATATTTCTTTATCAAACGGTCATTGAATCTTCTCAACGGTCATATATTGATCTCTACCTATAAATAGAAGACAGATTCAAGCGAGAAAAATGTGGAGATACAAGCTTACAACGCCAACATGCTGATATACTGCTTTCTCATCATTTACACTCTGTTTTACATGTTTAGATAACTTAGAGAGTGAAGTGATTTGTGTATTTGATCTTCGGTGTTTATCTATTCACTTCTAAGAGAGGAGATTTATTGTAAACACATTATCTTTCTATTCGAGAGTTACTCAAGATTGGGTAATCTTGAGTGGGATATACATTGTGTTGATTACAACTTGTAAGGGGGAGTGAATCCTAGTGAGAGGATTACTTGAGAGTACGAGTGTGTAATCAAGCGGTGTGTTGATTACGGTTTGTAAGGGGGAGTGAATCCTAGAGAGAGGGTTGCTTTGATTCTAACGTGTAATCAAGTTGAACAAAGATAGTGGATTGAAAATCCCAAGTGAGGCTTGGGGATTTGGACGTAGGTCAAGGATTGGACCGAACCAAGTATAAATCAGTTTGCACATCCTCTTCCCTTATCTCTTATATTTCCAGCATTTACATTCGAATGTTTTTCAATTGATTTATAACTCACTTCTGTTATACAAGTTGAATTTGCTGAATTGTGAAAAGATTTTCAAAGAAGCTAAATCTTATATACTTCACCCAATTCACCCCCCCTCTTGGGTTCAGCCAGAACTTACAATATATACTTCTATTCACACACCAAACAGTTTAACTAACAGGTTTAGATGAACACAATAACATTCACATATCCGCACAGGTTAATAAGCAAACAAAAGGGCAAAAAAAACTAAATATAAACTCACCAAAGCTTCAGGAGTGGTCCACAGCTGAACAAATTGTTGCCAAGTTTGTTCATCAATAAATGTGTACTTGTCCCAAGGCTTTTGGTCAAGCTGAACCTCGGCAAAAATATACTTGTTAGCGAGAAAAGTCTTAAACTTCCTCCACCGATCAGCACAATAAGATAATGTCTTGCCTTTCTACTTCTCAGAGTCAGGGACAGTGTATGTAAGCCGGATAGTGTACCAAATAGGTTGTTTTACTTTGCCAAAGTCCACATTTTTCCACTCATCTGTCAAGATGCTAACCTTGCTGCGTTCAAGATAGCTGACAAAACTAGTATATTTGCTTTTATTAGGACTGAAAGGTTGCAACTTTTCATCAAACTGAATCTTGAGCCTTGACCCAGAAGTCCGACTTAGGGTATATCCATCATTCGTGCGCCTCTTCTACCACGGTGTGCAGGGCGGTTACGAGGCACATTGTCAGATGGAAAGGGTTCGTTCTGACTCACACCAGTAACTGGCGTTCTCGGAACACGAATGGAATCGTTTTCACGGTTCATTTTAGAGACAGGAAGAGAGGAATGCTTGAGCAAATGAGAGAGTAATAGAGGCTAATGGTACGTGGGTGAGGAAGAGAGGTAATGCAACAGGAAGAGTGGTTTCACAACAAGAATAGGGGTTTCAGAGTTCAGAGGGACAACATAAGTCGTAAGGTAACGTTTCACGCGAAGAAGAATATATTTAGCGCTTTATTTTTTAGATCGGATGAACTACAAAGACGGTCTTAAAGGTTAAGTTTTAAGACCGTCCTTTGTTAAACTCCAGTCTTAAAAGTAATAAACTATTTAGTACCGGGCACAATTTATGTTTGGTCTTAAAAGTATAATCTTTAAGATCGTCAGTTATATATATCCGGTCTTAAAAGTTTTCTACCTTATTATTTTGGACCGCAAAAAATATAAGTCGGCCTGTTCGAGATTTCTCTATACAGAAATTTGATATTTTAATTTTTTTTATAACATTTTTAAGACCGTTTGTTTTGTTAAGCGGTCGAATAATATATTTAAGACCCATTGATAAAGGATCCGGTCCAAGAAGTTCTTTATATTTACAAAACGCCACGGTCATACTATTAAGACCGGTGCGTCAATACTTGGTCTAAATGAGGCGGTCTTAAAGCCCTTTTTTGCACTAGTGTTAGAGGGTATTATTTGATATAATCTAAATAATCATATTAATTCTACTTATATGAATGCAATCACAATTGTATCTCATATAATTTCTAAATTAATGATGAGTGATCTAATCTAATCATAATTAAAACTCTGAATTAATTATGAGTGATCTAATCAAATCATAATTAAAATTCTAAATTAATCATGCAGTGATCAAATCAAAACATAATTAAAAACCATGACATAACATGGCTCATCTAACCTAAAATCCTCTCAAGCCAAGGAGAGGACTTCTCTAAATAAGAAAAGAGAACTACATTAGGAGAAACTTCGTTTGACATACAAGGGGAATGGGATGAGAAGAGAATGTACATCAAAAATATTTAGAGAGAGGCATGGCTCGCAGGCCATATTTGAAATTTACAACACTTGTAAAACTCTAGCACCATGTTGTTCACCATACCCAAACAACATTTGAAAGGCAAATCACATCATATATTAATTCATACACTTATGAAATAAAATATTATGATTAAATCATTGAGTTCAATATTACATTAATAATATCATGATTTAAATTCTCGCGCTACAAACAGGTAGTCACGGCGGTCCCGCTATATCTGACTAGTGTTTCGCAAAACCCTAGCGCGAACTTATGTTTAAATGCATGCAGGATTCAATTAATCATATATTGATTTAAACACATACATAGACTCAGTTTCATCATATATATCACATATATAAACAAACGAAAAACCCAATTTAAACGCACGGTTGATCTGGCTCTGATACCACTGTTGGGATCCGTACACGCAGCGGAATTATAAAATTTTTACGAATCCCATCAGAGGATCTATCAACGACGTTTAAATCAAGGTTCGTTAGAAAAACTGTACCTATGCATGGGGTTGAGTGTTCCATTCAATTCGGTCTGGTACGCATCTTCTGCTTCATGCGTCTCGACCGTCGTACAACTTGAACGTGGTGCCATCTTGATCAATCAAACAGGAGCAGAACTTTCAAATCTCCTCACTCTAGCGGTATCCACAGGAATAGCACTGGAACACGGGCGGCGTACTAGCGCCTTCAAACCTTGCGCCTCTTTTGTTCTCTCTAGGATTTCTTACGGCTTCTCTAATTCATTCGTGTTCTCAATACGACTAGATCAATATCCATTTATAGACCCTTTAGGATATCCTACAACACGCAAGGAAGCCACATAACATTGCGTCCTTTACTCTCCTATAGCTTTTGTGATGCCTTATATTGCACTTCGATATGCTGTCAGAATGCTATAGCATAGTATCAGCTTTGCTACATGTTCTTCCTTCAAAACCTTGTAACTTGCTCCTTTTTTAGCACATTTTTAGGATGTAAATGGTTTCTATCCTTTAGTTCCCTATATTATGAATTAATGCCTTTTTGCTTAGATTGATTGCAGTTAAGTTTATATTTACCATACAATTCAGTCATAAAATACAGGGAAAACATGGCATAAATTGTGCTCATCAGTAATCTCTTCATTTGGTTTTGTAAAGAACATTATGGATGAATGTATATACCATAATGTTACTGGGAGCAAGATTTGTTTTCTTATTCCATATGTGAATGATATTTTACTTGCAACCAATGATAATAGTTTGCTATATGAGGTGAAACAATTCCTTTCTGAAAACTTTGATATGAAGGATATGGGAGATGCATCTTATGCCATTGGCATTAAGATACGTAGAGACATACATCAAGGTTTGTCTCAAGAGACCTATATCAACAAAGTTTTTGAAAGATTTCAAATGAGGTATTGTTCACCAAGTGTAGCTCCCATTGTGAAAGGTGACAAGTTCAATTTGGACCAGTGCCCAAATGATGACTTTGAGCGGGAACAAATGAAAAACATTCCTTATGCCTCAATAGTAGGAAGTCTTCTGTAAGCTCAGGTCTGCATAAGACCTGACATTGCATTTGCTGTTTGAATGTTAGGGAGATATCAGAGTAATCCAGGTATAAATCACTGGAGAGCTGCAAAGAAAGTATTAAGATACCTTCAAGGGACTAAAGAGTACATGCTTTAGTACAAACTAATCAACAATTTGGAAGTGACTGGTTACTTCGATTTAGATTATGCTAGCTGCATGGAATTAAGAAAATCCACTTTAGGATATATTTTCATGCTAAGCCGATGGAGCTATATCATGCAGTAGTAAAAGACAGTCTTCAATTGCTACTTCCACTATGTAAGCTGAGTTTGTATCTTGTTTTGACGTTACCTTACATGGTGTATGAATGAAAAGTTTCATTTCTGGGCTTAGAATTATGGATCCAATTTCTAGGCCATTGAGGTTATATTGTGACAAGTCAGCTGCTGTTTTTATGGCTAAGAACAATAAAGGTGGCAGTCGAATCAAGCATATCGACATTAAGTGTATAGCCATAAAAGACCGTGTTAAAAGTAAAACAGTGGTTATTGAACACATGAGCACTGAATTAATCATTGTTAATCCTTTAACTAAAGGCATGACTACATTGAGATTTCAGGATCATACAGAAAGAATGAGACTTGGTTCCTTTATGTGATTTTCGTTGTAAGAATGATGTTATTTATGAAACTCTATTTGTGATATTTTCTCATTCAGTTTTGTGCACATATTCATTTTTGAGAAATATCGTTAAAGTTTGGACTTAGAATAAACATGAGATTTATTCAATAAGTCACATGGGCTTAGGAGACATGATGCAATGTGATACATAGAAGATAATACTCGCTTTAAGAGGACCTGTCGCTATGATCCATGCATTTTGTTTTTCCTTGTGGTATATGATGAAGTGTATGGACCAAGTGGGAGAATGTTAGAATTTTGAATTAATATTTGGACATTTTTAATTCTGAAAATTCCATTAAGTGGTCCACGTGTATGGATTTTATGTTGTCTACGTTCAGGTCCACTAACCCACTACTCTTCTGTAACTGCTCACTTTGTATGCACGATTATGATCAACCTCTGTGATGGCTAGAGGTTAAATTTGGACGTGTATATATGGTTTTGGTCTCCTAAGTCTGCTCACATGTTCAGATCTTACACCATCTATAGAGTGAGAGAGAAGGCTTAGAAGAGCCAAAACCTAGAGTTAATCTCTTCTTCATTTGAGAACAAATCAATGGCTAGAGGTATGTCAAAACTTTATTATTAATTCCGCATTGATCGAATTGCTTATTTGGTTAGTTATCATGATTAGATCACTATATTTTCAATATCCGGAACATATTATTTTAATCAAATAATTTATTTTATTTATGCATATATGATAGGGATAAACATTATATCAAACGACTTAATTTCTTTCCAATCAAACTACTTTATAAACCTAGGTACAATTCCTTGCATATTTATTTAATCCTAAAATTTAATAGAAGTAAATAAAATCAAAGACATCATATAGAACTTGATATTCCTTCCAATATTAGAATCCCCTATCAACTTGAACCTGCATGACAGTTAAAATGAAAATATATTAAATAAAGTTTTCACAAAAAAGTGTGAAAACTCCACATTAATCAGTCCATTTTTAATTTTTATACCCATTATTCATCGCCGTCATGATGAGGATACAAAAGTCAATGTCGTTAAAATTTGTCTCTTCTGTTGTGTTTATTACATGAGGTAAAAATGACTTTAAATTATTGGAAAATAAAGGTTTCTAAGTTTATTGAAGAGAGTTTTCCTATTCTCATGTTAAACCAAATGGACCAAAGTCTTTGTTCGGTTTGAGCAGAACGGAGGGAGGAGAAAGAACAAATTGTCAAGTATTTAGATTTTGAAAAGATGGATCAGTGGGCTTGCAAAATTGGAAGGAAAAAAAAAAAAAATCAGAAAAAAGTCCCTATTTTAAAATTTTTAATAAGAAAGACTTGATATATTTTTATAGATAGAAAGAACCAGTATTCTGAAAAGATTTCACGCACGAAAAGTAGTAATACTTGAATTCAAATCTTTATATAGCCATAACAAAATTTTCAAAACGGGGACTTTTCCCTAATTTTTCTTATAAAGTTTTAATAGAAAAAAAAGGTAATCAGTGAGATAAAAGTAATAAATTACCTTGCAGATGAATGAGATGAAATATTTTTCACGTTTGGGCATAGCCAGCTTCACCTGAAAGAGTTGGTTTCTTGCTCTTTTTTGGACCTTCAGAAGAGTTGTTATCAGGGGGAGGAGGATAGCGCATAACCAGCTGCACCTGAAAGATTTGGTTTTTGGCTCTTGGTTGGACCTTCAGAAGAGTTGTTATAGCGGGGAAGATGATTCCCCGCATGCTCTACAACAATTTTCCCTTTTGGCATTTTAACTCAACAACAACAAAGTTTGGCTACAACAAATATTTTGGGATTTTATGATGTTTGTTTGTTTCTTCCTAATCTTATATTGTTCTTTGCCTACTGTAAACTGGAATTTGTGATGTTCTATTTATAAAGATCTTAGACGCGTGTGTGTGTGTGTGCAGATGAATTATTATTATTATTATTATTTTTTGTGTGAAAATGTGTCCTAATTTCTTCAAAGTTTGATCAAAATTTTCTCAAGGTCCTAATTTCTTCAAAGTTTGATCAAAATTTTCTCAAGTTTCCATGTCTTCAATGCCTTTCAAAATTGGAGCATTTTGTGAAAATATTGCCTTAATGAAGTTTACTTGTTCAATTGGTCAAAGGATTATTAAAAGTGTCTGCAAATGAAAACTTTTGCAGCGAAGATGTTGAACAAATTAATAATAACTGTATGCAACTGAAACTTTTCTCAAAAATACCTCCAAATTATATCTAAGTTTCATCAAACTTGTTTGAAGGTTTCTAGTTTTTGGACATATTGCAACAAAAGTTTTACTTTTTTTATTTATTTTTTTGCCTACCGCAACAAAAGTTTTAAAAGGTTATGAAAGTTTTATCAAAATGGTCAAAGGTTTTTATGAACCATATATAAATGTATATCCTAATAACTTACCACTCCAACCTTAAATATAGGACATAGCTAGTTTGTAGTCAAATTGCACTACAAACTGTGTCTCATATTTTGGATCGGAGGTAGTATAATGTAACCTTAATATTTATCATAATATTTTAATTCTGTAATGCATGCGGTAAAAAAGTTTTAGAAGCTTGACGTAATTCAACGAAAATGAGTTTTTTTTTTTTCAGTAGTAAAATATAAAGTATGTAATTTTGACTTTGTACATACATTTTATTTCATAATTGACATTTAGATTATTACTAAAAAAGAAAGGAAATTTATTATGAAAATTCTTATCACAAAAGTTCAAATCATAAGAAATCAGTCCATCAACTTTTTGTTTCTTACCATTTTATTTTTTGGTGGAAGACGTTCTTCTCAGTTTAAATAATCTCAAGGTTTAATGAAATGGAAAGGGAAATGCAATGAAATTCATGTGAAGCAAACAAAGCATCTCAGATACCGTGCTTCATTTTATTTCCTGTAGTCAATTTTAATTTTCTATGAATCAAACATGTTGCTAAATTAATACTTGATCAAGGCAAGAAAGAGATTAAATTTCATGCGATATATAAGATTATGCATTTTGGTGCCTTTGGCGGGGTGTGAGCCAACACTTGCTAGATTGCCTGTTAACCTTCCGAGTTCCAGCCTCTTCCTTCAATTTCAACAATTGAATTAGTTATAATTAAAGTCATTCTCTCTAATCTTTAATGTAAAACCTATATACCTAATTTGATTAAATAATAAAAAATTGTTAAGTTAATTGATACGATATGTTTTTTCTAAAACATCTTAATCAACTTTCTTAAATTTTTTTCACCTTACTCTTACTTAATTATTGTTGAGGGAGTATTAAATTTTATAATAAATTAGAAAATGATTGTCAAGTATGAAAAATAAGTTTTAATTACATGTAGAACCAAAAATGACTCTCTAATTAAATTTTATATTAAGAACCCGATAGAATAATGTTTAACAATGTGCACCACCAAAGTCTCTAATTAAATAAAAATAAGTCTTTAGTTATTGCTGGAACTAAAGTTCTGAAACTCACATGGTCCTGCTGTTTTCCCTCTTGATACGACATCGCTAATTTAAATTGTTTTTAGCTGGTCTGGGGAAATGTGTGTGTGTGTTGTCCATGTTCCGTGTATTCAAGCACATTAATATTTAATCAATAATTAATTAATCATCATGAAATGAGAATATAATTATTCAAGTTCTTATATTGAAGTTAGAAGTCTCCAAGATCATATGGAAGTTGAAATAGCTCAATTAGGAATTAAAGTCAGCAAAAATTAGCTTCAGGATGAGAAAACTCGAGTTCAGATCTAAAAACTCGAGTTTCCTACTTCGCCCCAATGATTTGCTCATCTGGTATGAGAATACTCGAGTTAACAAGTGTCTTCAGCATCTCTGGCGTCTCTGGACTAGGAAAACTCGAGTTTCAAAGTGCAAACTCAAGTTTACAGCGCTGATCAACAACTTTGGTCTACTCTGTTTCACGTTCAGTTTGGGCGAGGTCTGGTAATTCGATGATATCTCCCAAACTAGAGATCCAATTGAGGTGAAACTAGTGACGTATGAAACTAGACTCCAATGTGGCATTTTGATATAAAATTCAAGCCCAAAGGAGTTCGGATCAAGGAGCTATAAATTGTTGAAGTTGACAATGAAATCCACGCCACACAGCAAACCAAGCTTCAATGTTTTGAGTGTATCTCACAAAATACCCTCAAATACCTCCACCGCCGGCGGCCGGCCACCCCCCGCCGGTGGCCACCGGCCGGCCCCCCACAGCGGTCGGAAAAATCTTGTCACAAAAGTTCAAATCATAAAAGATCAGTCCATGAACTATTTGTTTTTTTATTTCCCTTGATAGTGTGGACTTTCTTATCAGTTTATTTTTTTGTCAAAGACGTTCTTATCAGTTTAAATAATCTCAAGGTTTAATTTAGTGAAATGGAAAGGGAAATGCAATGAAATTCATGTGAAGCAAACAAAGCATTTCAGGTACCGTGCTTCATTTTCATTTCCTTTAGTGAATTTTAATTTTCTATGAATCAACATGTTGCTAAATTAATACTTGATCAAGGCAAGAAAGAGATGAAATTTCCTGCGATATATAAGATTATGCACTTTGGTGTGAGCCAACACGGAGTTGGCTTCAGTCTGCTGCGCGATTCGTCCGCTCCCTTCCACGCAATGAAACGGCGTCGTTTGGCGCAAAAAAAAACTGAGGTGGATTTTTTCTTCTTCTTCTTCTTCTTCTTTTTTTTTTTTTTACATTCAGGATCTGTGGTAATAAAAAAAATACTTCAGGATACTGAATGATATTTAAAAAAATCTTTCATGGTCTTGAAAAATTATTTTAAGATCTTGAAAAAGTGTTTTGAAGTATATTTTAGTACCCATCAAGATCTTGAACTATTTTTTCAAGATCCTAAAATAATTTTTCAAGATCATGAAATTTTTTTCCCAAGTATCATTCAATATCATGAAATATATTTTTAGTACCAATCAAGTAAACTCAAATTTTTTTCAAGATCATAAAGTATTTTTTCAATACCAATCAAGATCTCAAGTATCCTTTTAGTACTAGTCAAGACCTTAAAATATTTTTTGAAGATCCTAAAATAATATTTTAAGACCATGAAAGATTTTTTTAAGTACCGTTCAGTGTCCTAAAATATTTCTTTTAGTACCAATGAGTAACTTGAATTTTTTTTCTTTTATTTTTTTAAAAAAGGTATCAACCTCAGTTTTTTTGCGCCAAACAACGCAGTGTCGTTGCAATGGATGGGAGCGGACGAATCACGCAGCGGACCCAACTCCAGCCAACACTTGCTAGATTGCCTGTTAACCTTCAGAGTTCGTACCTCTTCCTTCAATTTCAACAATTGAATTAGTAAATTAAAGTCATCCTCTCTAATATGTAATGTAAAACCTATATATATAATTTAATTAAATAAAGAAAAAAATTGTTAAGTTAGTTGATACGGCATGTTTTTTTCTAAAACATCTTAATTAGCCTCCTTAATTTTTTTCACCTTATTCTTATTTAATTATTATTGAAGGAGCATTAAATTTTATAATAAATTAGAAAATGATTGTCAAGTATGAAAAATAAGTCTTAATTACATTTAGAACCAAAATTGATCCTCTAATTAAATTTTATATTAAGAACCGGATGGAATAATGTTTAACAATGTGCACCACCAACGCCTCTAATTAAATAAAAATAAGTCTTTAGTTATTAAAGTTCTGAACCTCACATGGTCCTGCTTTTTTCCCTCTTGATACGGCATCGACGCATCGCTGATTTAAAATGTTTTCGGCTGGTCTGGTGAAGTGTGTGTGTGTGTGTTGTTGTTTTTTTTTTTTTTTTGGAACACTGTGTGTGTTGTCCATGTTACGTGTACTCAAGCACATTAATAATTAATCAATCATCTCTCAACCTACAGTGATTAAAAGAAGTTAGTCACTAGTCATAGACGATAATTACATAATTAATTTGTTGTTATTAAGAAAATTGTTTACTATAGTTATTTGTATTATAATACATAGATACTGTATATTGGAACCAACCCTTGATCAAAACCTATTAACATCTTCAATTAATATAAGATTTATTTTGAGAATTGGTCTTGGTTTTAAATATATTATATGCTTTTCATATTTTTCAATCTTTTTTTAATTTACCCCTATTAATGTTCACTCAACAATAATGAAGGATGAGAGGGAATGAAAGAATTAAATAAATGACTAAGGTGTTTTAGAAAATATAAAACATATTAACTTATTAAACTATTTTTTAATATAATTCAATTAAATAAATATATCTTAATATTTTGAATTAAAATGTATCATTTTTCTTGATTTTATTATAAGGTAAGGACAGGAGGTAGTGACTATTGACAAGATAAATTGACTTCATGAGAAATGGGTAATTTTGAAAGAATATGAGATTTAGAAATTTGGATATTGACAATTTAAATATAGGAATTAGTAAATTCGCTATAAAGATTGACAAATCAAGCACAAAAAGTTGTTATTGTGTATATCTAACTTGCTAATTGCAATTGTTAAATTATTATTGTATATATTCAATTTGTTATACTCAAACTCAAGTCCCGATTCCCACCAGATCACCTATTTATCTTTTTGCTAATTTAAAAAATATTTTAAATATTTTATAATTTAAAAATATTTATCTTCAAAATGGCTTTTTATATTGCAAAAAATTGTCCAAATCAAGTTTCTAAAATTCTACATTCTGGAGGAAAAACTCGGAGAATTTTTTATAACATACAAAGTCATTTTGACAATATAAGAAGCCTTTTTACAACAAGATTTTCATAAGGACATTTTAACAACTAATAAAGCCATTTTGATAATATGAAAAACATTTGGATAATTGGACTTTTTTGTGAGAGGAATTCAACAATTAATCACCCAAGAAAAAATAAAAAATCCATAGGGATTTTGTGAGGGGAATTGGATATATGACTTTTTAATAATTATATCTGTATTTTGGGATTTAACAGTGATTTTCCCTTTTTTAAACCTGCAACAATCCTTGCATTGACTTTGAATAGTTCAATTTTTTTTTATATCCCACCTGGCTCACCGGAACCTTCGATTTCGATTAATCCGGATTTCACCCTACATTGGGTCCATAGTCATGGAGGAAGAGCTCCTAACACAATTTTCACCATTTTCACGCCTTGAAACCAAGGACGTGGTGGTGGGAAATGCTTTCTCATGCCACTTGCTCCCAATAATTATTGGTGAATAGTTCAATTTTGTTGCATAACACGCAAGTGAAGTTTCTGGGTAAGAAGCCCATTGGTGAATAGTTCAATTTTGTTGCATAACACGTAAGTGAAGTTTCTGGGTAAGAAGCCCATTGTTCCGGTATCGGCCCTTCTTCTTTCGACAATTCTCGATTATATTTTTATCAAAGATAATTTTATATTTTTTCTATAACACTTATTTACAAGAAATGACCTCACACCTTTCCACGATTTCAGGTCCTTTTCCCGTATAAATTTTTAACACGGAGTTATGGGCATCAATTTTCTCAAATTTTAAATTAACAAATGACCGTGCTCAAGGTTGACCTCAACAACTTAACAATCCCCACCCAGCATCTTGTTTTGATTGCCGTTGAAATACAATAAAGCACTTGTTGGGTTTAACTTTAGTTGACTCCATGGTCTACACGGATTGAAGAAGAAAACTCACTGTAATAATCCAACCAACCTTCTTCCATGGTTCAAATCTTGACATCTATCTATTACTTTATTTTCTTCTGTTTACTTCTGCAAATGGTTTAATTTTGTCGCTGTTTCTGGAACCCATTTTTTCAGTTTTGAATTTCTTCCTCCACACGCTTCTTCTTCATCTGATGATTCTCAAATAAAACACGATGTTTTCATCAATTCCGGTGGCAAGGATACAAGACGCGGTTTTCTGAGCCATCTAGTAAAAGAACTACGCTGGGAGAAAATTATAGTCTATGTATATGAGAATCTGAACAGAGGAAAAGAAATATCATCTTCGCTTCTGAGAGCAATTCAAGAATCGCAAATTTCTATAATCATATTCTCAGAAAATTATGCCTCTTCAAGGTGGTGCTTGGATGAGCTTGCAGAAATAATTAAGTGCATGAAAGTGAACAAACAAATTGTTTTTCTTGTTTTCTACTACATAGATCCTTCACATCTACGGCATCAGAAAGGCACTTATGAAAATGCATTTGCTGAACATGAATTGAAGTTTCAAGGAAATGGCTTGAAGGTCCAAAATTGGAGATCAGCCTTGAAGAATGCTGCTGACCTATCTGACTATGTTTCTTCCATTTATGAGTAAGCCTTTAAAAAATATAATGTTTGTTAAACATTAATTTCTAATGGTGGATATATCAGTGTGTATGTGTAGCAGGCTAATTTAGACCTGGAACATTTCTCTTCGGCTCGTAGAAACTAAAAAATGCTTTGCATCGGAATATTTAGCTGGTAATTTTGTAATATGATATTGCAAAAGTTTCATACTTGATTCAAAAAGTTCCATTCCGTGAACAGGTAGATATTACATTTATCTTAATTATTAACTATTAAATCCATAAAACAGTTTGGTTAGGAGTCATTGAGTTGTAAGCAACTAAGATCAGTTAATTTTCTACTCTTGTTCTGATACATTTTTTTTCTTTCGTTGACTTAGTAATGACGCTGAGCACATTAACGAAATCGTCAAAGATGTTTTGTTAAGATTGAATCATGTCAATTCCCGTGAACCAAAAGGCCTTGTTGGAATTGATCAACATATTGATCGTATTATATCATTTTTGGAAATGGAGTCAAAAGAAGTTCAAATCCTTGGAATTTGGGGCATGAGTGGCATAGGTAAAACAACCATTGCACAAGTTGCATATGACAAATTCTCTCCCCACTTTGAAGGCTCTTACTTTTTAGACAATGTGAGAGAAGAATCACAAAAGCATGGGCTGAAGTCTTTAAAACGGAAACTTATTTCTGAATTGAAGGAGGACAAATCCACTTTTGTTCAAAACAGAACTATTAGTCGAAGAAAAGTTTTCGTTGTGCTTGATGATGTGGGTACTCCAGAACAACTACATCATCTGGTTACAGAGGGGATTTGTTGGGGACCTGGTAGTAGAGTCATTGTAACAAGTAAGCGCTTATTGTTGGAGGAGTTCATGCCATACATGAGGTCAAGGAATTGGACTCTGAAGAATCCCTTAAGCTTTTCAGCTTAAATGCCTTCAAAAAGAGCCATCCTGAAAAGGGATATGAAGAACTTTCAAAAAGGGCAGTTGCTTATGCCAAGGGCCTTCCTCTGGCATTGAAAGTCTTGGGTTTGTGCCTTTATTTTGGAGATAGAGAAACATGGAAAGATACACTGAGGAAACTTGAAATGTATCTCCATCCTCAAATTCAAGATGTGTTGAAAATAAGTTATGATGCATTAGATGATGTTGAAAGAGACATATTCCTTGACATCGCATTCTTTTATAAAGGACAAAATAAAGATCATGTCATGAGTCTACTTGATGCCAATAACCTTTTTCTTGCTTGTGGAATAAAAGGACTTTTAGATAAAGCTCTTATATCCATTTCAAATGACAATATAATAGAAATGCATGACCTGATTCAAGAAATGGGTTGGGAAATAGTTCGCGAAGAATGTAATGAAAATCCTGGAAAATGCAGTCGGTTGAAGGACTTTGAGGAAGTGTATGATGTGTTGAGGAACAATAAGGTAAGATAACGATGCCTTATGTTCTCTTTACAAATGACTTTTGTACAATTTGCAGCTAGTTTGATGCCATTTAACTTTTGTTATGAATTACTTTTATTTTTCAGGGAACTGATGCCGTTAAAGGCATAGTGTTATATGCTTCTCTGTTTAAGCATGTGCAGTTGAATGTTAACACTTACAAAAATAGGCATGTTAGATCTTGCAATGTGCACCATCCAATAAGTCTTGAGTTACTCCCTGGTAATTTAAGGCACCTAGAGTGGGATGAGTACCCTTTAAGAAGTTCAACATTAAACTTTGATCCTAAGGAAGGTGTTGAGCATTCTATACCAAACAACAATACTAAGAAACTTTTGAAACTACTGCAGGTAGACGTATTTGCATCTTTAGTTAGTTGGTTTTTATGCAAATTCTAAAATTTTCCCGAATAATATCTCTTGTTTAATTTCTTCAGGATTATATGTCTAGGAGCCTTGACTTGTCAAAGCCATCAATGGAGCTGCCTATTATCTCAAAGGTGCAGAAAATTGAATGGGAGGTTATTGGTTGCCGTGAAAGTTGTAAAAACGTCAATCCACACAACTTATCTCTTTGCATGATTTTTGCTTTGAATCTAGTTCGCTCCAAAGATTCGAGACTCTTCACGGTGAGGGTAATTTTAGATTTTTCTACGAGACTATGATGTCGGTTTCTGTTGTAGTGTCAAGGAATTTCCCTTGCCATCAAAGGATATATCAGATCCAGATGTAAGCACTTCAAAATTCAAAATATTGTACTCATCTGTGGGGGGACTCAATATGCCTACCAGGTGATTGAAGGCAAGAGATTCTTCCCATACATGAGTTATGTTGTAGACAAATGATGAGTCAAGAGCTATTCATGTGTCAAGATATTCTCTTGATCACTCCATGATATTTTAATGGCATTATTTCATCATTGATAGCTTACTTGCTAGCATTAAAAATCTTACAAAGCTTAAAATATTGTCCTTAAGGAATTGGAGGATGCCTCTTTCTATATCTAAACTTCCACAATCACTTATGCATTTAACTGCACATCACTAGAGACTGTATTCACTATGACTTAGGCCCGTTTGGATTAATGGTGATAGAAGTGACTTTTTTTTTTTCAATTTGGGTTTTGCAAACTTAAGATGGGATAAAAGTCATTGTAAATTTAATTTATGTTTGGATTGACGGTGGTAAGAGTGACTTTTTTCCAAACTGAGACTTGTTTGGATAATTTCTTGAAAAGTAAGTTTAAATATGAAAATGACTAAAAAGGACTTAAACAACTAATTACCTTAGTACATACTCCGATAAGGGAGACCACATTTTTGTCTTTTTTATCTTGGGTGCTCTTTGCTCTCTTCGGTGCTAATGAGCTTTTTCTTTTCCTAAAGCAACCCAAGGGTGCTTCACTTTCAAAGCACGGTGGGACTAAAAAGTGCAGTAAGGGAAACACTATGTCAAATGGGTGCCTTACAACTCTATCATACTTAATGTTAAAAAGGCCACGATGGGATGGCTGAAACACCATCCCAAACAAGCTAAAAAATCTACAGAAATATAATGAAGTTGTAACACCCCTACTGGCCTCGCCCTTCCGGGTGGCGGATAGAGGGATTCCTTTTAATAATTACCATATATCATTTAATTACTATTTATTAACACGCATCAGAGTTTAATCGCGACAGAGCATTCCCGGTTGGATTTCAGACAATACTGGTATAACTAAAAGTAAATAGCAAAATATAATCCTCAAAGGGTTAGATATACAATCATCCATCAATGCCAAAAGGGCCAAAATAATATACAGTCATCCAATCTCAAAATAAATCACAAAATAAATTTCTTCCGCCACCTTCAACTCCAACTACTCCTGCCCAGTGGTCTTACCCTTCTCTCCAGATACAGCCCTCGTAGTACTTCTTGAAGCTTTACAAAAATCTAGGATTCATAAATAGATCCCAGAGTAATCATTAATCTCATATGTAATGCATAAACAGTGTATGTATGTAACCATAATCAAGAAAACACCAAATAATAGCATTCAGTAACAAACACGCAGTAACACAAATACAACATACCAAGTATACCGTGTTAACTGCGGAAGGACTACATGTCCTAGAAACAAACGTAGGACTGCTCAACAAAACAAGCCCTGGATCCACAGCGCTAGGAATAACACAGTAGTCGAGCTCTGAACCCAGACCATACTGAATGCACACAAACACATGTCCCTTTTTAAGAGACACGGGTCCACAATCATGGAAAAACAAACATACAAGACAACACAAGACATATGAGGATTAAGGTTACTACCTGGTAGTTGACCAAAATTTATCAATATATTTTCCCCCGGATACGCGAAAAATCAAAGTGACTCTAAAATAATTAAAATATAAGTATGAGTGACTTTTCTCTAAAAATATTTATTTGTTGACCTAAAAATAATACCAAAATCTTTAAGTTCTTATACCAAAATTTTGCTTTGAATACGTGGGAGGCATTAATTATTCCAACAATGAACCAGTTTTCCTCACGCAAATGGCCAAACTCATGCAACAAGTTTCTATTTGTATTTAATCATCTCTTTTTCTTCCATCGTATTAGTCTTTCTAGCCAGACCTTACCTTACATCATAAGTTGATTTTTCATTCAATCATTTTGATTCATTAATCAACCCATCTCACAAAATACTACCATTTCCATCTTGACAACAATGAATTTATAAGGTAGTTAGAATCATGACTTACTTGCTATGAGTATTCCACCAACTAAAAAAAACTTGATTCTCAGAGTTCCTTCTTCCTTCTTTTCGTCCTTCACCTTCACAGAACATGGAAGGAGTTTTCCTTCAAAATTTTAATTTAAGAAAAAACGAAAGTAGAAGAAGGTGGAATATGTATTTAAAGTCCTTACCTTCCTCTGGAACGTGTTGTTTGGCTCACCTTATGCCTTCTTGTTAATCTTTAATTTCTTCCTTCTCTTCTTCTCAATGCGTCTGCCCACCCCAAAACAAGGAGTTGAGTTCCCTTTAAATAAATCTCCAAAGTCGGTTCACTTAGCCCCCTAGATCGTTCTTCATCATTCTAGAGAAATCTAAGGGAATATATTATTATTATTATTATTATTATTATTTTCTTTTTCCTGATCTCACCTTCTCTCTTGGCCAGTGGTTTGGGAAACTCAGAAAAAAGAATTTCAGTTCTTCGTTCTGCGTCTGGGTTAGCATGGGAGAGGGATTTATTATATTCTATTTATTTTTAATTTGACTTTGCCTTTCTCCACGTGACTCTACTACTTCCCTCATTAATGATAATTGTCACTTCACTCCCATCTTCCAAATGGCGGTTTAATGAGGTGTTAAATTCCCTTCTTTTTTTTTTTCTTTTCCTCATCCTATTTTGCTTCTTCCACACGTACAGGTGCTTAAGGAAGCATTAGAAGAAAAGTATGTCCATCTCTTGCCCCCACGTGATCATACTTTTCTCTCCTTCATTAATACTAAATTGTCCAATCAATAATCTTTTTTTTTTCATTTACTCCATCTCTTGTCCGACTATAACAGAAGAATATTGAAAAAATATATATTTTGAATTCAATCCTTCATTGTTCCATGCGGCGCGGACCCACACTAGTGCCTATGGGGCCAAGTGCGACATAAATTTTTTTAAAAATATACATATTGTAAAGGACTTTTATTGCAATTTGGCTGGTTGGATTTGTTGGTTATTACTTTCCCTTATCCATCAAAAAGTCCAGGGTTCGAACCTCATTCATCCGCTCTGTATTTTTTCCCCAATTTCATTATTCTCACTTCTCACTCCTCACATCCGTCCTCCAAATCGTGTAGCCGAGACCCCAAATCATTCCGCCTTCTCGTCTCCACACTTGATCGAGCTCTCCGTTGGACGCCTTCCTTCGTTATCAGCTTCGAGTGGTTGTTCTCCGGCAGGCGGCAGGCATTGAAGAAGGTTCAAACTTTGAACCCTAGGGCTTCATCTTCTCCCTATCCGGTAAGATTGTCTTGTTCAATCAGGCTTTGAATCTAGGTTTTAATTTGTTCCCCGTGTTATTTGTTCTCTGCGTGGTTGTTCGGTTGTTGGATCATCCAAATTGTTGCACCATTTTCTTGCTCTGTTTTGAATTTATTTGGTTACTTTCCTTTAGTTTTGATATCCTTGAGATATGGATAGAAATTTACCCTAAAAATAAAGATATAGATGCAAATTAGAGGCAAATGTATTTTTACTTTATTGTATCAAGTCCACGGGTAATGAAATTCTCAAGCAGTCTTTCATAATCTTAAAAGTTGATGAGCTAATTTTGGAAATTATGTCTATGCATAAGAATGTCTGCATCCAGAGCTTATATGACGCTATTCGTGTGCTTCTAACTGCCAATGATAATCGAGTTGTAGCTTTCGAAGTAAGTCAAAGCTTTATTCGAAAAGCATATTTTGTATATCTTGTAGAAATAGACCTGCCTTTTACATGAAGATGAAAATAAAACACAAACTTGACTAGGTGCATAGCGGCTGGATTTTCTTCAATTCAAGGCATTCAAAGATCACTAATTTTTGAGCTTTTCAATCATGTGTACTTTATGACTTGAAGCGTCTAATATATTCACAATTCAGGTTTATGGGTATGCACGAAAATTTTCCAAGATTGGGATTACGAAGCCCTTGTTGACTCACTTCATGCGGGACTTACCTCTCCGGCCTAGTTTCAACAAGTATTGCTTTAAAAGCCATAGTGTAAATGTGAGTGAGTAAAATCCTATTATATGCCAAGCATGAAATGTTGATTTAGTATTAAAAATTTTGCTTTAGTAAAGTGATAAATGAATTTTTTGTTATAATCCATTACTCTTGGTCTAGTGATGTAGAAGTCCTTTCTGGCTCAGGCTTACTTCCCTCCAGCAAAACATGAGTATGCATTGTCTGTGTTGTTTCAATTGAGTGTTTATGGCTTCATGTTTATCAACCACCGATAAGTCTCCTTCATTTACAATTATGCAGCATGTTTTAGGTTGAGTGTTGACTCCAAATCGTTGCTCCATTTTCTTGCTCTGTTTTGAATTTATTTTGGTTACTTTCCTTCAGTTTTGATATCCTTGAGATATGGATGGAAATTTACCCTAAAAATAAAGATACAGATGCAAATTAAAGGCAAATGTATTTTTACTTTATTGTATCAACCACCGATAAGTCTCCTTCATTTACAATTATGCTGCATGTTTTAGGTTGAGTGTTGTTAACCTTTGATTCACCTCTGACGCATTACTAATGTTTTAACTTGATCCCGTGGTTGTTTCCCTTACGTATAGCTGACCACCAAAGTTTTGAGTATTCCATTCTTCTGCCCAACAAACTACTAGATGACTATTCAAAGGTTCAGTGAGGCATTTACAAGATTCCACTCTTTAGATTATTGATCTTTGAATCTTGAATTCTTGGTAATTTTGTTTTGTTTGATTTCAACCAATACTGTTGTGCATATATGAATATATATATATATATATGTATGTATTTTAATTCTTTCTTCTCTTAAGGTTGCAAGCCAGGAGACTTATGGAACCTTGGGAGCTATTGTGAAAAGCCAAACAAGAAATCAACAGGTTGGTTTCTTTACAAATATTCATCTTGATTACTAGTGACTTATATGCTTTGGATTGTGTTGTTGTGCAATGTTGTGTATCAACTATGCGTATCATGCAGTTATAAGTTATAGTTGCTTACTAAATTGGCATAAAGTGTGAATTGTTTAGTTGCTTTGGAATTGAAAATCATAGCTTTAACTTATGTTGAACGTGATATATTTGCTACAATTGATGATGAAGATATAATGCAATATTTTCAAGGAATGAAGAATCGAAGAATGCTTTTGTAATCGTTCGATGTAAAGGTTAGTTGATTCTTGATTATTATTTTTCTATGTTAAGTTGAAGTTTTCTTTTCTTTTATAGTTTATATTATTTTGTTTTTTAATGCGTATAAACTTTCCTTAAAAAAAAAATTTCGGGGGCAGCCACCACTAATCGTGCACCCACAAACCTAAAATCCTGGATCCGCCATCGGTTCCATGTGCGCCACGCTTCCCTACTTATTTATTGTTGAATTGTGTTTTCCAACACAATTTTTTTTTCTCTCTCTCGATACGGTGGTTCTTTTTTTTTTTTTTTTTTTGGAAGCCAAAAATTTATTACTCCATTTAATCTATCTCCACGTCCAAAGATCTAGGTAATATTAGAAAAAGATTATTATATTTTATATATATATATTTTCCATTTGATTTTCCCTCTTCCACGTCTGGAACATTGAATTTTGAATTACAAGGCGGTAAGTACTAATGGCCTGAATTACAACGAACGGGATCGAACCCACGACCTCCCACTAGTTGGGGAGTACCCATACCACTAGGCTACAAGGCCTTTGGTTGGAACATTGAATTTTGAAGAAAGAAATTTTGTCCTATCTCCCCTGCTCCTTCATTAATTTGCTCTACTCCAAGCCATCATCTCTTTAGGCTTATGAGTACACCTAACCTAAAACTAAACCAGCTTTTCATTCCTTCTCTGTTTTTTTTTTCTCTTTTCTCACGTCAGAAGCTAGAAGTCAGGAATATGCATACATATATTTATTTATCCTAATCCATCAATTCATTCTCTCCCTCCTCTGGCGATTTGGAGGAGTAGCAAGTATTTTTTTTAAACTCCTTTAACATTACTTATCTTAAATTATCCATAACCAAATTTAATTACCACCTTTTTCAAATAATTCCTCATTATTATTATTTTTTTTTCCAATAATTAATTTATCTTATCGAAAAATAATATACCATTGACCACTACTTGGTGAGAAATTCATATATTTCATTAATTAATTTGCATGAAAATTAGGGGTGTTACAAAAGTCAAAGTAGGGGCTTGATGAGCTGGTTCATTTATGGGCCAAGTTTATTCTAGGAAAAGGAAGAACAAAGGCCCATTAACCACTAGAGAGCTAATGAGTCAATTAAAGTGGCCGAGTTGGCATCTACCAAGGTCGTCAAGTTGGCAAGGGCTAAGTAGGAGCATTCATCTTGTTTGTTTCCTCACTATTTTAGATCTAGTTCGTGTAACTTTGTCTTCATTTTGCTCTTTTTCTCATGAGATGTACACTTGAACCCATTCTGCATTATAAAACATCTTCTAGGTTACATCACTTTGGTATTAGAGACGGCTTGTATCTTGTGGCACAAAAAGACAAACAAACAAACAATAGTATTTCCCTAATAGTATCACATAATATTAAAAATACAAATAAATTGTTATGGATTCAAATAATAGGCCCAACTAAGGTGTGGCCCAACAGAGGCAACCAATATTGCATTGTAGATGTGATGGCACAACAATTGGGCTTGGAGGCACAAGAAGCCCAATGGTCCAAACCCTAACCCTAAGGTACCTCTATAAATAGATGGTAAACCCTAAGGTACACAAGCTCTAAGCTCTCTCTCATCTACGATTCTGCCTACACTATGCACACACCCCACCCCCTTTGGTTGTGTACAGTGATCTTCTATTCTCAAAGGTATCTCATCCATAGATACCTAAGAGGGAGCTATTCGATCCAACATAAACATACTAGCCCACCTAGGGCTAGACATCTTTGTTCTTATGACAGAACATTGGTGCCGTCCGTGGGGAACCGTAAACTTCGATTCCCATGACCAAAGATGGTCAATACGAAAAGCAAAGAGGCTGTGTCCGTGATCGAGACAGACAACGATCTCATCAACCGAAGATCAACAGATCAAGGATATTACCTAATCAACAACTTCCCAGAATTTCTTAGATTGTCGCTGACATTCTCGCTATCTAAGACTTCAAATCGTTGAATATTTTCCTTCAATGAACGTGAGAATGCATTCTTCATTGAGATGCCGATGCCTTCATCTAGCAACATCGGGATGCCGCAACTAATTGCTGGATTTGAGTTATGCCGGGATATATGTCGGAGTTCAATGCCGGATACTTCAGGATCTCAAAACTGCAGTAGTCTCGACGAATCTGAGATCTTTAGAGTGGTTAAACCTAGCCGTGATCAAGATCATCAGCAAGCAAAATGACTTCGTCTTCGAAGTCGAAGAAACATTTGCAGGTTTTGGCAGTAAATCAAAGATACGGATAGCCTCATCTCTAATCTTGTAGCAGGCCGTTAAAAGCGGAAAAGATTCTGTCGAGGAGGCCGGGATGCTACGAAATTCTTTATATTGAGATAAGTTTAATTCCAACTTGCCTACTTTTATTTAAATTTTTCACTGGTGAACGTTATTCATGCGTTGGGATCGAATTTTCTTATCCAATCTCGAAGATTTTTTAGATATCTAATTAAATCTTGCTTTCATGAGAAAATTGGTTTCGCGTGTATCCTTGCTAAGCAAGCTATGACACGACGAGAAGGATCCGCCTCCGAAGACGCTCGAGACTACACCGCGTGTCGCTTATAGAGTCGTTCGCTCCTTTTCGGGAAAAGACTCAAGTCTCACAATCGTCATTGCAAAAAGTTCACCGTGATTTCAATATCTTCGAAGTCTTGATCAACACAATATCTTTCAACCCAGTTTCACAAATCCGTTTGCATGGAGTCGAGACTATATTTATCCCAGTAATTGAGGTTGTACAGTGACGGAGCGACACAACGTTGAGGGACCCTGTAAGTGATGCTGGCAGCCGAGACCACTAGGTAAAGACGCCAGTCGAGATCATGAGAAAGGAGTCCTTACCTGAAGTCAACGGTCGAGATGGAGACTTCACGCTGTCTTGTGACGCTGAGATGATGGTATACCAAGGTGGTGATATTGCCGAGATGCTCAAGTGCCGAGACAATTCAAGGTTCTTATCAAAAAACCAGTGTGCACACTCCACTTATGAGTAACCGAGTCAGGACGAGGCGGATCTTCCGTCAGGTTTATAGCTATTCCATGCCCTAAAGTGCTGTTGAAGTCTTCAGTCTCGTCGGCATGTTTTCAACGCGAATTGCCTAGATCAATCATGGAGCTTTCCCTTCGATGAACGTGAGAACATGTTCTTCATAGGGTGGCCAGGATCCGCCGGACGATCCCCTCATGGAGTGGCCGAGTTTGAAATGACCGAGATGCCTAGAGGTACTTGAGCACCGTTTTCTTGATTCTAGAAGGCCGAGGTCGAGTTGGCCGAGTTTCGGATCCGTATGGAAGATTTTCAGAGAGCTGATAGGGATTAAATTTCCCTATAATCACCTGAATGCGAGACTTTTTATTTTCTCTGCATCGACTGCTCGGCTGTTGATGGTGATTATTCTGATTAGAAGATTCCGAGCTTGGCATGTCGCTGGCATTGGAGGTTCCCAGAGTTCCGATTGACATTGACAATTTCTCTGTGGTTCAGTCTCAAAATTATGGAGCGATTCAGGAATTGGCATCCGATTTCCATCAAGCATGTGGAAATCAGTGAACTGATCATTGGAAAGATGTTCAAGATGATTTCGTGCCAAACTATACAGAGCAGTATACTACAACACTGCTGCTAGGAAGCTCGCCTGTGAAACTATTGTCATTAATCAAGAAAGTTGAAAAATTCTGGGACGGCCTAAGCTTTCTAGAATCTCACCTGATAATTGCTTAAGACCAAAGTTCAAACCGGTTGGCTTCTGGAGATTCATAAAACCATTTGGTATCTTTCCCGTAAGCTTTTTCTGTGCAAAATCAACGATGGTCAAAGGTGAAGCTTCAATAACTTGAGGAGGATTTTCCTCATAATGTTCACCACCGTGAAGTTGCAATTTCTATTGGCAATTATACTCCGGATGGGCTACCATGCATGGTCTCGGATCTCAGTGTTAGCACATGACACTGTGCTTTACTGCAACATAGATAAGAAATACTTTCACTCTTAAGCACTCACCTATTGTTTTATTTGATTGGAAAATCATAACTGCTGCAACATGGGTCTATTCTTACTTATTTGTTTAAATTAGTCTCTAATATGACTACTAACCGTTGTATTTGTGGGCTAGTAACATGCAAACTAGCTAACTCACTCCCTCAATTAAGATTGCACTTTGAGATTGAAGCATATTGCTATATCAGTATCAAGCTACTGTTTTTAATGATCAGGCTTTGTTTATACAAATGTCTAGATTATTTTATCCTTCTTTCTTGGCTGGAGATCCTTACAAATACTTGAGCAAATTCTAATTTTTGCTTTGGAAGAAACGGATTGCTTGAGCTCTACGAGTGGCTCCAAAGACATTTTTCAACCGAGGTATCTTTTAATCAAGAAAAGCATTTGGAGATTGATGAACATTTCTCAATGCGAACATGACTCCACAGAGGGGCATAATATTGGTCTGCATGAAGACTTTAGAAATTCAAAATAATGCCCTGCCTATCATCAAATGCAAGCTTCTAGAAAGTTAGCACAAAGGATTTCAACAAAACCATATGAGGGAAGGAGGTATTGAAAGCATTGATGCATATTGGCTCATTTATCTGTGAGTTCCATGAGTCTGATTGGGAGCATTATTTAAATGCTACAAGATTACAAAGGAGATCATGCTGATGGCAGGTGCAGCTGGAACAGTTAAAAGAGCACCCTTGGAAATTGTGTCTCTTCTAGATATCAATTGGGAGAATTATGGGAACCATCTGAGATCATTTATGTTGCAATAAATAAGCACTGAGCTATATTCTCCTAGTTGCCGCTCTTGAAAATAATCTAGAAACTGTCTACAATGTTCCAGCTTGAGCACAAATTCATCTCCTATCAATTTGAGTTGTGCTTTGAAGAATCAACAGCTTCCTCCAAATACGGTACTGATTTTCTCCCTAGTGTATTTATTCTCATGAATTTCTTCCAATCAAACCAGTGGCATGTCTCCTTGGTTCGCTTTGTTGCGGAGTCACTTTCGCTCAACGGAATTATAAGCACTTTATATAGCTGCATCAACTGGGATTGTTTCGGTTTGACCACCATCATGAATTCTAAATTTCACATAAATTGTGGTGTAAAAGATCCCAATCATTTATTCTTGGAGGTCAGGTACTTCTTTCTTTCAAAACTTGTTCCTTTATGAGTAATTGTTCATTACATATTTTCTCAAGTCCACATATCACATGTTTTCCCTTCGAGCTATCGGTGCCCTACCGTCATTGGGTGCAAGGGTGCTGTATTTAACTTGGTATGTGGTGAAAGGAAAAGAAGCCAGACCCCGGTTATACTGAATCTAGTTAACATTCGGGATCCACACAAATTCTTGAATGGACCCCGGTTACACTGAATCTAGTTAAAATCCTGGGCTCCGTGTGAATTTTTGAAGGCAGGACAGGTTACACCAAATCTGGTTAAAATCCGGATCCCCGTGAATTTTTGAAGTCGGACGATTAACGAGTAATCTAGTTAACGTTTGGGATTCGCATAAATTCTTGAATGGACCCCGCATTACACCGAATCTGGTTAAAACCCACTCCGTGTGAATTTTGAAGGCGGACCCTGTTACGCCGAATTTGGTTAAAATCCCTCCCGTGTGAAGTTTTGAAGTCGGACCCGATTAACTGAATCTAGTTAACGTTTGGGATCCACATAAATTCTTGAATGGACCTCGGTTACACCGAATCTGGTTAAAACCCGGCTCCGTGTGAATTTTTGAAGGCAGACCCCGGTTACGCCGAATTTGGTTAAAATCCCGGCTCCGTGTGAAGTTTTGAAGTCGGACCCGATTAACTGAATCTAGTTAACGTTTGGGATTTGCATAAATTCTTGAATGGACCCCGGTTACACCGAATCTGGTTAAAACCCGGCTTCGTGTGAATTTTTGAAGGCGGACCCCGGTTACGCCGAATTTGGTTAAAAACCGGCTTCGTGTGAAGTTTTGAAGCCGGACCCGGTTACACCGAATCCGGTTAAAATCCGAGTTCCGTGGATAGTTGTGCGGGAAGCAAAAGGAAGGCTCCCGGTTACATCGAATTCCAGTTAAAATCCGGGCTCTATGAAAAGTACAATTGACTCTCGCGCGTTCCTTAAAAGGACCCCGGATAAAGAATTCCTCAATGGAAATCATCTCGTTTTACTATCGATAGTCAAAGAGATACACCGAGGTCATTACACCCGTAATAACCATGAAACCGAGGTCCTTAAACCCGACATTACACCGAGGTCTATACACCCAGCTTCGAAACACCGAGGTCATTACACCCGGTAATAAACATGACGCCTGAAGTCCCTAAACCCGCATGAAGCCGAGGTCTCTAAACCCGATAATAAACATGACGCCGAGGTCCCTAAACCCGCATGAAGCCGAGGTCTCTAAACCCGACATGACACCGTGGTCCCCAAAACCCGGTCACAAACAAAACCATCTAGATGTAGGACACCGACCGTTGTACTCCGACGTGCATTGGTCAGAGCTCGGCGAAAATGCCATACGTGGCCTTCGTGAAATTGACGCGTCAACGCTCGCCCGATTTAAGAAAGCCTGATTCTGATCAGGTCAAAATGTTTGATTAGAGGTAATGGACACCTCGGTTGAACAAGTGACTACCCGCCCTTATTTCAGTTACCATTAACTTTTCCGACTAGTCAAGCTGGAACGAGGTAGTGCAGTTAAGTTAACACCCCACGAGGTTAAAACAGACAACCCTACCCATCACTCCCAGAATTAAGTTCTTGTCGAGTATAAAAGACCCGTACCTACTACTTGCCGATGAATTTCTAACTACGGTTAGAGTTCAAAAATGGTATGGCAATTAATTGGTTATATAATCAGAGATTGTCATAACTTACAACCGGCATAGACGCCGGGAACATTCAAAGTCAAAACGGCATAGACGCCGGGAACATTCAAAGTCAAAACGGCATAGACGCCGGGAGTATTTAAAGTCAAACCGGCACAGACGCCAGGAAAACTCAAAGTCAAGCAGGCACAGAAGCCTTAAGCAGAAGCAAAACTAAAGCCCTGACCCTCAACTCGGAGGAGCGGCACCTCGCTAGAGGGAATGAAGATTAACCTCGGACATGAGATCCGGTTAAATAGTCAAGGCACCCCGGACCCCGAGCCCTTGACCGCAGTGGGGGCAACTATTATACAATTGTTAATGACAATGGTGTGAGAAGAACTAACGGAAGCCCTCACAGGGATATTTGAATTTTTTATTTTAATGCAGGTTCACCAAGGCCGAGGCAAGCAAAAACAAAGAACGAAGGAAAGGCGAATAGATCCCGCCTGGGAGAAAACTTATCGCCTAAACAGGCACATCGATAGCAGAATACGAATCCGAACTCGTCAAAGACTCGGACAAAAGCAAATCAATATGGAACAATCCGGATACAGAATCCAGGTCAAACAAAAAGGCGCCTCGGCAGCCTAGTGACCTCTAAGCCCAAAAGGCAAGGCTGACGCAGGTGACACGACGGATGAATTAAATGCACACGGAAATCGTAGGTGACTAGGTGTGGTGGTTGAAACCCCGCACGAGTACAGAGCCGCCAGGTGTCAGTGGGCAACGATGGCAAACGCATAAGGGTCCCGACCTCAAAGTCGAGCGAACTCCTTGATATTACCTCGAATCCTTGAGACATTACCTCGGATCTTTGAGCAAATGACATCTGTAACCGGGGTCAATATGACACAACCCGACAATGCGCGATAGATACGCAAGAGGGTAAGATTCACAGCAATCTAGCCCGGATAACCTGAAGAACGATCCCAACCTCAAAATCAGGCAAACTGCCTCGACATTATCTCGGATCCTAGAGACATTACCTCGGATCTTTGAGAAAACAACTTCAATAGTCAAGATCAACACCTGGATTCAAATGCAGGCGAACCATCTCCACACTATTCAGGGTCTTTGAGACAAGACCTCGGATCTTCAAGTAAGCGGCCTTCATAGCCAGGATCAACATAATTCAGCTCGGCAATGTAAGGCTCACGACAGCAAAGCTCGGCTAATAAAGCCGACTGGGGCAAAATACATCCCAGCTCGAGGCCCGAACTACCGAAATGGGGGCAACTGTTATGGATTCAAATAATAGGCCCAACTAAGGTGTGCCCAACAGAGGCAACCAATATTGCACAGATGTGATGGCACAACAATTGGGCTTGGAGGCACAAGAAGCCCAACAGTCCAAACCCTAACCCTAAGGTACCCTCTATAAATAGATGGTAAATGTTGGGATCCGTACAACACGCGGATTAAAAAACTTATGAATCCTGTCCCGAGGATCACCGTGTGCATTTAAACCAAGGCTAGGAAATCCGGATATTACCTTTGGAGAATTCATCCGTCTCGTTCTTCCTTAAACATGTGGGCTACCTCCTCGATCGCAGAAGATGACTCGTAGAATCGACTTCCTCCACCGGTATCCACACGAACAATTCTCGAACACGGCTACTGCAGCGTGCTAGCACCTCTTTTGCGTCTCTCTCAATTTTCACTCTAGGGTTTCTCGCGGCTTTTTTCGTAATACGCTCGATCGAAAGTCCCGTAGGTTTTCTAAAACCCGTTTAGCGTATTATAAGCAAAATTAATCGTATTAATTTTGAAATTCAAACTTTAGATCGGATTAAATATACTAATTAAATCCATCCGATAGATCTAATCTAATAATATTTATTTAATCAAATTAAAATCCAGACTCGAAGTTCAAATTTTGAAACGGATTAAAAATACATTAATTAAATCTATCGATAGATCTAATCAAATATATTTATTTAATCCAAATTTAAAGCCTTGATTTAATTTATCTCTATAAATTAAATCCGAGAAATGATATCTATCTATTTAATTAAATCGAGATACAATATCTCAATTTAAATTAAATAGATAATAATATTTTTATTCAAAAATTAAATGAGATACAATATCTCTATTTGTTTTAAATATTTAATTTATCAAATAAATTAAATATAAAACAAATACTAAATATATAATAATATTATAGTCTCAATTAATAATATTAATATATATATATATATATATTAATTTCAAATTTTAATATATACAAATATATATTAACCCTGCATTAAATTAAGTATTCATTAATCTCGCATTAATCGAGATTCAATGAACCCTGGACACTTTTACTCGTGTTGGGTCATTCTTGTGTGCGACCCATGTGCCCATATGAGATTGGCGGTGGGCCAACACTATGTCGCCCACAAGTTGTAAGCGGCCTCTAGCAAGACATTGCAACTACCCAATTCACATGGGGGATCGATGACACGATACAACCTATCGTACAACCATGTCACGTCCCTTTTGTCACGCGATAATTTGGTCAAGGATGAGGCATGGATAATGTCAACTTCCTTTTCTTGACCATTACTTTCTCGATTCTCGAGTAGTCTAATTAGTGAAATGGAAACCCCTTTCCATCACAGTATGGCCATACATTTCTTAGACTCACTCATCGAGGCCCAAAGATTATCTCTACGAATGTGAGGGACAAATTCCATCTTGACCATTCACATTCCTCCGCATGAAAACCACCGATCCCGATCCCACCTTTATCATCACCCGGTCAAAGGTGACTTTTGACTAGGTCAAAGACAGTGACTCATCATGTAGGAATCCATGATGATCTCAGTCATGTGGCGTCGTGACGCGGTTATACATGAGATAAGCTTATGACTTAATCCATGCGGCTTTCTCATAGTCGGTCGGTCCGAAGACCTTGTACTCTTACAGTGCCCATGACTTTGATTCGTATCTCCATACCTCATCAAAGTCATATGGTCTTATCTCATCTTCGCGGGAGCGTAGATGACCGACAGTGGACATTTAGGATATCATCTATAAGATATATCCAGGGGATCGCTTATCACCGTAAACATGCGAATGAAGTGATAACTTAATCGAGAACAATGACTTGCCCTAGGGCATAATTTCCAACAGACTCCCACCGCACTAGGCGCAATCATTAATTACTTTAATTCCCATTGCCCTAACATGACGCTCATGTTTTGCTTGTGCAAGCGGCGTTAGTAAGAGGATCAACTACATTGTATTCTCCTGGTATTTTGCATTTGTTTGCATTACCTCTTTTATTGATTTCTCTGATAAGATGAAATCGCCTGAGTACATGCCTGGTCTTTTGATGTGACCTACGCTCCTTGGTCTGTGCAATAGCGCCACTATTGTCACAGAACAAGTCTATTGGATTTGAGATGGTTGGATCCACCCCAAGTTCATAAATGAACTTTCTAATCCAAAAAGGCTTCCTTACCGCATCCTATGCCGCTCTATACTCAGCCTTCTTTATCGTAAAATCAGTTAAGTGCTCGCATAGAGCTCTTCTAGCTCACCACACCACCATTCAACAGAATACATATCCCGATTGCGATCTTGAATCATCTTGGTCAGTTTGGAAACTCGCATCCGTGTAACTTGATCACACAGCTCATCTTCCAAGCCAAAGATATACCAAGAATAAGTCCTTAGTCCTTCTCAAGTACTTAAGGATATTCTTGACAGCAGTCCAGTGACCCTCACCGGGATCTAGTTGATATCTGCTAGTCATACTCAAGGCAAATGATAGATCCAATGGCGGAGGCATATGGAATCTCACTCATGCGGTCTCTTTGATCTTGTGTACTAGGACACAAATCCTTACTGAGATGGATGCCATGAGACATGGGCATGTTACCCCTTTTAGAATCCTGCATACTGAACCTATGCAATATCTTGTCTATATATGTGCTCTGACTTAGGCCTATCAGCCTCTTAGATCTATCTCTATAGATCCTAATCCCAAGGATATAAGTGGCTTCGCCTAAATCTTTCATTGAGAAAGACTTTCTTAACCAAGGCTTGACACTCTGCAAGGTAGGAATGTCATTCCCAATGAGTAGGATGTCATCAACATAAAGCACTAGAAATACAACCGTGCTCCCACTAACCTTCTTGTAAACACAAGGTCCATCGATGTTTTGAATGAATTCAAACTCTTTGACTACTTCATCAAAACGACGATTCCTACTCCGATATGTGTGCTTCAATCCATAAATGGATCTTTGAAGCTGACATACTTTACCAGTGTCCTCTGGACGCACAAAACCCTCAGGTTGTGTTATGTACACATCCTCAAGCAGCTTTCCGTTAAGGAAGGCCATTTTGACGTCCATCTACCATATCTCATAGTCATAATATGATGCAATGGCAAAAAAGATTCTGATTGATTTGGCCATTGCAATTGGGGAAAAGGTTTCATCATAGTCCACACCATGAGTTTGAGTGAATCCTTTTGCAACCAACCATGCCTTGAAGACATTTACTTTGCCATCCATGTCAGTTTTCTCTTTGAAACCCACTTGCACCCAGCGGTTTTTTACACCCTCAGGTGGATCGACTAAGGTCCATACCTTATTGTCGTACATGGATTGCAGTTCATACTTCATGGCATCTAGCCATTTTTCGGAGTTTGGTCCCACTACGCCTCTCGATAGGTGGTTGGCTCATTCTGTTCAATGAGCAAAACATCACGACTTCCAGTAATCAGAAATCCATATCTCTCGAGCTCGTAGCCGTGATCTATCGGACCTTCGTGGGCCTTGTGTTACTTGAGTAGGCTCAACAACTTGTTATGAGTCTTCTCCGGTTTCCACCTGTGGTTCCACATTGTCCTGTGACTCTCGAGCTTCTTCGAGGTTCACGTTACTCCCATTGGTTCTTTTAGAGATAAAACTCTTTTCTAAAAAAGTACCATTCCGAATAACAAACACTTTGTGATCGGTGGGATTGTAGACAAAGTATCCTTTAGTTTCCTTAGGATACCCCACAAAAGGCATTTTGAGGATCTGGATGATAATTTATCAGAGTCTTGATGTTTAACATAAACTTCACATCCCCAAATCTTAAGAAATGACAAACTGGGTTTCTTCCCAGTCCATATTTCATATGGTGTCTTTTCAACTGCCTTGGACGAAACTAAATTTAGTGTGAACGCAGCTGTTTCTAGGGCATAGCCCCAAAAGGAAGGTGGAAGATCTATTTGACTTATCATAGATCGAACCATATCTAATAGAGTTCGATTTCTCCATTCGTAAACACCATTCTATTGAGGTGTTCCTCGAGGCGTAAGTTGTGAGAGGATCCCACAACTCCTAAGATGGTCAATGAACTCTTGGCTCAAATATTCACCACCCCGATCAGATCGAAGTGCCTTAATTGTTTTGCCAAGTTGGTTTTGCACTTCATTTTGGAATATTTTGAACATTTCAAAAGATTCAGACTTATGTTTCATTAGATAGACATAGCCATATCTACTGAAATTGTCTATGAATGTAATGAAGTACAAATGACCTCCTATGGCAGATGTATTCATTGGCCTACACACATCAGTATGTATGAGGCCCAATAAATCGGTGGCCCTATCACCGTGTCCCAAAAAGGTGCCTTTGTCATCTTTCCCAATAAACAAGACTCGCATGTATCAAATGATTCGAAATCAAATGAATTCAGAAATCCATCTTGGATGGAATTTCAAAACTCGTTTCTCATTTGTATGGCCTAGACGACAATGCCATAGGTAGGTTGGATTCAAATCATTTGACTTGAACCTTTTAGTAGTTATGTCATAGATTCGTTCATTGTTAGGATGTTCTTAATTAAGCACACAATGACCAGAATGCAAATCATTATGAGCATAAAATTGTCATTATGGAAAATTTGAACATTTACGATTCCTAAATAAGAACGTATAATAATGTTACTACTCAAAGCAAGAACATAAAAAGCAAGTGTTCAAAATTAAACAAAAGCCCACTGGGCAGAACTATTTCATAAGTGCCTACGGCTAAAGTAGCAACTCTTGCTTGTTTCCAGCTCGTAGGTCAACTTCGCCCTTCTTCAATCTTCTACTTTCCTTGAGACCCTGCACATTTGTACAAATGTGAGATCCACATGCAGTATCTAATACCCATGTCTAGGAAGCAGAAAATTGAATATCTATGACACAGATACCTGAAGTGATAGCCCCGCTATCCTTCTTGTCATTTTCCAGATCTTCTTGATAAAGCTTGCAATTCCTCTTCCAATGACCAATTTCATTGCAGAAGAAGCAGACCCCATCCTTCGGAGGTTTTGCCTTCTTGACTTTCCATTTCATACCCTTCCTTTCTCGAACGACAAAACAGAACCGGGCCTCTTTCTCAAGGCTCGCTCAGCAGCTTTGAGCATCCCATGCAGTTCATAAATTGTTTCCTTCATATTGTTCATGTTGTAATCCATGACAAAGTTACCATAACTTCCTGGGAGTGAGACCAAGATCACATCTATAGCTAACTCCTGGGATATGGGGAATCCAAGCCTCTCAAGGTGATCAATGTAGCCTTTCATTTTCAACAAATGAGGACTAACTGATTCACCTTCAGCCATCTTGCAAGAGAATAAGTCCTTTGTGGTCTCATACCTCTTTTGCATCGCCTGTTCCTGGAACATTTCCATACGATGATAAATCATCTCAGACACCTCCATGTGTTCTAGATCTCCATCGAGGTCCGGAACCACATGTGTGGTTCGTGCATCTCAGTATCCATAGAGTCATCCCGATGCTTCATATAAGCATCACCGATCTCTTGAATCATCAGTTGTAGCTCGTCAGGAATGGGTTGATCGATAAGATACTCCTTTCTTTCGTGTTTAGGATCAACACTTAAGTCCTCAAACATTTCAAGAAAGTTTGTCTCATCGAGTTCGTCCTTCTCAAGGATCGATCGCATTGATGGTGTTGGGGTGTTACTATTAGACATGATTCTACAATTTAAAAGATATGCAAAGTTTAATCGAACCTCCCACCGAATTAATAACCCTCATTATAATTAGTGGGCTAAGATCCATATTTGGCTTAAATTTAAGTCCGCTTTGGCAGGACGCCTAAAATTAAGTTATTTAGGTAGGCAACAGTTTTGCCAATTACATCACATGTAACTCTTAGATCTTTATGGGATCCGATCATCATATGACCTAGCATGTTTAATCCCATCCAATGCCTTGAGATCCAAAACCCTTTTGATGATCTCAATTAAGTCAAGACAATAATGAATATAGAGTATCACCATTACTCTCTTGTCTCCCCAAGATTACTCGATGCATCCACTTTGGTGGAACATACAAATGGGTGATCGAGGTTTTGACAAGTATTCATTAATTGACGCATTGTAACTTAAGATTTTATTTAGAGGGTATTTTTGGATATGTAAACTAATTAATCCTATCAATTCTACCTATATGAATGCAATCGATATTGTATATCATATAGAATCTAACTTAATCATGCAATGATCACATCAAAACATAATTGAAACTTGTGACATAACATGGCCCATCTAACCTTTAGTCCTCTCAAGCCAATAAGAGGACTTCTCTAAATAATAAAAGAAAATACATAAGGAGAAACCTCGTTTTACATACGAGGGGAGTGAGATGAGAAAAGAATGTACATCAAGATTATTTAGAGAGAGGCATGGCACGCAGCCATATTTAAATTTACAACCATAGAGCCATGTTATTCACCATACCCAAACAACACTTTGAAAGGTAAATAAAACATGATTAAAATTCTTTAATTTTATATTATATTATATTTATTATATAATATAATAAATTCTCCAATTTAATTATATTATATAATTATATAATATATCATCATGTTTTAAATTCTTTAATTTATATTACTTTATGTAATATCTATCATGATTAAAATTCTCTAATTAAAATTATATTATATAATAAATATAATATAATAAATTCTCCCATTTAAATTATATTATATAATTATATAATATATCATGATTTAAATTCTCTAATTTAAATTATATAATATAATAAATATAATATAATAAATTCTCCAATTTAAATTATATTATATTATTATATAATATATCATGATTATATAATATACATAATTCATGATTTTTTATTTATTTATTATTATTATTATTATTTCAAATTGCAATTACAATTTGCAATTTCGAATTGTAATAATTGCAATCTCAAATTGCAATTATGATTTGCAATTTCGAGTTGCACTTTCGATTTGCAATTTTGATTTGCAATTTCGAATTGCAATAACCGCAATCTCGAATTGCAATCATCCTTCACTTTTGTTTCGATCTGAACAATTCAGATGTGGCCGCGAATATGAACGATTCAAACCCTAACACCTTTTAAAGCATACAAGATTCAATTTCTTGCATACAAAAATTCGGTTTCTTGCATATACATATCCGACATATATATAATCAAACACGAAGAAGCCTAATTTAAATGCATGTTGAGTTGGCTCGATACCACCGTTGGGATCCGTACAACACATGGGATTAAAAAACTTATGAATCCCGTCCCGAGGATCACTCAGTGCGTTTAAACCAAGGCTAGGGAATCCGGATATTACCTTTGGAGAATTCATCCGTCTCGTTCTTCCTTAAACAAATTGGGCTACCTCCTCGATCAGAAGACGACTCGTAGAATTGACTTCCTCCACCGTATCCACACGAACAATTCCCGAACACGGCTACTGCGGCGTGCTAGCACCTCTTTGCGTCTCTCTCAATTTTCACTCTAGGGTTTCTCGGCTTTTTTCGAATACGCTCGATCGAAAGTCCCGTAGGTTTTCTAAAACCCGTTTAGCGTATTATAAGCAAAATTAATCGTATTAATTTTGAAATTCAAACTTTAGATCTGGATTAAATATACTAATTAAATCCATCGATAGATCTAATCTAATAATATTTATTTAATCAAATTAAAATCCAGACACAAGTTCAAATTTTGAATCTGGATTAAAAATACATTAATTAAATCTATCGATAGATCTAATCAAATATATTTATTTAATCCAAATTTAAAAGCCTTGATTTAATTTATCTCTATAAATTAAATCCGAGAAATGATATCTATCTATTTAATTAAATCGAGATACAATATCTCAATTTAAATTAAATAGATAATAATATTTTTATTCAAAAATTAAATGAGATACAATATCTCTATTTGTTTTAAATATTTAATTTATCAAATAAATTAAATATAAAACAAATACTAAATATATAATAATATTATAGTCTCAATTAATAATATTAATATATATATATATATATATTAATTTCAAATTTTAATATATACAAATATATATTAACCCAGCATTAAATTCAAGATTCATTAATCTCGATTAATCTGAGATTCAATGAACCTGGACACTTTTACTCGTGTTGGGTCATTCTTGTGTGCGACCCTGCAGGCCCATATGAGATTGGCAGTGGACCAACACTATGTCAGCCCACAAGTTGTAAGCGGCCTCTAGCAAGACATTGCAACTACCCAATTCACATGGGGATCGATGACACGATACAACCTATCGTACAACCATGTCACGTCCCTTTTGTCACGCGATAATTTGGTCAAGGATGAGGCATGGATAATGTCAACTTCCTTTTCTTGACCATTACTTTCGATTCTCGAGTAGTCTAATTAGTGAAATGGAAACCCCTTTCCATCACGGTATGGCCATACATTTCTTAGACTCACTCATCAAGGGGCCCAAGATTATCTCTCTACAAATGTGAGGGACAAATTCCATCTTGACCATTCACATTCCTCCGCATGAAAACCACCGATCCCGATCCCAAAGCCTTTATCATCACCCGGTCAAAGGTGACTTTTGACTAGGTCAAAGACGTGACTCATCATGTAGGAATCCATGATGATCTCGGTCATAGGGCGTCGTGACGTGGTTATACATGAGATAAGCTTATGACTTAATCCATGCAGCTTTCTCATAGTGGGTCGGTCCAGCACCTTGTACTCTTACAAGTGCCCATGACTTTGATTCGTATCTCCATACCTCATCAAAGTCATACTGGTCTTATCTCATCTTCGCGGGAGCGTAGATGACCGACCAGGGACATTTAGGATATCATCTATAAGATATATCCAGGGATCAGTTATCACTGTAAACATGCGAATGAAGTGATAACTTAATCGAGAACAATGACTTGCCCTAGGGCATAATTTCCAACAGTAAACCCTAAGGTACACAAGCTCTAAGCTCTCTCTCATCTACGATTCTGCCTACACTGTGCACACACCCCACCCCCTTTGGTTGTGTACAATGATCTTCTATTCTCAAAGGTATCTCATCCATAGATACCTAAGAGGGAGCTATTCGATCCAACATAAACATACTAGCCCACCTAGGGCTAGACATATGTGTTCTTATGAGAACATAAATAATAACAAACAATTATAAATCAAAACAAAATATAAAATGATAATAACTTTTTCAAAGTGGGTATCTCAAATAAGAATTTTACTTTCCTCTCAAAGCCCAATGAATAATGAACCAAACATTGTCCTTATAGGAAAGAAAAGAGATTAGCTCAAAGTGAATTATTGACAAATATAAAATATAATATAATAAATACATATATATTAACAAATTTCAGTAGGTCAACTGAAGTTAACTGCAACCTGGCCAGTCATAGTTTAGCCATTGTACATGGATAATTAATGAAGAAGGGAAAACATTTGTAAATTGTTGATGTTTTGCAAAAGCTCCAAGTTTTATTTCTTCTAGGCTTCTACGCTTGATGATCTCACAATTTACTTTCTCTAGAATCGATTCTCAGCTGTACAAGAAACCATTACTAGGATGTTGTTTCATGCTAACCTGAACAATATTTACACTTGGATTTTCTTCCGGTTATTTAGCAATGTTTTTTTTTTCCCAATAAAAAAAAGAGGTTTTGGGTGTTTTTGGAAATATATTTTTAGCTTTTATTTATTTAGGCAAAACGAACGTAAGATTAAAGATAATATTAATCAATTTTGTCTCTAGAATTTATAATTCTTTTTATAAACTCTCCATTTTTTTAATAACAAAATTACACCTATTAAGGAAGTTTTCAAGGGTTATAGTTTCTAGCTGAAATAATTAAGAGGGTTAGTTTAGAAAAATGACATACATTTTTTACAAACAACTTAAGTAATTTTTCTAATGATTAAGTGGAGCTTTTCTCATTTTCTTTTCTCATCCGCTCTTATCCTTTACCTTTTCATGACCATTGGATCAAGATCTAATGCTTCATATTTAATATTTTATAAAAATATTATTTCAATGGAGAGAATGATGGACTTAGCCTAATCTATTTCCACTCTTATTTCTCATGCTCGGTAAAGTTGGACCACACTCACATTGGACCTCCATGTTGATCCTTTTTTGCACCCAATCCATATTACAGAGAGAGCATTGGAAAGTTTTTTTTTTTAAACAAAAAGAAAAAGAAAAGAGAACAAGTACCAGGAACTAGTGACCTTTTCTTATACTTTTAAATTTTGAATTTAAGAAGGTACTTAACTCTTTCAAGGTCATTCAACCATTCATCTAATAAATTTATTAATTATTATTTAATGTAAGAAATAACTTCTATATTTACATCTATTTTACATTAAAATCTCAACCATATTTTCATGTAAAATTAAAATTCAAGAAGGTTATTTGAATTTAAGGGGAAAATTTACCAAGGTACTGTAAACAGTAAATAAAATTACCCAAATCCTATAAGTTTAAAGCAATCTATATTCTAAATGAAGTAGATTATAAAGGGAAATGGTCAGAGTAACAAATTTTCAAAAAAAAAAAATGTATAATTTAGAAGATTAGTTGTAAATTTAAAATCACGAAGCGTGTTATTTATTTGACTATTTTTTTTTCTTTTTCCGATTCATAGATTTGTATATTTTTTCATCGTTAATCTTATTAATGTTTTCCTATCTTTGTGCCTTATCCGGTGATTCGTTCCTCTAAAACCTCGAGAGAGTGAGGAGAATAGAGCTGAGGGAAAGGGGACAAAAAAGGATATCATAATCATGGTAGTTAAAACGTAGATTTTACCTGAAAATGGAAGGAGAATTAAAAATCGTAAAATGTAAAATCATAATACAAAACGTAGATTTTACCTGCATATATATATATATATTCAAGAAAAGTAAGGCACCTGTCATCATCCATATATATATTGATCAATACAATATCAATCAAAATATCTAACATTGTCATCAAATACACTTCAAACAAAGGCAAACATACAACCTCAAAACAGTTCAAAATTCAAGTCTAATTTAAATTCAGTACCACTCATTATCCAACTGAAACGTAAATAATTGTCACAATCTAAGCTAATAAATCATTCAAGTCATTATCATCAAAGGCATTATGCTCCACATGATCTTCAACTACATCATGATGCATGGCAACTTCTCTTTCTCTTCAATCAACCTCCTTGTCCAACTAAAAATTAGGAATCACCATTGAAGGTGGAATATCACCTAGAGGGGGGTGAATAGGTGATTATGAAAATTCTTTCGCTAATTGCTCAAGAACACTTAAAACAAAGATAGAGAGAAGAGCAATTAACACAAGAGGTTATACTTGGTTCGGTCCAATTCTTGACCTACGTCCGGTCCCTCTTTAAACACACTCGGATTTCACTATCTCAATCCTTGATTACAAACTCGTAACTCTCAAGTAATCCTCTCACTAGGACTTACCCTCTTTACAAGTTGTAACCAAATAACTCAGACACAATTACATACTCTGTAAACGAAGGATGATCCTTTTACTCTCGGACTCACTCCCCTTACAAGTTGTAATTGTACACCCACACTCAAGATACCTCTATCTTGAGATTTGAACAATTGTAATACAAATGATAAGACTCTCTCACAAGAGTAGATAGATAATGAACACCGAAGCTCAATGATATCTAAAGATATATACAGAATAGAGATTGAACACTTTGTATTCTTTGTCCGCATGTATGTCCGGTTCTTGTAGATGAACTCTCTTCTTCGTGAATTTATAATAGTTGAAGAAATAGCCGTTGGTAGGATTTGAATTCGTCTGTTGATTTTGACCGTTGGTAGCATTTAACCATTCGCACCAATCTCGCCTTAATTGGATTCAATCCGTTGTCTCTCGGTCGTCTCTTGTTTTACGGAACTATTGCCGACTAGTTGCTAAATCATCGAAAATCACTCAACATTATGATTAATGATATCACAATAAATGTTGAATGATGTTTAGAAGTAGTATAAGATCTTTTGGGATTCATTTGGATGTTCTTCAAGAGAATCATAATTGCAAATATGAATTCTTTAAAACAGAGGAAGAGATAACTCGAGGTAGCATACTAACGAGACTCGAGTTAATGAATCTTTAATATCCAAAATGCACAAACGAGGAGGCTTTTAACTCGAGGTGAACTTATGGAAACTTGAGTTAAACTGGACACTCGAGGCAAAAATATTAACTCCAGTTGCTTTGTAACGAGAATCCATTTGGAGTTGTTTGTAAGTGATTGAGACTCGAGGTTGGGAAACTTGACTCGAGTTAATCCATCGTTGAAATTGATTTCTACATTATCTGACTCGAGGCAACCTTCGACTTGAGTTAAAAACTGCTCTCCATTGTTCAAACTCTCGGGAAGGCCATTTGACTCGAGGTGGAGCTCGACTCGAGGTAAAAAGCTCTCTCCATTGTTCAATCTCCGTCTGCTCAAAAACTCGAGGTAAGCTTGTTGACTCGAGGTAAAAAGTGTCTCAAAGTGTGATATTGAAAGAAACCCGAGGCTATGCTGAATTGACTCCGAAATTCATGTGTCAACTTTCGGGGGCCATATCTCCCTGGTATAAGCTCCGTTTTGTTTCATTTAAGTCTTGATGGAAAGCACTGTGCGTCTAATTTCCAATGGCACCAATTTTAGCTCAATTGGATTTGTATTTTGTGAGATACACTCAACACATTGAAGCTTGGTTCTGACTGTGATGGTGATGTTTGTGGCAACTTGTAAAATTCATATCTCCTTGATATGAAGTCATTTTGGCTTCCATTATATATCAAAATGACGTGTTGAATTTCTAGTTTCATATGCCACTGGTTTCATGTCAATCCGATTCCTGGTTTGAGAGATATCATCTAATTACCGAAGGTCGCCAGAAGCTGAACGTGGAATAGAGTGCACCAGAGTTGTTGTAAGTGGCTGAAACTCGAGGTACATGAAGCCTGCCTCGAGGTAATCATCCCAGAAAGCCAAAACTCGAGGTAAACAGGTCCTGACTCGAGGTAAACATCCCAGAGACCAATAACTCGAGGCAAATAGGTCCCGACTCGAGGTAAAACATGTCTGGGAGCGAAAATCACTTGGAAATCACCCAAACTCGAGGTGGGTATGTTCTTGACTCGAGGTAACTCATTCCAGAAAACCAAAACACTGTAGCAATTCATTAACTCGAGGTAGTTAGTCCATAACTCGAGTTACTTAGTATTGAAGCTCGTTTTTACTCATTTTAATCCGAATGAGCCGTTCCAACTTCCATATCATCGTAGGGACTTCTAGAATCAATCTAGGAATTTGTATAATGATTTTCTCATTCCATTGAGCAAATTCTTCTTTCTTCAATCTCCTTTCTTGAATATTTTTCATTATTAAACTCCACATCTACATTAAATATAAGAATTAGACAAAGTAAAACATGAATGTAGTATTCAAGCTTTTTGCTCTGGATAATGACATCTATATAAGACATCATCAAAACTAATCATAACTAACATTCTCCCCCTTTTTGATGATGGCAAATACATTAAGAAAAATATGTATGAATATGAAAATATATTAGATCACATATTTTTCTTGCCATTCTCTCCCCCTTATTTGTCATTAGCAAAAAGATTGAGGTAATGAAGAAATACAGATGGAGAGACAAATATGAAAACAAGTTCAAATTGACTTGTCTCTCCTTAACCATATGTCAAAACAATTTTCTCTCCACTATTATTTTCAAGAAATCTTTCGCAATTAAAGTATATAGACACCAAACATGTGCAAAGTTTCTACTGAATATAAAAAGGTAGAGTTTAGAAATGCTCATGTTGGTTCTGCAAATTGTTGAATAATCGATGAAGTCCATTTGCTAGCTTTCTTGTTGAAAAGATCCTCGAAGTGTGCTTGATAGAAGAATCATGAATATCTTGTACGATGCGAATAGAGCAAGAGTACTGGCTTCTTGAAGGCAATTTCATCTGAATATGGTCAATACTCAGCTTCCATTACTTGCCTTTTCTTCAAGGAATTCTTCATAGAGCATATCTCAGCTGAATGATGGAACGTGAAGACACTATTTCTCAATTTGATGATTTCTCCTTGGAGCACATTAAGGAAGGTTTTTGCACAGATTAATTCTCCTAAGTCAATTGTAAAACTTTCTTGCAAAGGAGAGTTATTAGTGCAATCAAATGTCAAGATGTTCCTTTCTATATGATATTTTCAAATTAAGATAATGAAAGGAAAATATGATATTAACTCATCATCAAAACTAATAGACACATAGTGAATACAGATGAGTATACTTAAAAGGATTTTCTTCAAGAAAATGAGATGAGCCGTTTAAGATATCAAACACATGTGAATGTGAAACTCCCCCTTAATGGATGCATGCTTAAAGAATGAAGTTCCATTTAATGATACCAAATAATTGTAAGACTTATGCTTTTTATGATGATAAAATAAAAAGTTTAGAGCATAAGATCATTTTAGAAATGGGTTTGCTCGGCTAAGATTCATGAGATAAAATTAAATGCATAAAATCAAATTAGCCTAGCATGATTATGATATACAATACGCATATTGTTTCATAATACAATACCTCACTCGAGTAATATCGTAATTACTCAAGTTATAATCCTCTGTAGACATTGATGAATCATTGGCTAATCACTTTCTGATGATGTGACCAATATTGAGGATTTCTGGATGTGAATGAGCTTCAAGAGGATGATTCTTTATAATCACCAATTGCATCTTAGAGGCGGAAATCCCAAATGAGCTTTGTATAGGATCTTCAAAATTACTTTCTTCTCATAGCTTCTCATCAAGCTAGCATGCTCCTTATCATCTTAGTCTAGGCCTCTTGCTAGTGATGGGATGTCATTCAAGTGAAGTCACAGAAGTTGCAGACATAGTCACTGAAAATGGTCTATTTTGTTTTCCTATGTTCTTTGTATTCAACAACGGAACATTTTGGTCAACTCCCGTAAAAAAAAAATATGTTCTTTGGTACTGTTGAATCTTGAGTCCACACAAGATTAGACATAACAACTCTTAAGCTCTTATAGAATTAAATCATATGATATTTGAGCAAAGAGTATAATAAGTCAATCAAAGATTAAGAACATAATTTTACTCAATCAGAAAAGTTCAAGCCAATGAGTCAAAAGGGAAACAATTGAATCAGGTCAAAAATGTTATTTCTCAATGACAATTTGTAAATACACTTTATGCATAAAAAGATGTCATTGATAAAATACATGTAAGTTTGATTAATGAGCATAGAAAATCTTATCCATAAAGATAAGCATTTATCAATTCATAGTTCATGAATCAGATCTGATTTGTCAAGAATGATAATGAAACATGCAAATTGTTTCAAATCTTGAATGTTCTTTCAAAAAACGTGATAATGCATTATGAAATCAAAATTTTCATGGATGAAAGATTTATTTCTGAAACATGCTTGAAAAATCGATGCTCATGTTAAACATGGTGGAAGTCAATAGGTTTAATGAATATGTCATTATGCTTCAGATTTAGAAAACATGTTGAACAATTTTCTCAGAAACAAAAGTCATGATGGTGGAGTATTATCAAACATGCTTAGCACAACAGAAATATATGAGCACAATGACTTTGCTATTGTTCAAGGATAATATTGCCTCTTAGAATTGAATTTAGAAATATACGAATGGTTAAGGCAAGTGTTTGAATGTACATATATAGTTACTCAAAGTATGGATGAAAGCAAATCTTGATGTATTTGAGTAACAAAGTAAATATGCGAGATTTCGAATGATGAACATTAGTGTTTAAGGCATACCAGTTTTACAAATTGAAATCTTTTCTTGAAGATAGACTTGAGACTCATATATGATTAACTTGTTAGATATAAGGTCCAACTAGTCGAGAATAGAGGATGAAGAGTTCAAGTATCGCATTAAAAACTAAAGATGAATATGTGAACGACGAGGAAAACTCACTGGAGAAATTTGAAACATATCCATCATTCAAGTATACCAAGATTTAACTTCCAGTTTTTAAAATATCATTTGAATGCAATAAAAGCATGAATATTTTTCAAACACATTTGTATGCATTTTACGAAACGGGGTGAATTGAAATCAACAACAAATTTTAGAATTGTGCACTTCAAAAACATAAACTCGAGAAAGTTATGCACAAATTCATTTATGGTTCATTTAGCAATCTGAAAGCATTTTGAAACAACATAAATGATTGATTGCTAAAGGAATGCAATAATGGACAAGTATTCATTACCCACATATGTAATTCATTTAAGAGCAAAATAGGGTAAGGATTAGATGTCACCGTAATTCCTCTTGTCCTTATAGTAGCTTGCTTGATAATGTCACCAAGTTCAAGCTCCATTCATTCAGCTTCCTTTAGATCAGAATTCATGTACTAACAGTCCTGACATGAAGCTTGTCTTTACATAGTTGTATTCTTGATAAGCTTTCTTTGATCCTACAGAGACATATAAACCTTTTTCTCCCATGGTATCCAACCTTTCTTGGATCCACCCATTGTTAGCTTGTAGGAATCAAAAATTCACATACTCTTATGAATATAATCATTCCAGACCAATTGAACACAATGAATTAAACATGACTTTATGCATAAAAGATATGCTTTCTTTTCAAATTATCATGCATGCATAAAGAATTAAATAATTGAACATTGCAATCTCTTTGAAGAATAAATCGGGATGTGAAAACTCAACTTTAAAAGTAGTTGGCAATACTTATTCCTACGGTTTCACAATATAAAACCTCAATAAATATTATAGATAATAGCATAGGAGGTTTTACCATTGTATAACTTTACCTTAGGTACTTGAAGGATTGACTTTGCTTACCCACCGCCTCTTCGTCATATGTCTTTCCATGGGTGTCTGCAAAGCTCTCTCAGAAGATATAGACTTCAATAGTCTTCTATTTGATGGTTGAGAGATTCTCCTCTTCATGTTCTTCTCACGATAATTGAATGGTACTCTATGATAGTTCATTTTTGAGATGGAACATACTCCTCTTGTTTGTGTCCATTGTTTCTTTTGCTTTGAGGATAAGGTTGTGGCAATGGATTCTCCACAAGTTCTCCTAAGCGATGTGAATCTCATTTTTGGTTCATGAGAAGCTCTTCGACTCTTTTTCTTCTCTATATGTCTAGGTTCATTCTTTTCAGAATCAATCTGCAAACATAAAGCACTAGACGGATATTTTGGTACCCATTTATACTTGGGTCCTTCCGGGTTAGTTCGAGCCTTAGGGAAAACATAAGTTCCCTTTGGTACCCATTGATAATTACCAACAGGTTTGTCTCTTCTTTCTTTCTTGTGAAAGCATGATGAAGTATTGTGACCCTTCCGGTTACAATAATTGCAATGAGCAAAAGGGTTTGAAGAATGGATAGTTTTTTGAAAATAGTTTAAGTAGGATTTTCCACCACTTTTCTTTTTCCCTTTCTTTTTGTCAAAAATAGGATTGTAACCTATGCCTGATCGATCATTTGTAAATCTTTGAGCTTTCAAGATTACATTGAGCATTTCACTATCCTTAGTGAATTTCTCAAGTGTTTTTGTAAGATAAGAATTTTTCTTTATAAGATCAGGACATTTTTCGCAAACAGAGTTTTCATAAACCGAAACCGGAGGTAAATCTTTGGTTTGTTCGAGCAATTTGATTTTCCTCTTAGAGGCAATAAACTCTTTTGCAAGTTTTTCAAATTCAGAATGTAGTTCATTGTATTGAGACAATAATTCATCATAGGTAGGTTCGTAATCATATACCTCATCATCGTTTTCACATTGCTTTTCTTCTTCAGCAATTAAGCACATGTTCGCAACTTCTTCTTCCTCACTTTCTTCAACTGAGGAGTTCTCTCCACATATAGTAGGGATGTATGCCATTTCCAAAGCTTTCCACATTTCCTTGGCTGTAGGTAGATTGTAGATACGACAATACTCCTTTTGACTAAGAGCACTTTGGAGCATTAGAATGGCTCTGTTGTTAAGAGTCATTTTCCATCTCTGTCATCCTCATTGAATTCATCTTGACCTTTGGAACATTAACTCCGCCTTCTACTCTTGTGGGAACATAATCCCCATTCTCTATGACTTGCCAAAGACCATATTCCGTGGCTAAAACAAACACTCTGAACTTTGCTTTCCAGAGTGCATATTGTTCACCGTCGAAGCCAGGTGGTCGGTTGATTGAGGCACCGTCAGGTAATATTCCTTCCATGATCTATCTCGGGATGTTAAGCCCAACTGAGGAACCTACGCTTTGATACCAAATGAAGGTGGAATATCACCTAGAGGGGGGTGAATAGGTGATTATGAAAATTCTTTTGCTAATTGCTCAAGAACACTTAAAACAAAGATAGAGAGAAGAGCAATGAACACAAGAGGTTATCTTGGTTCGGTCCAATTCTTGACCTACGTCCAAAGTCCTTAAACACTGGGATTTCACTATCTCAATCCTTGATTACAAACTCGTAACTCTCAAGTAATCCTCTCACTAGGACTTACCCCTCTTTACAAGTTGTAACCAAATAACTCGAGACACAATTACATACTCAAACGAAGGATGATCCTTTTACTCTCGGACTCACTCCCCTTACAAGTTGTAATTGTACACCCACACTCAAGATACCTCTATCTTGAGATTTGAACGAATTGTAATACAAATGATAAGACTCTCTCACGAGTAGATAGATAATGAACACTGAAGCTCAATGATATCTAAAGATATATACGAGAATAGAGATTGAACACTTTGTATTCTTTGTCTCAGTGTATGTCTTGGTTCTTGTAGATGAACTCTTTTCTTCGTGAATTTATAATAGTTGAAGAAATAGCCGTTGGTAGGATTTGAATTCGTCTGTTTGATTTTGACCGTTGGTAGCATTTAACCATTCGCACCAATCTCGCCTTAATTGGATTCAATCCGTTGTCTCGGTCGTCTCTTGTTTTACGGAACTATTGCCGACCGTTGCTAAATCATCGAAAATCACTCAACATTATGATTAATGATATCACAATAAATGTTGAATGATGTTTAGAAGTAGTATAAGATCTTTTGGGATTCATTTGGATGTTCTTCAAGAGAATCATAATTGCAAATATGAATTCTTTAAAACAGAGGAAGAGATAACTCGAGGTAGCATACTAACGAGACTCGAGTTAATGAATCTTAATATCCAAAATGCACAAACGAGGAGGCTTTTTAACTCGAGGTGAACTTATGGAAACTTGAGTTAAACTGGACACTCGAGGCAAAAATATTAACTCCAGTTGCTTTGTAACGAGAATCCATTTGGAGTTGTTTGTAAGTGATTGAGACTCGAGGTTGGGAAACTTGACTCGAGTTAATCCATCGTTGAAATTGATTTCTACATTATCTGACTCGAGGCAACACTTCTGACTTGAGTTAAAAACTGCTCTCCATTGTTCAAACTCTCGGGAAGGCCATTTGACTCGAGGTGGAGCTTCTGACTCGAGGTAAAAAGCTCTCTCCATTGTTCAATCTCTCTGTCTGCTCCAAAAACTCGAGGTAAACAGCTGTCTCAAAGTGTGATATTGAAAGAAACCCGAGGCTATGCTGAATTGACTCCAGAAATTCGTGTGTCAACTTTCGGGGGCCATATCTCCCTGGTATGAGCTCCGTTTTGTTTCATTTAAGTCTTGATGGAAAGCACTGTGTGTCTAATTTCCAATGGAACCGATTTTAGCTCAATTGAATTTGTATTTTGTGAGATACACTCAACACATTGAAGCTTGGTTCTGACTGTGACGGTGATGTTTGTGGAAACTTGTAAAATTCATATCTCCTTGATATGAACTCATTTTTGCTTCCATTATATATCAAAATGACGTGTTGAATGTCTAGTTTCATATGCCACTGGTTTCATGTCAATCCGATTCCTGGTTTGAGAGATATCATCCAATTACCGAAGGTCGCCAGAAGCTGAACGTGGAACAGAGTGCACCAGAGTTGTTGTAAGTGGCTGAAACTCGAGGTACATGAAGCCTGCCTCGAGGTAATCATCCCAGAAAGCCAAAACTCGAGGTAAACAGGTCCTGACTCGAGGTAAACATCCCAGAGACCAATCACTCGAGGCAAATAGGTCCTGACTCGAGGTAAAACATGTCTGGGAGCGAAAATCACTTGGAAATCACCCAAACTCAAGGTGGGGATGTTCTTGACTCGAGGTAACTCATTCCGTAAGACCAAAACACGTAGCAAGTCATTAACTCGAGGTAGTTAGTCCATAACTCGAGTTACTTAGTCTTGAAGCTCGTTTTTACTCATTTTAACCCCGAATGAGCCGTTCCAACTTCCATATCATCGTAGGGACTTCTAGAATCAATCTAGGAATTTGTATAATGATTTTCTCATTCCATTGAGCAAGTTCTTCTTTCTTCAATCTCCTTTCTTGAATATTTTTCATTATTAAACTCCACATCTACATTAAATATAAGAATTAGACAAAGTAAAACATGAATGTAGTATTCAAGCTTTTTGCTCGGATAATGACATCTATATAAGACATTATCAAAACTAATCATAACCAACAACCATATCATCTACAAAGGCACCAACATCACCAGTGTCATCCTCTCCTCCAACTGGAGCTAAGTTTTCTTCAATTAAATATATCCAAATTGAAATCAAAATTGTCTTCATCTAAACCTTCAACATTAGAAGACATTCCTTCATTTTCCACAATCCATTCATCTTCAAATGAAACATCATCAATGTTATATTCTCCAGTTTTTCGAACTTGTTTCTTCCTAGCCAATTTTGAATTTGTCATCACAAACACATCATTCATTTTCTTTTGTTTCAAGCAATTTCTTCTCTTTGAGTGGACCTAAACAAAAACAAATCCAATTAAAACGTAGAACAAGTAGCAAGTACAAACCCAAATTTACAAATTAAAGAAAACTTACCATCTCAAAGGTACTCTGTTACACCCCTACCGGCCTCGCCCTTTCGGGTGGTGGGTTAGAGGTGTAACAGTTTGGTATCAGAGCATGGTTTGGACAGTACCGGTAAACGGTACATGGTTAAGGGTACAAATGTAATGTTGGGCAAATGGAGCATAAGGATAAATACCCTAAGGAAGAGGGTTGTGCTCCAGTAAGATAGGACTCTTGTGATAGAGGAGTTAGCACAGAGTATGAGTTTTGTTGCTAACCTTGGGTCCTCTGATATGGAAATCAGGGACTGATTCCCACAACAAGATTAGTAGGGGAGTGTATGAAGAAGCTGGTATCTCGGGTTTCTAAGAAGGCGAACGATTGGTACTAGTATGAGTACCCTCGAGCAAGAAGGGCACCCAGAAGTTAAGCGTGCTTGGACAAGAGAAGTCTCGGGATGGGTGACCCTCTGGGAAGTATTATAGGAATTTACGATTCCTTTGTTTGAGGCTTTAGTACCTTAAGTTTTTTCTTATAGGGATCCCTAGAGATGCTATGAGGATGTCAAGATATGATAGAGACTAGGCTTGAATCTGATCTTAAATGTGATTGAGGTTGAACTAAGGTTCTAGTACCTGAGAGTAGGGACCCTGTGATGATTGATCGATACTGAATTGTTTGGGTATAATTGAGGATTGATAGGTAACCTTGAGGTAATAGAATGATATTAGATATACCCCTCTGATGTCGAGGATTAGAATGGAAATTAGAACCTTGTGAATAGTGTGGCCGTAATCGAATGTTTTGAGGTTTAGACTAGGAAGATGAATTATGATCTTAGTTCCTATTTTGGGTATTCTTGAGGTAATATGCTACCTTAGTCTAGCCGATATTAAGGTTCTAGGAGTTGATTGGGAATTTGATCATTATCGATTTGAGGTTATTTGAGGATAGTGATTGAATGTTATAGGCTATGAATCATGATAATCATAGCATGTTTATTGGGTATGTTTGAGGTTTTAGAATTAGGTTGATGAACCTAATGATCCGATACGAGGGAATCTTTAGGCATTTGATTGATCATAATGGATTGAGGCATAGTACCCATATGTATGAGGTATTTTGAGGTTACTAGCTGCTAGGCAACGATTTTAATGATTGAGAGTAGAACCCTTGATGATATTGATCAATGTTGTGTTATTTGAGGTATGTTTGAGGACTGTACCTACATGACATGTGATATTTTGAGGTTGATAGTTGCTGTAGCAGCATAGGGAAAGATCTTGATCTTGGATATTCCCTAGAAGGTGTGTGATTGAGAAATAGTGTCTCAATAGAATTGATTGATAGATAGAACCTCGGTAGCCACAGGTTTCGATCTTATGATTAGGATCGATGGCTGTAGATTTGTTAGTGGCTAGTGGTTTCCCAGAAAGATGTGGATTAATTCTTGTTAGGGGAAGCTTAATCTGTGGCCGTGTCTGGAGCTGGATCATTATCAGAAGATCATATTCAGAATAACCCCAAATAAGGATTATCCGATGCGATATCAAGGTATTGGCCTGTGGTGTTCTAGCGTTATGTGTATCATGGGAAGAAACTATGATACAAGCTTACAATGGGCAATGAGACTTACCAAATTGGTATGACTTCAGGTCATTGTATTGGATATATGGTCAACGAGAGGCCCTAAGTCCTATGTGGACTCGGCATGATCATAAGTTGGTAGAAGCCCACAACTATTAGACCATGAATATCGGGTGAAGCGCCGAAGAGGTCGAAAGCTTGAAGATTACGGAGGCATTGGATTTAGAGTGACCTGATAAATGAAATACAATGGACTAAGTATCCTATGTATGGCTTGAGTAGCCAAAGATAGAACTTGAGCTATAAGTGGACTTGATGACCTTCTATATCAGTTGTCTGGTTCCTGGTGTGTTTGAAAATTTGAATCTTGAACTTACCAATGCACCTGCTATATTTGTGAAATTTTGAAATTGAATTTTTTTAACCGAGTTTTCGAACGAAATGTTTGAAACCGGTTTGAAATGATTGTTTTTAAAATAATGTTGTCTCATATTAAGGGGTTTGGTAGAACCATGTTTGTGGTGGAAGCAGTACAAAACCATGTTTTGAAACTGTTTTGAAATCGCTGGCCATTATTGAAAGTTATTGTTGAGGGGATTGGTTTTGAAAAGCTGATACTCGCACCAGCAGTGTATGCACCCAATCTAAGTAGTTTCGCCTTGAAGGGCGTGTGATTTGCGTTGTCAGGCCGGCACCCACGCAGGCGGTTGGAGCGAGGCTCCTGGACATAGGTCCTTTTTCCCGAGTATGGGATTCCAGTGGGTGGCCTGTTATGGTATGTGCCAGTAAAGAACACTGGGTCCTGGAAGGGACGGAAACTCTCCCACATTGGCCGACAAGTGCGTTGCCACTTCGGTGGTTGGTATTGAAAGGATTGGGGTGCGCTGGCATGCGAGAGGTTGAAATAGTGGTAAGGGCTTTCAAATGTTGAATTTGTGAAATGAATAATCCCGCTCAAGAATGTGTGCCGATGGTAAATGTTTTTTCGAAATAGACCGGCGGTGAATTGTTTTCTTGGAAATTGAGTGGCGTGCGATTATGGTTTTACGATTTGTGGAAAATATCTGCGACCACGAGATTTTCAAATATGTGCAAATTTGAAATTTTGATAATGAGACAATAGAGTAAGTGGTGACATGATTGTTGTTGCTGTTGTATTGAAAGGAAAGCGGTGCAGTTGGTAATTGTGTTGATACAGGAACAGAAACTGATAGAATGGTCTAGAAATTTGAATCAGTTAAGTCAGATGCCAGTTACTGTGCTAAGCAAGAGGAAAATGGTTCAAGAGCTTACAATTGATGGAGCTCAAATGAAATAAGTGAGCAGAGGCTCAGGGCGGTAAAACCCGGTATGCAGGCTTGCACGGGACGGTGTCCCTGGGCTATGAGACTTGTGATGGTTAGCACTGGGTAGAATACTTACTGGCATGGTGACTTTGGACTAGTGTGTCTGGAGTCCATCTGGAGGTTGGCAAAACATATGATCTGTACCAGGTTGAAGATGAGATGCCTAAGGCCTGAGGGTGATTCCCTGGTCAATAAGGCAAGGAAATCCCGCATTATGGTAACAGATTAAGCCGAAAGGACATTATATGATAAGCTGAGAGGTAATACGAGTAAGGCAGAAAGGCCTGTATAACCTTATGCGGTGAGAATGGATCAGTTAGTCCCGAATGGTTAAGTATTGGACCTCAGTTCAAAATAGATAAGAATGGGGTATGATACAGATATGGAGGAGGTGGAGATCCCCTTAGGATAGACGTAGTTATCAGAAAGGAAGCTCTTCGGACCTGAGATGGTTGACAAAATGGCCGAACAAATTAGTTTGATTTGAAAGAGGCTCCTTGCTGCTCAGAGCAAACAAAAGAGTTATGCGGATGAGAGAAGGAGGCCTCTGGAATTTGAAGTAGATGATCATCTATTTATGAAGACATCTCCTATCACTAAAATTGGCAGAAGGATAAAGCAGAGAAAACTAAGTCCCCATTATTTTGGTCCTTTTGAGATACTAGAGAAGCAGGGACTAGTGGCATATCAGTTGGCATTGCCACCAAAACATAGTAGGTTACATGACATCTTTCGTGTTTCCCAATGGAAGGAATATCAATCGGCCCCGGAGCATGTGCTGGAATATGAGGATGTTCATGTCCAAGATAGTCATACCTTTGTGGTAGAACCTGAACAGGTTAATGGTTATCAAGAAAAACAGCTCTGGCAGAGGAGTATTCCTTCAGTCAAGGATGGCTGGAAGGGATTATCTCCGAAGGAAGCAACGTGGGAAACAGTTGAGGATATGAAGAAGTGTATCCAAACTTTCATGTCTAAAGGTATGATTGAAGTATAGCCAAATTTCGAGGACGAAATTTATTTAACAGGGGGAGAAATGTAACACCCCGAATTTTGGACCCTGAGAAGTGAGAATAAGCCTAAAATAGGTGGACGACTAGGCCCAGTTCAGGAAGAGTCCCAAGCAGGTCAAGGCAAAGGAATCCTCTCTGGGACTAAGTAACTCGGTCATAAGGGTTGGTAGACTTAGTATGTACAAGTCATGGGATTAAGGTGCTAATGTAAAATGGGCGCAGAAGATGTATACGGTGTAAGTCTGGTCAGAGAAGTGGCCGCCCAACTATGTCCTGAGGTATAGGACACGTAGTTGAGCGAAAATATTGGACAGGCAACCATACGGCATTTTCAGGGCAGTCATGAGAGCCCTGCGTTTTTGAAGGAAATAAGAGGGGAAGAGAGAGAAAGTGTGTATCTTGACCCATTATAGAAGGAAAAGTCAATGGTAGTAGTGCTACGTCGAACACGTGGCATTTCGGGGCCAGAGGTTGGATTATCGGGTAGCACGCATTATGAGGTGGATATAGGGTGCAGGAATAAAGGTTTCTTGATCCCCAAGGTAGTATGCCCCATCCACTTGTAGTGCAGGAAAAGTGGCCTGATGATCGGGCCCCCATGAAGTCCGGTTGAAGGGCACGCATCACGAGGTAAGGTGGGGCCGACAAGGGGAGCCCGGCGGGCGGACGGGATTTTGGAGTCGGGCCCAGGCCCGGAACAACGATAGCGGTGAAATTCCGGTGGGCCCATAGGAGAGAGAAAATATCTTGTCATGTAATTATGAAGAGAGAGAATGTCACATCAAGTCATTATGATGAGAGAGAAAGAATAAAATAATGGGATTAATCGGACCACATATTTGAATCTGATGTGACAAGGTGAAGGACAAGTAATTATGACTCATTATGACTTATCTAAGGGCAGATTTTGTGGGTCCCACGGCTTTGGAAGATGAGCGGTGCAAAATGACCGTTTTACCCCTGGACCTAAAACCTACCCAAAGTCACCATCAGGGGCAATCTTGGAATTTGGATTTGGAGGGTTCAGATGGTGCCACATGTCCTAGACCAAGAAGACTCTAGAGAACCCTAGAAAAGAATATTCTCGAGCATCTTTGGAAAAATCTAGCGAAAAATGACTATTTTACCCCTAAGGTGTTATTCTAATTACGGAGCAAACCCTAACCTTTTGGAGCCTATAAATAGGACCCCTCCTACCCATTTTGGCTGACCTATTTCGTGATCAAGGTGGGAGAGAGGAAGGTCCAGCTGAAGGTCTTGCTCCAAGGAAGAGGAAGGCACTCGCTTGTGAAGACATCCTAAGTTAAGCCCCTAAGCAGAGCGACTTGGAATTCTTGTTTCTGCCCTGTGGTGATTTTCATGGATTTGCAGTAGTGTTTTGGTATTTTTGAGGTCTTCAATGAGTCCAGAGGGTATTTTTGTGTAGGTTTAAGTTGGATCACCTCCTTCTGAATTTTAAAACTCTAAGTCTTCTTATACGAAAATCTGTTGGTTCTTGCGGTTTCTAGGCAGCGAATGAACATCGGTGGTTTTGAAATAGTAAATGAAGTCGGTTGGCTCTGAAATTTTACATGGTGAAATTATACATGCTGAGGATGATTTTGATATGATATTTTGTGTCATTTGGAGTTTCCAACTGAGAGATATTTTAAGTTGAAAATGACCTAAAAACCTGGACTCTGTCTCGGACCAGTGGCTAAGTTTTAAGAATCTGGAAAGGACTCGAACCCAGATGGCTTTGGTAATTATTTTTAGGGTAAACTAGACATTCTGAGGGTTAAATGGACACTGATTTCATGTTGATAAAAGTTTTTTAGAATTTATTAAAAATCGGGGAAGTTGTGTCAACGTTTCTGGAAAATGCTGGTGTTGTGCGAATTTTATGGAACTTGAACCAAAGTGTGTTCATATGACTAAAAGCATGATGTTTGGCTGTATCTAGGGTGTTTGCACATGTGGACCCTATTTTCAATATCAAAGAAGAGTTATTAGTTTGCAAGGCGTGCCAGGTAGTAACTGTTGACTCACGTATTGTATGTTATTGTTGTATGTCTGTTTCCATGGTTGTGGATGCAAGGCTGTAGGGCCTAGTGGACTGTGTGTCCTTAGGTTGCTACTAAGCCTGAGATGCATTTGGGGTAGTTAGGGTTAAACTCCCTAGCTACTGTGTTTATCCTAGCGCTGAGGATGGTGTCCAGGGTCTGTCTTAAGAGACGACTCGACGGTACACTGTTACACCCCTATCGGCCTCGCCCTTTCGGGTGGCGGGTTAGAGGGATCCTTTCCGCTTATTACCTTTCCTTTGCTAATTTATCACTTAAAACATATATTAGAGTACGCGCGGTAGAGCATTAGATCGGTTTGGACAACTTTCAATATACTGGTAAAGTACATGCATAACATAAAGTAATCCACATAGCGTTAAGGGTACAATCGTCCAAAATAAAAACTAAACAGTGAGTGTAACTCATACACTCGTCCCAATTATAGAAGTACAAGAATCAACCGGGCATCCTCTATTTCTTCGTCTTCCACACCAAGCTCTATCTTCTTCAAGTCCTCCAGCCACTACCAACTTGCGTCTGTATCTTTTGAAACTAGACTGGAGTTCAAAGTTGAACCCCGAGTAGGTTGTTAGGACCAAGTATAATATGTACATAGTGCATGCAAGTATCCATAATCAGGAAATCAAGTCGCATATCATAAATGCATTCAGAATCACATCACATCCACAATGACGTATCGTCGAGCCGCCTTACCAAGGCAGGCCCCGGACGCCCGCGCGTCGTCGAGCTACCTTAACAAGGCAAACCCCGGACGCCTGCGTACCGTCGAGTCATCTCACAAGATAACCCCGAACGCCCATGTACCATCGAATCGTCTCTTAAGACCGACCCCGGACACCATCCTCAGCGCTAGGATAAACACAGTAGCTCTCAGGCTTAGTAGCAACCTAAGGACACACAGTCCACTAGGCCCTACAGCCTTGCATCCACAACCATGGAACAGACATACAACAATAACATAGAATACGTGAGTTAACAGTTACTACCTAGCACGCCTTGCAAACTAATAACTCTTCCTTGATATTGAAAATAGGGTCCACATGTGCAAACACCCTAGATACAGCCAAACATCATGCTTTTAGTCATATGAACACACTTTGGTTCAAGTTCCATAAAATTCGCACAACACCAGCATTTTCCAGAAACGTTGACCCAACTTCCCTGATTTTTAATAAATTCTAAAAAAAATTTATTGACATGAAATCAGTGGCCATTTAACCCTTAGAATGTCTATTTTACCCTAAAAATAATTACCAAAGCCATCTGGGTTCGAGTCCTTTCCAGATTCTTAAATCTTAGCCACTGGTCCGAGACAGAGTCCAGGTTTTTTGGTCATTTTCAACTTAAAATATCTCTCAGTTGGAAACTCCAAATGACACAAAATATTATATAAAAATCATCCTCAGGATGTATAATTTTACCATGTAAAATTTCAGAGCCAACAGAGTTCATTTACTATTTCAAAACCACCAATGTTCATTCGCTGCCCAGAAACTGCAAGAACCGACAGATTTTCGTATAAGAAAGACTTAGGGTTTTAAAATTCAGAAAGAGGTGATCCAACTTAACCCTACAAAAAAATACCCTCTAGACTCATTGAAGACCTCAAAAATACCAAAACACTACTGCAAATCCATGAAAATCACTACAGGGCAGAAACAAGAATTCCAAGTCATCGGTTAGGGGCTTACCTTAGGATGTCGGTTGCAGGTGCCTTCCTCTTCCTTGGAGCAAGACCTTCAGCTGGACCTTCCTCTCTCCCAACTTGAGCACGAAATAGGGCAGCCAAAATGGGTAGGAGGGGTCCTATTTATAGGCTCCAAAAGGTTAGGGTTTGCTCCATAATTAGAATAACACCTTAGGGGTAAAATAGTCATTTTCCGCTAGATTTTTCCAAAGATGCTTGAGAATATTCTTTTCTAGGGTTCTCTAGAGTCTTCTTGGTCCAAGACATGTGGCACCATCTGAACCCTCCAAATCCAAATTCCAAGGTTGCCCCTGATGGTGACTTTGGGTAGGTTTTAGGTCCCGGGGTAAAACGGTCATTTTGCACCGCTCATCTTCCAAAGCCGTGGGACCCACAAAATCTGCCCTTAGATAAGTCATAATTACTTGTCCTTCACCTTGTCACATTAGATTCAAATATGTCGTCCAGATTAATCCGGATTATTTTATTCTTTCTCTCTCATCATAATGACTTGATGTGACATTCTCTCTCTTCATAATCACATGACAAGATATTTTCTCTCTCCTCTGGGCCCACTGGAATTTCACCCCTATAAGTGTCCTGGGCCTGGGCCCGACTCCAAAAATCCTGTCCGGCCCCGTTCAGCTCCCGGTTGCCGGTCCCACCTTACCTCGTGATGCGTGCCCTTCAACTGGACTTGTGTGGGCCCGGATCATCAGTCACTTTTCCCAGACCACAAGTGGATGGGGCATACTACCTTGGGGATCAAGAAACCTTTATTCCAACACCCCAGATCCACCTCATAATGCGTGCTACCCGATAATCCAACCTCTGGCCCCGAAATGCCACGTGTCCGACGTAGCACTACTACCATTGACTTTTTCTTCTATAATGGGTCAAGATACACACTTTCTCTCTCTTCCCCTCTTATTTCCTTCAAAAACGGGGCTCTCATGACGCCCGAAAATACCGTATACTTGCTCGTATTGGCATATTTTCACTCAACTAAGTGTCCTATACCTCGGGACATAGTTGGGCGGCCTCTCTCTCGACCGGACTTACACCGTATACATCTTCTGCGCCCATTTTACATCAGCAGCTTAATCCCATGACTTGTACATACTAAGTCTACTGACCCTTATGACCGAGTTACTTAGTCCCAGAGAGGCTTCCTTTGCCTTGACCTACTTGGGACTCTTCCTGAACTGGGCCTAGTCATCCGCCTATTTTAGGCTTATTCTCACTTCTCAGGGTCCGAAATTCAGGGTGTTACATACTCCAATTCCTCTCACAACCAGATGAACTACATGTCAAGCTTAAAATGCGCATTGCAAATCTTTGGAGCTCGGATGTTCAAAACCATAAGATTCCCACCACTTGTGTTGGAGATTTTGTATAAATGCCGCCTTGGGCTAATTCAGAACCAAATCTCCCTAATTGCAACTTGAAATCATCCATTTGATCATCAATTTTTCTTTTTTATTTCAGCACTTTCCACCAACCTTTCTAAACATTGATATAGTCCATTTTTAACTTCAGGCTCAGCACGAAATCCTAGCCTATATTGTATTTGAGGGTTGAGGAAATAGCCTGTTGCATGCAAAGGCCTCATCAACTGATTGTCCCATCTAGCGTCAATGATATCACATAGAGGCTGATAACTAGAGAGTAAAGAATGACAAATAAAAAGATAAATTATATTCGAAATAGCAAACAAAAGTTAAGAAATTATATTAGATTGAGTAAAATTATTCTACCTTCTTTCTACACCATTGAATGCCTTCTGAATTTTGTCCTTGGCCTGAATAATCTCATCATAAATGAACCCCATGGTTGGCTTCTCATCTGAATCCACCAAACGAAGCACTTTGATAAGTGGAAAAGCACCCTTTAAACATGTCACAACATTTTTCCAATACTCCCTTTTTATAACCACATCCTCAATATACTTGCCATCATTTGTTTTAGCATACTTGCTAGACATCCATTGATTTGAAGTAAACATCCTTATCAATGGTCCTTTGTTGTCATTGAGGCACCCCAATGTTAGATAAGATGTGGCAAAGCGAGTCTTGTCTAGTCTCACCAAATCTCTTCCATTTGTATGAAATTGCAACATGGAAATTAAAGAAGTCCTTGAATATATATATGTAGTAATTTTTCTTCCTTTTGCAATTGTCTCATGATGAACTAGCAACTTCTTCTCAAAGTCCTCCAACATTAGGTCAATACAATGAGCCGCACAAAGAGTCCAATACAACCTTGTTCTTTTTGCCATCAACAATGCTCCTGTAACTTTATAGTTCACAGCATTGTCTGTCACAATTTGGACAACATTTTCTTCTCCTACCTCCTCAACTACTTCATCAATCATATGAGATATCTTCTCAGCTATTTTGATGATGTGAGATGCATCAATTGACTTCAAAAACACACTTCCTTTTGGGATATTTACTAAGAAGTTTATAAGCGTTCTTCTCCTTTTATCTATCCAGCCATCCGTTATTATGGAGCAGCCAATATCCTTCCAATAAACTTTATGTTTTTCAATAATTTGCATTGTCTCCATATATTGTTTCTTCAAATATTTCTCTCTAATTTCATGGTAGGATGGTGGCTTAAAGCCAATACCGTGTCGAGCAACCATTTCAAACATCTCTTGAAATTCAACACTCCATGCCACATTGAATGGTATGGCCTTGTTATAGAAAAAAGAAGCAATTTTCTCACGTGCACCCTCTCTTAAACTCTTCTTAAAAATATTATTGATGATAGGTTGGGTGCTTCCTCCTCTTTTCTTGAAGATATTCTTAGAGCTCTCATTATCTTCATCACGTGATCTTTTCTCTCCACCTTGTACAACCTCATCCTCATCATCAATGCCCAGATTTCTTGTTTAGTCTTTTTTGTAAACCACATACAATGTCCCACATTTCTTTCTTGACTGCCTCAGGAACAGATTTGCACATTCCAACATCTTTTTGAGTGCAAGTCAAATGATGTTTCATTCGATAAACACCTCCTTGTACAATCTTTTGGCAGTAATTGCATTTAATTTTATTAGAGCCTCCATCAACTGAAGTACCATGCTTCCATGCCACATCATTTCTACTTCCGGGAGCATTATTGTGAGTTCTTGAAGATGTTCCTGATCCACTCACTGGGACAGAAGGCGTAGAATTACTCTGAACTGCAGCACTACTTCCACTTCCACCAGAAGCCATTTTCAAAACTACAAAAAGAATTAGAAGATAAAAGCAACTATCTAGTAACAGAATAGAGCAGAAAAGAAGGCCTACACAAGTTCTAAAATACCAATTCTGCAGTAGTTTACATGGTCTCTAAAATACCATATAGTGTAAAAATGCCAGATCAATTCTGCAACAGAACAAAATAGAAGGCATACAACAACAACAGTATCGTGCATCCTAAATAGACAACTAGTTCTTTAGACCTGGTCATGCACAACAACTTTCTCAACAGCAAGGAAACTCACAAAACTAAGATAGCAACTAAACAAACACAGGAATTCAGTTCTGTCATTCTTTTATCCTAGCAGCCACCTAAAGTTATATTCTAAATAGACACAAGTTCCAATTAGAAACAGTGATGCCACATCGAGCTTTTCACAAGTGAATGCAATCGAATAGATTGAGATAGAGCAACTCAGAATAATATTCAGAGTTGAAATAATAGCGAAATAATATTCCAATCAAATGTCATTCCTTCAGATGTTTGAATTACTTTGATTTTTGAACAACTCAGAATAATATTCAGAGTTGAAATATAGCAGAAATTAAAAAGTTGCAGCAAGAATGAGCTTCAATTGACTAGAAAGATTTAAAACCACTCAATCAAATATAATTTTAATGGAGGAATTTGACGTTCCACAACTTCAGAATATGCTCAGGTTTCCAAAATTAATTCTACAGCAGCTGGAAAAAAATGACAGGGGAAGAGGAAAAATCCCCTCTAACTGACCAAACATTATCAGTCCCAAATCAAAGCTTCCCTCCAATCTATCCAGAAATCCAAAATGATAGGGGAAGAGGAAAAATGAACGTACCGTTTGGAGTAAAACAGGGAAGAAGATAGCAGAAGGAGAGGAACTAATCAGCCACAAGCAAAGGACAGAGAAGGCCAAAAATCGAGCTTGGTTTCTACGGTTCGATGGTTATCAACAGAGATGAGTTCAGAGCAAGCGAGGGCCAAGGGGGTAGTCCATTTCTTGTTTTGGCCGACAGAGCAAAGCAAGTGAGCTTTGACTGGCGGTGAACAAGGGAGAGCTATGAGCGACGGCGACGGTGATGGAGGTATTGTCGATGATGGACGAATGTAGAGTGGGTTTGAGAGTAAGAGATGGGGAGAGATGATGAGCAGCCAACAATGAAGGGGGTGGAAAAGCGTCGGAGGCGGTGAGCGGGCGACGGAGGAAGAAAAACGTGTGGATGAAAAGGGCGTCGGAGGAGGAGGAGGCGAAAGCTCGATTTCACTTTTCAAAGTAGGGATTTTGAAGGAAGGACGAAGGAGTCGCGGCGCGGGTTGAGACTTAGAGATTAGGGATTTAGGGCAATTTGTTTTTTCTCTTTTTTTCCTTAAACAACTCGATTTCACGTTTTTGCGTTTTTAGTTGCGTTTTTTGCGTTTTCACTCTGATTGCGTTTTTTTGGAACGAAACACGTTTTTTTGAAATTAAAACGTAAAAATGGTGTTTTTAGGAGTTAAAACGCGTTTTTAACTACCATGATCATAATACTTTTATGACTTGTCAATGACTCGGTTTTTTACTTGAAAAATGGCGTGACACAATATTTGATTTTACTAATATTATTTAGGATCTTGGTGTGATCTAAAAAGATAAAAAAAGTGGGAGAGAGAAAGAAGTAGAGTTCAGAATTAAGACCGATTTTTAAAAGGTCGGGGCCTAAAAGGTTGGCCCTTTTAAGTCCAAAAAAAAGAAAACGAGGAATTTTTCAAGGCTCAACCCGTAAGTGTATGGGCTAAGGTTGGCCTTGCGGTAGCCGAGAGCCATTTTTCTAAGTTTTAATTATTTTTTTGCTTTTTTTCAAAAAATATAATTAATTAATTATAACAATTAAATTCTAATTTAGCAAATAAATGTTGTCAACATCAACGTTTAAACAAGCATAATCCAATAAACAAACGTAGTCACTAATACTATATTTCGTTCGAGGGGAGGGAAGGAAAAATGAGCCCGCCCATTTGATTTGAAATTTTGGAAAGAGAGAAGCTTGGCTCTCATTCCCTTTTTGCCCCTTATTATGGTTCCCCATTGGGGTTTTTGGATGGAAGCTAAAATTTTGTTCGATAATTTACCTTATGAACATTTCATACTCCAATAATACCCATCCTTTCGTTCTCGTTGATTGTCGTTCTCGTTACTTATTCCAATCAAGATGTGCTGCCGTCGAGCTTTCGTGGTCGCCAATGGATCTTAAAACCGCAAAGACAAAGTAGCTTGAAGAAATTACTCACAGTTTTCGAATGAGAATAAATCTTAAATCGAATATGGCTACAAAAGTAAATTGCTCACAAAGTCACAGTTTTCAAATCAAGCAGCCATGGACGACAACAAGAACTAGAGACAAAAGGAAAATGAGGGAGGGACGCCGGTGAGATCGACTAGCTACAGTCCACACGACCAGAGCCGTTCAGGTCATTGTCAGTCCGCCACACCCACAACGTTGCGATGCTCGCAGAGGAAAGGAGAAGGGACTGCAAGACTGACTATGCGGTGCTGCCAGAAGACAAAAGAGAGGTACCAAGTGAAGACCTACTTGCTCCAGGCCTCACAGTCCTCCTTGATATTTGTTAAATATACTTCTGTCTTGTACCGGCTAACATTAATCAATAAAAATAGTTAAAATTAATAAAGTTATCCTATAATTTAAATAATTTTCAATATTATCCCTATTAGTTATACTAAACTCTAATATTATACTATTATTACTCTCACTTACTACCCCGATGGGCATAGATGAAAAATAACAATTAATGCTCATTGGAAATAAGCAAGTACCTTATAAAAATGACCAAATGCACTTGTTAATTGGTGCCTTATAATAAAGACTAGAGAGAGTACTTCTTAAATGTTTTAAGGCATAATAGGCAAATATTTAACAATTAATAAATAATTATTATTTCATTATCAATCAACTTAATTATGTTAGGGAGAGTGAATTTAATAAGGGATTTACACTTCTCATGGTGCATGAGAAGAAGAAGATTCCTACACACACATGAAATGGTAGGACCGACATCTTTTATATATATATATATATAAACTCAAGCACGAAAATAGTGGGACGCACATCTTTTTGTATCTATGACATAAGGATACACTTCTCCTACAACATGAGAAGTCTATTTCCTATTTAATAATTGGGAAAATTCCATTAAAATACCATCTGAATTTGTAAAACCCCCAGAAGCCCATCGAATTTGTAAAAAGACTAAGAGGTGATAAGGACTTTTGAGGGATATACAAATTAGGGGAAAATGGCCATAATGACCTTAGATATGTCGGGATAGTATTCTCATTGAAATCTTCATTTGCCCTGTTTATCGAAAAAAAAAGCTTCATTTGCCCTAACTGCCAAAGCGCGTGTTCTGTCTTGACCCTCCGCCATCGACGCCGCACTTGCCACCTGAGGCTCTGCATCGGCCGTCGTGGACGCCACCGCCGCTGTCAACTTCGTGGAGATCGAGCAAAATCAAGAGGTACGAACAGCTCAGGTTTCATGATCCTAATTTTTAACAGAGCTCCAATATCTTCATCAAATTATTAACTTCCCTTTGAATATTCTGTTCATATAAAGTCATTTTGTTTGCTTAGACTAATTTTTTATTATATTGCTCTATGAAAGGTTTTTGCATTCATTGTAATTATTCTCTCCTTCTGGAACCATTTCTCTACAATTTGTGTTTATGCATTCATTGTTTTATGCATTGAAGTTAAATAATTACAAACCTTTCATTGGCAGCTTTTACCCTCAATTCTTGATCATGACCATGTAAAGCATTCGCAGTTATTTTATGTTGGAAATTATGCCCTAGGGGCAACTCATTGTTCTCCATTAAGTTATCACTTCATACGCATGTTTATGGTGATAACTATATCCTGGATATATCTTATAGATTATCCTAAATGTCCTCGGTCGGTCATCTACGCGGGAGCGAAGATGAGTTAAGACCGTATGACTTTGATAAGGTATGGAGATACGAATCAAAGTCATGGGCACTTGTAAGAGTACAAGGTGCTGGACCGACCCACTATGAGAAAGATGCATGGATTAAGTCATAAGCTTATCTCATGTATAACCGCGTCACAACGCCCTATGACCTGAGATCATCATGGATTCCTACATGATGAATCACTGGTCTTTGACCTAGTCAAAAGTCACCTTTGACCGGGTGATGATAAAGGCTGGGATCGGGATCGTGGTTTTCATGCGGAGGGACGTGAATGGTCAAGATGGAATTTGTCCCTCACATTCGTAGAGAGATATCGGGCCCCTCGATGAGTGAGTCTAAGAAATGTATGGCCATACCGTGATGGAAAAGAGTTTCCATTTCACTTATTAGACTACTCGAGAATCGAGAAAGTAATGGTCAAGAAAAGGAAGTTGACATTATCCATGCCTCATCCTTGACCAAATTATCGCGTGACAAAAGGGACGTGACATGGTTGTACGATAGGTGTATCGTGTCATCGATCCCCATGTGAGTTGGGTAGTCGCAATGTCTTGCTAGAGGCCGCTTGTGATTTATGGGCTGACACAGTGTTGGCCCACTGCCAATCTCACATGGGCCTGCATGGTCGCACACAAGAATAATCCAACACGGGTAAAAGTGTCCGGGTTCATTGAATCTCGATTAATGCGAGATTAATGAATACCGAGTTTAATCAGGGTAAATATATATATATATATATATTTAAATTCGAAAATAATATAATGATATTATTTAATTGAGATTAAAATATTATTATTATATTATTTGTTTTATGTTTAATCTATTTGATAAATTAAATATCTAAAACAAACGAGAGATATTGTATCTCATTTAATTTTCGAATAAAGATATTATTGTCTATTTAATTTAAATTGAGATATTGGTATCTTAGATTTAAATAAATAGATAGATATCATTTCTCCGATTTAATTTATTGAGATAAATTAAATCGAAGGCTTTTAAATTTGGATTAAATAAATAGGTTGGATTAAATCTATCGATAGATTTATTTGATTATTTTTTAATCTAGATTCGAATTCGAAATTTCAGATCGGCTTTTAATTCGATTAAATAAATATTATTATATTAGATCTATCGAGATAGATTTAATTAATATATATTTAATCCAGATCTAAAGTTTGAATTCAAAATTAATACGATTAATTTTGCATTAAATACGCCGAACAGGTTTTAGAAAACCTACGGGACTTTCAGTCGAGCGTATTCTGAAAAGCCGCGAGAAACCCTAGAGTGAAAACTGAGAGAGAGACGCAAAAGAGGCGCTAGCACGCTGCCGTAGCCGTGTACGAGGATTGTTCGTGTGGATACCGATAGAGGAAGAGGATTCTAAGAGTCGTCTTCTGCGATCGAGGAGGTAGCCCTTTGTTCAACGAAAAAGAAACCACGAACGAGTTCTTAAAAGGTAATATCCGGATTCCTTAGCCTTGGTTTAAACGAGCCTGAGTGATCCTCAGGACGGGATTCGTAGAAATTTTAATCCGCTGCGTCGTACGGATCCCTACATTTTATTCAACTATATTTGTGACTTATGAAATATGATATATATATGGTCTAACATTGTGATGAAATATTCAATTTTTGTTGCAGGTTAGAATGCAAGATGACATCAAATATGGCGGCAACACCTTCTTCAAAGTCACTAATTTGTTTTTTCCATGTTGAAGGGGAGTTCATAACCAATGGTGAAGGTGAAGTTAAATATAATGGTGGGAGTGTGAGGGACAAATCGATAAAGGAGGGGATGAAAGTTAAAGAATTGAGGTTAATGATAGGACAATGGTTTGGTTTAGATGGTAATGGGTGTGACATTAAATACACTTTAAGTTTTGATGAAAAGATTTTAGTGGACATGGTTGATGATTATGAAATGGAAAATCTGTTTAGTTATAATGAAATAAGTGCACATGTGTATGTAGGATGTAAAGGTATTGATATTGAAGTAAGGGAGATGGATGATAATGAAAGGTATGTCGTAGTTAGTTTAGTTAGAACAGTAATAATCTCATATAGGGTTGTTGGTAATATCTTGATGAAGGTTGTCATTATCTATGCAGGGTTCATCAATTTGTGGATCTTACAAAGCAAATGTCTTACATTGAGGAGCCGATGTCATACAAAGCGAGTGATGATTATGCAAACAATGAGTGCAGTGGAATACCTCTTCTGAGCCTTCTGTGTGCAAGTCAGAGCCCACCAACATCGATGCCATAGATGAACTATAAGAAGTGGAAGGATTGTTCATAGAAGTGAATCAAACATTTGCAAATTTGGATGAGCTCAAGAAGGTACTACACAAGTTCAGTATTGCCTACAAATTTGAGTACACATATGTGAATAATTCAAGGGACTTGTGTGTATGTTAAATGCAAGGCCGAAGGTTGTCCATGGAGGATAATTGCAAGAGCGATTGGGAAGAGCAATAATTTCTTACGTGTGACAAGATACACCGAACACCATGATCATACAGCACAAGACAATCTTGAGGTGACACATTCTCGAAATGCTGCCTTGACAAGTATAAATATTATTGAAGAGATTAGAAATCACACAGACAAACGTCCGACTGATATAAGGAAGAGTTTGGCAAGAGAGTACGGTGTGCACTTGACATATAAGCAAGCATATCGGGCAAAGGAGAAGGCCATGGAGGAAATTGACAGTAGACCTGAACAGACATACACGTTAATACCATGGATATGTGATAGGTTGAAGGAAACCGATGACAAGACTGTGGCTGAATGGGTCGCTAGTGGGAGCAACACCTTTGAGCGTGTATTTATAGCGTATAGATGGGTTCATTCTGGTGCTAGACCTATTTTGTACATTGAAGGAAGCCACTTAGGTGGGCCATATACGGGGACTCTGCTGTCAGCTTCTGCCTTTGATGCAAACAATGAGTTGTTGCCGTTTACCATTGCTATTGTCCATGGAGAGACAATTCAGGACTAGACATGGTTCCTTGAAATGGTGAGGAGGACACTAAGAAGATTACATATTACAATTGTGTCCGACCAACACAATGCAATAATCGGTTCTTTGTCCGAGGAGTTTTCGGGTATAAGAGACATGCATATTGCTATAGGCATATTAAGGAGAACTTTAGCGCCCAAATGATTAAATTGAATAGAGGAAAGAGGAAGAAATGTGGGCAACGAAGGCAAAGTGTACTTCAATTACTTGATGCAATTGCATATGCGAGACTTGACTGTGACTTTGAATCTGCGATGGAACAAATGAGGCTTTTCAATTAGGAAGCATTTGAGTGGTTGATCCATCATGGTGATATTGACAGATGGGCCATGAGCAAGTTCCCATTTAAACGGTGGGATAAAATTACCACAAACCTTTCTGAGTCCTTCAATGCTTGGATGGTAAAGGAGAGACATCATAATGTTGCCCAGCTTATACATGAACACCGTGAGAAAGTTGCAAAGAAGATGTATGCAGCAAGCATGACAATGAGTAAGTGGAAAAATGGTGTTGGCCTAAACATCGAACAACAAGTGCTGGAAAATGTGGCACAGGCTGAATACATGGATGTTCAGATATATGGAGGAGGAAGGGTGTAGGTCCGTATAGCAAGTAGGGCACTAAAGGTTGAGTTGAACTTGTGCGAGTGCACGTGTAAAGCATGGCAAATGTCAAGTATTCCTTGTCCTCATGTGTGTGCAGCCATTAAGGGTGTTCATGGTAATGTGTACAGTTATGTTAATGAATGCCTTACGTTAACAACCCAAAAAAAGATTTATAGCTGAACCATGATTCCTGTTGTCACAATATAATGCCAAATCCAAATGACTTCTGCCTATATGACATAGGAAGTCAAGTGTTCCTGACACCTCCAAGACTAGTCGTCCACCAGGAAGGCCAAGAGTTGAAAGGATAGAGTCATAATTTCGCAACAAGAAGATTTACCGTCTTGTTGTTTCCACTGCCTTCCAATGTGATCTTGTGCCTTTCACAACTCATCTTCGACAGCAACAACAAGCCTTTTATGGCTATCATTGATTATACCCATCAACTTGCCATGCAAATCCTTTAAAACCTAAATATGAGACAATTTATCACAGGTCATTAACATAATGGCCAAGCATGAATTAAATGTCATATGTGGAAGCACTTACTGGGTCTAAAGAGGCCACAAAATTCCTTTCCAAAGTGTTCATCTTAGCCTTGTCTTTATTGGCTTTCGTGGTATACAACATCCCAATGTCGCTTTTCTTCTCTTTCTCAAGCATCCGCTTCACCTTCTCTTTGGTCCAGAATTGAATTGGACTCTTTCCTTTGTGACCAACTGCCTTTCCCAATGGGAACCGCTCCCCGAAATATAACTACAACAACAAGGTTAAACATTTAAATGTTATGACAACAAAATGTTAACACAAAACAGCTCATAATACTTACCAATAACATATATATGAACCCTCTGACATAGGAGTTGCAATCTTTGTTTCCTCTTACTGCGTTGACATAATCAGAGAGCTTTTTTTGGAGGTCATTGGCAATATATGTGGCCCAGTCAAAATGGGAAAATCCTTTCATGGTTGAGGTTACACTAGTGGAAAAAAGGGCTTTAAGACCGCCTCATTTAGACCGGAGTAATGACGCACCGGTCTTAATAGTATGACCGGTAGCAATTTTGTAAATATAAAGAACTTCTTGGACCGCATCCTAATGAGCATCGGTTTTAATAGTATGACCGGTGGCAGTTTTGTAAATATAAAGAACTTCTTGGACCGCATCCTTTATCAGTGAGTCTTAAATATATTATTTAGACCGCTTAACAAAACAAACAGTCTTAAAAATGTTATTGAAAAAAACTGAAAGTTCAAATTTCTTTATAGAGAAATCTCAACAGGGGCTGACTTATATTTTCTGCGGTCCAAAATAATGAGGAAAAAAATTAAATAAACGTTTAAGACCGATATATATAACGGCGGTCTTAAATATTATACTTTTAGACCGGACATAAATTGTGACCGGTACTAAATAGTTTATTGCTTTTAAGTTCGGAGTTTAATAAACGACGGTCTTAAAACTTAACATTTAAGAACATCTTTTTAGTTCATCCGGTCTTAAAAATAAAGCGCCAAATATATTCTTCTTCGCGCGAAACGTTCCTTACGACTTACGTTGTCCCTCTGAACTCTGAAACCCCTGTTCTTGTTGTGAAACCACTCTTCCTTGTATAACACCCCTACCGGCCTAGCCCTTTACGGGTGGCGGATAGTGTGATTCTAACAACCCATCTGGATCTTTTCAATTTGGCATATGCGGAAGCGTTCCCAAACACATACTTAAAAATTAGACACCCGGCCCTATATTATTCGTACGGAAGCGTCAACATTCTTCAGGCCCGTCGTCACAGCTAATAAGGTGTCTTTAATCTCTGCTCTGTTCATTCTTTCTACAGCAACTTCAAGCACTCCCTTCAGTGTGCCGTCTTCAAGAGACACTCCATTCTGCAGTCTGACGCAACACTTCTCTATCGTTCTCACCTGCCTAATGGTTGGTTGTGGGGGTGAGATTCTCGGGGAATCTCGTAGCAAACATCACCGAACAATGCATGTAAGATAAATGCTAGTGTATGATATGCTTGCCTTACATAGGCTCATATTAACATAATGACATTTCTGCATGCTACAATGCTTCATAAAATGTACTCATGGCCATAGCATAAATAGAAACAGAGCTTCAACCATTCAAATATGTTAAACAAGCAAGTAAAGCAATCATGCATATTATCACACAAGCAGATAAATCAATACACGCAAGTAGGGTAAGTCTACTACCTTAGCCTATGTCCTCCGGCTGTACCTTCTCTTTCAACTACGGAGTTGTTTGAAGTATCTTTCATTCGTTTTCATTCTTCTTCTTCTTGACTTCTCATTACCCTAATCATATGGTCATATTATTAGAGCCATATAAAAAGAATACCTAATGGGTTTTCTTAGCCTCATAGTCTTTCTTACACCCTTGGAGTTCATTCTTATTACTTTGGCAATTTCTTTCTTAATTTCGCATGGTAGCAAAAAGCTGCCAGCATTTTGGCCGAACTTCGAAAAATCATTATTAATTCTACAGAACTTCGATTGGGGTGTTTCAAATTTCTATTTGTTACTTATTAAGTATATTTTCATGTAAAAATAGTCACTAGACTTATTTCTTTCTGTATCATTCCCAGTTTTTCATTCTTTCTTCGCTGTCCAGAAAAAGGTTCCAGTTTAATAAGTCATATTCACAAATTTGTATCTCTCAGGATCCTACTCTAATTAAGGCTTATGACCTATTAAATTAAAGCTTGGTATGTCTAGTTTATTTCTGGAAAATTCCACAGTGAAACAAGATCATTTACTATTTCAAAAGTGAACCCGAAATCCACTATTCATTGCTGGAAACTGACAGTTTCCAGTTTTTCTTTCAAACTTCGGAAATTCATAATTCTCATTGTACACATCGGATTTGGGTGTTCTTTGGCTCATGTTAAAGAGTATGATGTGTACTAATTATCCAAAAATTTTCAGGGTCAAAGGAGTTCGTTTGCCGTGGTTTTACCTTGCTCAAAGTTCACTGTTTCAGCAGCAAAGTCATCTTCCAGAACCTTGTCAGCAACCTCTTCATGTTCAGCTCTTCATTCACAGAAACAGTAACCCTTACGTTCAGCAATTACAAATGAGAGCTCACTCACATTTGCATTCAACGTGAAGCTTCATATATTCTGTGTTTCAACACACATAACAGAATAATCCACATTCAATCAGCAAAATACCATGATGCTGCAGTACGTGTTCAGTGTGTTAATTGCTACAGTGAGACAGGTACTGTTCACTTACGATTTTACTGTAGGAGACGCCCTTTGACTCTGTTTCAGCTCCATTAAAACAGATAACACATGCAGAATCAAAACCATATCACGAGAGCTTCAAACGTAGTGAACAAGGTTGGGAAAGCTTACCTTGTTCAAAAACTCAAGCCTTGACTAACACTCTTGCATGCAACGATAGCTTTAAACGGCTTTCGGCATTCAAAACATAGCAACATGCAGAAGTAACACCACGTTAATTTCCCTTCACCAAGCACCAAATTCCAGTCACCCATCACTCTTAAAATAGTCCTCAAATGGTGGAATAGTATGTAGAGGAAGAGCTAGGAGGTTTACCTTGGTTGGATCCTAGCTTTGCATGTGTGCTTCTTTAATTTCTTATTCCTCTTCTCTCGCACTCTGTTTTCTGTTTCTAACCAGACCGAACAGTTGGAGGATGAAGATAAAGGAGTATGTGAGAGGTGTGACCTTCGGTTGCCTTCTCCAATGCTTCCTCCGACTTTCATTTCTGTTCTCTATGTGTTCTCGTCATCTCTCCTCCTCGGCTGCGTCTCCTTCTTACTTCCTCTCATACAACTCTCTTTCTTCAACTTTTCTGTCCTTCATCCTTTCTTTCAGCGTTCTCACAGTCTCACACTATCAGTCTTGTCTCGACCTCACCTTACTCTCAATTCTCTCTCTGACGCCCTCCTTCACGGTTTCACTCTCAGTTTCTGCAGAAGAGCGAAGAAGGAATAGAGGAGCAGTCATGAACAAAACACAAAAGTATTGGAGCAGGAGAGAGGTGAGGTGTCGGTTTAATGAGAAAACGCGTGTGACTTTGCTGTCCATTTACACGAGAAACAGGTGGCTCTGTTCTCTTCCTCTCTGGCCCACACGGATATAACTATGGTTAGGGAGTTTGTGTTGTGATTTCTTGTCCTCTCGTTAATTCTTTGCTTGTTTTCTGCTTTTCTCGCTTTCGGTATTGGGACAGAATGGGTAATGATGGGTTGAGTATTTGGACTGAATATTAGCTCATATATACGGGCCCAATGAGATAAATAAAACAAGGAATGGAAATTGCATAAAAAGTTCTGTGATACATGTGCGTTTGCTGTCTCACTATTTCTGTTCCTTTCTTTTATTTCCCTTGGCCGACAAAATGCGAAGTGAAAATGAACATATCGGTGGGAGCACGAGAAGTATGTTCTCTATTCTTTGGTGTTGGTCCGAGGAGAACAGCGGAATGAGTCAATGAGAAGTATGGGCTGCAAATGTTTAACCCAATGAGTTAATGATTAATAAATTGGATGGTTGGGCATGAAGGGCCCATCACTTCTTTGACCATAAAAATGAAGTGTGTTGCACGTGATGGTTTTGCATGGAATTGTAGGTTGAGGGACCAACTTCAAAATCATTCTATAATACCACTAATTATTTATTCTTCTTTTCCTTTTAACATTGGCCATTAACTTCAACAATTCTTTTCTCAAAATTCTAATTAGGCATATCCTTATCTCTTTCAAATTTCTCAAACTCTTTTCCAAAAATTCAAGGAAAATAAGCCTTAATATTCAATAATTATTTTTGGCCAAATCCTCACATTGAATTCCCGTTCAATATTTCAAATTTCCCAATTCCAAAATTTGGGATGTTACACCTTGTGCATTACCTCTCTTCCCCGCCCACGCGAAACATTACCTTACAACTTACGTTGTCCCTCTGAACTCTGAAACCCCTCTTCTTGTTGTGAAACCACTCTTCCTATTGCATTCCCTCTCTTCCTCGCCCACGTACCATTAGCCTCTATTACGCTCTCATTTGCTCAGGCATTCCTCTCTTCCTGTCTCAAAAATGAACGGTGAAAATGATTCCATTCGTGTTCCGGGAATGCCAGTTACTGGTGTGAGTCAGAACGAACCCTCTTCATCTGACAATGTGCCTCGTAACCGCCCAGCACGCCGTGGTAGAAGAGGCACAAGAATGATGGATGTAACCCTAAGTCGGACTACCGGGTCAAAGTTTGGAGATTCGGTTTGATGAAAAGTTGCGACCTTTCGGTCCTAATAAAAGCAAATATACTAGTTTTGTCGGCTGTCTTGCACGACAAGGTTAGCATCTTGACCCGATGAGTTGAAAAATGTGGACTCGGGCAAAGTAAAGCAATCTATTTGGGACACTATCCGGCTTACATATAATGTCCCTGACTCTGAGAAGTTGAAAGACAAGACATTGTCTTATTGTGCTGATCGGTGGAGGAAGTTTAAAACCTCTCTCGCTAACAAGTATATTTTTGCCGAGGTTCAGCCTGAACAAAATCCTTGGGACAAGTACACATTTATTGATGAACAAACTTGGCAACAATTTGTTCAGTCACGGACCACTCTCGAAACTCGGTGAGTTTATATTTAGTTTTTTGGCCCTTTTGTTTTGTGATTAACCTGTGCTAATATGTGAATGTTATTGTGTTCATCTAATCCTGTTAGTTAAATTGTTTGGTGTGTGAATAGAAGTATACATTTCCGCCTTTGTCTATGCAAGTCGATATGTAAACCCTTAAAAGGTAAAATACTAAGAAGGTAATTAGGGAAATAATAATGGCATAAGAGTCAAGTCATTATTATAGTCTTAGTTACATTATAGTAGGTAGTGGTTAGACATTATTCGTTAGTTCTGTTACTATCTAATGAGGATTGCTGATCCTAATTGGATGCCTTAAAAAGGATCAAGTTTGTATTATTCTATAAGCATAATTCTCTTTTGTTTCTTAACCTATCTATCTAGCGAGTAAAAGACATAGCTCCAATTTCTTCTACAATTCTACATCTTTCTTACATAAAATTTTGAAACTTGATGAATTGAATTTGACTAGTGTTTGAGGTTTCTATCAAGCGAAGTTCTCTAATTTCGTTAGTGAGATGGCTGGAATTCATAATTAATAGTTGTTTTCAATGCCGATTCACAGGAAAGAAGGGAACAAGCACAGGAGATAGGGAGAAAGAATGATTGCCCACATAGGGCTTCTCGCGGCAGATATGAAAAGGCTGAAGAAGAATTGATGGCGGCCAAGAGGAAGAGATTGGATGATGAAGCAGAATCCAATACTTCTGCGGTACATGATCCACCATCTCCAATACGTCGCGAGGAGTTGTGGTTGCACATTCGGAAAAAGACAAGCGCGCTACACGAGTGAACAAACTTGTGTAGTTGCTGAAAGAATTGTAAGTATCGTTATTGTTATTTTTTAGTTACTAAACATGTTTCATTACTAAGCTTCTCGTTATACGTATCTTACGGGAAGATCTTAAAAAGAAAGAAGCGAGAGGGATCTTTTGTATCGGATTTGGAGGAGTGATGTTCTGACTGTTGCGACCGGAAAACTGGATCATGGTGGGCGTGTAAGGGGGATTGGAGGACGGGTAAGCCTGAAGGAATACTTTTGTAAATCCAAACGCCATAGACAAAGTATGGTTACCCAGGAGGAGATGGAACAGACGGTGGCCAAATTAAGTGAGGATGCAGCGGCTCAAGAAGTAAGGCATCAATCCGAGATGAGCCAGATGAGGGAGGAATTGAATCAGATGAAGCTGCTTTTGAGCAATCGTCCAGAGACCAGTGTTCCCTTCACACATTCACTCGCACTGTGCAGAATAGCACTAGAGGGAGCTGCATTGTTGGACGATGTCGAGCAACCTTGTGACCTATATGTGGAGGATCGTGATAGTCCTACACGATTAGTTGCAAAAGGGACTGTCCACAACTTATTGGGATCAACTGTACACTACCAACATTTGGCTGATGATGAAGTCAGAGTGTCAGTTGAAAAGGTGATCATTGATGCACCTCTCCCTCTCCTAACTATCAGCTGAAGCTTGTGAGTCATGTCAAGGGAACCTTCATCTTTTGGCCAGTGAAGCTTGTACATGTCTCTACTCCTCCTAAAGCTTCATCCCTCCCGCTCAAGTTCCACCCCCCTCCTCCTCAAGTTCCACCTCCACCCTCCTCCTCAAGTTCCACCCCCTCCTCCTCAAGCTCTATCCCCTACTACTAAGTTGACTGGCACGGAAAAAATATCCAATCTGGTGAATATTGGATATTTTAAAGATAAATCATGGCCTGTCAATGAAGTATTAGGCATCCCTCATCCTCAGCTCGTTCAAGTTGACACCGTTAATGTTGAGCTCCTGCTGCTTCCTCGACAGGAGCTTACTGACACAATTGTTCAAATTTTTATGAAGTAAGTATCTTCTGTCTATGAGTACATAATTTAAATGCATCATTTAGACACACATACATATATACTAATTCCCCGATCGATGTCATTATTGTAGGTTATTGCATCAAGAATTGGTTCAAAAGGGCGGGAGCAACGATTTTGGATTCTTGTGCCTGTCTATTCAAGTCAAACATCCATGCGGGAGAGACAGGTGTACATATCAAAGAGGGTGTGTGAAGTGAGAAGAAAGGTGTACTTGTTGCCATTCTTCCACAGGTACATATCACAAATCTTGTCTGCAATTCACTTAATTCCGCTACATATATCCCTGAGTATACTTTACTGCTGTGAATTTTCAGCCGCCATTGGCAATTGGTCCTCATGTGCATGGAGGATCATAAAGTTATCTTCTTATGCTCCACTCACAGAGAGCCATTGCCTTCGTTGACGCAGACCATCAATGAGTAAGCATGTCATTTTGATTCTCTTGTCTGAAATCTCTGCTGTGAATCTTCAGTGAACATTATTGATAAATTTGTGATTTTGATGATAGTGCCATGAAGACCTTCCAAACCGAGGTAAAGATGAGGCGTCGGGCCAAAGACCCCATTTGGGACACACCAGAGGTTGGTACAATATTTTTACACTGGCACACTACCTTGTGAATTTGGTCATTAAGCTATATATGCTCTTATATATATTTCTTGTTCTTTTTAGACCCGTCGGCAACCACTAGGGCCCAAGTTATGTGGCCAGTACGTCATGAAACACATGTATGATATTATCACGAGAGGAAGGACTAAATTAACTGTAAAGGTAAATGTATTTGATGTTAATTCAGTGTGTGGCTTAATGTTACATATGAAATATGCACGCAAGTTAATTCAGTTTCTGTCTTTGATGTTACGAGATGTTTGGCGCCCGATCCCTTTTTCGATGATGAACTGGAGCACATACGCAATTTGTTTTGTGAATATACGTATGACCTGATCTTAAAGTCAGGACAATAATTAATGCCCTAAAGTAATACCCCAAATTTTGGGACCCCGAGAAGTGAAAATAAGCTCAAGTTTAGGATTGAAATAGGCGGATGACTAGGCCTGAGAAGTTTGGGAAGAGTCCCAAGAAGGTCGAGGCATAGGAAGCCTCTCTGGGACTAAGTAACTCGGCCATACAGGTCAGTGGACCTAGTATGTACAAGTCATGGGATTAAGGTGCTAATGTAAAATGGGTGCAGAAGATATATACGGTGTAAGTCTGGTTGGAAAAGATGCCGCCCAACTATGTCCTAAGGTATAGGACACTTAGTTGAGCAAAAATATGCCGACAGTAAGTATACGGCATTTTTAGGGTAGTCATGGGAGCCCTGCGTTTTTGAAGGAAACAAGAAGGGGAGAGAGAGAAAAGGTGTATCTGGACCCAGAAGGGAAGGAAAAGTTAGTAGTAGTAGTGCTACGTCGGACACGTGGCATTTCGGGGCCAAAAGTTGGATTATCGGTAGCACGCATTACGAGGTGGATGCGGGGGTCTTGGAATAAAGGTTTCTTGATCCCCAAGGTAGTATGCCCCGTCCACTTGTGGTCCGGGAAAAGTGATCGATGATCCGGGCCCACACAAGTCCGGTTGAAGGGCACGCATCACGAGGTAAGGTGGGACCGAGCAACCGGAGCCGAGCGGGGCCGGACGGGATTTTCGGAGTCGGGCCAGGCCCGGGACACGATAAGGGTGAAATTCCAGTGGGCCCAGAGGAGAGAGAAAATATCTTGTCATGTAATTATGAAAGAGAGAATGTCACATCAAGTCATTATGATGAGAGAGAAAGAATAAAATAATCCGGATTAATCGGACCACATATTTGAATCGATGTGACAAGGTGAAGGACAAGTAATTATGACTAATTATGGCATATCTTGGGCAGATTTCGTGGACCCCACTGCCTTGGAAGAAGAACGACGTGAAATGACCATTTTGCCCCTACATCTTAAACCTACAACTAAGGCCACCTAGGGGCAAAGCGGAACTCTATTTTTGGCCTGGGAATGCGCCATTTTCTGAACATGGAAGACCCTAGAAGGCTTCTAGAAGATCTGATTTCGTGGGCCCCATGCTTTGGAAGATGAGCAGTGCAAAATGACCGTTTTACCCCTGGACCTAAAACCTACCCAAAGTCACCATCAGGGGCAATCTTGGAATTTGGATTTGGAGGGTTCAGATGGTGCCACATGTCCTGGACCAAGAAGACTCTAGAGAACCCTAGAAAAGAATATTCTGGAGCATCTTTGGAAAAATCTAGCGGAAAATGACTATTTTACCCCTAGGGTGTTATTTTAATTACGGGACAAGCCATAACCTTTTGGAGCCTATAAATAGGGCACTCCTCCCCCATTTGGATCAGCCTATTTCGTGCTCAAGGTGAGGGAGAGGAAGGTTCCAGCTGAAGGTCTTGGTCCAAGGGAAGAAGAAGGCACCCGCAACCGACATCCCGAGGTAAGCCCCTAACCGACAACTTGGAATCTTTGCTTCTGCCCTATGGTGATTTTCGTGGAGTTGCTGTAGTATTTTGGTATCTTTGAGGTTTCCATTGAGTCCAGAAGGTGTTTTTGTGTGGGGACATGTTGGATCACCTTTTTCCAAACCCTAAAAGCTTAAGTCTTTGTTATACGAAAATCTGTTGGTTCTTACAGTTTCTGGGCAGCGTGTGTTAATCGGTAGTTTTGAAATAGTAAATGAAGTCTAATTGATCTGATATTTTACATGGTGAAATTAGACATCCTAAGGATGATTTTGATATCATAATTTGTGTCATTTTGAGTTTCCAACGGAGAGATATTGAAAGTTTAAAATGACCTAAAAACCTGGACTCTGTCTCGGACCAGTGGCTAAGTTTTAAGAATCTGAGAAGGATTAAAACCCAGATGACTTTGGGGATAATTTTTATGGTAAAATAGACATTCTAATGGTTTAAAGGCCACTGATTTCATGTCGATATGATGTTTCTAGAATGTATTAAAAATCGGAGAAGTTGGGTCAACGTTTCTGGAAAATTCTGTGTTAGGCGAATTTTATGGAACTTGAACCAAAGTTTGATATATGACTAAAAGCATGATGTTTGGCTGTATCTAGGGTGTTTGCACATGTGGACCCTATTTTCAATGTCAAGGGAAGAGTTTATTATTTTGCAAGGCGTGCCAGGTAGTAACTGTAAACTTGCATACTCTATGTGGCTCTTGTATGTTCTGTGTTATCATGATTGTGGATGTAGGCTAGGTAGTAGCTATGGGACTCATGTCCTATGGTGGCTACCGAGGCCGAGGTATGCCGGCTAGGTAGTAGCGGTAGAGGCACTGCGAGGCCGTGGCATGTGGGCTAGGTGGATCTGTGTGACCGTGTGTTCACGGGTGAAGGTGAGGCCCGTGGCATGTGGGCTAGGTGGATCTGTGTGACCGTGTGTTCACGGGTGAAGGTGAGGCCCAAGGTATGTGAGGCTAGGTGGAACCTATATGACTGTGTGTTTATAGGTATCCTCTCGAGGCCCTAGGCTAGGGGTTGGGGTCGCTCCCGACTACCGAGGCCCGTTTGCGCGCCTGGATCCGGGGCTTGTCTTGACCGGGCGGTCTGCGGAGTACATGCCATGTTTATGTTTGAGTTCCGATTGTGATTTACATTACATGCATTGCATACATATTGTATATGAGTTTAACAGTTACTCCGGGGTTCAACCTTGAACTCCGGACCGGCTTGAAAGATACGGGTGTAAGTTAGTAAGCGGTTGGAGGTCTTGAAAGAAGATAGAGGTAAGAGCAATGAAAGACGAAGATTGAAGACTTATGGAAGTCCTTGTCTCATTGTAATTTTTATAATTGTATGAACTACTTATTGCCCAATATTTGTCTTGGACGATTGTACCCTTAACGCTATGGGATTATTTTATGTAATTGTATGTATCTTTACCAAGTATAATGTAAGTTGTCCAAACCGATCCAATGCTCGTCGCGCGTACTCGATATATGTTTTAAAGTGAAAAATTAATCTAAGGAAAAGATAATAAGTGATGAGGATCCCTCTAACCCGCCACCCGAAAGGGCGAGGCCGGTAGGGGTGTAACAGTTTGGTATCAGAGCATGGTTTGGACAGTACTGGTAAATGGTACATGGTTAAGGGTACAAATGGGCAAATGGAGCATCAAGGATAAATACCCTAAGGAAGAGGGTTGTGCTCCAGTAAGATAAGAGTCTTGTGATAGAAGAGGTAGCACAGGGTAAGAGTTCTGTTTCTAACCTTAGGGTCCTCTGATATGGAAATCGGGGACCGATTCCCCCAATGGAGTTGGAAGGGAAGTGTATGGAGAAGCTGGTATCTGGTTTCTAAAAAGGCGAACGATTGGTACTAGTATGAGTACCCTGAACAGGAAGGGCACCCAGAAGTAAGCGTGCTTGGACGAGAGAAATCTCGGGATGGGTGACCCCCTGGGAAGTATTATAGGAATTTTAGATTCCTTTGCTTGAGGCTTTAGTACCTTAAGTTTTGTCTTATAGTGATCCCTAAAGATGCTTTGAGGATGTCAGGATATGATTGAGACTAGGCTTTAATCTGATCTTAAATGTGATTGAGGTTGAACTAAGGTTCTAGTACCAGAGAGTAGGAACCATGTGATGATTGATTGATACTGAATTGTTTGGGTATAATTGAGGATTGATAGGTAACCTTGAGGTAATAGAATGATATTAGATATACCCTATGTAATGTTGAGTATTGGATTGGAAATTAGAACCTCGTGAATAGTAATTGATGTTTTGAGGTTTAGACTAGGAAGTTGAATTATGATCCTAGTTTGTATTTTGGGTGTTATTAAGGTTCCTTAGCCTAATTGATGTTGAATCGATTTGAATTATTGGTTTGAGGTTATTTGAGGATAGTGATTAAATAGGCTATGAATCATAATGATCATAGCATGTTTATTGGGTTTGTTTGAGGTTTTAGAATTAAGTTGATGAACCTAATGATCTGACTTGTTGATGAGAGATTCTTTAGGCATTTGATTGATCTGAATGCTTTGAGGCATAGTACCCATGTATATGAGGTATTTGGAGGTTACTAGTTGCTAGGGAATGATCTTAATCTCATGATATTCCCCTAAAAAGAATGATTGAGAGAAGAACCCTTGATGATATTGATCGATGTTGTGTTATTTGAGGTATGCTTGAGGACAAGTACATTCATGATATGGGATATTTTGAGGTTGATAGTTGTTGTAGCAAAGATAGGGAAAGATCTTGATCTTGGATTTTCCCTAATAGGTGTGTGATCGAGAAATAGTGTCCCGATAGAATCGGTTGATAGCTAGAACCTCGATAGACACAAGTTTCGATCTTATGATTAGGATCGATAGCTGTAGATTTGTTAGTGGCTAGTGGTTTCCCAGAAAGATGTGGATTAAATTCCTGTTAGGGGAAGCTGAATCGATGGTCGTGCCTGGAGCTGGATCATTATCAGAAGATCATATTCAGAATGACCCCAAATAAAGATTATCCGATGCGATATCAAGGTATTGGCATGGGGTGCTCCAGTGTTATGTGTATCATGGGAAGAAACTATGATACAAGCTTACAATGGGCAATAAGACTTACCAAGCTGGTATGACTTCAAGTCATTGGATTGAATATATGGTCAATGAGAAGCCCTAAATCCTATGCGACTAGTATGATCATGAGTTGGTAAAGGCCACAACTATTAGACCATGAATATCGGGTGAAGCGCCGAAGAGGTCGTAAGCCTGAAGGTTATAGGCATTGGATCTAGAGTGACCTGATAAATGAAGTGAAATGGGCTAAGTACCCAATGGATGGCTTGAGTGGCCAAGGATAGAGCTTGAGTTATAAGTCGGAGTTGATGACCTTCTATATCGGTTGTCTGGTTCCTGGTGTGTTTGAAAATTGAATTTTTAACTTACCAATGCACTCGCTATGTTTGTAAAATTTTGAAATCGAATTTTCGAACCGATTTTTCAAATGAAATATTTTTCAACGAGAATTTAAAACGGTTTGAAATGATTGTTTTTGGAAATAATGTTGTCTCATAAAAGGGGTTTGGTAGAACCCAGAATTTGAAATTGAGTTTGAACCATGTTTGTGGTGGAAGCAGTACGAAACCATGTTTTGAAATTGTTTTGAAATCGCTAGCCATTATTGAAAGTTATTGTTGAGGGGATTGGTTTTAAAAAGCTGATACTCGCACCAGCAGTGTATGCACCCAATCGAGTAGTTTCGCCTTGAAGGGCGTGTGATTTGCGTTGTCGGGCCGGCACCCACGCAGCGGTTGGAGCAAGGCTCTGGAGAGGTCCTTTTCCCGGGTATGGGATTCCGGTGGGTGGCCTGTTATGGTATGTGCCAGTGAAGAACACTGGGTCCTGGAAGGGACGGAAACTCTCCCACATTGGCCGACAAGTGCGTTGCCACTTCGGTGGTTGGTATTGAAAGGATTGGGGTGCGCTGCTGTACCGAGAGGTTGAAATGGTGGCGAGGGCTTTCAAATGTTGAATTTGTGAAATGAATAATCCCGCTCAGGAATGTGTGCCGGTAGTAAATGTTTTCTGAAATAGACCGGCAGTGAATTGTTTTCTTGGAAATTGAGTGGCGCGATTATGGTTTTACGATTTGTGGAAAATGTGAAAATGTATGCGACCACAAAGATTTTCAAATATGTGCAAATTTGAAATTTTGAGAATGAGACAACATAGTAAGTGATGACATGATTTGTCGTCCGTTGTATTGAAAGGAAAGCGGTGCAGTTGGTAATTGTGTTGATACAGGAACAGAAACTGATAGAATGGTCTAGAAATTTGAATCGGTTAAGTCAGATGCCAGTTACTGTGCTAAGCAAGAGGAAAATGGTTCAAGAGCTTAGAATTGATGGAGCTCAAATGAAATAAGTGAGCAGAGGCTCAGGGCGGTAAAGCCCGGTATGCAGGCTTGCAAGGGGCGGTGTCCCTGGGCTGTGAGACCTGTGATGCTTAGCACTGGGTAGAATACTTAGTGGCATGGTGACTTTGGACTAGTGTGTCTAGAGTCCATCTGGAGGTTGGCAAGACATATGATCTGTACCAGGTTGAAGATGAGATGCCTAAGGCCTGAGGGTGATTCCCTGGTCAATAAGGCAAGGAAATCCAGCGTTATGGTAATAGAATGAGCCAAAGGGACGATATGTGATAAGTCAAGGGGCAAAACAAGTAAGGCAGTAAGGCCTACATAACCATATGCTGTGAAGATGGATCAGTTGATCTTGGATGGTTAAGTACCACGCCTGGGTATAGAACGGATAAGAATGCAATATGACAAATGGTGTGCAAGTAGCACCCATAATGATAGCAGAGCAGAAGTCGATTGAGGATTTTAAAGATGTGAATCGGTTGTGACGAGTGGCGACAAGAGTAGATTCCTTGGAGTTTACATCTCTAATCTCCTTATTTAGTCATAAGGAGAATGGTTTAAGATCGAAAATCACGAAGCCCGGGAGCAAGATGAGTGGCGAAGTCCATATAAGAGGGGATATTCCACGGTGAATCGATGGATTATGACCTCTCGCCGAATGGGCTAATACGATATAAGAAGAGGATCTATGTGCCATCAATGGAGGAATTGAGACGAAAGTTATTGGATAAGGCACATAAAAGTAAGTATACTACTCATTCAGGAGAAGTGATATATTGAAATCTGAAAACAGGATTTTGGTGGCCAGGTATAAAGTAAGACGTAGCAAGGTATGTTGCCAAATGTTTAACTTGCCAGAAGTTAGGATCGAACATCAGCGATCGGGAGGTATATTACGGAGGATGGGGATTCCCAGATGGAAATGGGGAGACATTACCGTGGATCTAGTAGTCTAAGATAAGGCACTACGATGCTATTTGGGTAATTGCTGATCGACTTACAAGATTGGCACACTTTATCCCTCTAAGTGTAAGTTATTCTCTGGAAAAGTTGGTGGAGATTTATATCAAAGAGATTATATGGCTCCATGGTACACTAAAGAGCATCATCTCGGATAGAGATCCCCGATTTACTTCCCATTCGGCAAGCATTGCATGAGGCAACGAGGATGAAGCTGAAGTTCAGCACAGCTTATCACCCCTAGACTGACGGCCAATCAGAAAGGACTATCCAAATGTTAGAGGATATGTTGCGAGCCTGCGTTTTGGACTTCAAGGGTAGTTGGGATCGGTACCTGCCCCTAGCAGAGTTCGCTTACAATAATAACTACCACTCCAGTATACAGATGGCTCCCTATGAAGGAAGTGCAAATAACCTCTGGGATGGACTAAGTTAGCGAAAGGAAGTTGTTCGGACCAAAGATGGTTGATGAAATGTCCGAATGAATTAGTTTGATTTGAAAGAGGCTCCGTCTTTGCTCGAGCAAACAAAAGAGTTATGCGGATGAGAGAAGGAGGCCTCTAGAATTTGAAGTAGATGATCATCTATTTATGAAGACATCTCCTATCACTGGAATTGGTAGAGAGATAAAGCAGAGAAAACTAAGTCCCCATTATTTTGGTCCTTTTGAGATACTAGAGAAGCAGGGATTGGTGGCATGTCAATTGGCATTGCCATAACAGGTTACACGACATCTTCCATGTTTCCCAATTGAAGGGATATCAGTCGGCCCGGAGCATGTGTTGGAATAAGAGGATGTTGAGAGAACCTGAACGAATTATTGGCCATCAAGAGAAACAACTCCGGTGGAGGAGTATTCCTTCAGTCAAGGTTGGCTGGAAGGGATTATCTCCGAAGGAAGCGACGTGGGAAACAGTTGTAGATATGAAAAAGTATATCCGGATTTTATGGCTAAAAGTATAATTGAAGTATAGCCAAATTTCGAGGACGAAATTTATTTAACGGGGGGAGAAATGTAATACCCCAAATTTTGGGACCCTGAGAAGTGAAAATAAGCCTGAAATAGGCGGACGACGAGGCCTAGTTTGGGAAGAGTCCCAAGAAGGTCGAGGCATAGGAAGCCTCTCTGGGACAAAGTAACTCGGCCATACGGGTCAGTGGACCTAGTATGTACAATTCATGGGATTAAGGTGCTAATGTAAAATGGGTACAGAAGATGTATACGGTGTAAGTCTGGTCGGAAAAGATGCCGCCCAACTATATTCTGAGGTATAGGACACTTAGTTGAGCAAAAATATGCCGACATAAGTAAGTATACGGCATTTTCGGGGTAGTCATGGGAGCCCTGCGTTTTTGAAGGAAACAAGAAGGGAGAGAGAGAGAAAGGTGTATCCGGACCTAGAAGGGAAGGAAAAGTTAGTAGTAGTAGTGCTACGTCGGACACGTGGCATTTCGGGGCCGAAGTTGGATTATCGGGTAGCACGCATTACGAGGTGGATCGGGGTGCTTGGAATAAAGGTTTCTTGATCCCCAAGGTAGTATGCCCCGTCCACTTGTGGTGCGGGAAAAGTGATCGATGATCCGGCCCACACAAGTCCAGTTGAAGGGCACGCATCACGAGGTAAGGTGGGGACCGACAACCGGAGCCGAGCGGGGCCGGACGGGATTTCCGGAGTCGGGCCCAGGCCCGGGACACCGATAGGGCGAAATTCTAGTGGGCCCGAGAGGAGAGAGAAAATATCTTGTCATGTAATTATGAAAGAGAGAATGTCACATCAAGTCATTATGATGAGAGAGAAAGAATAAAATAATCGGATTAATCGGACCACATATTTGAATCGATGTGACAAGGTGAAGGACAAGTAATTATGACTAATTATGGCATATCTTGGGCAGATTTCGTGGACCCCACTGCCTTGGAAGAAGAACGACGCGAAATGACCATTTTGCCCCTACATCTTAAACCTACAACTAAGGCCACCTAGGGGGCAAAACTGGAAACCTATTTTTGGTATGGGAACGTTATTTTCTGAACATGGAATGCCCTAGAAGGCTTCTAGAAGATCTGATTTCGTGGGCCCCATGCTTTGGAAGATGAGCAAGTGCAAAATGACCGTTTTACCCCTGGACCTAAAACCTACCCAAAGTCACCATCAGGGGCAATCTTGGAATTTGGATTTGGAGGGTTCAGATGGTGCCACATGTCCTGGACCAAGAAGACTCTAGAGAACCCTAGAAAAGAATATTCTGGAGCATCTTTGGAAAAATCTAGCGGAAAATGACTATTTTACCCCTAGGGTGTTATTTTAATTAGGGGACAAGCCATAACCTTTTGGAGCCTATAAATAGGGCACTCCTCCCCCATTTGGATCAGCCTATTTCGTGCTCAAGGTGAGGGAGGAAGGAGTTCCAGCTGAAGGTCTTGGTCCAAGGGAAGAAGAAGGCACCCGCAACCGACATCCGAGGTAAGCCCCTAACCGACAACTTGGAATCTTGCTTCTGCCCTATGGTGATTTTCGTGGAGTTGCTGTAGTATTTTGGTATATTTGAGGTTTCCATTGAGTCCAGAAGGTGTTTTTGTGTGGGGACATGTTGGATCACCTTTTTCCAAACCCTAAAAGCTTAAGTCTTTGTTATACGAAAATCTGTCGGTTCTTCGGTTTCTGGGCAGCGTGTGTTAATCGGTAGTTTTGAAATAGTAAATAAACTTAGTTTGATCTGAAATTTTACATGGTGAAATTAGACATCCTGAGGATGATTTTGATATAATATTTTGTGTCATTTGGAGTTTTCAACCGAGAGATATTGCAAGTTTAAAATGACCTAAAAACCTGGACTCTGTCTCGGACCAGTGGCTAAGTTTTAAGAATCTGAGAAGGATTCGAACCCAGATGACTTTGGGGATTATTTTTATGGTAAAATAGACATTCTAAGGGTTAAAAGGCCACTATTTCATGTCGATAAGATTTTTCTAGAATTTATTAAAAATCGGAGAAGTTGGGTCAGCGTTTCTGGAAAATTCTGAAGTTGCGAATTTTATGGAACTTGAACCAAAGTTTGTTATATGACTAAAAGCATGATGTTTGGCTGTATCTAGGGTGTTTGCACATGTGGACCCTATTTTCAATGTCAAGGGAAGAGTTTATTATTTTGCAAGGCGTGCCAGGTAGTAACTGTAAACTTGCATACTCTATGTGGCTCTTGTATGTTCGTGTTATCATGATTGTGGATGTAGGCTAGGTAGTAGCTATGGAACTCATGTCCTATGGTGGCTACCGAGGCCCGAGGTATGCCGGCTAGGTAGTAGCGGTAGAGGCACTACTGAGGCCGTGGCATGTGGGCTAGGTGGATGTGTGTGTGTTCACGGGTGAAGGTGAGGCCCGTGGCATGTGGGCTAGGTGGATCTGTGTGACCGTGTGTTCACAGTGTGAAGGTGAGGCCCAAGGTATGTGAGGCTAGGTGGAACCTATATGACTGTGTGTTTATAGGTATCCTCTCGAGGCCCTAGGCTAGGGGTTGGGGTCGCCCCGACTACCGAGGCCTGTTTGCGCTGGATCCGGGGCTTGTCTTGACCAGCGGCGGTCTGCGGAGTACATGCCATGTTTATGTTTGAGTTCCCGATTGTGATTTACATTACATGCATTGCATACATATTTTATGAGTTTAACAGTTACTCGGGGTTCAACCTTGAACTCCAGCCCGGCTTAAAAGATACGGGTGTAAGTTAGTAGCGGTTGGAGGTGGAAAGGAAGATAGAAAAGAGAAAGACGAAGATTGAAGACTTATGGAAGTCCTTGTCTCATTATAATTTTTACGAGTGTATAATTAACTACTTATTAGTCTTTATTTTGGACGAATGTACCCTTAACGCTATGTGGATTATTTTATGTAATTGTATGTATCTTTACCAAGTATAATGCAAGTTGTCCAAACCGATCCAATGCTCGTCGCGCGTACTCGATATAAATTTAAAGTGAAAAATTAATCTAAGGAAAGATAATAAGTGATGAGGATCCCTCTAACCCGCCACCCGAAAGGGCGAGGCCGGTAGGGGTGTAACACTAAAAATGTTCGTTTAAAAAAATACGAGACTTTTTAACATCCGGTCCTAAAAGTGTTATGAGACCGTATATTATTTTACTGTCCGCTCCTAAAAGTCCTCTTATTTTAAGTTTAGAAGTTGGTTAACCTTTAGGACCATGTAATTGTTAAATGTTTGGTCTTAATAGTCTTTGTTCACTCGCTTTTAAGACAAATCATGATGGTTTGAGACAATCGAGGTTCTGGCGTTCCGCTCAAGCTAGGTCCTTCATTGTAGTCGATGTTACCTCTCTTGATCTTGAGCAGCATTATCAGTTTCCCTTTTCTTTGTCTCTTTTCTTTTTCTCGGAAAAAGAAGGAAGGTATTGAAAAGGTACTTTGTTTCAAATCAGGGGAGGTAAAACCGACGACAACGACGGTCCAACCTTGAGAAGAATTGTCACTATGTTTGTTTTTATCCAAATAAGGTAAAAGATGTTTTTTGTTTTTTGTATGTTCTTAACTGTATTCTGCGACTACTATTGACCTCTCTCCTCTTTCTTCTAATGAAGCATTGTGTCTGATGAGACTAAGACAGAAACTTGCTGATCTCCGGCTGGAAATTAATGCTGTCCACGCTGAAATCACCAAGTCTTTGGAGCATAATAAGCTTTAGGATGTTTAGTCAGATTCTTGTTTTGGATAATTTTCTGCTTGTTTTTCTCTCCTAATTTTCTTGTGTACGTGCATATTCTCCAGTTATGTATGGAAGCAGTAAAACTAAGCTTGTGTCTTTCTAATATTCATATTCTCCAGTTTTCCTTTAATTTATTTTATTAACTCAGTTTCTGCTGAGCTCGCCAAATGCAAACCTCTTCTTTTTTTGTTTGGTTAATTAATAAACGAAATACTTTTAGGACCGTAGTTCTTATAACCGCTGGTCTTTAAATTAAATGAATACTGAAAGTTAGGACCGGAGTATTCTTAACCGCCGGTCTCAAAAATTAGTTAATAAATGTTTGACTTTTAGGACCGGACTCTTTATAAATCTCCGACCTTAAAATTAACTCAATACTAAAATTTAGGACCGCAGTATTGTTAACCTCTGGTCTTAAAAATTTATTTTATATCTTTAGGACCGTATACTGTATAATTAACCGGTCTTATTAAAATATAAAATATAAAGACATGTCTATGTCGCGGGGAAAATTAAATTTCCTCTCGAACTTCGTCTCTTGTCGCGCCGAAAGTGATTACACAGTTGTCTCTATTGTGTGTTGCGTCGTCGCGCTTCGCGTTCTCTCTCGAGATTAACTCTCGGTTCCTTAGCTAAACGTCTATAGACCAAGCTGTACGAGGTGTTTCGGTTATATAACTTTATGATTTTCCTTCTAATGGTTCTGGGGTTTTCATGGGTTGAACGAAATCGATGAAATGTTATTGTGGGTTTATCTGTTGTTAATGAATATTGTATTTTGAAGATTATATTTGCACTTTAGACCTACCCAACTGACCAAGAAATGTTTTTAGGTTACTCTTGCTGTCTGCAACATCAACGTTCGTGGGGGAGAAGAAAGACTCAGCAAACGCATTTGAATTTATATGGTACATGTGAGTCCACAAGACCTTCATGCGATGCATTTAATTTCCTCGTTATGCATTTATTTTGCTTCTTGGATTCACTATGATACATTTATGACCAAAAGTGATTCTTCGTTATGCATTTAATGGGCAGTTTCTCCGTAAAACCAAAAAAAAGACATGCATAACCGACATTGAGCATAAATATGCATTTGGAGTTGGTTTATTTTATATGCAAGTCTCTGCCTTTTTTCGGATTATGTATATGTTAAATCTTTCCGTCTATAGGAATACTACTATGGACAGCTTGGATAAATGCTTTACGGACGAGTGTTGAATATCAGAATGGGGTGAGGGACTTTATTGAATTTGCTAAACAAAATGCTCATGATGATAGTGGGAAGTTTTATTGCCCTTGTGTAAAATGTCTGAATGAGAGGCAACTAAGTGTTGAAGTTATACACACACATTTAATTTGTGAAGGATTTTGTAAGACTTATACAGTATGGGTATGGCATGGTGAAAAAATACCAAATGGGTCTCAACATGGGGAAGTGGCCTTTGATGATAATGACACGGATATGGATGATCGCATAGAGGACATTATCCGTGATGTACGAGAAAGAGGCTTTTCATCAATCACATGCATATGGTAATATGTGCAATGATGCGAGACCCCTATATCGTGGGTGTAAAAAAAATACCAATTGTTGAATGCTGTATTGAAATTGGTAAGCTTGAAGGCACGTCATGGATGGAGTGACAAGAGTTTTTCAGAAATGCTTGAGGCTTTTAAGGACATGCTTCCGGATGATAATGTGTTGCCGCATCGATACTATGATGCTAAGAAAATACTTTGTCCACCGGGGATGGAGTACAAAAAGATCCATGCATGCCCGAATGATTGCGTATTGTATAGAAAAGAGTTTGAAGAGAAGCGGGTAATTGTTTGAAATGTGAAACCCCAAGGTAGAAGTCAAATAAGGGGCCCGCAAAAGTGTTGTGGTATCTTCCAATCATACCAAGGTTCAAGCGGTTGTTTGCGAATGAAAATGATGCAAAAAATTTGAGGTGGCATGCAGATGAGAGGATTTCTGATGGAAAGCTTCAACATCCGGCCGATTCTTCTCAATGGAAGAAAATCGATCAATTATTTCTGAACTTCGGCGAAGAACCTAGGAACCTTAGGCTTGCCCTTAGCACGAATGGCATGAATCCATATGGAAGCCTTAGCAAAAGATACATAGTTCATGGCCCGTACTACCGATTATTTACAACTTATCTCCAATGTTATGTATGAAACGAAAGTACATCATGCTATCTATGTTGATTTCGGGACCGAAACAACCCGGAAATGACATTGATGTTTGCCTTCAGCCCTTGATCGAAGACTTGAAGGAGTTGAGGGCGAAGGTGTTGATGTTTTTGACTCTTTCAAGAAGGAGGTGTTTAAAATGCGAGCCATGATATTTTGTACTATAAATGACTTCCCAAAGATATGGGAACTTGTCGAGTATAGTGTAAAAGGCCATAAAGCATGTCCGGTTTATGAAGAAGGCACACGCTACCATCAACTTCAACATGGAAGAAAGATGATTTATCTTGGACATAGAAGATTTCTTAAATGGGGCCACCCATATCGTCGATTAAAGAAAGCCTTTTTGGTGGCCAAGAGTATGAAGATGCTCCGGTGGCATTGGAGCTTTGGGAGCAAGTTTATGAAAAGGTGAAAAATATCAATGTCGTATTGGGTAAGACCGCAAAGAGTAGAAAAGAAACAAATATATGGAAAAAGAGATCTGTATTCTTCGATCTTCCATATTGGCGCAATCTTGATGTGAGACACACAGTATTGATGTCATGCATGTGGAGAAAAACGTATGTGATAGTATTATCGGCACGCTTCTCAACATACAAGATAGTTCCAAGGATGGTGTGAAGGCAAGATTGGATCGATAGCAATGGGAATACGCGAAGAGTTACATCCAAGGCCAGATGGGAAGAGAACTTATTGTCCCCGGCTTCTCATACTTTGTCTAAGGATGAGAAACGAAGTTTTTGTGAGTGTTTACATGGCACAAAAGTTCCCACGGGGTATTCTTCAAATTTGAAGAGGCTTGTATCGATGAAGGACTTGAAATTAGTAGGCCAAAAGTCTCATGATTGTCATGTCTTGATGCAACAACTACTCCCAATAGCTATTCGAGGCATCACCGAATATGATCTTCGGGTCGTTTTTGACTAGACTTTGTGTCTTCTTCAATGCGCTTTGTAGTAAAGTTTTCGAGATTGAAAAGTTGGATGAATTGGAGAATGAAGGATATCTTATCTTGTGCCACCTTGAGAAGCTTTTTGTTCCTACATTTTTTGACATCATGGTTCATCTAATTGTTCATCTAGTGAGGGAGATAAAGATGTGCGGCCCTATCCATTTACGGTGGATGTACCCAATTGAAAGATCTATGAAATTCCTAAAAGGGTACGTGAAGAACGCATACCGGCCGAAGCATCGATTGTTCGAAATATGTTTGAAGAAGCCATGGAATTTTGTCAAAATTATTTGGCCAAAGTAAGACATATTGGGCTTCCAAAACGTCGCAAGATGAAGGGGGTAGATGAGGGGCTTCCGTAAAGAGTGTGGATCCCGATGAATTGTCACAAGTCCACTTATACATCTTGAATAATGTTGATGAAGTTCAAGCCAAGCATAGTTGAACATAAAGAAGCCGTAAGGAAAGAAAATCATCGAATGACCGAACAAAGGTTGATTAGGGAGCATAACAAAACTTTTGCAAACTGGTTCAAACAAAAGGTTGAGGGAGAGGAATCTGTTTATGATACAATCAAATGGTTAGCACGTGGTCCCGAGGTCGATGTCATAAGTTGGAATTCGTATGTGATCAATGGTTATACATTTTACACGAAGTCCCTAGATGATAGGAGCACAAACGAACGCTGGTGTTATGTTAGAGGCTGAATCTATGCACTTCTCCAGTTCGAAAGACAAGAGCCCTTTATTGGCGTCATGCCATATTATGGGGTTATTGAAGAGATTTGGGAGGTGGACTATGTGAAAATTAGATTTCCCATTTTCAAATGCAAGTGGGTCAATGTCAATAATAGTGTTCGGATCGATCGGCTAGGATTTACATTAGTCGATGTCCATGGTAGAAGTTTTGGAGATGAACCTTTTATTATGGCAGACCACTGTGCAAAACAAGTGTTCTATATCACCGATCAAGAAAATAAAATGTGGTCTCGTAGCTCTCCAAGGAAAGAGGGTCATTGATATTGATGAGGAAATGAATTCGAATTATAGTATTCCTGAGAGTACTCCTTTTTCAAGGGGTCTACCGGTCATAAACGAAGAAGATGAAGCGGATAATGAACCCGGCATAAGAAGTGATCATCAAGAAGGGATATGGGAAGATATCACTTTATAAAAGAGTCAATTCATAAGGTAATATTCATATGCAGATTTCTTTGAAAAGTTTAAGGTTTTAACTATATTATATTCCTTCTATGTTCATAAACAATGTCACTAACTATGAAGTTTGTTCTTGTTTTATTTTTTTGGGTGGATCCGATCCAAAAGGGCATGTTATAAAAGAGGATGTTACTTTGTCGGGTGGGAATCAGATGAAGGCATGGTGAACATTATTTTGGGCATGTGTGTTGTATTTGTAACTTATTGTATTTGTAAGTAAGTTATCTTATTGCATGAATTAATTTGGGTGTTGTAGTCATAGTATAATCATTAATTAAGAGGCCAAATAACTCATGGTGAATAGTATTTGTATTCTTTTTCCAATTCCATTTATTCAAATAATTGTTCATAGCTTACTTAAAGTATCGACTTTTATGTCTTTGGCTTGGGTGGTGGATTTGTGTGTATAATACAATCAGGAAGAACAGAATAGGGAAAAATTCAGGAAACTTTCCACCGTAAATAAATGCGCCGGTCTTAAATGGTGAGTTTTTAAGACCGGATGTATTTATATGCCGGTCTTAAAGGTCAGAAAGTGCGGTCTTAAAAGTCATCTTTTTAAGACCGGTGAATTTATACATGCGGTCTAAAATAAAATTTTTAAGACTGCATTTATTTATCATCCGGTCTTGAAAGTCAATCTTTTAAGACCACGTATAATTAGTCAGGTCTTAGAAGCCGCTAAGTTTAAGACCGTATTTATTTTTGTCCTGGTCTTAAAATTCTATCTTTTAAGAGCGGCCTAATTATTAGCTTGATCAGGCCGGTCTTAAAAGTTGAGTTTTAGGACCAAAAAAAAAGTATTTCAGGTTTATTTTAGTACGACTTTTAAGACCCAATGTTTTAAATGTCTGGTCTAAAATATTTTCTTTAAGACCGGTCGTAGTCCGGTCTTAAATGTAGACTTTTAATATCGGGCGGAACAAGACCCGGTCATGGTCCGGTTCTACGATGCCTCTTTTGTCCGGTCTTAAAAGCCTTTTTTGCACTAGTGTTAATACATTTAGTAAGCGCAAATTGGGAGTTGTGCTTGATGTTGGAGTGAGAAAAGTCCCCAACATGTGCATCATAAATAACATCTCAAAATTCTCACCCGATTCCCCTGAAGTTATGACGTTTAGTATGTTGTCATAGTTCATTTTACCATAGTCTTTTCTAAGTTTCTGAAATACTGGATCTGTGTTAGTCACTTTCATTGTTACCTCGTCCCCACTAGGTGGCACCCAAAGCAACTGAGCCACATCTTTTGCTTGTATTTCACGTGTCTTCCCCTTATTCGAATTGATTGGTTGGGGGATCATAAGCTCTCATTATAGGGACTAACATTTCCCATGGCGGTCTCATACTTTGAATTTGAAGCAACTATCCAAACCCTAACGCTAGACCTTTTTTTTTTTTTTAATGTTTCATCGAGTTCACAAATGCTACAAGCTTCAAAAATTTGTTCAACAAGCATCGTGATGGAAAAGCGACGGTCAGTTGCCCTTCTTCTTCTCAAGCCTTCCTTCTTGGCTCTATCAATGTATACTTTCCTCTCATCAACACTCAAAGCCCTCCACGCTTTTGTGGACTCTTTATTAATGTGAGTAAAGTCAGCAACTTTATTCTCTTTCTTAAACTCGTTGCGAAACAAAAAGTATGCATTATTAGTGTACATTTTGCTATACTTTTGCTTTGCTAAACCTGAAAAATTGAAATGGCAGGACACAAAATTAGGGGAGTTCATGAACCACATATAATAGCAAATGCTTTTATTCATTTAGCAAAACTAGTTCCAAGAATTTTAATCCAATAATATCAGTAGTAACAACAAGATAAAGAATAAAAGACAAAGTAATATTCTAAGAGCATATAAACCAACTGAAATGACTTGTTGCAAAAGTAGGTGATTTGTACTTTGAGATAATTAAAGTAGTAATGAGTAAGAAATGCAATATGTAAGCATTACGCATTTGCGGGATATTTGTGAAATAATTAAAAGGAGGAGGTAATTAGCAATAGAGTCAAGCCATAAACAATTAAACTTGGAAGAAAAGTTTATCTTAGCATAGGTTTAAATTGCTAATTATATGCAGCTTAACCAGAACAATAGTAATCTCACCTCATTGGTGGATGGGATGGCAACAATAGTAGAAATATGAATTCAATTTGAAAAGAATTGACATCTTCCATCTTCCGTCCTCTAAATCTTCTAAAGGAATGTTAGAAAACTCCTTCAAATAAAGCGATTACAAAAAGAATAGTTCACCCAATACTAGCATAGCAATTGTAGGATGCTCACCATTAGCCATAATGTGAGAACGTACAGAATTTGAAATTTGATCAATTTTTTGCAGGATTTGGTCCTTGTCAATGATACACCAAGAGTGAAGAGGATCAATGAAATTAAGGTTGCTGACTATAGAAAGGATTTACATGTCCGAGGTGAAATATGACACAATCGAGACTAAATTGCACTAGGAGGCTAAAGAGAAGAGATAAATCAGATGGCAACGCTATTAGTGGAACGAAAGGAAATGTTGTTTGCAAAACATATAGATTTAGAGAAAATCAAATAAGTAATGACAGTACTTTATTAGAGTTTGTGTTATATATGTAAGCTCTATACTTCTACACCTTCCTAAGTTTGTCCTTAGTGGTTATCCCAATGCGACAGTGGACAGATCGCTACCAATTCTTCTATATCTACTGTTTTGGTAAACATGATATTGCACTACTTTTGCTTGTTCTTTTTTCTCCATTAATAAAATTCTTGATAAATAAAAAAAAGTATTGCAAACTCAAAATTGTTGTAATTCTATCCAACATGGCAAATCAAGTTAAAGATTGAACCAATTAAGAATGAATTGAAATTAAACCACATACAATCACTTTCGTCAGATCAATAGTAATACATTAAGTGATTAGCTTTCTAAGTAATAGTCATTATATAGGTCAATATGAGCAAGGGTGCATCAAACAAAGTAGTGACGACCACTAAACGGTTTTGGCCTCAACAATGTCTCCAAATTTTACTATCTTCATCTCTACCATATGCCAAAATAAAATTACATTCAATAACGAAAATTGATTATCAATATCTATATAATCATTTTTTCAAATTTTCAGTTGAGCGCCAAATATGACCTCAAAAAAATGATGAAACTCAATAGAATAAATAGAGTCCAAGCACAAGTTTCACATTACTTCCAACAGATCATATCACTGAAACATAATCTTTTTCTACATTTACATTGTCAGAGTTTCTTCGATAACCTTAACAGATAGAAATGAAGATATGTTTAGAATTTTAAAAATCAATGGCGAGGAAAAAGTTATGTGGCACATCGGCAAACCGCAAAGTGATTGAACATGATGATGAGGTTATGTTTTTGTGATAAGCTTCTAAAGCACTTCAATTACTATTCAAACCAAAATAGCAATCCAGTGACTAGGTTCAAACTTAGAATGAAAATAAAAAAGCAGAGAGGAAGAACAAGTTTAGGGCTCAGAACTAATGGGAGGAGGAAGATGAAGATAGAATATCACCTAGAGGGGAGTGAATAGGTGATATTTAAAAATTAAAGATCTTTTATCGTGTACGAACAAAATAGAGACCAATAAGATAAAAGAACACAAGACAATTTATACTGGTTTGGTCCAATATCCTGACCTACGTCCAGTCCCCACAACACCTGGCATTTCACTATTTCTCAAGAACAATTACACACTCTATAAACGAAGGATGGTCCTCTCACTCACAGACTCCACTCCCCCTTACAAGTTGTAATTGATACACCCTCTCTTAAGGTTCCTTAACCTTAAGATACAACTTAATAATGAAATAAATGTTTAAGTACTCCTCACGAGTTGATGAAATAATGAACACTGAAGTACAGGTAATGAAACAGTTGAAACAACGAATGAATATTAAACTCAAATTGGTTGCGCGAGCGTTTCGATTGGTTGGAGAATTCAATGCTTCGCTATTTATAGATGTGGTAATTAATGATCGTTGTTGAAGCTTCATAAAGTAGCCATTGTGACTCTTGAATGTGTTCGTTAGATAGATGGGTAAAGAGTTCGTCAAGAGTTTCACCCGTTTGAATGTTACAGCTGGAATTTGCAGAGTTGACATTCTCTTTCATTCCTTTTGTTTTTCTGTTGTGAAATGGCATTTAATGCGAAGTCGGAGAATATCGGAGTTAGCTTTACTTTGTTTAGAATATCGGTCTCCGAGAATATCACAGTTTAGGTATCAGCATTTAATGCCTCTGACAAACGAGATCACTTTATTCAAATCTGCTGGTAATCCATGTCTAAATGATCTGAAACTCATGAATAGATTGGTTAAAAGCATTTGGTAATCACAATAAGTAATAAGAAGAAATATCAATTTATTCAATGATCCATGAATTTCGTAGAACGGTGATTGTAAAACAGGATGATATGCTCGAGCAATGATCTATGCTTGCTCGAGCAAGCTTCTTTGAATTGCTCGAGATTGCTCTTGGTCGCCGATGCTCGAGCAACAAAATCCCTTTTCTCGAGCATGTTGCTCGAGCATGATTTTATCATGCTTGGGCAAGTCCTTTGTGAATCAGTTCAAGGCACTTCAAACTTGTTGATGGTCGGCATGCTTTTCGTTTGCTCGAGCATTTAATCATGCTCGGACAAAGCTTTCACTTAAGCCAGAAAACCAGATGAACACACTTATATCGTTGATGATCGAGCATAGTTTTTAGTCTGCTCGAGCATGGTTCTCGAGCATGAATTAATTCATGCTCAAGCAAGACTCATTTAATGAATGAGGCACAACGTTGTTCGACTCTGCTCGAGCACGCCTTTATGCTTGCTCGAGCATACTGCTCGAGCAACCTTTCGTATCTTGCTCGAGTAAGGATTCTGTATAAGTTGAGAACGCTGGTTGCTCGACTTTGCTCGAGCAACCTTTTAAGCCTGCTCGAGCACGGTTTTACTACTTGCTTGAGTATAATTGTATCTTGCTTGCTTATTTCTTTACTTTGCTCGACGTTGCTCGAGCAAGACCGGATAGTCCGCTCGAGCAAGGCTTCCTTAATATGCATCTGTTTTAGCCTTGCACACGATGTTGCTTGAGCATACAAAAGTTATGCTCGAGTAACCTTTTATAAAATGCTTTTATTAGACTATTTTATCAGATGAACTTCAATTATTTAATTCAATAACTTGGAAATTGTGATCATTGAAACATAAGAACTAAACAGAAGATACCTAAAGGTGGCGGCCAAAATGGCTTCCACGGCAACAACGACGGCAACGGCAACGTGACAGCAAAAGTAATGGCGATAGCGGATGGGTCAATAACAACATGCTAGGGCAGGAAATGGGCAAATGAAATTTGAATGAGAACGAAGCGCTGAACCGTCTTAATAACCTAAGATAGTTAAGGGCAGTATGGTCTTTTTCCATGAATTTGCATATCCCTCATAGGTCCTTGGTACCTCTCAGTCTTTTTTACAAATTCAGGAGACTTTTGGGGTTTTACAAATTCACATGGTATTTTAATGGAATTTTCCCTTAAAAAATTATCTAATTTAAGTTAAGATATAAATTAATTTGTATAGCTTACAAATATAAAAGTTATGTACTAACATATAAGGAAAAGTCCCCACTCCCTTATTAATCCTTTTGTATTCCGCATTTTTCGATATGTTAAATAATCATAGTCCCAATAATTCATAACTTCATCGTTGGATGATCATGATGGCAGAGATGGATTGTTTTTTGGTGTGAATCAATGGGCAAAGTGAAGATGTTTATGGAAAAAAGAAAAAAATAATTTAATATTTTTTAAATATTTATTATATTAGCTATTGATAAAAACACTCTATTCGGTCCTAATTATAAGACATATTTACTTAATTTTGGAGAGATTAAAAATAGTAGTTAAATTAGTTAATTATATTTATTTTTCCAAAATGTCCTTATTTAATAAGTAACATTAGTAGCGTTGCTACTTGTAACACCCTGAATTTTGGGACCTTGAGAAGTGAAAATAAGCCCGAAATAGGGACGACTGGGCCGGTTGGGAAGAGTCCTAAGAAGGTCGAGGCATGGAAGCCTCTGCGGGACTAAGTAACTCTGGCCATACGGGTCAGTGGACCTAGTATGAAAAGCCGTGGAACTAAGGTACTAACGTAAAATGGGTACCCGAAGGAAGATGTATACGGTGAAATTTCGGGTCGGAAAAGATGCCGCCCAACTATGTCCCGAGGTATAGGACCCTCGGTTGAGCGAAAATATGCCGCACAAGTAAGTATATGGCATTTTCGGGGGTAGTCTTAGGAGCCGTTTGCGTTTTTGAAGGAAATAAGAAGGGAAGAGAGAGAAAGTGTGTATCTCGGACCAAGTGTAGAAGGAAAAGTCAATATTAGTAGTGCTATGTCGGACACGTGGCATTTCGGGGCCGAGAAGTTGGATTATCGGGTAGCACGCATTACGAGGTGGATCGAGGTATTGGAATAAGGATTTCTTGATCCCCAATGTAGTATGCCCGATCCACTTGTGGTCCGGGAAAGGTGATCGATGATTCGGGCCCACACAAGTCCAATTGAAGGGCACACATCACGAGGTAAGGTGGGACCAAGAAGGGAGCCGAGCGGGCGGACCGGGATTTCCGAGTCGGGCCGGAGCCCGGACACGGTTTGGGTGAGAATTCCGGTGGGCCCATAGGAGAGAGAAAATATCTTGTGTGTAATTATGAAGAGAGAGAATGTCACATCAAGTCATCATGAAGAGAGAGAGAAAGAATAAAATAATCCGGATTAATCCTGGACCACATATTTGAATCGATGTGAGAAGGTGAAGGACAAGTAATTATGACCCATTATGACATATCTAAGGGCAGATTTTGTGGGTCCCACGGCTTTGGAAGATGAGCGGTGCAAAATGACCGTTTTGCCCTCTATACCTAAAACCTACCCAAAGTCACCATCGGGGCAATCTTGGCATTTGGATTTGGAGGGTTCAGATGGTGCCACATGTCCTGGACCAGAAGACTCTAAAATACCCTAGAAGAGAATATTCTGGAGCATCTTTGGGAAAAATCTAGCGGAAAATGAGGATTTTACCCCTGAGGTGTTATTTTAATTACGGACAAGCCCTAACCTTTTGGAGCCTATAAATAGGACCCTCCTACCCATTTTTGGCTGCCCTATTTCGTGCTCAAGGTGGGGGAGAGGAAGGTCAGTGAAGGCTCGGTCCAAGGAAGAGGAAGGCACCCGCAACCGACATCCTAAGGTAAGCTCCTAACCGACGACTTGGAATCCTTGCTTGTGTTGGGTCAAGTGAGATCACCTTTTTCAAAACCCTAAAGGCTCAAGTCTTTGTTATACGAAAATCTATCGGTTCTTGCGGTTTCTGGGCAGTGTGTGGTAATCGGTAGTTTTGAAATAGTAAATGAACTCAGTTTTCTATGTAATTTTACATGGTGAAAGTAGACATCCTGAGGATGATTTGGATATTATATTTTGTGTCATTTGAAGTTTTCAACCGAGATTTATTTTAAGTTGAAATGACCTAAAAACCTGGACTCTGTCTCGGACCAATGGCTAAGTTTTGAGAATATGATAAGCATTCGAACCCAGATGACTTTGGGGATTATTTTTATGGTAAAATAGACATTCTAAGGGTTCAATGGACACTGATTTCATGTCTATATGAGTTTTCTAGAATTTATTAAAAATCAGCGAAGTTGGAACAGCGTTTCTGGAAAATTCTGGAGTTAGGCGAAATTTATGGAACTTGAAGTAAAGTTTGAATATGTGATTTAAAGTGTGGTATTTTTTCTGTATGTAGGATGTGAACACGTGTGAGACATATTTCAAGTGCTAAAGGAAGAGTTTGCTATTTTCAAGGCGTGCAGTGTAGCTTGTTGACTTGCATACTCTATGTTGCTTTCGCATGTATGCTTTATCATGATGTAGGAGATCGGCCGCGGTGCCTATTGGACTGCGTGTCCTTGTGGTGTTCTTGTACCGAGGTATGTGGGGTAGGTGGAGCCTATATGACTGTGTGTTTATAGGTGTCCACTGAGGCCCTAGGCTAGGGGTTAGGGTCGCTCGACGACCTGCGAGGCATGTTTGCTTTGATCCGGGGCTTGTCTTGACCAGGCGGTCCTGCGGAGTACATGCCATGTTTATGTTTGAGTTCCTGATTGTGATTTACATTACATGCATTGCATACATATTGTATATGAGTTTAACAGTTACTCTGGGGTTCAACCTTGAACTCCAGACTGGCTTGAAAGATACAGGTGTAAGGCGGTAAGCCGGTTGGACGGTGGAAAGGATACGGGTAAGAGCAATGAAGACGAAGATTGAAGACTTATGGAAGTCCTTGTCTCATTGTAATTTTTATGACTGTATGAACTACTTATTGCCCAATATTTGTCTTGAACGATTATACCCTTACCTCGGGGATTACTTTATGTTTTTGTATGTACATTTACGGTATATTGGAAGTTGTCCAAACCGATCCAATGCTCTATCGCACACTCGATATATGTTTAAAGAGAAAATTAACTAAGGAAAAGATAGTAAGCCAAAGGATCCCTCTAACCCGCCACCGAAAAGAGGGCGAGGCCGGTAGGGGTGTAACACTACGTGATGGCATTCTAAATCTTCCTTGTACGAAATTGTTTTTGAACCACAAACGAGGTAGGCTGATTTGCTTTTTGTTTTTTGTTGGCTTGTTTTTAAGAATCAAAACAATGGTGTTGAACATTTTTGAAAAGCATATGTTGCAAAAATATCCTTTTAATAAATGTAATATTATATATAAAATAGATTATATATAATAGCTTTAAAAAAAAAAGCATGTAGAATAGAGGAATATGTGGTATTAATGAGTAGCAAAAATTACTCACTTAGTGGAATATATAGGTATATTTTTAAATTATTATTGAAAAGTATCAATAAGGATATTTTGGAAAGATATTAACAAAAATTAGAATTTTGTCCTATAATTAAGACCAAGATGAACTTCTTAATGTTGTCTTATAATAAGGATTAGAGGGAGTATTATTTTTATACACATATTACAATATTAATGTAATAATTTAATTTAAATCTAAGTGTAAACTAATTTAAATAATCTATAATCATAAAAATAGAAAGTAATATGCAAGGGTAAAATGATCAATTAGTTATCACCATCCTCCTTACGCTTATAAACTAAATAAAGGATCTTTCCCTTTCCAATTCCCTTAACAAAACCAAACAAGATAACATCTTGTAAGACCCTAAAAATTCTATTTATCATAAATACTATATTTTGATAAATAATACATATTAAATAAAGTGAATAGGTGTCTCAAAATTTTAGTAAGCTATTGATTAATTTTGTAGGCAATTTCTCTTGAAATTAAATAAATCAAGGGCCAATTTTGAAATTATATTTAAGGATCATAAAATATGATATAAATACCATATTAAACCATAGTTCTCATATGATCAAATGAGCAAGAAAATATTATGAAAACACTTAAATTAATTAATGGAAATTAGCAACAATAAATGAACAATTCAGCTTGCACTAATTGGGATTAGTTGCAAAATGCTTCAAGATGATTAAAGGCAAAATTAAGATTATCAAAGAGGGCTAATTATACTTGAACATAATTAAGCCAATAAGGGTGAAATAATACTTGCTTAATTAAGTATTAATCTTCATGATTAGTTAATAAATCAATTAACTAATAGTAAATGCAATTAAGGGTGAAGATTGAATTTAAACAAACACAAATGGAATCCAATGGGTCTAGTTGAACCCTATAATTAACCTTAATCCTGTGTAATTGAATTGGCCAATGATAAGTCAAGAAAATGATCTTAATCCTCATGAAAATTAAATAGACTAATGGGAGAGGAAAGAAGTGTTAGATTGCATATGGGGGAGAGAGAGAGATTAAAATATACTATTTTAGAGCACATGTTGAATTAAAAAGGAAATAAAAATAATTAGCTAAATCCTATGTAATTAAGATTGACCAGCGAGAAGCTTTTGTGCATAAATTGAGCCTTCATGAAAACACAAACTAACCCCTAAGCCATTGATGATGGAAAATGATCAAGGTTGAAATCCTTAGAATTTTCCTATAAATAGAGCCTGTAGCCACCGCCTCTCCTCATTCTTCAGAACCAAATCAACCCCAAGTGGTGATTTCTAAGAGTAGAGTGAAGCAAGAAGGAGGAAGGAGTAGCAAGAGTCTTCAAGAGGTAAGCTTGCTTTTAGTTTCTAGTCTAT